>CM065130.1:16202527-17422527 GCA_033026305.1 Cirrhinus molitorella | reverse complement strand
AAAAAAAAAAAAAACTGACATGATAGAAAGTAATGACAGAATGCTCAGTTTCAGGTCAACCATTCTTTTAAAAACGTTATTTGAGAGTAATTTCACAAATATACACTTGACATCTGATTCAGCAGTGCAGTAATAAAAACAATGTCAAATGACAGATTTAATAAAAATGATGCTACAATAATAATAAGGCAGTCCATGTAGATAGAGCTCAATGAGTGGAAAGAAGTGAAGATTCTTTCCATTTAAGCACTGAAGTGTCATTTTTGTTTTTATTTTCCACATTTTTTTTATGAAGTTCTCAAAGCAAAACAGTTCTAAGCAATTGCTTTCCATAATGATTTACGGTTCGTTAGTCAATTTAATTTATAATTGAATCGGATGGTTGTGGCTCTGTCTAACTCCCTGTCTCCCAAGGATGAGAGCACGTTCAAACTGTTTCATTAACACCAGGGGCCTATAGAAAAACGACCCCAGTGCGCACTGCGCTGTTCCGAACGTAAGTTGTTCTGCAAAACATACAGCGCTAATGGAACATATCCGAGTGCTGTAAAATACTACTGGGAACCAGAAATGACAAGTTTCATGACAGCTTTGCCTCTCTGGCTCACTCACAAGCAGTCTGTCATAAAAAATAAAAATAAACCTTTAGTTAAATTAATTCAACAACTGGAAATGCCTTACTAAGCCACCCAAAAGCAGCCGAAAGCTCCTCCCTTTGGCGGAAACCTACCACAAATTACCCATAAAAGCTAATTAATACTAAAATATCCCCAAAAATGTACTGCTTGCGTACAAAGGACGCTTTATAGTTGCATTACTAATTTAAGATCACGCATTTTCCTCAGGAACAGGGGCTCCGACGGAGCCTCTAAAACGAGCTTATGTGTTGTTTGCAGACCGACAGTCTAACGTTCCTGAAGCATGAGAGTAGAGTCCATTAACTAATAGAGATTAAAAGCCTGATGCCTCTCCCCCTCCCTCGGATTACACTTCCAAAGCACACGGCTGATTGATGAGAACCAGCAGGCTGCCTGGAATCTCCGCTTTCATTAAGGTTTCCCTCCCTCCTTCCCTCTTTCCATCCACCCATCCCTCCATCCGCTTTGCTATACCTCCGTCCATCTCGGTGGGGGAAGAGGGAAGTAAACAGATGGAGAGGTCTGGAGGAGATAAGTGGCAGCACTTTAGCATGAGCACTATAAGGGTTCCACGCACCGAAGGGTCATTTCTGCCACCTGATGTGATCTATTCTGACATGAAAGAACTCCACCTATACGTCATCATCCTCTTTGCGCAGGTTCTCTCTGGAGTAGACGGAGTTCCTGGACCACAAGGCTTGACGTTTAGATCTTATAAGGTGCTCAACGAGTCCACAAGACGGAAGGTTTTTGGAAACAGCAGCCTGAGATGGAGATGGAGGCACCTGGGTAAAAGTGTGTGTGTTTGAGAGGGGCGGTTATGTCATTCTCGGGAGGATAAGGTGCCCTGACAAGGCAATCAGGAGTGAAGTGATTCTGCAGCCACGCGGCCTCAGTGCTCTCGTCCCTCACTCTGATGAGCTTTTGACAAATGGAGAGCAGCCGAAATTGGTTTTGTATGAGTGCTTTCAGATCTGTCTCTTAGCAGGATTATTGCCACCTGTCTTCATTGGCTACATGAGTCTGTCTATTCAGCTCGCTCAAAGGTTTAGCGACTGGTCGTTCAGGATAAAATGGCAAAACGACTCCAAAAAAAGCCCCTCTAACCTTCCGTTGCTGCCTTATAACTATTAATATTCAAGCCGGCCCTCCCCTCTCCTATCTGTGCCCAGGTGACCAAATTGCAGAGGTCAACAGCGCCACTCCAAACAAATCTGTTCGTCGCATACCATCCAAATGTCAAGCAGAAGCTGAAACAGGAGGCTTGTGGAAGTGCGGGACCTATTACCAAAGCCCCATCACAACCCTTACAATCTGCTCGTGCTCCCTATTAAATTAATGACAGATAGTGCATCGCAATCAAGTGAACCTCCATAATCGGATAAGTTACTCAATTCAGATAATGAAAGCTGAGGGAAACTTTGTCTCGGGGACAGTGATATCTCCAGTGATCAATCAAGGAGCAGCTGCAGCACTTTAGAGATTCTCTTTTGTCTAATCATTAATACGGCAACAAAAGAGAAACTATTATTTTAAGCCTGGGAAACAGAATCAATAGTCATGATCGATAGGCAGATTCACAGACTGTGTCACATTTACAGGATGAGAGTGTTGGATTGCGGTGACTCAGCTCTGTTTTTTGTTACGCCAGTATTTCCACATCAGGGACTGGAGCGAAGTAGTGAAAAAAGCACTGTGAGGATACAAATGGAGGTTTGTAACGTATACGTTGTACTGGGAATGCTGTCAGGCTCTGTGTCAAAGGGGCTCACCAAGTCCTGTGAAAAACTTTGCATTTATTAAAAACAAACATTAATCTGCAGTATTAAATGCATAGTAACTAACTGTTGTGTCATTGCCAAATTATTTGAGTTTAGTTCATCTTCAATCCACAAAGTTTTTTTTTTTTTTTTTTATGAAACATGAGTAATTTCTGTCCCTAAATTGAAAATCCGTTATACCCAAACTTAAAGCTTTAAAAAGGTACATATCTTAAATGTACTTGTTAAATAAGTTCATAAGTTCACTTCCAAAAAAAAACAAAAAAAAAAAAAGTGATAATTTACTCATCACCATTGTTATCCAAGGTCTTTCTTTCTTCAGTCACAAAGAGGAATGCATTACAGGATTTTTCACCTTTCAGTGCAGCTTCAAAGGAATAAGGGGTCTTATATAGCAAAAAAAAAAAAATACAATTTACATACTTTTTTAACCTCAAATGCTTGTCTTGTTTGCTATGCGATGCGTATGCATAAAACAGCAATGTAGGATAATTTTTCAACATACCATACCTGTATTCAACCGGAGTGCACAGAGTACGCATGCACATCGCAGAGCTAGACAAGACAAGCATATGTGGTTAAAAAGTGTTCAAATCCTATGTGACCGATCATTTTGGTAGATAAGACCCTTATTCCTGGGGTGGGATCATTTAGAGCCCTCTGAAGTTGCATTGAAACTGCATTTTTAACCTTCAATCAATTGATCACCATTGAAGACCACTATATGGAGAAAAATCCTGGAATGTTTTACTCAAAAAAACTTAATTTGTTTGCAACTGAATAAAGAAAGACATGAATATCTTGGATGACATGGGGGTGAGTAAATTATCAGGACATTTTTATTCTGAAAGTGGAGCAATCCTTTAACGTTGGGCTGCCACAATACAATATATTGATGTTCTAATTTGATTTATGACATCGGATGCCCATTTTCCACAAATTGGTTTGATTCTTTAGGGTTTTTGTGAAATGTCTGCAACATACTTTGGTTAAAATTCCTTAACTGTCGTGCAAAACACCTGTTTTACGTGTCAAAAAGAGCTCTTTTCATATCAACCCGTTTAGATGCATGTCTCTTTAAATGCTAATGAGCTACTGCTTACTCCACCCTTTTCTTCCATTTTTGTGTATATGGCATATTACTATCAAAAAAAGTAAAACTAATCATCTGCGTCCTCAGTGGCTTGAGAGAAAATGAAGACAATTATGTTCACTTTCACATCCAACTACAAAACACCTCCATTAATTGCGGGACATAGTTGTCGCTACAGCTGCTCGAGTATGAAGTAATGGTGGATATATGCTATTACAGGACAGGGAGGGGCTTGAGCAATATGACATCATACGGCTCAGAAAATCAAAGCGCCTTGATAAATGAGACTGTTTAGGATGTTGGGGGTTAAAAAAAGAAGTGTATTGATTTTAATCTTTGCAGGGTGGTTGTAATCACACACCACTAAGACACATTTATTTGCGAACACCATGTAAAAGTGAATTTTGCACCCAGTGTACTGGCAACACCCACAGTTAGTACATCAGTGGTGAATATCAGAAGCTCAGCTTAAGTGGTCACACCACAAAAAAAAGGCTGATGATATGAAAAAAAAAAAAAAAAAAACACTATGAAACACTATTTTTATCACAACTTTACACAAATTGCATTTGCAGGTGGCATGTAGGAGAGGGGCGCACTCATAGGCCCCAAGTGGCAGCCACCCAAAAGAACCCAAAAGCTCCTCCCTTTGGCAAAAATGTAACCACAAATGACTCATAAAGGCTAATTAATACATAGAAAAATGATCCATGGAAATGTACTGCTTGCATACAAAGGAAGCTTTATAGTTTTATACTCTTTGCAAAAGCCAGTTGACCTCAGTTGAAGTGATATGTATAAACACGCGAAGATGAAAAGGACTAGTATTTACTCAAGGTTAGTCTGACACCTGTGTCAGATTGTAAGCACTGGGATTTTTTAATTAAAAAGGAATGCCCTCATAACAAATGGGACAGGACAGACACATCAGAGATCCATTAATTAATATGCGTCAGTATGGTATGTTTGGCACAGACTGAGCTTATCAACTGTGCTGAAATGAGAGCTATTACACAACCTTAAGCTGTGGTAAAAACATTAGTTAGTGAAATGAAAGGTGCAGACTGAAAGGGAGATGTACTGTCTGTCTGTATATACGTGAATGTGTGTGTGGGTGTGTATGTGTGTTTGGATCAGATTGTTTCAAAACTTTATTTTATTCCTTAAGGCCTTATGTTTGTTTTGTGAATAGAATATTTTAGCAAAAGCCTTTTAATTGAAAAACAAAACAAAGCACTGAGACAGTTCTTAAAATAAAAAGTCATAAATGTCTGGAGTGACACAAGGATGATTAAATGATGAAAGAATATATACATTTTGGATGAACTATCCCTTTAAACATGGTTTAACTGTCAACACAGTCTCATGAAAATACTGTTTACTTTTTAGCAGCAACGTTTTTATGTACCTTACTGCACGTTTTGCGGCAGTTTCAAAAGAAATGTCCACTGAGTGGCGCTAAAATACAGATTCAATACATGAGCGCTGGCGCATATTTATTACTTTGATACAGGTATGTACAATGTTGCCAGGTCTGCGGTTTTCCCACGGAATTGGGCTACTTTCATACTGTTGCCGTGGGTTGTTTTTCATGTCTGTGGGTTGAAGTGACCCAAATAACGTATTTAGCACATGAAATGCTAATTTAACCAGAGGATCCTCACCACAAAACATGTATTTTACCCCCTGGAACGCAATTTTTGTTGATTTGAACTTTTTTGTCGAACCGTACTTACACGGGATTTGAACCGGAGCTCTTCACCTCTCAAATACATTTATGTACTGCGTGAGCTACCCAACAAACCCACAATCTATGAAAACCCATAGATATGAAGCTGGAAATGTTTTCAACTCAGCATATAAATTGTTTTTTAAGTCATAATATAATATTCTTTAAGTAATTGCGTGAAAATTATGCTTTATCAAACACAAAGTATGTAGATCATACTTTGTGTGAAAAGGAATAAATGTCGTCAGAGTTTTACTGCCGCTAGTGTTCATTTTTATTTATTGGTACGTATTTTGCGTCTTGCAAAAAAGTGCCCCCATGTACGTTTTTGTCATGAGACCAGGTAGTTAACTGTTTATATACTGTTTAAAGTAGATAATATTAAGCCCATTTTTTGTGAATTTGAAGTACACCTGACGAAAAGGAAACTCTAAGTTATAAGGACATTCTCTGTTATTTTGGAAGGGTTTTATATGTCTATATTAAACCGTAAGGGAACTAAAGGACAAAAGGCCTTGTTTTCTATAATGCAGGCCTACAGTAATTATTGTAGAATGTATTATTGCACTGAATCCACTGAATGAGATTTAAACATCTATACCCATCACTACAGAATAGTCTACACTTCTGACCCAGAAACTTCTCAAAAATATAAAGCCTGCAAGATTTGAATTCATTCACGTTCGTAAAATAGAACTTACATCTGACATTTACACAAGTAAGTGGGACATCAATTATGTAAAATTAAACCAATCCCTTGTGTTTGACTTTGGATGAGTGCCTTTAAATACCTTATGGCAGTAATTTTGCAAATGATTAGGCAGATAACTCATGATGGAATGGTAATTTTAATGATTAATACAAATAAGGAGGGATTGGTTGGCGCCATGATCTAAAAAGTCATTCTTGCATTACTATTTTTTATCATTTCATTTTTCCCCCTTTAGGTATACTAATGTCAGTCATGGTTTCTTGTCTGACAAACTTGCAATTCATATTTTACCTCACTGCCTACCTCCTCTCTGACTTTTAAAAGGATAGTTCACCCAAAAATGAAAATTCTGTCATTAATTACGAGTTGATGAGCAGAGAAACGCACACATAAGCATGGTGGCACTCGCTATAATGGCGGCGGACTGTCCCAAGAGAGAAGAAATCGTTGAATAAAGTCACTATTTTTGTTTTCTTTGAGCACAAAACGTATTCTTGTTGATGTCAGACATCACATGGACAATTTTAATGACATCCTTACTATGTTTCTGTGCCCTGACCATGGTAATACCCTTGCTGTCTATGAAACCTCTCGGATTTCATCAAAAATATCTTCATTTATGTTCTAAAGATGAATGAAGGCCATACAGGTTTGAAATGACATAAGGGTCAGTAATTATTGACAGAGGTTACATTTTTGGGTGAACTATCACTTTAATATTAAACATTTAGTTTTTGCTCTAAAAAGCATCTTAAAAGTGTCAATGTAAACACACTTGGTAACACTTAGGGAATGCATATTCACTATTTACTAAGAGTTTTTCTTTGGTAAGCTCCTAATTTGCTACTTATTGATAGTAAGTAGGATAGTTGTAAGATAGGGATCTAGAATGTTCATGTTAATGTTCATTAATAATATTGTGCTTTATTAGTACAAATAAATAGCCAATATGCTAGTTAATAATGAATAGTGTTCCCTAATCTAAAGTGTTAGAAGCATTTTTCATTATAATCACTGCATCGTTCAGAGGGAAATTTCCAACCTGGATCTACAATACTTGAATATTTTCAGCAATGCTTAAGCATCACTAACAATTATAGTTATCGCTCTAAACACGGTGTGTTCTTCACCACAGACTACACAGATCAGTGATCACATTAATAAATAACAAAGCAAATAATGTTTAGCACAAATTTCCCTAAAGACTGTCAGCGAGCGTAATCAACTCTTTTAAGTATGTGTTGATTAAAGTAAAAATGAACTGTTTTGTCCTCAGGGATGTGTTTTCGTACGAGGCAGGCTCTTCTGTTCTCTCTCTCTTTTAACACATTCCCTTTAAACCAGAGCCCTGCTTTAGTCTTCCATAAGTATAATCATCCAGAAAATTAATAATCATTTTCGAACACCACAATGAATCATTACGCTTTGGACAATTAATAATGGAGGAATGAACCAAGATCTATAATTACAATGCTTATGATGCATATCATCAAAATTTTAATCCAACATTCCTCCGTTTAATTTAGCCCAGGTTGTTGGTCATTAGTGGCTTTTCCGGTTGACTTGAAGGTGTTTCAATCAGCAAAATCATTGCTCACTTCAAAAGCTGTACGTGGGTTGATTAATTCTGTCAAAAGAAGCCATGTGGAGTTTATTTTTTCCTCATTTCCAAAAAGCAAACCTACACTAAATCCCCAGTTCTCATCTCTAATGTTAAATGAATAAAATTAGGTAGGCTACTTTTGTGTGTACACTGTGCAGCAATATTGATTATAAGATAAAATGCAGAATATTGACTTGCGATATTGATTTTTTTTTACGAAAAATCAAAAATTAATTTCAGCCTTTGAATTTCTTCAAACCAGTTAAACTGTCAACCCCCACATGAAAAATGTAAACACTAAGTGAACCTTTAAACGCTTCTCTTGTTGGGTGTGTCTTCAATGTTCATACAAGCTTTAGGGCAGAACAGGCATCCGTCCCCCTCGGCCTTGAAAGTACCACTCAACAAATTAATTACCATTTTTTGATGAAATAGTTCAAGCTTGTGCTTACTTCAAACAGTGAAGGGCCTTTTGCTCTTCACCCAGGCAAATGGCTTGTTTTTTCATTTACTCACGAGAATGACAGGATAAAAAAGTAGGGGGTGGGGTGGCACTTCCTGTAGTGGTCCTTTTTCTCAAGCCAACAGGTCAATGCGAAAAGCAGCCTGAGATGTTGTGTCATTTCCATAAACTCGAGAGCAAGCCCTCACATTGAGTGCATATCTGTTCACCTCAAAATATCAGCACAATTGCAAGCTTAATAAACCCATTTACTCAGCTAATCACGAAGAAGAAAAGCAGTTCTTCAGCCTGGTTTAGAGGAATCCAGGAGCACTTGTTCTCAATGGACTCATTACAAATTGTTGGCCACTCTTCTGCAATTCCTCATTGCTGCTCCATGGTCCATGACAAAAAAGAATGGCCATGATAAAGAAGAAAAAAAAATCTAGTCTATAACACACATACCAAATCTTGGTTTTTAGAAATGCACTCTTTCTGTTCTTAATTTTTAAAATTGTAAAATATTTAGTGACTTCAAAATGCCACATGGAGGAAAAAAGTCAAAACCTATTTTTTTTCTTATAACTTGCAATCACATCTGGAAAAAGTAATTACCAATTTTTTCTTACACTTTGAAATCATATCGTTCTCACAAAAAAAAGCAACAATAAAAAATACATTTAATACTTATTTAAAAAATCAGCATTGACTATTCATTTGTAATTGCACCACTTGACATTTTAGAACCTGCATTAACCTGACTTAAAAAAAAAACAAAAAACTTAAATTGTTTTATATATATATATATATATATATTATTTTGAATGTGATTAATCGCGATTAATCGTTTGACAGCCCTAATATATAGTGCTGTTTGACAGTACTAATATATATATATATATATATATATATATATATATATATATATATATATATATATATAAATCACATCCAAAATAAAAGTTTATGTTTACATACTATATATTTGTGTACTGTGTATATTTATTATGTATATATAAATACACACACATGTATGTATATATGTATATATTAAGGAAAAATATTTTAGATTTATATCCAAAATATTTACATTTATTTATAATCTAAATTGTATAAAAGTATAAATATATATACATATAAATATTTAATTTTAATATATACTGTATGTGTGTGTATTTATATGTACATAATAAATATACAAAGTAAACACATATATAGTATGTAAACATAAACTTTTATTTTGGATGCGATTAATCGCGATTAATCATTTGACAGCCCTAATATATATATATATATATATATAATTTAGATTAGAAATAAATCTAAAATAATTTTCCTTAATATATACATGCATGTGTGTGTATTTATATATACATAATAAATATACACAGTACACAGACATATATAAACTTTTATTTCAGATGTGATTAATCGTTTGACAGCACTAATATTCTATTCATATAATATTTTTCAAACATTAAAGCAGTGAAGGCGTGTTATATTGTGTTATATTGTGTGTGTGTGTGTGTGTGTGTGTGTGCATTGCATTGCAGTCTATGAAGGTCCCCTCTTGGATAGGTAGAAGTCACTCAGAGTTTCAGGTCCCCACTTGGCATGTGTTTTTAAAAAGAAAAAAATGCTTATTTTCAGTTGTATTCTGAAAAAAGACGTTAAAAGAAAATGTTGTATTTGATTTTTGTTGTTTTAAAATAAGCAGAAACCCTGGTCCCCTCTTGGCCAGTGTAGAGTGACAGTCCCCTCTTAGTAACATAGACGTGTATGTATGTATATATATATATATATATATATATATATATATAATACTAAACTGTACAAGAATGTTATTCATTTTGCAAGGCTTTTATATTCAGGGCAGTTGAATCACCTTGATATGTCTTTAATTAATATATATTTTTTTAATTAGTTACAATTTAATTTGTATTTAAATAAAAACAAAAACATGCTAGATCATAGAAATAAAGTATTCAAGCAATTCTATGTATAAACTGCATTCATAATTAATTTCCGAATAGATTAATTCATTTGACATATGTCCATATAAATGGCTGTACTAAAAGATCTTGAGTATAAAACACGTGTTTATGACTGACTAGTAAGTTCCGTTGCTATTTTAGACGTAAATATCAAAAGATAAAATGGTCAAGGCTTTGCTTTGTGTTTGTTTTGCTAATTAGATAAACTTCAGGAAACAAGACTCATGCATTTAGCGAGTCTAGTCATAATATATGACGTCTTTTTAAACACAGACACTCATGATCAGTACTTGCATGTATGCACGCACACACAAACACACACAAAAAAATGTTTTAATCAGTATCTGGAGATGCCGTTTGAAAACATCTCTGCATTCAAGTGGATGAGGAACGTCCTTGAGATTTTGCGGATTTAAATAGCCTATTCTTGCAATGAGAGGAGCTTCATTAAACGAGCTAGAAAAATGTCTTTTAACATTCTGAAAAGAGGAATTCTCCTCTACTCAGTAAAGCGGTGTGCTTTCAGAGGTCCACATATTCATTAGCACATAACATTACCATGCCTTCTGACAAAATAGCAAGGTAATTTGGTCGCTTCTAGTGTAACAGAAAACTGATCCCCGGATTCCAACTAATGACCTCGTCTCCTTTTTTCCAGTAAGGCAGCAACCATTGGCACTCAAAAGTGCTAGAACTTACTGGACCTCGATGAATGACCGATTGTGGTTACAATATCAATGATATCATTGTTAAGTGTGATTTCAGTTGAAATGGACACAAGCGACGCATTTAGCCGAAAACCAAAGTCCCACGAACCAGATGTTGTCTAAGCACAGGCAAACGGGGATGTATATCTCCGCAACTGAAGACGGTATACATGTACCTACAGAAGCGATTTCGCAGTAAGCTTTCTCATGCATTCAAGCCCATCTGTTTGGGAGAAGTGAGCAGCACAGTCTTTAGCCTGTGATAACATACTGCTTTGTAAAGGCTGACTTGTTTTACCATCGCTGAAATATCCTGACAAGGAGAAACGAATATGACAACTATCAGAACAACACTTCATTAGATCTGCCTTTGCTAAAATTAATCAACGGCAGGCGGAGGGCTGGGAACGCGCGTGAAAGGCAGGAACATCAAATAGAGCGCCGTCCCAGAGCCTGTGCCTTTGTAGAACTTGTTTACTCTCCCCAAGCCATTCAAAATGTCAAACTTGTTTATTCTAACTTGAAGAGGCACTGCGGCCTTCTTTTTATATTTGTCAACACTGCAAGCCACCAAAGCGTTATTTGAGGAGAGAGAGAGAGAGGGAACGGAAGAAAAAAGACAGACAGAAAGAAAGCATTCCAGATAAAATCCCTTTATTTCTCCATTTCTCTTTAGGGAAAAACCACCCTGACCACTTCATAGTTCTCGCTCTGCCATGTCAGGGCAGAGTGTTATGCTGAAAGCACAAAAATACCAGCGCAAATCATGACCACACACAATGGGCATGTGATTTATTTAAACACCCTGTGACTCACCCAAACCCACTTTTTCCCCCCTGTAAGCAAACTCCTCTATGAGCTTCATCAGTGCTTAAGTACCAACAATCTAATGAATGAACAAACCTTTAAAGGGATAGTTCACCCAAAGCCATCATAGTAGACTTTCTTCGATAATGGCGGTAAGAGATTTTGAAGCAAAATAAAGTGCTTAAATCCATTATAAAAAGTCCTCCCTGGCGCTGGAGGGTTAATGAAGGCCGTCTGAAGTGAATTAATGCATTTGTGTGAGAAAAATATCCATATTTAATTAGTTAGATTTCGCTAACTGTCATACACACATTCACCAGAGGATGAATTGATTTAGTCTTATTTATAGTCTAGATGACTAAAATATGACTAAAACATAACATTTTAGTCATATTTTAGTCATCTGAATTGTTTTAGTTTTAGTCTAGTTTTAATCGACTAAATCTACAGTAGATTAGTCGGCTAAAATAGAATGGGTTTAGTTACAGTGTAATTCATTTATTGAGCATTTCTCTAAAATTATTCATTGTATAAGTTTGATATTAGAGTTTTATCATGATAGACACAGATAGAACTGCTGTGACACACAACATGCCTTACTAAAATTAAATGAAACCACTATATTAGCCTATATAACCTTTGTCATTCTATTGAAAAGAAGACCATGTTCTTGTTTCTTCATGAGATTCTTTATAACAACTTGTTTACCAAAAATACAAATTTATTTATATAAATAAATTTAGATTCATCTTTATTAGGGCTACTAAAGTGATTCAGTCAAGAGCAGTGAGTGATTTTTCGGTCTTTCATTTGTTGCTTGATTAACGTCAGTGCCACAGACAATAGCAAGAAAATTAGGCTGCTGTCCCTTTAAAAACAAATGCACTGATACAATGTACTGATACACATCCAATATTCTCCCATTTACATTTACCTAAGATATACCCGAGTGTGTTTACAATACTCCTCAAAACGGACAATTCGACATCATTTTGTGTCTATTTCTCCGCTCATGAGAGGCGAAAGAGTACTTGTGCGATGAAGTTCGGACCGAATTGAGTTCTCTTTTGCGTCATCAAATGTATCCATGTCTGCTCTTCTCTTACTCCTAGACACTGACATATTTGAATGTTTTATGAAACGTGAGGCAAATATATGCTAGCTCATGTCCTGCCGGATAGATCAATAGGCTGTGATACAGTTAAAATGTACGCATCTAACCTCCTAACCACACAGCATATTTGCTCTAAATTAATCTCTTCCCAAATCGTCCCTCTCCTTTTATTTGTTGACAAAAATGTCAATAGATTTTCATTATAGTTTTTGTCATCATAAACAAGTTTCTGTTTTGTTATCGTCTCGTTTTTTGGTCTGCGAAAAAAATGTTGGTGACGAAAATTATCCCTCAATGAAATGAACACTGCTTGGGACATAAGCGAATGTGGTGACGAAAGTTGAAGCACATTGGAAAGAGCAAAACAAAACACCGGTCATGAATTAGAAGTGCGTTATATGTAGAATTTCGCTATACGTTAAAAGCAGACTGGTTGTCCTTTGCTGTAAACAAAACCTAAACTTGGTTCTCACAACCCTTAAAAAAACAAAACAAAAAACAATAGACTGCAAAATTTGTTTTAATAGAAACTGTAATGGACTCTGTGGGTTTTCTACGGGTAATTGGTCACCTTCTATTGGTGGGTTGTTTAAAACGACTAAATCCTAATGGAATATGTCCTAATACACACTACAGAAAACCATTTTTAAATATGGATATTTTTCTTACACAAACGCATCAATTCATTTTAGAAGATTAACCCCCTGGAGCCGAGTGGATCACTTTTTATGATGATGGATGCACCCGCTTTATTGGACTTCAAAATCTCAACAGCCATTCGTTGCCTTTGTAAAGCTTGGAAGAGCCAGGACATTTTCTTAATATAACTCCGAGGATGGCTTGAGGGTGAGTAAATCATGGGGTAATTTTCATTTAATGAGCTGACGAAAAAAGTAAACAAATCTCAGTTTGTGAATCAATCATTTGAATCTTTTTTCGGATTCATTTTTTGCTGTTTGGTTCTTACTGTCTTACTTTGTGTCCATGTTGAGATTCGTAGCGCTCACATCCGCTATCGGCACTGGCCACACCTTGGCAAAGACGGCAAATGGTGAGCGTTGGAGAGAGCAGGCGGAACCAATACAACAGGCCATATGCCTCAACATATGTACTCTGAGCAGCAGGATGGATGAAGGAGAAAAGGAGAGGGAGGTGGGGAGGGAGGAGAGCTAGAGAGACTTGAGGAATGGAAGAGAATAAAAAGATAAATGTGGAATATGGGTGAATGAGAAAAGGTGAGAGAAAGAGATGGAGGGAGAGGGGGGGCAGGTATGTCCTGACAGGTCTTAGCTTGTCACGCTTTCAGAGCGCAGCTCGGCCATTAGCAGCGGCAGCTTGACAAACTCCGGCTCGTGATTTATTCTGCTAAGGCATGTTGCGAGGCTGTCGGAATTCGTCACGTTAAAATCCTAATTAAAACTGTTAATCACAGATTCCTGTTTGTTCAGCACACCGTGTGAAATGAAAAATGCATTCAAATTATTCACTAATGCTCTTTTTAGACAGGTAAGCCTGCATACCCTCAAGCGTCAATATGCACAGGAACTCTGCAAAGTTTTCAGCGAAGCTTATGAACACCTTGGGGCTTGGCTTTTATAGTTTTCTCCCCCCTCTTTCTCATCACTTTCATGTGCACATCTGCAGTTTTAAAATTACTTCAAACAAAGATACCTTGTTTTTAGGTAAAACAAAAATTTGTGTCAGAAGTGCAGTGACTTAATAGCATTCATAATCTTTATTAGCATCAACATAACTGTCTCAACATATCATTTTTCAGCGTCCCTCAAAAACAAATGTGTAAAAATGATTTTAACAAAGAATAACTACATACAGACAGTATTCTTCTTCTTCTTCTTCTTCTTCTTCTTCTTATTTTCATCATAAGACCTTTTTTGGCTTGCCCCAGTTCTGTTTCTATTTGTTTTTTCTTGCTATATTAGCAAATATGCAGATTTTGTTTTAATTTAAACCCTATTACTATCATTCTTCATATGAACCATTTCCTAATCTTACATTGCTTTTATCTTATATTATTATTTACATAATCTTCTCAATAAGTGAACATTACATTGGAAATATTTTATTACTTTATTTTATATACGCTATTGTTAAAAGGCTTGGGGTCAGTAAGAATATTAAAGAAATTAATATTTTTTTGCAGTAAGGACACTTTAAACTGATCAAAAGTGACAATAAAGACATTTAAAATGTTACAATATATTACAAATATAATATAGGCTGTTCTTTTAAACAACAACTGTGCAACTGTTTTCTACATATATCAAAAACATGTATTATTTTTTTGAATAAATGAAGCCTTGATGAGCACTAAAAAAATTATCTCAAACTTTTGAACGGTAGCGTTTGCCATTCTTAAAATATCAGTCCTATTATTGTAATTTTGAATATTAAATAACTCATATTTGAAAAGTATAAATATTTGTACAAACATCAGACTTAAATTCCACCATTAAAAAACTGTAAAACTGCCAACCCTGTTATCATCCACCCAGAATGGTCTCAAAAGTTGTAATTGTCCACTACTTATGTATGAAATTTTATAAAAAGGTTCTTTACAAATGTCCTTATCAAACAGAAAAAGCTATTTGTTTAATAAAATGACCCCTCGGATATTTATTCTTTTCTAAACGTTTTATTCTTTCTTTATTGTGTCCATTCATTCAGTTAGAGAGCTGTTCACATTCTCATAATAACTTCCCAGCGGGTTTGTTTCTTGGTTGGTAAGGCAGCAGAATTCTCAAACTATGAACTGACCACAAAGCTCTTCCTCACAATGAGTAAACGAGGAAACATCTCTAGATGTTTGAGTGAGGTGTGAGGTTACCATCTTCATGAGTAACATTTTCCACCCCATAAACAGAGAAGCTTTTCCACACACCAGCATCCAGAACATTCCAGACCTCTACTGAAGCATGTTCAAATAAAGCAGACGAATAGAGAGGAGGACAGAAGGAAAGTTCAGACAGGTGTTGGGGTTAGTGAGGGCATCAAGTTGAAACAATAACATGTTAATGGCAGAATAAGAAAGATAGTCTTTTGTTTGTTTTTCTTCAGCTTTTAAAAGTTAAAGACCCTCATGAAATATATTTGACGAGTGTAGTTTTCCTTTCTGCTTTAACATGTATTGTAATTTGGCCAGAACATAGGCCTAACATGTATTTGTGTTTCATGTTTTTATTTTAAGATTTACTTTACAGCTATGAACCATGAATTGCTACTTGCTATACAGATATAGTGTTAGAAGAGGGACGCAATATTCTAGAGAGCATTTGATTGGAACAAAATCAGTGTACACTAAGAAGAGTACTACCAATAAATACAAATCACTGCAGTTTCCAACAGAAATTAAAACTAGAGGCGCTAAAATAGTCAGCGCTTGTAATCATTTTTATACACAGCTATGATTACAGCTACATATGTTTTGCTTTCCAGACTTAGGATGTGGAATCCTTCAATACAAATCCTGTGAAAAACATGAACCATGATCAAAGAGCTGGAAATGAAAGAGATCGAAAATCATGTTAAAACGGCATGCTTGTGATTGCGTTTTTATGTCACATTCACACTTTTGTTCATACTATTGGGTAGGTTTAGGTGTAGTGCAGATAGTACATAATTTGAAGTCAGAATTGCGATGCACATACAAAACCAACATCACATAAAACAATGTTTTTCTGTTCAGGGGGAAAAACAAATACTCTTTTAGCGCCACTCAGTGGATATTTCACATCGAATATGTCACAAAGCGCACATTTCATAGATTTCACGTCTTGCGGAAAAGTTCAACAGGTTTTTCGTCATGAGATCAGGTTGTAAAAATGCCATGTTGATATGAAGTAGAATGCTGTATTGATTTTTCACAAGCAAAATAATTTACTTCCATAAACTTAACAGAAAACCTACTAGTAGTTTTCTGTCAGGACATCTGTTTTTATATAGATTTGTCTTATGTGTAGTAGAACATAAAAAAAAATAATAATAATTTGAGTTCCTGCCAACATCAGTATTGTATCTGGTTGATATTGAAAAGTCAATATTTAATTTTACACAAAATGCGATATATATGCTGTGTTATTCTGTCATGTTTTCTCCCTATTTTTCCAAACCGCAAAAAATGCCAGTCTCCCTTCTCTGCAAAATGCTATACATCCACTCAACCAATCACAGCGCACCATTCCACGCATTGTAAACAGTAAAGGCAGCGCTTTGAATACACCCGGCATCCTAGTTTTCCTCATCTACTTTGCACTTTGGGATCAACAAACAAACAAAAAAAAATTAACAATTTTGACTGCATTGATGAACCTATGGTGGTTTCTGAGGTGGGGAAGAAAATAAGCCATGACTTTGTGAAATCGCAATGAACTAAGATGAGTGACAGCTTTTTAAGGGAGTTTGTAAATGAGATATTGATTTAATACAACAGTTTAATAAACGAGAAGGTAATATTAACTTACATTGCATTGTCTGACTATAACACTATAACACTAACACTATAACACAGCCTGATTTTGCTCCATTTCTTTGTGAAAAATAGTTTGAAACAAAGTCACAATTGAGCCACTGTGCATCTCCATTCAAACACAGCGGTGTTTTGTTTATGAATGAACATGCGTTTTTAAACTAATCTAGTGAGTAAATTTCCCTTTCATAAAGACAGTCACTTGCTTTATTCCGCAATCAATCTGCGTTCAAACGGATCAAATGAATGATATGATTCAGTAATTACATTACATTAATTCAGCTTTAAATCATAAAATTTTTATACATTCAAAATGTTATATTTAAAACATTAATCTCAACATGAATTTATGATTTTGATTGCACGCATGCCATCTCTAAGCCTCTTTAAAAATACGAAAATACACCTACAAGCCACATTGTGGTTATTCTGTGCCACCTCTGTAGTACAAATTAATTTTGTTTATACGGATTTCGATTGGTAACTTATTTTTATTCTATTGTTTTAATTAGAAATGTTAGAATCCTATACAATATATATATATATATATATATATATATTACATACTTTTAATAAAATTTGAAAAAATGCATTACAAATGTAAAAACTAAATTCCTATTTAATTCACTTTAAGGAGTCGAATGTCAGGGAAGGGAAAAGGGAAGGCTAATTTTTGATCAGATTTCTTGGATTATTGATTAGAAGGTGCTTCTAAAATTTTGACTGTTTTTTTAATGAAAAGTAAGCATAGAGCCCTGCTGGATTTATTGCATTTTTTGGGGGAGGGGCGGGGGGATATATTCAGTTTTTATAATAAATCTTTGAAAATCAAAAGATGCTACATGAAAGTTTGAAACAGACAATATTGGTTTTCATCTTGCCACTTTCTTGGTCAAGAAAACACATTTTTCCTCAAATTAATCAAAATAGATTTAGAAAATGGATGCTAGCATACGAATTAGCCTCCAAGCTAACACAGAGACTAAAAGCCACAAAATCTTTAAAGGAGTGTGTTTGATATTACATTCAACCGTTGAAGACGCATTTAAAGATTCCTGTCTGAAAAACCAGACCGTGAACTGAAGTGCCAAGTAAAGATAGAAGCAGAGAATGGGGGCGCCAAAGAGGATTCTTGAGGGAGAGAGAGGGGGTGGGATAAAGGGAAGTAAGGGGGACTGGTGAAACACAAATGGTTCTGTGGCTGCCTGCTGTGAAGACCCCATTAAAAACAACAAGGGAAGCAGCAGGCAGTCGGTCCACACACCTCTGCGCGGCTCTATGATGTATCTGTCAGATAACCCAGTGCTACCCAATGAAGGAACATCAGACGAAAGTTTGACTGGACAAGGAGCAAGGCAGAGGAGATTTGGAGGTGGAATTTTGGCATTTGGAGCATTCGCGTTTTGTCGTCATCCCTCTCTTTTGTTGTCGGATGTCATTTTGTGCCACCCACAGGAGAGTGTTTTTCCATTCCTACTTCAAATGCTAATAAAGTGTTCAGGCCAGTGACTTTGCTCATATGATCAAGTCTGATTCAAAGTTCTAATAGAAATCCTAACCTTATCTCAATCCCCATATCATTTCTGCCCAAATTAATTTTCCCAAATCATTCAGGCCAAATGCCAAAGCGGCTGCACCATGACTCCTATCAAAATAGTGCCTCCATCTTCCCTCCTTCACTTGCTGTAATCCTCTCTCTCAGAGCAGCCCACCAATTTTATCAAGCCTTATATGATGAGCGAATAACAGCTGAAGCTTACAACTTAAACCAGACCAGCGGGACAGAGTTAAATCTTTCAGTTCCCATCTGAATTACACAATAGGTTACGAGCCCGTTGGATTTGCATCACACAAGGAGTGTGTACAACGCTCGCTCTGAAAGAGCCCCATAAAAGCAAGTTTCTTGACTAAACATGAACAAAATTCACTTTTAGCAAATATACAAATTTTAAATTTTGGTAATACTTTACAATATAGTTCAATTTGTTAACATTTGTTAGTATGCATTAGGTATCATGAACAATGAATAATAGTTGACTAATCTTAGTTACATTTATGTTCTGCATACACAAATACATTTAAAATTTTAAAGTCCCACAAATTCTTTGATTTTCGAGCATTTTTGTCTTTTTGAACCCTTTCTAACAATGACTGTATGATTTTGATGTCATATATTTTCACACTGAGGACAACTGAGGGACTTATATGCAGCTATTACAAAATGTTCAAACGCGTACTGCTTCAGAAGGAAAAAACATGCATTAAGACCTGGGGGTGAACACTTTTTGAATTTGAAGATCAGAGTAAATTTTACTTATTTTGTCTTCTGGTAAACATGTAACTATCTTCTGTAGCCTCTGAAGGGCAGTACAAAAACAATTCTGTTCAAAAGTTTTCACCCCTGGCTCTTAATGCATTGTTTTTAGCATTTTGCAGATTCTGAAAGGGAGATATAAACTTTTAACCTCAACTGTATAATGCATCATCAGAGAGTGGTTTCCGCACTGCAGAAATAATGGTGGTTGTTGAAAGAAGAAATTGAAAGAAAAGAGACTATGAGGCAGTGTTGATTTAGGCCTGTGACAGGCTTTTGCTGCAATGTTGCAGAATAAAAGGAAAACACTGTTTTACAGTCAGAGCAGGTGTGAAAAAGCCTTAGCATAATTCATTTGTCTGCCTAATTACTCCAAGGACAGGACTAGTGTTTCACCTACAGCCAACGCTAATGAGCAAACGTTACCTTCCACCAAACTAATTCATTCTTGTTAATGTGCAGGGAAGCAGCCCCTCCCACACTGAACTCCCTCTCAGATGAGCCCCCTCTTTTCAGTAATTGGTGGTCACCATCCCTCTGTAATGGTCGCATTGACCCTGTGCAGTGCATAAGCCGCATCGTCCTGGCTGTGAAGCCCTTTGTTTAGCTAGATCAAGAGCACATTAATGGGGGAAGATGAAACGGAGCATGCCGCATTCAAAAAGACAGCCCTCCAGCAGGAAGCAGGAAGTCAAGAAAGATACTAACTACACTGGCTTTTAGGTATGAGCAAATCCCAGCAAACCACCATAGACTTTTGGTTAACATTAGTACGTTTATCATTTGAAGATTATGTTGAAGATTAGAGTAATTGACTATTATATTATATAAAAAAGTTATTTCTGGTCCTAAATTCTGATATTAATAAAGATAATGTAAAGATAAACTACTTAAAACTTTGCTTCAGCATTTTCAGAGATTTAGGCTCCAAGACGTCAGCGGACGTTAAGCACTAATGAACCCACCTAGAGCAGCCTTACCTTAGCTAGTTCTAATTTGCAGTTGGCTCTGATGTCTCTATAGTGGTTAAACATGAGATATACCGTAATTTGTTTTGGGTAAATCTAACAGGCAGTATTTGGTCTCATTAATCTATTATTTGTTCCAAAGAAATCGTTTTGCCTGAGGGCAAAATCTCATCAGGTTATATTTTATGTCAATTTAATGCTGTATATATTTTGCAATTTTAACTGAATTGCTGATGATTGTTGAAGTTTATTAAATATTATTATTTAATAAACAATCATTTATATAAATAACAGTAGTATTTAATAATAGTATTCATTGTTGATTAACGGTGTGTGTGTTCGTGATGGTGATTTTAATTACATTTTTCTGTCATTAGATGCAATAAGGTACTTTTAATGAGTCAGCAGTAGACTTTTATTTTGAAATTAAATGATACAGGGTTGTAAACAAGTAAGTTATTTTTACTTTCGATAACACCTTGTAAGACACAGCCAACAAATGCACTGAGCAGCGCTGTCATTGGAAATAATCCTTAATTGATTAAAGGATAGTACAAAGACATTGTTCTCCTTAACAGACATTCAAACTAATGTTCTGTTGTGAATATGAGATTGAGCTGAAGCATGAATGCTGTATCAGATGTAGGTAATCACACTTGCTCATTACATCTCTCTCTTATAATACTCTACATAATGCAGAGTTCTTTTAAAACTGTAATATAATAAGCTTTTAATGAAGCAACTCACTGTTCGTTTGTTACTAGTTTTAGGGTGATGTTTTGAATTAGTAACGGTGGCTTGGGCTCAGCTGTCAACTTGAGATTTGAATCCATGGCAAAAGGAAGTAGTTCTGCACACAAAAGAGTTTTTATGACACTCAGTGGTAGTTTTATTTTCATTCATGTGCTTACTTGTGCAATCGAACTGTTGTAAAAATGCAATATCACACTTGTAGCCATCTGAGATCTGTCTATATCAGCATGGCAGTGATTCAGCCCTTGACACAAGGCCACAGGCCAAGTGTCATAGATAAACAAAGCAATGCTGATATAGATCCGTTTTGTAATACCTCCAAATAATTTCACAATTACATGATACCATACACAGCTAACGTAGGCTTATATAATGTGAAAGTTAATAAAAGTGTTTCTTCAGTTTCTTGAGTGACAATCTGTGCTGCAAGTACTTAACTCTGGTTCATGCCATCTTCCATCCCTAAAGTGTCTGTGAACAATTACAGCTGAATTTCTCATTCTCATTTTTTCAATTAACAAGGACACATGGGAAATCAACTGTTGCCCCACAACGGTTTGGGAAAGTTTGTATATTCATCCTCACACTCAAAAGCTCACACATGCTGAGACAGCCCTTATAATATGAGTAATGGACTAACTGACAGAGCGAGTAATTGATTTGAAATATCAACAGGGCTGAATAACCTCTACATGTAATTCGAGCCCATGTAACTTTAAGTGGATGGCACTTGAGTTGAATGCTCTGTGCAGTAGAAGAGCCATGCACTTGAATCATCTGTTGAGATGTTTAATGTTTACTGCTGAGAAGCAGGTGATTTATATTTCATATTTACTGTAAATATGAAGCCATATCATGATGACAGAATTTGTTTAGTATAAATGAATTAAGATTGAAGTGAAGTATGGAAATTAGCATTGCAGTATTGCTGGATGTGGTGTTGGATGTGTCCTTTTTATAAAAAAAAAAAAAAAAAAAAAACATTGTTAACACTCCAAAATACATTGTATCTAAGTAGGGCTATGCCTGAAGCTGAAGTAAATAGCAAATTCAAACAATCATAGAAAAAGTATGTGTTACATGCAGTCACCCTTTGTTTGACAGTATGATATTTTAAATAAACAACTAAAATTATAACATACATTTTATAAACACATTATTGAGTGAGTGAATGAGTGTAAACTCTATGAATAAAAATCAAAACATTGTAAATGTATAGCCATGTTACAGTTTCAAGCATGTTGATGCTAACACCAACCAGATACATCAGATACATTGCACACTGATTTCCTATTAGGACTGCTCTGAATAATTAGCTAGAAGCAGAAATGTATACATTTAAGCCTCATTCATTGAGGTGTACATATTAGGACCTCCTCAGTGTCACTTCTTACACATGCACACATGTGGCACTGGTTTTAAAGTGTTATCAGATCTGTTTAAACTGGCCAACCATTTAACCACCGAAGTCTGGCACAAATGTATTTTGTGAAATTGGAGATGCTTTTTGTGTGTTGTGTGGATTCTGCAGGCAATTTTTTCAATGGCTTTCTAAAAGCGGTGGGGACAAAATCACGATTTAACTAAAAGTTCTACTTGCAAACAACACCTACATTTTCTAAATACCTTTTGATTTTTACTTTTTATTATTATTATTATTTTATTCATTATAAAATGCATACAGTTGAAGTGAAAATTTTTGAACAGAATCAAGATGTGTACATTTTTGGGGTGCAGATTGGGAAATGTCTGCAAACAGGGACTCAAACTTGGCGTACCAAAACACAACGGCGTTACATGTTAGCGCGCTGCCCACAAGGCTATTGGTTTTGTCCTAATATTTAGGTAACTTTTAAAAACTGGATAACACTATAGTATAGGGACCAATTCTCACTGTTAACGACTTTGGTAGAAGTTGAAGTCACTGTTTAGAATATTATTTGAGTAAAAGTCTTAAAGTATGAGATATTTATTCTACTTAACTACAAAAAGTATTTTTTATAATAAACATACTTTAGTATTGAAAGTAAAAGTAAATGCAAAATAGAAAAGAAGCAAATAAATATATATAAAATGTTCATACACAGCTTGAGTAGCAAAATTGTGTTCTGTTTTAACTCTTTCTTCCATTTTGTATTTTTGGGTAAAAATTAGAAGCACTTCATCCGGTACTTAGTGTCTTTCATTCCAACATAAGAAAACATTTCTGGAATCTGCATTTGAAATAGCATTTAGATGTTTAGGGGGGACATTGATGCATTTAAACAGCAGTTGCAGATTCATTAAAAGGGGTAATGTTTAATTTTTAACATAAAATGTTGAATACTGATATCTGAAATAATTTAAGACATGAAAAAAAGAGTTGAAATGTGAAATAAAACCGCCATTGGGTGGCACAAGTGAGAATCATTCAGTAAAAAGCATCAAAATGGCTGAATCATTCAGTAAAAAGCATCTGACTGTGTTAATGAGCAAATCACTGAATCATTTTTATCAAACGATTTGTTCAAAACGCTGATTCATTTAATAAGTAAATACCGTCCATTGCTCAGAGATGCAAAACAGTGCTGTGATCTTTGTTTGGAACTATTTTCATTGGCAAAATTGAGCAAAAACAAGCAATATGTCCGTCACTTAATAGCTTTACTGAGCTTGTATAAAATTATCATTAAATGTGTTATCATGCTAAAAACGGCACTCTTTGTGGGATATAGATCAAGTTAATTAGATCAAATTATAGAAATATAAAATACAGAAGCATTTTGTCGTCTACAATTTAGAAAGCCTGCAATTTTGAGTTTTAATAGACTAATAATTTGAAGTGTGTGCACTCTGTGTGCGATTTGGTGATATAGCCTACTTGATAATGTCAGATCACACGTCATTACAAAAAAAATATAGCTGCAAGCAGTGATTATGGGGCCAAGCCCAAGAAGGGCTGTAGCCGTGTGCAGAGCAGGACTAACAAAAATCGCAGCAATAGAATGAATCTGAAAAACAGCCGCTTCAGAACTATCGGCAAGAATGAACTAAGAATGAACAGATGGTCAACTGAAAATGAACACAACACAGATAAACACATGTATTTTTAAGTCAGGAGCAATACGGATTTGGAAGTGTACCACTCAGTCGACACATGTTCAACAGGCTCTGGAAGAGAAGTTTAGGTGTGAGAATGAAGTCATAAAAAACATGACTTAGCATTTATACAGGTAAGCATGCTAAGCTAATTTAAAATTAAAGTACTTTATGGTTAACCTGATAGCTGTAGAAAATGAAGGCAACAGATAAACACATGTATTTTTAAGTCAGGAGCAATACGGATTTGTATAATGCTGATCAAGATAATAAACTAATCAAAACAACACAACATTATACAGAGGTTTATAAAGTTGCATTATGTGGGATTCAAACCCACATCTCAACAGGCTTCAGGTTTCAAAACCAGTGGTTTAGCGAAGTGTGCCACTCAGTCGCCACACCTTCAACAGGCTCTGGAAGAGAAGTTTAGGTGTGAGAATGAGGTCATAAAAAAACATGACTTAGTATATTAGTCAGATTAGCATGCTAAGCTAATTTAAAATTAACGTACTTTATGGTTAACCTGATAGCCACATTAGAACAAATGGCAGCCAGTTAGCATGCTAACCCATTAGCAAGCTAAGCTAACTAGCATAAATCACCAAACACAGGCACGGTTGATTTTGGAGAGGTATTTCTCGGGAACGGTAGTGAATATCACAAATCCGTTTAGTCACGTCTATGCGGCTCAGTCCAAAGATTATTTGGTGAAATTATGGACAAAATGGAACAAAATCTGAAGGAAGAGTAGCAAAAACACTGTTTTTCATTTACTTCAATACTTTCAATACAATACTTCAACTGCTAACTAGTAATAAGCACCAAATTGCTTTTTTTAGTTTACTGGGGCAAAAGTTGCAGTTAATGGCTTGTTAATGGCGAGCACTGGACCTTAAAATAAAGTGTGGCCAAAATATTATAAAATATCTTGAGCTTGTGTTAAGCACAGACCATAGTTCAGGCATTTAACCAAAAACACATCGTCTTCAGGACGACGGATCCAGAAGTGCTAAATGCCAACTTATTTCCAGGTTTTGGCCCACAAAAATACATCATACCTGCAGCACTCTAATTTGTAGTTCAGTTAAGCGTTGAACTTCATGGTACAGTGCTAACCACAGTTCTCCTCCTCAAGAGGTGCTGAAATTTCTTCAGGTAAGCAGAGCGCGCTAACAGGCCCCACTAGCGCTTAGCTTCGCTCGCTGACCTTTAATTCCACTCAGACCGTATACAAATGACTTCAGTCAAGCCCACTCAGAACGCGCACGCACAAGCGAAGATACTCCGAGTCGATTGTTGCCACTCCACTCTTACTTTCTCTCTCTCTCTCTTTCTCTCTTTCCGCGGCATTATCTCCTCGCCTCCGCTCTAATGACTTCCCGCCGAGAGAGGCCCTGGCGAGCAGCTCCGGCTCTCGGCCCCTAAGAATAGCATTAGACACAAGGTTATCTGGGCATTACACTCGCTGTAACATGCAATTAGCTCGCCTCCTCCATTTTCATTACACAATTATTCATTAATGTCAATTTAATTTTATGCATTGTTCTACATGACCGAAGGCTGATTACTGGGCCCTTGCACTCCAATATCCCAAGTTAACCGGTGGCAGACTCACTCGCCGGACCGCTAATTGCAATTTAGCCCCAGACAGCACCTCCCCTCTTTAGTCCGGCTTTAATGGAGGAACTGATTCCGAGACAGGTAACGATTGGAAAGACAAAGTGCCTCTAGCTGAATGGAAAACAAATGCCCCGCTGCTAAGCTGTTTTCTTTGCGATAGCACATGAGGTAAAGCCTTTGTATTCAGAGGGTGAGGGATAAGAGAGTAATATGCTTGGTGTTTCGAGCTTGATACCCTATTCGTCTCTTCCCTCCTTCAGACTGTAATATGACTCAAACTGGGAAAGTGTGGCCGGAGTTAATATGATAGTCAGGTGAGGCCACACTGTGGTGTGTCGTCTACTATGGCCATAAATTAAATACCGCTTCGTATAACGCAAAACTATCTAAAGCTTTCACAATGCAGCCAGACGAAATGAGAGAATCCACGATGCAATATGACCAAAACAAATTCTTGGTAGATTAGAGGAGCAGCATGTGTTTGCTGCATGCTGACTGCATAGTGTTGCTCAATATGTTTCAGGAGCATCAGCACACCTTCAACTTGTTGTCGGGTAATGTAAAGAGAGTGTTAGGAGGTTGAAATAAATAGGGCCTTGTGTATTGATTAACAATATGTAGCTCAGCATGAGCATTTGGCTTGTTTTGTATGTCTTCAGGTCATTCTTGACTTGTTTTCTGTGAAGAATGCACTATAAATAACACAAAATATCATGTTTGATACTGAAGACATGCTTTGTGACATTGTTACCAGTCAAATTTTCTGGTGTTTTGCATCTTATGCTTTAAACAATTTACAAATAAAAAAGGGAAGGAAGATAGGTGGGTTCAGTTTAACATTTCTACTGTATAGACGTGAATTTACTTCATCTTCAGCCTTAGGCTTATTCATTTCACTTTTTGGTGTGAAAGGGCATTTACATTTGCTAAAAATCTAACTTTTTATATTAAAAACAAACAATCAAGCCCTGCCCAGATTTAAAAAGTAACACAAAAGTAATGTAACGCATTACTTTCCAGAAAAAAAAAAGTAACTAAGTAACATAATTAGTTACTTTTTTAGGGAGTAATGCAATATTGTACTGCATTACTTTTAAAAGTAACTTTCCCCAACACTGACTATGACTTTTGCCTTTTGACAATAAACTCCAAATTTGTTAGTAAGGTAGATATTAGGTTTAGGTACTGGGTAGGGTTAAGGATGTAGAATATGGTCAAGCAGAAGTGCTATATGTGCTTATAAGTACTAATAAAAAGCCAATGTGTTCATAATAGACATGCTAATAAACAACTAGTTAATAGTGAGAATTGGTACTAAAGTTTTACCCAAGTTTTATATACCGTGCAAAAGTTTGTGGTCTTCAAGATTTATTTATTTTTAAAAGTTTTACTACATTGATTTGATTTTTGTCATTAAAATTACTGCGTTCCTTATATTTTTAAATGTAATTTATTCCTGTAATGTCAACGCTGATTTTTAAGCAGCCATCGCTCTAGTTTTCATGGTCACGTTATCCTTCAGAAATCATTCTAATATGATGATTTAGTACTTAAGAAACATTTCTTATTATTATTATTAATTTTGTGATACAGTTTTGTGATATTAAACAGTGTTGCTTTATATTTTACATTTTTTAAAGGCTTTGATTTGACCCAGGAACCACAAGTGAGTTACTTAGAACAAAGGCGGGACATTTTAAAGTACACCCAGAAATGTGTCATGGTACTCTTGTGAACGTGTGTCGAAGACTGACACGGAAGACAAGAAATTGTTTAAAAAATATATGTATATTAGTGTTCTTTGCATATAAAAAGTATTTTCCTAGCTTCATAAAATCATGGTTGAACCACTGATGCCACATGGATTTTTTTAACATTGTCTTCACTAGATTTCTGGGCCTTGAGTGTGTCAGTTGTGTTGCTGTCTATGCAGGGTAAGAAAACTCTTGGATTTCATCAAAAATATCTTTATTTGTGTTCTAAAGATGAACAAAGGTCTTATGAGGGTAGGAATGACTTGAGGGTGAATAATTAACGACGGAATTGTCATTTTTGGGTGAACTAACCCTTTAAGTAGTATCAAAACTAACATTGCAAAAAATCTGTATAGTTTTTAAGGGGGATTGTTCTAAGATGAACATGGCGCTTCATTCAAGATCAAACAACAGACAACTTAATGAGCTCATGTTCCTGTGGCATCGAGATATTCCATAATCCTTTCTTCTCTTTATGATTTATCTGTGTAATTCAGAGAAGTAGCCAGTTTCAACTGACATAAACAAGAGTCCATTTCATACATCAGAGAAAAGCAGTCCCTCACCTGCCTGACATTACAGAAGGCAGAGGAAAACAAACCACTTTGGGTGTGGTATGAGGCGAGCAAATATCTTATCAGTGCTAAATAGATATTCTCTACCTCTCCTTCTACTTCCTCCTCACTCTCACTGTATCAGAAAAGGGGCATCATTAACCTTTTGCTTCTCTAAAGCTGATGGTAATCAGGTTCTGCCATCTTTGGCTTTAATAAAGCATTAAAACAACAAACCGCTTCGGATGTTCCCCACAAAACCCCTTCAGCTCGTCTCTACGCTTCGCGCTCGCACAAACGCGCACCGGAGGGGGAGAAGGGTGTGTCGCGGCGATAATGAAATCTCCTTTCTAGAGCAAGAAATCGTTTCACACCATTCTGTCGCAGCGAGTTAGGAGACTCCTCATCCTGGAAATGATAAACTAAACGGGGCGGTTTGCGCTTGACACACACCTGGCGGAGCAGGCGAGCGTGCGATTAAAATGTGTAAATATCAGCAAGTACCTGCGGGCCAGAGTGGACCCGTCTTTCATGAGCTAAGATCCACATCAAAGTGACTCCGGCAACAGAGCTCCAGGCCAACCTGTTCAAAGCACGAGGCCTCCTCTGAATTCTGTTTTACGCTTGTTGTGCGTATTATGTCTCTGAATAGAGCATGTATGATTCACGGCGTAAGGGAAAGGGTAAAAGGGTTTAATCCAGAGGAGAGATGTGTATTGGGAGCACAGAAACGAGACACGGCAGAAAGAGATTCATTTGCCTGCTTTGTTGTTCCTTGAATAAGAATGATTTCGGCCTCTTTCTGCCGCAGACCTTTTGTAAGCAGTGGGGCAGTAATTACTGTCCATTTTCAGACGAAGTGTAATCAAGGCCTCAAAAAGAAAATTAGATAATAAGCATCAAATGTGAAAAGGAGGGAACAGCGAGAAAACTAGAATCTTAATTTGGAATAAAAGAAGATTTGATTAGCATGACCAAAGGTTTACAACATCTTGTTTGAATATAATAGATAGTAATTACTTTCATATTGAATCAAGTTCACTTCAGAGCAAATTATTTAAATGAGAAGATAAAATGTATCTGGATTAAAATGAGTATGACAGTCATGTGCTTTCAAGTCTTTCCTTTTTTCAGGGCTTGACCAAATTAGGCTAATTTACAGACTACGCACATTAGAGTGCATCAGCTTTATGTAGTTTATCTCAAAGCGCTGTGTTGAAAAGGAACGCTGGCTAAAGCAACATCCATTCTCTTATTATTGTATCTAGGAGAGAGCTTTGTTTTTCCCCGTAGCCGAGCGAATACTGCCGTTTTAACGTAGAGTAAAAATAAATGTGCCATATTATCAGATCATTTGATCACATACTCTACCATTGAAAAGTTTGGGATGGGTAAGATTTATTTATTGACTTATTTTTTAAATAAATGTATACTTTTATTCAGTAAGGATGTATTAAATTGGTTAAGAGGGACAGTAAAAACACATTTTACCATATTATTTAATGTTATGAAACACCGGTTTTGATTCTGCACCTGCTTTGATTTTGTTTCTTGAGCACAAATCAGGGTATTACACTGATTTTTAAATGATCATGTGACACTGAAGACTGGAGCCATGGCTGGATATTCAGATTTTCCAAAACAGAAAATATAAATCTGTTATTTAAAATTAAATTTATAATTATTATTATTATTATTTTTAATCAAGTAAATGCAGCCTAGGTGGGCATAAGAGGGTTCTTTCAAAATCATTACAAAATTTTACTGACCACAAACTTTTAAACCTCATCTTCATTCATGTAGCACATAGAGAGCACCTCACCAACCAGTGAGTTATGACTCACTTTTTAAAAGCTTTGTAAAGTGAACTCAGGTTAAACGGATTAGTAGAGCGAAAAAGATCGTCATAATCCCTGGCCCACCTTACCTTTCATATTTCCATAAATTATCCAATAAAAGTGCTATTATCAATCTCATAATCAGCAGTACCTAATTGACTTGCATTTGGGTCTCATGAATTATTAAGCAAGATGATATTGAAATAATGAATATTCTGGGAAAAAAAATGTTGGATAAAGACATGGAGCATTAAGATGATTAGAAGGTATGAGAGAATCTTCATTATACTGTCTATTTAACCTCCAAGTCTCACGTCAGCCGAATCATTTCCCCAGTATATAGCATAGAATGTGTTCGGCTATGCAAATGACCAGTATGGGCAGCTTTACTTCACAGATTCATCAACAAACTGACAGTTTAAACTCCAAATCTTTGCTAAAAACATGGCTTCATAAATAAGCAGCACCAAGCAAACGAGGAATTGTGAAATTAGCTGTTTGACAGGCACAGCAGTTTGGGGAGGTTAATGCCATTAATTCATTATGTCATTATTTGCGTGCCCTGTTTGCAAAACAGCGAGAATAACATCAGAAACTTTTAAATGACTATTGTAATTGCACCTGTTGCCAATTACAGCGCGCAGGATGCATCAATCATCGCACATCATTGCCCAGCGAAGCAGCAAGTGTGTCGTTCCTGTTTGCTCATGCAGATACCTGCATGCTTATCAAAATCTCTTTTAATCAATCCAACTCCTACATGAAGAATCTTGATGGAACTGCTTGAAGATAAACTAGTATTGAGCAGCAGGTTACATTAAACTGCAGTGATGGCAATCAAACATCATAGACAGTTTGCAAGGCTGCTAACCTCAATTCAGTGGATGCTGACCACAGAGAACATGTACATGAATATCAAGAGACAGACATAACTTTACTTTCAGAACCTTGATAAATTCATTAGTCGATGGCCTTGTTCTGAATAATTAGATTTCTATCTCACAGAATGTTCTTAGGCTATAAAGCTGAAACAGTCTTCACTGTCAAAATTTCCCCGATGTAAGATTGAGGGGACAGGAAGAGGACATTAAAATACTGAAGCACATAAAGTTCAAACCCTTTCCCTCACTGTTATTATTATTAGTCCTCTTTAATAGCTGAGAACCCATTTTGTTAACGGTTCTCACATGTGCATTCTTCTGCTGATGAAGACAGATCGTCATTCAAAAACACTGGAATACTTCCCTGCACTAGGCTACTTAAGTAGCACCGCAACACCGCTAATGACAGTACAGCCCCAACCTTGTAGTCTGATTCCTAAATGAATGATTCTTGAGTCATTTATTTTGAAGTGAATCAAAAGCATAGCGCGTAAATATATATATATATATATATATATATATATATATATATATGTATATATATATAGTCCAGAAATAGAACAAATAATAACCGGTTCTTTTTACTGAAGCAAAAACATACTGAGAAAACAGTGCAGTCCAACTTTCGAACAAATTATCTTTAACCAGCCTAGGCTGGTTGGCTGGTTTCAGCTGGTCATAGCTGGTCAGCAGGCTGGTTTTAAAGGGATTTTGGTCACTTTCCCAGGCTGGTCAGGCTGGGAGACCACCAGTTAAAACCAGCCTGACCAGGCTGGGAGACCAGCTAAAACCAGCTACTTCCAGCTTAAACCAGCTAAGACCAGCCAACTGAAATGTCCAGTGAGTGTCGCTAAAACACACGTTCAATATGTGACCGTGGCACACTTTTAATTATGTTGGTACAGGCAGGTATTCCTGTGTTTTTATTATGCTGCTTGAGATAAGTATTGCAGCTGTTCAGAATTCAAATATATGGGGTGCATCGCTAAAGGTTAATGCTCTATCATGTTGTAAATATCCCCTACACCAAACCCAACTCTAAACCTAACGTACTTAAGTATTGAAAGTAAAAGTAAAAGTAAATGCAAAATAGAAAAGAAGCAAATATATATATATATATATATATATATATATATATATATAATGTTCATAAATAGCTAAATTGTGTTCTGTTTTAACTCTTTCTTCCATTTTGTATTTTTGGGTAAGAATAAGAAGCACTTTATACGGTAGAGTGTCTTTCATTCCAACATAAGAAAACATTTATGGAATCTGCATTTGAAATAGCATTTAGATGTATAGGGGGGACATTGATGCATTTGAACGAGTTGCAGATTCATTAATAGGCGTAATGTTTAGTTTTTAACATAAAACGTTGAATACTGATATTTGAAATAATTTAATACATGAAAAAAAGAGTTGAAATGTGAAATTAAAACCGCCAGTGTGGCACAAGTGAGTCACTGAGATTCAACCGATTCATTCAAACGACTGAATCATTCAGTAAAAAGCGTCTGACTGTGTTAATGAGCATTGGCGTATCGTGTGAGTTACTGAACAAACTGACTTCGAAAACTCATGCATATGAAGCTGTATATGTGATGACAACATTCAAAAGTATACATTTTCAAACTCTGTTTAAATCATATTATGTGAAAAGGAATTAACGTTTTACTGCCTCTAGTGTTCATTTAAACTGGAAACTGCATTGATTCCTACTTATAGGTAAGTACGCAGTGACACGTACAAAACTACTGTTGCATGGAAGAAAAAAACACAAACAAACACTCTTTTAGCGCCATGTAGTGGATATTTCACATTGAATATGTCAGAAAAAGTACATGGCGGTATGTATTTCGTAGATCAGGTTAAGTTATTTTCAGTGAATCAAGAACATAAAACACAAATAGTATAGTCTGATTCCTAAATAAATGATTCTATGGAGCTAGTGCATTTTACTGAATCAAACATGCCCAATTTACAAACAAATTGGAGGCCTAAATCAGTGTAGTTATTGGCTTGTTGTTAAAGGGATAGTTTACCCAAAAATAAACCCAAATATTCAGTCATTAATTACCCACCCTCATGTCGCATGTTCCAAACCCATAATACCTTCGTTCACAAAACACAATTTACGATATTTTTGAAGAGCTTTCTGATTCTCCATAGAAAGCAACACAACTTACATTTTCAAGGCCCAGAAAGGTAGTAAGGACATCATTAGAATAGTGCATGTAACATCAGTGATTCAACCTTAATTTTCTAAAGCTACAAGAATACTTTTTGTGCACAAAGAAAACAAAAATAATGTTTTTATTCAACAACTTCTTTCTCATGTCAGGCATGTTCACACGAGTACCATGATGCACTCTGGTGAGTGCGTGTCAAAGACGTGAAGTAGTTTGTTTTTTTCGCACAAAAATTATTTGGGCGAGTAATTAATGACAGGATTTCTGTTTAATATAAAATTATCTGGATTGTGTGAATGACTATAGAAAAAGACTGAAAAGCCAAACTGAAATTGTTAAATTTTAAACTCTGTGTGAACCCAATACAACATGATACAAACATATCATCCACTTAGGCCTGAATGATTAAAAAAAAGAAATAACCAGGGCATGCTCAGTGGCATGGGAGGGATGACGCCTTCAGTTGGTTTGCTTTGTGATCCTCAAATCATCATTAGCTCAACTTCCTCTCCAGGCTGTTGACGCGCACGCAGTTAGCGAGCTGGACCGTGCTGGATTGTCAAGTGAAATAGCCATCCATTCCTTTCACCATAACCCCCATCATTGCTACAAGGGTCAATTTGGAGAACAAAATAAAAACAAAACATGTGGTTTGTTCTCCTTTCAAGGCCCAGTGCTGGTGACGAGTCTAATCATTGTCATCCAAGAGATTCAAATTAATCTACCTCATCCTAGTTTAATTTCTTTCTGTTTTAATTAAAAGCTTGTTATATTTACCCCTGACTGCACAGCTTTGAGTGTAGCAAAATGAATGGAGAAAAGCCCAAGGGTAAAAATCCTCAGAAGAAACTTAATAATAAGGAATAAAAGAACAAGATTTTGTTCAACATGCCTATGTGGGATGTAGATTCAGTCTTCCTTGAACACTGCTATGCCCTCCTGCTAACAGTCTTGACATCTGAGGACAAAATGTCATGTAATGTGCATGTTACAACTTCATATATGAAGAGGCCACTGGGAAAAGCAACCTAGATACTCAGAGAGCATTCAAAGTGGTTCAAAGAAGTCATTATATACGTCAAATGCATATATACCTTGTTTGCAATAGAGCCTTGGCAACAGTTTCGCCAAGAAAAATGGTTGGACAGGACAAAAGACATACGTAGGCTCCAAAGATCCTTTCATCAGCAGCCTGACACAACCAAACGGAACTTCTCCCATCTGCTGAGGGCTGGACGCAATGATCGTCCACTGAGGGTTGTTTACATTTCTTCAAAAGCCCCATTTAGTTTCCCCTGACAAGGTAGAGTAAGAGAGTGAGGCGAAGATGGATGGAGGCACCTGCCCTAATGGAGGCTCAAACTGTGCCCACTAGTGCACGTTACATTGATAAATTGACAACAGTTGGGACATGCTCTACTAGTAGGGAGAATGAGGCTACTAGGACACTGGCTTGTTCTCTCATTTGATCCTTCTCTTTCTCTCTTTCTCCGTACCTGAGAATAATCCTTTCAGTGTTATGTGCGGTTTGGGTTGTACCACAACGCACCAAGCCGGACTCTCACGACTAATACCAGGAAATTGGGTTTTGTTTTGGGAATTTTGGGCCAAGACAGAAACGCCAATACACGTATGAAGGAAAAATAGTTATTTGTGTCCTGCTGAAAAGACTAGATTATGCCAGCATGAATTTATATATTCTGACTGGTTGCTTTGTTTACTGATAGCATTGACATTTATGGAGGCCTATTTCCACCTTTTTTATTTATTCATTTATTTTTAATAAAATAAAATAAGTAAATGTCACATTTCATATCTGTAAACTTATTGCAGTTTATGCAAGTTAATTATGCAAAATAAAATCTCAATTACAAGAAAGAAACAGGTACATTTTGAATTTATTTCACAACTGCAATTTCATGTCTCACAATTGTAATCGATTTCTTATAATTGTGACTATATCTCACAATTGTAACATTATTCCTTATAATTGTGACTTTATATTTCTCATAATTTTTTTAAATAAAATACAATATAAAATATATAAATAAAATATAAATATATTTCTGGAAATAAATTTATTTTTTACTTTCTTTCAATTTTGTAATAAATAATGAAAAAATAAAACAGCTTTATATCTCTCACAATTTTTTTAACAAAATAAAATATAAAATAATTGTCACATTTCATAGCTGTAAGCTTATTGCAGTTTATGCAAGTGAATTAGGGAAAATAAAATATCAATTACGTGAAAGAACGAGTACATTTTAAATTTATTTATCACAATTGCAAGTTTATATCTGTCACGTGTCGTGTAGGGGAGGACAAACGAGGAGTACCAGGTCGAGATCGGGAGCAAAACAAGTCTTTTAATAATTAAATCCACAAATAAATCCAACAGGAGACGGGCAAGGAGACACACACACACACACACACACAACAACGAGAACGGACAACCAAACACTGAACAGAATCCAACTTAAATAGGGTGGTAACGAGACACAGACAGGTGATCGTGATTAACTAATAATGACATAATTAGGGGAGGGACAGGAACAGGCAAACAGGAAGTGGAAGGAACCAAAGACAAACAGGACTAAACCAAATCAAAACACAACAAAAAGAGTCCCAAAACCTGACAATATCTCACAATGGTAACATTATTTCTTATAATTGTGATTTTATATCTCACAATTGTGATTATTTCTTGTGACTGTGATTTTACATCTCACAATTGTAATATTATTTCTTATAATTGTGACTTTATATCTCCAATATTTATAAAATAAAATAAAATAAAATATATATAAAAAAGTTATTGTCGCATTTCATGGCTGTAAGCTTATTGCAGTTCATGCAAGTTAATTATGAAAAATAAAATCTCAATAATGAGAAAGAATATGGTACATTTTTAATTTATTTCTCACAATAACAACTTTATATCTCACAAATGAAACATTCTTTCTTATAACTGTGACTTTATATCTCAGAATTGTGTATATTTCTTTTAACTGTGATTTTATATCTTACACAATGGTAACATTATTTCTTATAACTGTGACTATCTCACAATTTTGACCATTTCTTTTGACTGTGATTTTATATCTGATAATTGTAACATTATTATATTTTTTTCATGAAATAAATATAAAATAAAATAAAATAAAATGTAACATTTCACAGCTGTAAGCTGTTACTTAATAGCAGTTTATGCAAGTTGATTACGCAAAATAAAATCAGTACGTTTTGAAATAAATGTTTCACAATTGCAAGTTTATGTCTCACAGTTGTAACATTATTCCTTATAATTGTGACTTTATATTTCAAAAGTGTGACTATTTCTTTTGACTGTAATTTTATCTCACAGTTGTAACATTATTTTTTTTTATAATTGTGACTTTGTATCGTACATTTTTAAAAAATAAAATTAAATTAGATTTAAAAAAAAAAATGAAAAAAGTAATAGTCACATTTCATAGCTGTAAGCTGCAGTTCATGCAAGTTAATTATGAAAAATACATTTTTTTTTTTTTTTTGACTGTGATTTTATATTTCACAATTATAACATTATTTCTTATAATTGGGACTTTATATATCACAGTTGTGTCTATTTCTTTTAACTGTGATTTAATCTCACAGTTGTAACATTATTTCATATAATTGTGACTTTATAGCTCACAATTTTTTAAATCAAATAAAAAGAAAAGAAAAAATAAGTAACTGTCACGTCACATTGTAAGCTTATTGCAGTTTATGCAAGTTAATTATGAAAAAAAAAAACTCAATTTCTTTTAACTGATTTTATATCTCACAATTGTAACGTTATTTCTTATAATTGGTTCTTTATATCTTGAAAGCACAACATGAATTATGCTAAATAAAATCTCAATTTATTTCTCACAATTACAAGTTTATATCTCACAATTATAACATTATTTCTAATAATTGTGACTTTATGTTTCACAATTATGATTTTTCTTTTAACTGTTTTCTTAGAATTGTGACTATATCTCACAATTGTGAATATTTCTTGTGACTATGATTTTATATCTCACAATTGTAACCTTATTTCTTATAATTGTGACTTTATATATGACTTTAAATCTCACAATATGACTTTATTGTAATTTCACCTTTATTTCTTGTAATACATATTCATCTTATATCTCACGTGTTATTATATCTCTAGTTATTTTTATGTTTTTACCTCTAATTTTGACATTTCATCACATAATTGGGAATTTGTATCTCACAACAGAAACTTTGTGTCTCACAAATATAACTAGTCATCAAATGTCAAATGTGACTTTATCTGACAATTGCCACTTCACTCCTCCTAATTTTGTCTTTTCTTGTAATTGTGAATTTATATCTCACTTGCAGTCTGACTTAATATCTAACAATATTGCATATCTAACTCCTTTTTAAAACTTATTGTAATTACTCAGAGGCAGAGACAGATTTATGACTAGAAGAACAACGCAGTCAAAAAAAATGCTGCTCAACCGGGTTTTTTCAACTCAAGATGTAAGATGAGCTATCTTCAAAATGAATCAATGTTCTGTCATCTGAGCGCCGCCTACTACGGCATCTGTGAGGAATTAGTGAGGGGAAATACATTTAGTTAAAATAACACTGGAAAATGTCCTCACTCCGACTGCAGCAGGCTGTGAATAATAAGTATGGTAATTTTAGAAATAAATGGAAACAGAGACACTGTCGATCCCTGATGAAAGCAGAGGTCAGAGGTCATGAAACTGTTAAAGCCCAGGCTGAACGTGAGAACGCCAGGTAAAGACACACAGCTAAACACTGTGGACACCACAAGCTACTGTAACCATCTCATTACTGTTTTAGGGCCACGTTTACTCAGCCTGGATCTAAAACGGGCGAGCGAGACAACGAGAGAGAGAAATCAAAGCTACGCAGGGCACATACGCACACATTAAAGAGTTATGTGTTCGGTTTTAAGTCTTGCCCAGCACATGTTGTAACAGCTCTTCGGGCCTTGCTGTGAATCCTTTTCTAAGTTCGTACCTAATAAGCAACATTTTGCTTCCCTCCCCAGCTGAGCTGTGGTAAGTCAGCTCCTGGCTCCGCTCCTCTCTCTGACGTCTGGTTTGCCTTAGTGTGCTCTGGGTTTCTAAACAATCAGCAATGGTCTAATTAGTTTTGGCACTCAAACTGCTCTCTGAAGGGAAGAGGACCAATTTAAGGACCTTAAAAATGCCTAGCCTGTTTTAAAGAGCCAATTAGTTAGAATATCCAACCATGTAGCCTGGTATTACTTGGCATCGGTGTCACTTCTCTGCAAAGCTACCAATTATTTACAATTATAGAAAATATTCTCTAATGCACATGGGTTGAATCCAACTGTCTTGGTTTCTCCTACTGGTTTTCTCACTGATCATATTGAATCTTCATCCCCTGCTGTCACATGCTGTCTGCTTTAACATGATCAGAGAAAATGCTCTAAACCCCTCTCACGCTGATAGGAAGAGGATATTCTAGGGAGAAATAATAATAAAAAAAGTGATAGTAAGGCAGTAATTGCTGCATTTCAACAAATTTCATCAAAATGGCTTTTGTTTTTTTGTTTTTTAAACACCTGTTTAGATCTAGTTCTGGTATTTCTTTGCCACATTCCTGTCTAATTGCATTGTAGAAGCTATTCAGGTCAAATGAACATCTATAAATATATAATGTTATGGTGCTCTGTAAACAATACCAAGATATTCACTAGATGAGCTCGACCTTGCATTCATAACAAGCAAGATGCAAAACATAATACTGTATTAGTGTTGCAGAAGCAGCAAGGTGTGACTGCTTGCTTTACCTGGCTTGACCTATATTTCTTCAGAGCTGGAATGTTCTTGAGCTGTTTGTTCTCATCACTCAATGAGCTCATGGTTTAGACCTGGCACTGATAGTTGGGACAAATTGTTCTTGATTATTCTTGTTCTTCCTGAATTATGATTAACGCCCAACGCATGCTGATAGCTATGACATGAGTCTGTCAGAACAGTGATATATGGCCTTCCCAGATCCAGTTAATAGGGCACCAAATACCAGCATTGAAGGTCCACTGAAGTGCTTTGAAACCAGACTTCTATTGCTCCCAATGGAAAGCATATTTACACTGGCCGAATCACAGGTACGTTTTCGTCATGAGATGAGGTTGGCCATTCATATACAGAAAATACTAACTCTGTGAACAATTGATCTCAGTAACTTGTTTATTTATAGTGTAGGGCAGGGGTCGGGAACCTTTTTTCACCAAAGAGCCATTTTTTTCAATTTTTTGTTGAGTGCATTTTTTCAAAAGAGCCATTGAAAAAAAAAAAAAAAAAAAAAAAAAAAAAAAAAATACTATAATTATAATATACTAATATATTTATTACTATAATAAAAAAATTAACCTTTATTTGTACATGTACAACTCAAAAATAAACAAATATGAATCATCACAAGCTGAATGCATGAATGAAAAACATGGACATTTTTAAATTCTGGTTAATATATATATATATATATATATATATATATATAGTTTTTTTTTTTTTTTTTTTTTTTTTTTTTTTACAAATACAATTTAAAATAAACTAATATTTTACTATAAAAATTTGGCTTTCGTCCACGGGATATTTGGTTTACACCCGGTCACTTTATGCGTTTTCTCTGATTGGATTTCTATCCGCTCGTGAAATGACCAGGTGTAAATGCCCTCTGAAACACTTTCGAGACAGATTTAAATCCGATCTCTCAAACCACTTCAGGAGGTAGTCTGGCCGCATTCCAGACAAAACTGCATCTGGTTGTTGAAACCGCATATGCAAATTTGACTCCTCCCAAAATGTTAAAATAGCAACAAGAACGTTTTATAGGCTATATGGCATGTTATAGTCAGAAATGACAGCGTTAATGCAACAAACATCACTGCGGATGAGTAGCTGAGTATCTCTTCAGCAAGCCGACACGCAAACTTCTACAAATGAAACTGAAAGTAAGTCGCAGATGCTCAACGGGCAAACATCTTCATTAAAAGTAGTGAGACTGATAGTTAATAAAATGCACCGCTTATCTGTTGCTTTCCTTGATGTGATCTCCTTTAAATTTAAATATAATGCGGGAAATGAAGATCGGATTTTAATCAGTTTTGCGACCACAATTGATCTGAGCAAACCAGACAGAACAGAACACATAGCTTTCAATAAAAGCAAATGTTTCTGTCCACTCATTTTGAAACTTGCTGGTCGATGTTCCTCTGAATGTTTTCTTTTTGCCATCAACACTCGGTTGTTGCTTGAATCTGCATGCTCAATGTTCTGAGATGCTTGAACACAGCAAAGGAAAACCAGTTTCCTCTTGGCTTGTATCGAAATCCTCTGACATTTTTCTTTACAAATCCTTGTTTTGTACTTCTAATTCATGACTGTTCTTTTGTTCTGCTCTCTCGACTGTTCTGCGCAACCTCGTTTGTCACTTCTGAGCGGCACATGCGCAACATCAACGTCCTATGTCATCCACCCAGAGCAGCTTCTGTGTACAAATGTTAGCACAAGCTAAAGAAGAGATTATTTCATTTTAAATCTGGATATTTTTCTTACAAAACACATCGATTCGCTACAGGAGACCCCCCCTCCCCACCCAAGAGCCATGTGAGGCACTTTTTATTATGGATGGATGCACTTTATTAGACTTGTTTTGGACTGTTAAAGACAAACACCTGCCCTTTGTCATTATAAAGCTTGGAGGACAATGTTTAATATAACTCTGATTGTATTTGTCTAAAATAAGTAAGTCATGTATACCTATAATGCCCTGAGGGTGAGTAAATAATGGGCTAATTTTCATTTTTAGGTGAACTAACCCTTTAAGGCCAACATATTTATACTAAAAGCCATAAAACAAATGCTAAATTTAACATAATTTGGATTTTGATTAACAAATTACACTTATATTTTAGATTTAATGATCTAATACCTTTTCACTGTTTTTTTTTTTTTTTCAAGTGTTCTTTTTTTTTTTTTTTTTTTTTTCTAAGTAAATCTGGAAAAATGCAACAGAATTGTGAAGTACATAGAATAACAATAGGTACTCTTGTACATAAACGCACGTTGAAGACTGACATGGAAGAGAAGAAACTATTAAATAAAGTCTTTTTTAGTGCACAAAAAGTATTCTCATAGCTTCATAACATTACGGTTGAACCACTGATGTCACTTGGACTATTTTAACAATGTCCTTATCTTTCTGAGCCTTGAACATAGTAGTTACGCTGCTGTCTATGTGATGTCAGAAAGCTCTCGGATTTCATCAAAAATATCTTAATTTGTGTTCCGAAAATGAATGAAGGTCTTATGGGTTTGGAATGACATGAGGGTGAGTAATTAATGAAAGAATTTTCATTTTCAGGTGAACTATCCCTTTAAGTAGCTTGTGATTGTAGCCAAATAATCATAAGCTTAATACTAAATAGAAAAAAAACAGGCCCAAGACCATCTTAATCCAGCTAAGACCAGTAGACCAGCTCAGGCTTGTTTAAGATGTTTTTTCTTTTTCTTTTTTTTCAGCAAAGGTATTAAGACCTGAACACATTTTAATTTCCTTTAAAGACTTTAAAAGTGCCAACCGAAAAAAAAGTTTAGGAAAATGAGCTATAAGAAAATGTTTTCCACTCTTGTTTCCCTATAAGCCTCAATGGTGCAGAGGCTCGAAGGTTTGCGACTCCTCCAAATGATGTTGTTTTGAAAGCCCGCTCCTCGCAATTATCTCACATCTGTGATAGTTTACCTGAGTTACTCTAGCGATTACTGAGAGTCCTGCAGCCTTATCCAGATCAGATCCAGATGGCCCGACTCGCTTGCAGCTGAGGAAGCACAACCCTGTTTCAGCACCCGAGTCTCAGCTATCATCAGCACCTTTATTAGGTGTAATCCACTCCCTTTCCTGTGATAGATGAGCAAAACAATCCGAGTATATGGGCGTGTTGCTGACTGCGTGATGAAATGAACTATTCGGAATGCGCCATGAAGTTCCAGAAGACCCTAAATCATATACTTGATGGCAGATGTGTGACTATATTAGTACAGAACAGATGTTGTTGTAAGGAAGATAAGATAATTAGATCAATTAAACACCAAACTTTAAACTCTTCGGCAGGGGGTGCTGACGAGACCCTGATCAGAAGTGGGGCAGCACATCGTCTAAGTCAAGGCTAAAGTGCCACTGATTAATCTGCTATTTAGAGCAGTACAAGATGCTCAAGAACACCCTTGTAGTTTAAATCAAGGTTATTAACAAAACTGAGGGGTCATAAAATTAGGGCATCAGTCCTCAGGGAGCACCTGCTACCTGACTAGCAGTAAGCAGTTTGTAGAGAACTGACAGAGAGGCTGCTAATGGCTCCAGCTCATTTTTCCATTTCCTCATCTCACAGTTCTAGACTTTCGTAGAGAAATCTAAGAGCACTTTTGTCCTCTTCACTCTCTGTCTCTGCTGCCATGCAAATCTGCACCTTTTTAACCAAACAGATTAATCATGGCATGTTGGAGATTTAGACAGCTCAATTTGTGGCCAGCTTGTTCCAATTGCAGGGGCCATTTTTATCTCGACTCAACACCTCCGGTATCTTGAAAAGCTCTCGCATTGGAAATAAATCACGGACATTATCTAGGTATTTGAAATTCAATCTAGGTTAGAGTAACGATAGTGAACTTAAATATGAAACAATCAACCACACCACATTTTCAGTTTTCAAGTTGTGAGTAGTAAATTAATCTATAAAACAAAGCATAATAGAAGGAAATACATATAATACATATAAGATTTTTTTTTTTTTTTTTGTATTATATAATGTGTTAAACTGCACAAAAAAGTTCAATATTACGGGAACATTACTAGGAAATATTTCATGTTTAATTTATTAATTGTGTTTAATATAATAAGTTATATAAATACAATGTCAAAGTGTTAGTAACTTATCTTTATGTATATATATATATATATATATATATATATATAATTTCATTAAAACAAAATGGACAGAACAAATTGGGTAAACACATCTATTATTATTATTATTATTATTATTATTATTATTATTATTATTAATTTACCACCGTTCAAAAGTTTGGGGTCAGTAAATGTTTATTCATTCATTTTTTTTTTTTTTTTTTTTTTTGAAAGAAATTAATAAATTGTTACATTAATAAAAAGTGACATAATAGATTTACATTGCTAGAAAAGATTTATAGTTTGAATAAATGTTGTTCTTGAAAGAAAAAAAAAAAAAAAAAAACATTGGCGGCACAACTGTTTCCAAAACTGATAATTCTACTAATAATTCAGAATATCAGAATGATTTCTGAGAGGTCATGTGACACTTAAGCCTGGGAAACTGAGTAACAGCTGTTGAAAAATCAGCATTGCGTCACAGGAATAAATTACTTTTTAAAGTATATGAAAATAAAAACCATTATTTTCTATTGTAATAACATTTTGTAATATTACAGTTTATTTTCTGTATTTTTGATCAAATAAATGCAGCCTTGACTTCATTAAAAAAAATTGCAAGCCTTACTGACCACAAACTTTTGAACGGTAGTGTATATATATATATATATATATAAACAAAATATTGATATTATTATTGTTGTTATTATTATATAACAACTACAATTATTTATGGTTGTTGATTTTTTTCTTTGGTTTCAAATGTTTGCTTTTCAATTGAATTGTAAAGTAATAATTATTTTATTACTATATTATTATTATTATTATTATTATTATTATTACAATACTGATTAAAATACTGACATTTATTTATTTATTTATTTATTTTATTTTATTTTATTTTATTTTATTTTATTTTATTTTATTTTATTTTATTTTTTGCTTTCAAATGTTAGAAAACCATAGAGCTTTTATTTTTTACAGAAAACCACAGGGAAACGTATTTTTGGAAATGCTGCTCTTTTGTTGAAAACAGATTTATAAACCATTTTATAAACCAAGCTTCTCATTACAGGAAGTTGCATTTCCAAAACCATGTTTTACGTGACTCAAACTTACTTGCAGAGATGGAGTTAAAGAGCTAACACATATTGGCCCAGTTTCACAGACAGGGTTTAGACTAAAAAAAAAAAAAAAAAAAGTAATATAAATCTAGCTTCTCTTATTATTTTTATTTTCAATTAGGACATTTAAGTATTATATATATATATATATGTATATGTAGAAACAGCTCAGAATTACATTTTAGTCTGGGACTAGGCTTAAGCCTTGTCTGTAACACCGGGGGATCATGTTCTCAGGCAAGCAACACTCATATACTCATGAATGCTTATTTTAACTCACATTTGTCATGTTTTTATATATAAAATTAATTCCAGTTGTTGGTCCATTTGTTAGGAAAAGATATATAACAAGACCTGATGAGATTACAAACTGTTCCACATCCTGATTAGAGCTACATTAATAAAGGCCTTCATTAATTTATGCATCTATTGTCCCCAGTGAACATGAACTCAACCTGCTTGAAACAACAGGCCACTTCCACCCTATACACTCCTCCTACTCCCCTGCAGGGTCAGAGAGCTCGAGAGAAACATGTTGTCGAACTGTTCTTTTCCCAAGCAGTGAGCATGTTATTGGACAACAGAGACTAATCTGCAGTTGACAAGCCTGACCCAACTTCATTTAAATAAACGCTGGGAGAATGCTTGCGGGCATCGTCTCAGCTAATTCACTGCATTATTTAAAGACAGTCTGCAGGCATCTCAATCACCCAGCATTCACACAAACGTGATTGGGCTGAACTTTCTCTACAGCTTGTCTTGTTGGATTGCCCTCTTATCAGCTCACACTTACATATTGCCCTTTTTTTCCGTCTTTCACTCGCAAGTGAAATTACTTTGGGTCTGGTTTTCTGACTTCCAAATTCACACATGGTGCACTTGCCTTTCTTGAAGCTTATTTTCAGTAGTGAACCTTTGAGTGCTGCCTGCCAATCATCTCCATCAATCAGTCTCTTTAAAACGACAGAGAGCCGAGAGCCATAATCGTTGGATGAAACAAGAACCCAGACTTCTCCGAGAGTGCAGGTTGTTAAGTGAAAGAAAAATATACCAAAGAAAAACATTTTTCATTATAACTGTCCTTTTCTTTCCGCTGGAAAATGTCTGACATATTTTTGAAGTGCCTTAAGTTTGAGATTTAATTTATAAAAGTGGAAACTCTCAAGTCCTTATTGTGTGAAAGGGCTGGACGATACTAATATATGAAATAATAATAATAATTAACAAATAAATTAAATAAATATAAACAAATGTAGAAAAATAGCAGTTAACTGTATCCTTAACAATGGTGAATTATGAATTAACTATTTTAAAATAGTTGATTAGTTGGCCATAAAAGTAGGTAACTAACTGACTAGTATGCCATTAACTAACCAGTACAATACTAAAAAGTCAATGTAATATGCCAGACCTCAGCTTGATTTTTTTTCTTTTGATCTTTGAATTTTCTCCATTTTTGTAATGGGAAAGCACCCGTTAGATTAGCATGCTTAGGCTACATCTCGCATTAAACCGTTAAATAGTTGGGCTTGTAAATGTACTTATCTCTAACAGAGAGATTCACCTCTTACAACACACAGATGGGATCATCAGGGATCAACTAATGCTTCCATGTATTTTGATTTCCCCCCTTTTTTCTCCACATAAAATAGAGTTTAATAAAGTCTTAATTTCCTTAGTACATCATTATTATCTTTTGATATGGATGTGCCATCTGGCAAATGTTCAAGTGAAAGGAGATAAGAATGCATAATGAGGATGTGGATGACTCTCGCAGATTCACAGTCACAGAATCGCAGGTGTACTGTGGTTAGTGGAATGAGGACACAGGCAAATGAGATTCTCATATTCTCAATAACAATAAACCTGCACTTTGCTTCCAAAAGTAAAACTTATATGTTACACTTAACCATATGTTATTCTGTTGGACTCCAAAATAATAAAAAAAATAGACAGAATAGCTGGCAACCCATTTTGTGGTTTTGACAGCTGCTTTGACAGAATATGAAGTTTCTCCAGCAAACTCTTGGTTCTAACAGTAAACAGATGATAGCGTTCTATGTTTATAATTTATTACAAGGATGAAATAATGCTCACAGCAGGGACTGAGTCAAAAATATTGCAATCCTTGAACAACAACAACAACAACAACTGTACAACAACAAAATAGTTTAAAGGGATAGTCCACCCGAAAATGAAAATGAAATGAAAATCTGTACACTCTATAAAAATATGGTTCTTTAAATATAGTAAGAATTCTATTTAGAATTATAGCATCCTGAAGAACCCATTCTTTGTGTCAGAGTTTAGCAGGGTTGCCAGGTTTTTATAACCAAACCCGCCCAATTGCTACTCAAAAGTAGCACAAAAGTAGCCCAATCATGTTTTTGGCGGGGTTCCCCTGATATAAATTAGGATTTCAGGGGCTAAATATTGCGTTATTGGGGTCACTTTAACCCGTGGACATGAAAAACAACCCGCAGCAACAACGGTAAAGTAGCACAATTCTGCGGGACTTGGCAACACTGGAGTTTAGGGTTCTTTATTCCCACCTTTTTGTTTTTCAAACCTGTAACTGTCAAAGCACCTCATTACTGAGTTTCTGGAGCTCAGTGATCAAACTACAAAGACTGTCAACACACTCTCAAACAGGTAAATTATTTCATAATTAATTTCTTAATTTTAAATACAAATTTAACTTTAAAATTTTACCTGGTTTCCAAACAAACACACGGTTCTTTAAAGAAGCGATCCAACTACACAGGTAAATACAACAGGTAAATGATTTCCTTCTTGATTTTAAATACTTTAAAAACACACATATTTTCTCTTCTTTTCTTGATCACATGTACTGTAAGTATGAACAGCTCTGAGGATACTCCTCTTCTCCACTAAGTAAGTAACAGAGACATCACTTTTTTTTTTTTTTTTTTAATTCTATCTTCCAATCATGTCTTTTTCTCTTTTCAATTTAAGAGGACATGTAAGTGTGACCAGCCCTGTTCAGTTAAGGAGACTTCTCTCCTCTCACCACTAAGTAAGTAAGACAAATATTTTATTTATGATATTTTATTTTGTTGTTGTTGTTTTTACTCTCTTGTTGTTGTTTTTTTATTTATTCTAAACTCAATTGTTTTTTTCTGATGCATCACATCCTACAACCTCATCATCTGCAGAGAGAAACTGTCACTCAATCACACCAAAATACACATAAATGATGGACTTTCAGGCATTAGAAGATTTTGAAAATACAGTATTTCACTGGAACTTAATTTCTTAATTGCCTTAATGTCTTAATTTCACTATTTTCTGTTTCTATTTTGTTTTACTTAAGTATTTATGTTCAATGTCAATTGTCATTCTGCTAATAACTGTCACTTTTGCAACAAATTCATGTGTCATTAAAAGAATAAAGTAGTTTTTATGTAAGTCCCTAATAGACACTACAAGATATTGTAATACCAGGCAGATAGAGGAGTAAAAAACAATATTAATAAATAATATATATAAATAATATGAATAATCATGTAAATATATTAGTATACTCATATTCATTAAAATAAACTATCATTAAAGAGGGTATGTATAACACAATTAAGCTCCTATATAGCATTTTCAAAGCATGGTTCTTTATGGAACGGTATAAAAAGGGTTCTATTTAGCACTAAAAAGGGTTCTGCTATTGTTACAAGCTGAAGAACCCTTTTCTGGTACTGTTTAGAACCATTTTTCTTTAGAGTGCATATTCTTTTCTCTTCTTTTTTGTTTTTGATCACATGTACTGAAAGTGTGAGCACCTCTGTTAAGCTGAGGATACTCCTCTTCCCCACAAAGTAACAGAGACATTGAATTTATAATCAATATTGTGTCTTATTTATTTATTTATTTATATTTTTTATTATCACTTATTTATTTATTACTAACAGAGGCTACACTCTAAAAAAGATGTCTCATCTCTGATCTTCTTAAAATAGCATGTCTGTATCAACAACTCACTTTTGCAATTGTTAACACTTTTGGTTAGGTTTAGGGTTGGGTTTGGTGTAGAGGATATTTCCAACACAATAGAGCATTAACCTTTAGCAACACTCCCTGGGTACTTAAATTCTGAACAGTTGCAATACGTACCTCAAGAAGCTGAATAATATCGTAGCAAATACATGCCTGTACCAACATAATAAAAATGTGTGTTTTAGTGCCAATCTTTGGACATTTCGCTTTGAAACTGGCACAAAATATTCAGTAAGGTACGTAATTACAGTGTTGGAGAAATGTATATAGGAGTACATATTTTCATGAGCTTTTTTGTGAAGAAACATATGTGGGTGCATACTTGATGACAAAATTTGTATTTTAGGTGAACTATTCCCTAAATGTTACATAAACAACACCATCATCCAAAAATAACATGTTTTACTTAAGAAAAAACAACAGACACCCTACGAATCTGTGTGATGCCACGGTAAAAATATTTACCCACATGTATAGCGGAAAGAAAATGAATCTTATCTTTGTGTCTCTGTGACAGTTGTTACCCTGCTAGGCCTGTCGTTGGCAGGATATTCATAGTTTTATCAGAGGAAACACTTGCAAGATGGTGAGGGCTTTGTTCTTTCATCAACCTCCTTTAATTAAATCTACCCATCTTCAGGCATTTCCGTGATCTTAGCAAATAAAACCGAAAGTGAGCACACCTAATTAAAGAAAGTCACTGTTAAAACAACCCGTCAAGACTGTGCAAGCGTTTGTGCTGAAAGGATGGCGGCTTCTTTCCTGTCAAGCGGCAGAATTTTCCCTCTTTCTCCCTCTATCGCTCTCTCTCGCAGTCAGTTCATGCTAAAATTATGTGTCATTAGCGAATTACACAGGTGCCAGCATGAGTTTATCATCTTCAGTATGTAAATCTTGCCTGTAACCGGAGGTGCTGCTTATAAAAACGTCCTATCTCTTAAGCCAAATGAGAACGCCACACTGATAGGAGATTACCCTGCTCTGGTGCAGGCTGCTGCCGCTGCTGCTGCCCCCCCGGGCTAGGAACTGAGTTATGACGTGCTCGTTTCCTTAATCTTTATGCAACCCTAACGAGGATACACACAGGGCCAAACAAAGGGAGGTGGAGGGGGGTAAATAGTGCGCATGTAAGTGATGCTGTTGTTGTTAAGCGGACAAACTCAGCTTGTTGTGTTGCATTCGTGTCAGGAACATAGCAATGATTCTCCTGATGAATTGTTAGCGATATCTCATGATGTATGTCATGGATAAGTAAGAGTTTGACTCAGTGAAAGGTTATATCTAGGCTGAAAATATGTAAATACGTAAAATAACTATTCAGATTTGGGAAATTTAGTAATGTTGCCCATGCGATTTGATTGACTACACTGTAAAAAAAAAATCAGTAAAATTTACGGTCAGCTGTGGTTACCAGAGTTTTACCGTAAAAAATACGGTAACAACGTTTTACAGTTTATGGTTTTCAGTTAAATTTACAAGTAAATACCGTAATTTCAACTGATATAATTGTAATGTACCAATCTGTTGAAGAACTGAAATCTGTTTTATACCTTTGTAATACACTGATAACCACCAAACCACCAGCTTTTTAAATATTAACATATATAGAAGGTGCACAATGTCATTCACACAAGCATTACACACCATCATGTAAACACACATGAAACTGAAATACACTGAAAAATGCAATAAACATTCATTTAGCAACATTAGATGTCACATATAACCCTAATGTACAAACCTGCAAAGAAAAAACTAAGAAGAAAGAACAACAAGAAAACATCAAATTTTAAAGAATGTAATGCAGGGAATTCTGGGAATGTCAATTTACGGTTATTCACTGTAAATTTTACAGTGTTTTACCGTTAACCATTTAACAGGTTTTTACTGTAGCATTTTTACAGTTTTTACCTGTTAAATTCACTGTCATTTTTTACAGTGTATCCATTGCTCTGTTGTAATTGTCAGATGGGCATCCATAGCCCGAGAAGGTCAATTCATAGATCTGATCTCAGACTAATGAACCTGTCAACATGCCTGGTTCATCTTGGACCTGTGCAGAGTGCTGCTTTGGTGTTAAAGCCTGTTGCCATTTATAGGAGACTGATGTTCATGAAGAATTCCAGATTGTCAGAAATAGTGCAGAGCTGTATATAGTAGTATGTTTCAAACGATTAATTGCAATTAAAAAAAGTAATGTCTAAACATATTCATTTATTAAAGAAAACGTATTTTGGGTATGGTTTACTCATATCTGATATTTCATAATTGCTCAGCTTTGATGATAATTAGATTCTGCTATACAAAAAAAAAAAAAAAACTACTAATGACTTTACTTTTGCTAAATGTCTTTCATTTATAAATACACTTGCTATTAGATTTTTTTTTGGGAAGGCTCTCTATGATTAGTACTGTCAAAACTTTGAAGAACTGTGAAGGACAAACAAGCTCACGTGTCTCATTAAAAAGAGTAGAAGCTACTTTTTCACCCACATTAGTTTTTACTTTGAACGTGAATAATTGGAATAATTTTAATTTAATTTCCAGTGTAATATGAGTTACAAGTAACACATTTCTGCTTTGGTGATTATTTAGAATAATAGAGAGTCGTAATGTATAAGAGAGCTGTAATGTATAAATCTTTCATGCTTGATTCTGATTGGTCAGTCACAACTTTTCAAAATCCCAGATAATGATCGTCATCAATAGTATCTGAAGCCAGTGCTTCTTTAGTATCTCTCATATCACACTCCCGACTTGCTCTCTGTTGTTTCATACAAACAAGCATTGAAAATTAAACCGAAGAACTTCAGTTTTAATAGTACTAATATTGTTGTAATATTCACATTTTTGCCAGTTCTTTTTTTTTTTTTTTACATTGTAATTGATATATATGTCAGTTTCTGCCACAGAATAAAAATTTAAAAAGAGAATTGTAACTTTTTATCTCACAGTTCTGACTTTTTTCTCGCAATTGTGAGTTTACATCTCGCAGCTCTTACTTTTTTATCTGAATTGCGTGATACAAACTCGCAATTCTGACTTTTTTCAGAATTGTGAGATATAAAGTTACAGCTGCGAGTTATAAAGTCAGAACAGTGAGATATAAACAATCGCAAGAAACGTTTCAGAACTGTGAGAATGTCACACAAATGTGAGTTTATATCTCGCAGTCATGACTTTATAGTAATTCTGAGACATTTCAGTCTTTTTTTCCCTTAAAACTGTCCTCTATAACTCACAATTGCAAGTTTGTTTCTCACAATTCTGAGAAAAAGTCAGAATTGTGAAAAAAATCTAAATTGCGAAATGTAAACTCACATTTGCGAGAAGAAAAAAAATCCAGATTGTGTTTTTATCTCACAGTTATGACTTCATTTATTGCGATTGTGGGTATATATCATGCTATTCTGACTATAACTCTTGTAACTTCATCTAACACAATTCTGAGAAAAAAAATCTGAATTGCAAGTTCATATCTTGCAGTTCTGACTTTATTACTCACAATTGTGACTTTATATCATGCAATTTTGAGGAAAAAAGTCAGAATTGTGAGTTTATATCTTGCAAATTCTGACTTTATATCTCACACTTGGGTCTTTATATGATGCAATTTAAAAAAAAAAAAAAAAACTATCAGAATTGCGAGTTTATATCATGCAATTCTGAGAAACAAAGTCAAAATAAGTGAATTCTGACTTAATTTTCATCTGACTTTATAACTTTCAACTGACAGGTTATATCACAATTCTGAGGGAAAAAAGGCAGAATTTCTTACCAGAAGTATCCAGTATCCAGTAATGACACAAAATCAGTAAAATAGATAAAAAAAATAAAAATAAATAAAAAATAGATGTTATACGAATAGGATGAATTTTCTTTGAATAATAACTAAGGAGTCCTTAATTCTGAGGGGCCTTTATGGTCAAGAGAGGAACTTGAATTGAGATTAAGATTAAATGATGAATTCTGACATAATGAATTAACGTATGCATATACTTCAACTAAACATTCTCATTTATATCTACATATACTGCACTCACATGAACTTTCATTGCCGTACAGTTGAGAGGTCAGCAAACTTCTTGCCGTTTCAGACATGCTGTAGCTTGCCTAAAAGCGAATGCGTTCTTTACTGTCACTCAGTTTACAACAACAAAAAGCAACATGAAGCTTCCACCCCTGAACGAGACCATCAGCATCGACCTTGAGAGGGGACAGCAGTCGTAGCGATACTGTGCAGGCCTGCTGTCACGTTCACATGCTAATGGAGCAGTGAGTGTCTGCTGCCCCACTTCCCCTTGCTCCTGTAAACGCGCAGATTGTCATTACCCGTGTTTATATGCAGAGATAACACGCCCAGAGCTAGATATCAATACAGAGAGTGAAAGGAGATTATGAGCAGCATTTAAAAGGGCGTCACTCACAAAAGAATGCATTAGGTAAAGGTTCGGATATAATGGATGTCTGCAGAGTGCCCTTGGTAGGGTGCGCTGAATAAAAGCATGCAGATCGCCGCCACTCGTGTCCCAGACCGATCCGTGAGCCACTCTGTGATACACAGACAGTAGCTATGAATTTTAAAACTAGATTTATACAAAATAATACAAGAGATGGACAAGCTGTGGTGAAATTAAAATTTGCATCCCAAAGATATTTGAGGTGACGATCAGAATCATTTTTCAACTTGACAGGCCTATGACCTCCTCTTTCAAGTCGCAAATGTAAAATTTTCCAGTGTTTTCTACATAGATAGGGCTGCATTTTATTGCCCCCAAATTCCATTCTAATAGTTTAATTTCATTTTAATAATCAGAAAGAGTGTATAATCAATTACATAATAAATATTTAACCATTTAATAATTGACTAAACATTTAATAATAATAGTGTTAAATGTTTACATTTAAACATTGGTTTTAATACATTCTATTATTAATTACATTCTGCTGTACACTATTATATTTCTGTCATAATTCCTTTAGTTAAACAGAACTTTTGAGTTTCTGTGTGTATCTGATGATAGTTTTATCAAATTAAATAGTAAAGAGAATTCTCAGAGCATATCTGGAGATGAAGTTTATGTGGAGCGTCCTGATATAGTGAGACGGCAGATGTTGAAAACAAACAAACAAAAAAAAACCTTCTTGTGTAGCAGACAAAACTGCACCACTCATTCAGAGACACACAGAACTTTTTGCAGTTCAATATTCACAGACACTAGACAATATCACAGTTTGATAATGTGTCCAGCTCTACTTTTGATTTATTCATTCAAAGTTTGCCAAATTTAGTAATAAATACAGCAAATTAAGTTTGTATGACTGGAGTACTCAATTCTGTCCTTGTTGCCTGCATCGTGGAAATCATAGGGCCCTACATACAGTATTTGTGTGTCTAAAGATGAATGGTGGTGATACTAAGAGTTTATTTGATGATGAATGAAGGCTGTTGGCTTTGGGCATAAGCAAGAGCAGAACTCATCATTAATGAAGAGGGGCTACTAATGCCAAGCTGCTTGGAGCCCCAGGGCCTGCTGGGAATTGGGTGGCCCATTAGCTAAAGCCCTAAGGCTAACAACACCAGACCAAAAGTGCTCTCCATAACCTACATGTGCCAACACACTCCTCACACTCTCACACTCTCATACTCTTCACTTCCACTTTCAGACCTCCGTCGGCTAAGCGGACGAGACCGAGGGGTTAAATGTTGACCAGAGTTGGACTCACTTAGTGTCAAGGTGTATTGTACTCTATCTGTCAAACTCATTTGGATGATTGTGTCCTGTCCACTCTGCTCTGTCTGACGCGGCCCATTCCGGGTTGGGGAGAGTGCCTGAAACTTGAGCGGTGATCGAAAAAAACACACCTTCCTTCCTACTGACATATTCACAGTAAGAAAATGTTGAGTATTAGAGCATAGTAATCCCATAATTGATGTCAGATATGTGCTGGCCCTTTGAGAGGAGCAGTGCTTCTCCTCGAGGGTTGAGAGATGATACTGAATGAAAGGTGGAAATGAAAGGAAAGGGGGTTGAGTAGAAGCTGAGCTGTAACAGTATCCATTCGAAAGAGCATTGTGTCAGAAATTCACTATCCAACCTAGCTGACACAGACATCCTTAAGGCTATTAATGCTTCAAGCCTGTGACCTGACTAAAAAAAGCAGGACAAAACTGCTGCCCTGATAGAAATTCCAACAGACTATGTCCAGCTTGTCCAAAAGTCCACAGTAAGACTTTGTCCAGCCTGTCAGAAAGTGCAAAATAAGACTTTGTCAAGCTTGTCCAAAAGTCCACAGTAAGACTTTGTCCAGCTTGTACAAAAGTCCAAAGACTTTTTTCAGCTTGTCAGAAAGTCCACACTAAGACGTTGTCCAGCTTGTCTGAAAGTCCAAAATAAGACTTTGTCCATCTTGTCTGAAAGTCCACAGTAAGACTTTGTCCAGCTTGTCTGAAAGTCCAAAGTAAGATTTTGTCCAGCTTGTCCAAAAGTGCAAAATAAGTCTTCAGGACAAGTCCGCAGGAAGACTTTGTCCAGCTTGTCCAAAAGTCCACAGTAAGGCTTTGTCCAGCTTGTCCATAATTCCACAGTAAGACTTTGTCCTGCTTGTCCGAAAGTCCAAAATAAGACTTTGTCCAGCTTGTCTGAAAGTCCAAAGTAAGATTTTGTCCAGCTTGTCCAAAAGTGCAAACTTATACTTTAGTAAACTTGTTGATTCTGTGACCCAATTATGTAATTTTCAAAAATAAAGAAATTAAAATCTGGGATAGTGAATATTTTCAGAGAAAGTCTAGGAAATGCTAATTCTACATACAGTACAAAGTGAATGACATAATTATGACAGTGGCAAACTGGATTTAGTACTATATTTTTAAGTTGCTCACTCACGCATGTCCAATGACAGCCAAACTTACCTGTTCACATCTAATTTACATGGGTTAGATCATTTGCACTGTTATGCACAGAGTACATGCATTTATTTATTTATTTATTTATTTATTTATGTATTTATTTATTTTATTATTATTTTTTATTTTTTTTTTTTACAATGCACTCACTTTTGCTGGATTTGTCAAATTTTGCAAGGTTTGTTAAATTAAATGTTTAATCGGTATTGAGAGACTTTACAATATTAATAAAAAAAAAAAAAACAGAAAAAACTAATCTGAAATGCCAAATACCCAGCGATATATCAGCCTTGGCTATATATTGGTCAACCACTCAGAGCATAAAACATCACAAAAACGCAAGCTCAAAGAAATATTAGGAGGTCAAAGGTCGAATTAGACATAACTCAAGTTTTATTTCATCTCGTTGTACTGTCAGGCCCCATTATCTTTATGATGAAACAACACACAATATTTTTGAGGCCCTAGCAACATTACAAAGCTACAAAACCATGTAAAGCATTTCAAATATTTAGGTAATTCATTGCTTTAATGGATAACTGTGACAGGAAAGTACAAGGGGAGATTGTCAGAAGATTATAGAGATGAAATGGTCTAATTCATTATCCTGACAGCTGGAGATTCAAGTTCCCTTTTAACACGGCACATGTAAATTTTCCAGAATGCAAACACATTTTAAAGAGGTTCTTGAAATCCAATTAAATCAGATACAAGATTACCAAATTACCATTTTTATTAACCTGCAGGTTAGCAGTTTTGTGATTTAAAATTCCTATTAGGAAGACTATTAAAACAGCCTCACCATGAATGTGGAGACAAGGGTCATTTAAAGAGCAGGGAAAAAAACATATGTAACTTCACATTTTCTTTTCAATTCATTATCCACCTCCCTCTTTTAGTTCCATGTCTCCTGGAAGCATAGCAAATGAGACGGATTAGGGTTTAATGAAAGCACTGAGACCAAGCAAAGAGCAGAAGTGAAGGAAATCAATGTGGGCCATCTTAGGGGCCAAGCTTCGAAATGGAACCTGAAATATACCCCACCGACTTACACGTTCCTCCTTTTCTCAAACCGAATTTGAACATTTCAGACTTGTATACCCTCAGGAATCCTGCCTGTAAGTCTGTCTGAGGAGACGGAAAGAAAATATATATCAAAAGGACATTAACCTTTACCACCCATTCAAAGATGGGACCTCAATTAACAGAAGTAAATAATCCTTGTAATTACCCCTTGGCCATACTCAGCTGGCATAAAACCTACTAAATGGACCGTTGCAACATAAAATGGGTATCTAATTAAAAAAAAAAAAAGAGAGAGAGGGAGAGAGAGAGATTACAATGAAGACCAATCTACGCAGCTAAAGGCTAAAGAAACATCCATTGATATTTAGGTGTAGTATAGAGGAGGCCGGTCTAGTTGTCACATGCCAGAGCAAGGGAATTTGTCAAATGTTTTAAAATTCTGTCATTAATTACTCACCCTCATGTCATTCCAAAACTGACCTTCGTTAATCTTCAGAAAACAAATGTAGATTTGTTTGATGAAATCCAAGAGCTTTCTGACCCTGCATAGACAGCAATGTAACTGACACAATCAAGCGTAAGGACATTGATAAAATAGTCAACGTGACATCAGTGGTTCAACTGTAATATAGCTTGAAAATTTGAAAGTTTCAGTCACGTTGCTGTCTATGCAGGGTCACAAAGCTCTCGGATTTCATCAAAAATATCTAAATTTGTGTTTTAAAGATGAACGAAAGTCGTATGGGTTTGACATCAGGGTGAGTAATTAATGACAGAATTTTCCTTTAAATTGTTACTTTTAATAAGATTATCTTATATTTGTTGGCTAAAAAAATGGCTTTTTCATTTTGTATGTTTACCTTGTACATTTTTCACATAATTTTTCATAAATTGTAAAAGTAGTTACTGTTTAAAAATACTAAATTGACAAAAAATAGACCTTCATTTCAAACATCTAACTTGCATCAGTCGAGTCAAGTATATTCTTTAATATGACTAAATCAACCTGACAATTTTTTGTTACACCAATGAAAGGCATTTTTAAAGGTCAGGTTAAATAGAAATAGCTTGTTAAGGTAACAATAGCACATCAATTTTTCACAGTGCATATAATTGCATGTTATAGATCAAAGAATCATTTCCAAACTAAGTTTAATTTCTTTTATTGCGGTACTGTGAGCCGCTGAAATCATTGATAAGTCTGGTGAGCCAGTTCGCAATTTCTGTTCATTTGTGGGTCTTAGTTAAGATAATCATATACATCAGCAGTACCACTTCACCACCATCAAACGATGACAATAGAGAGAGATAGAGAGAGAGGCTTTGACACAATTCTCCGAGCCTGAGGAGGACTCTAAATTCAAAGCTTATGCAAATATGTTTGCGGTATTCAATCGAAGACTATTTGAGCTAGGGCAATTCACATGGAGATTGAGGATAAATATGTTTTCATTGTGCTCAGACAGTAATACATTCATTTCCCTTCATTATTTGTAAGAATCAGTGGCAATATCCTTCTGAAATAAGCATGACATTAAAGGCCCAGTGGAAAATCAGGATGGAACAAAAAGTCTTTAATTTAGTTGGTGCCAGAAGGCAGAGAGTAAGGATGAACCAAATGGAGGAACCCTAAAGTTAAAACTTGCTTGCCAAAAATGCCTCTTTCCCCTGGAACGTGAAGTTAATAAAGCAGACCTGCGAATTCATAACACACCAAATGTAATCACAATTTGATTTGATGCAGATGCTTTGAATTGAATCCCTTCAACCTAAACCTTCTTGCCAGAGATTGTTAATTCACCAGCACACATGAATGTGTTAAATTTCTGTTCAACTAGCAGACTTCAAAGTTGTCGGTAACACTGGAAGTGTGACTTTCATGAACAGCGAACTTTCTTTTCTCTCTCATGTTTCTCTGTTCAGTCTCTCACTATCCTCTCCCTCTCTCACTTTTTGTTTTTTCTGCTGTGATATTAACATTTTGCTTGTGGCAAATGGAGCTAATGTGGATTGGTATTTTCATTATAAGTCAGCCCAAAGCCATGCTCAGCTGTATCTGTGGTTTCCAAATTGAGCTGTAAATTTTGAGAGCATCTGACACCCGTGCCCCAGGCTTACATCAGAATACTAACAAGATGACGACAACATTTCCGTCTCCGTAATTCGAGTCGCACCGTATATCAGGTCAAGCCAGAACGCCGTCCGCTAGAACACAGCAGAGCGTGGGACAATCCAGACATAACACTCTTTAAGTATCCCGGCCTCACCGGAGAGAATAATGAATGAACCTATTTAGACTGGATTTACTGCCACTTTAAAACCTGATTGCTGCGAATTCAGAATAATTCATAAGACTTTTAGTGCCGTTCATCATGTAGCCGAGGCTGTTTCGATGTGAATGGATGCTTTCTTTGTAGTTTATCAAATAAACTCCTTCTTATCTGCCAGTGTAATATGCAATCTCAATGCATATGTATCAGTTCTGCCTTTAATTAAGGAGCATGTTACCATAGTGGCAAAATCTAATCTTCACTTCACCACAATAAAGCCTGGAACCACACGAGAGGCAAAGAGATGAAGTCGAAAAAACAAGAAAATAAAATGTTGCAAAACACAAGTTTAAAATATACAAATTTCCTGGAGCTAGACTGAATGTCAAATGTCATGTTTATGGTTTAACTCCCAAGAAAATAAATAAATAAATAAATAAATGGATTAAAACTACTACTACTACTACTACTGCTAATAATAATACAATAATGTCTTCTTTTTTTTTTTTTTAAGAAGACTTTTCTGCTCATCACGGCTGTGTTTAATTGATTCAAAATACAGAAAAAAACTTTAAAATAGTGGTATTCTATTTTAATATACTTTAATATATATTTTTTCCTTGGATACAAAGCTGAATTTTCAGCATTATTACTTAAATGATCTTTCAGAAATGATTCTATAATATGCTGATTTATTATCATAGTTGAAAACAGTTGTGCTGCTAAATATTGTTTTGGAACCTGTGATAGTTTTTTTCAGGATTCTTTGATGTATAAAACATATTATTATTATTGTATTATTATTTATTTATTTATTTTAAATGTATTAATGCTTTTACTCAGCAAGGCTAAATTGATACTATAAATTGAGATTTATATTTATAAAAATATTACAGTTTTTTTTCTCTATTTTTAATCAAATAAACTAACCCTTGATGAGCGGAAAATACTTATTTAAAAAACATTAAAATCTTACTGATCCCAGACTTTTGAATAAGAGTGTATATATAATTAAACTATTTTAAATGATAACATTTCACAATAGTACTGTTTTTACTGTATGTTTGATTAAATAAATGCAGCCTAGTTGAGAATAAGACACTTCTTTCAAGCCCTTACTGGAAATTTTGAATTGTATACTTTAAACCTCACTTCTTTTGTAAGACAACACAACATAGCAAACAAAACACTCACTGACAAAGTCAGAGTTTCTCTTTTTAATTTCTGCTGAATTTAGGGGGGAAGGTTAATCAACAGTTGATTGAAGCCTGTTTTGGGGTTGTAAAAACACAGCTGGGCTGAACAGAAAGCAACAGGGCCCATGGAGTACCAGCCTCCACCCAAACACCACAACCGTGGCTTCTCAGCATGGTTTAGTCAATGTCTTATCTTAGCACATGTGAATTAAAGTACACGGTCTACATTTCAACAAGCAGAGCGTTTATTTGCAGAGCCCCACACAGCTGTGACCATGAAGAACATTAAACTCCACTTTTTATGACTGAACTAATTTTGTGGTTTGTGCTATTTTGTATTTTTAGAAGACAGTGGTTTGCTCAAAACACACAAAGAAGGACGAGTACCAAAACACAAAAAGTGTTTTAAAATTCACAAGCCATGAACTGAATTTCTTATTGTAATGATGATGTGAGAACATTACGTTAGTTAGATGAAGGATGGATACATACTCATATTCCTGACTATTAAAGCAAGCTCTCTCAGACCCTGCTTACCTTTTTTATTATTAGTTTTAGAGCCACATTTGGATCTGTGTTGTGTGTAGTGACCCCGGCGTATGAGGACTGAGTGCCACAGTGCATCTGCACCAACAACAGTGTAGTGACAGACACTGGCTGGGCACATAAATTCACACAACTTGTATGAACATCCACTCACACACACACATCTTTCAGGTCCCTGTCTCTGAACTGTCAGGTACGGTTAGGGCTATAAAGGGCACAGACTCCTACTGAGAATAAATTAGGAAGATGAGAAATTCACCTAAACTCGTGCACACAGTTTTTTATGGGACAGATAGGATGAAATCAGCCAAAATTTGCATATTGTTATTTTTGCCAAATGTATGGATAGCCATTTAAAATATAAAAGACATCGGTCATGACATGAGAAACCAAATTCCCCTTGATCTTTTGACATAGAAGAGGTCTTTGTATGCTTAACACTTATAAGTTTCAAAACTTAAAATGTCCTCAACATCAATAAAAAAAGCATTTACGTAATCACCCTCAGAAAATGGCTCATTTGCTATCTTGTCTACACTGGATACAGTACAGTATACAGATGTGCGTTCTCTTTCTGACACAGTCCACACACTTGAGTGTGTCGTCAATAGGACAAAATAAGTAAAAGAACGTTCTCTTTGACATTCTCTTTTTGGTTTAAGCCTCTTTGTACAGATATCAGGATTGTTCGGACTTTGGAGCATGTTGTTTTGTAATCGAGGCACAGTGTTCATAAACTTTTGAAAGATGAAGCAGCACTAGATCTAACTGCAGCTGCATCACAAACGGTAAGTAAATGGTTCCATAATGATTTTTCTGGATTTTTTGTTTTGTTTTATTTTGATTATGTTGTCAAAACACTCACATGCAATAGTGAGGGGGTGGGGCACTGATACTGTTGATAACAGTGGCATATTACTGACAAGAAAGGACCTGCCCCTTAAAACCTACCTGATCTCATGATGAAAGTGTACCTATGGATACTTTTTTTCGCAAAGCACAAAATACGTACCAGTAATTTCAAGTTCAGGAAATTATCACTGTAATTTCCATCAAGATGAGAGATCGAAAAAAACAAGCTAAAACGGCATGTCTGCGATCACGTTTTCATGTCACATTCACTTTTGTTCATACTATCAGGTAGGTTTAGGTGTAGTGCAGATGGTGTGTTATTTTAGAATGTCGCGGAGCATTAGAGTTATAGCGCCACTCAATGAACATTTCAAGTCAGAATGTACAGGTGACACGTACAAAACCAAAAGTCATGAACATTCCTGGCACATCTCAAATTATGTTGTATGTATGACAGCATTCTGTGGTGGGAGTTTTAAATATTTTTGACTGCTATTTTATGTGTACAAAATACACACAGTCTAATATTATCTTTACACATTTAGCAAACAACAATAATAATAATAATAGCACATACAAATAAAAAATATGCATTATATTTATATATATATATATATATATATATATATATATATATATATATATATAAACTATAAATGATTATGTAAAATAGTTTATAATAAACTATTCCTTGTGAAAAATAATTTTAAAAATAATTTAATATAATATCAATATTAATATAATATAATCAAAATAATATACTAAAATTGATATTCAAAATATACAAATTCAGAACATACTATTTAGTGCAAGTTTATTGCAATTAAATGAAAATGCATAATAGTTTAAGTTAAGTTAAGGTAAATGCATGAATTTTACATTCCTTTTTTGACCCACTTCTTTACATGTATTTTCACAAGTACTTTTACTGTCTTATATATATATATATATATATATATTAGGGCTGTCAAACGATTAATCGTTTTTGGATGCGATTAATCGCATCCAAAATAAAAGTTTATGTTTACACACTATATGTGTGTTTACTTCGTATATTTATTATGTACATATAAATACATACACATACATGTATATATTAAAGCAAAATATTTATATGTATATATATTTATACCTGTATACAATTTAGATTATAAATATATATATATATATATATAAATCTAAAATATTTTTCCTTAATATATACATGCATGTGTTTGTACAGGTCCTTCTCAAAAAATTAGCATATTGTGATAAAGTTCATTATTTTCTGTAATGTACTGATAAACATTAGACTTTCATATATTTTAGATTCATTACACACAACTCGAAGTAGTTCAAGCCTTTTTTTGTTTTAATATTGATGATTTTGGCATACAGCTCATGAAAACCCAAAATTCCTATCTCAAAAAATTAGCATATCATGAAAAGGTTCTCTAAACGAGCTATTAACCTAATCATCTGAATCAACTAATTAACTCTAAACACCTGCAAAAGATTCCTGAGGCTTTTAAAAACTCCCAGCCTGGTTCATTACTCAAAACCGCAATCATGGGTAAGACTGCCGACCTGACTGCTGTCCAGAAGGCCATCATTGACACCCTCAAGCAAGAGGTCTGTGGGAAGGAAAAAGTGTGGCAGAAAACGCTGCACAACGAGAAGAGGTGACCGGACCCTGAGGAAGATTGTGGAGAAGGACCGATTCCAGACCTTGGGGGACCTGCGGAAGCAGTGGACTGAGTCTGGAGTAGAAACATCCAGAGCCACCGTGTACAGGCGTGTGCAGGAAATGGGCTACAGGTGCCGCATTCCCCAGGTCAAGCCACTTTTAAACCAGACACAGCGGCAGAAGCGCCTGACCTGGGCTACAGAGAAGCAGCACTGGACTGTTGCTCAGTGGTCCAAAGTACTTTTTTCGGATGAAAGCAAATTTTGCATGTCATTCGGAAATCAAGGTGCCAGAGTCTGGAGGAAGACTGGGGAGAGGGAAATGCCAAAATGCCTGAAGTCCAGTGTCAAGTACCCACAGTCAGTGATGGTCTGGGGTGCCATGTCAGCTGCTGGTGTTGGTCCACTGTGTTTTATCAAGGGCAGGGTCAATGCAGCTAGCTATCAGGAGATTTTGGAGCACTTCATGCTTCCATCTGCTGAAAAGCTTTATGGAGATGAAAATATCATTTTTCAGCACGACCTGGCACCTGCTCACAGTGCCAAAACCACTGGTAAATGGTTTACTGACCATGGTATTACTGTGCTCAATTGGCCTGCCAACTCTCCTGACCTGAACCCCATAGAGAATCTGTGGGATATTGTGAAGAGAAAGTTGAGAGATGCAAGACCCAACACTCTGGATGAGCTTAAGGCCGCTATCAAAGCATCCTGGGCCTCCATAACACCTCAGCAGTGCCACAGGCTGATTGCCTCCATGCCACGCCGCATTGAAGCAGTCATTTCTGCAAAAGGATTCCCGACCAAGTATTGAGTGCATAACTGAACATAATTATTTGAAGGTTGACTTTTTTTGTATTAAAACACTTTTCTTTTATTGGTTGGATGAAATATGCTAATTTTTTGAGATAGGAATTTTGGGTTTTCATGAGCTGTATGCCAAAATCATCAATATTAAAACAATAAAAGGCTTGAACTACTTCAGTTGTGTGTAATGAATCTAAAATATATAAAAGTCTAATGTTTATCAGTACATTACAGAAAATAATGAACTTTATCACAATATGCTAATTTTTTGAGAAGGACCTGTATTTATGTATACATAATAAATATACACAGTACACAAATATATATTATGTAAACATAAACTTTTATTTTGGATGCGATTAATCGCGATTAATCGTTTGACAGCACTAATATATATATATATATATTTATTTATTTATTTATTTATTTTTTTTTTTTTTTTTTTTTTAGGTGTATTGCTGAATGTACTGACAAGTGTTTGTGGTAAACTAAAACATTTCTACTGAAAGTTATATGTCATACATTTAGACTTATATGTAACAATTTAACAATAACATTTTTTAAGTGATTTTTAAGTTTTTTTTTATTTAATTAGTATTATATTATGCACAAGTACACTTTTAACACTTTTAACAAGAAAAAAGCAACTGCACATTTAGTACAATTAAACACTTTTGAAAAAACCATGGGGTGATATATGAATTTGGTAATCATTAAGTATTATCATATTATAGTACAACCATTTGATACCATCAGTGTAACATGGCACTGTAACTTTGTAAGGGATACGTAGTTATTTGATGTATTATTTTGGCTGTTACTTTTGGGATTAATGATATGTCATATGATTTCAGGACCATCTCTATGAACTTAAATATTGACTTAAGAAGCATCCTGTGAGTTCTACCATCTGCTGGTGCAGCTTTCCAGACAGATCAAGAGGTCACCACCAGCATTTAGTAAGAATGCTTTGCTCGTAAAGGCCTTGTCTTCCTATCACCATCATGCCTCTACCACCCTTTCATCCGCAGTTGTCAAAACACGCTGTGCAATAATGGCCGCGATGAACTCGGGGCTTTTCGATGAACTGCTTTTCAGTAAACATTAGCCACAGCTCAGAGTACGGGACGTGTCTAAACTGTCTGTTAAAACTGAGAGAAGGCCCCTCTGAACACCTGTGTGTGTGTTTGTGAGTGTGTGTTTTCATTTGTCTACATGACTGAGAGGTGGAAGGTGATGACATGGCGGAATGGACCGGAGGGCAACACACACACACACACACACACACACACAGACAAACTCCTATGGCCAATAGAAATTCCAGTCACAGTCATGTTACAAAATCACTCTGAGGTCGTGGAAACAAAGAGAAGCCCTCAGGGTGTGTGCATGTGCGTATGTGTGTGAGTGTGTTTAATGGTTCTCTCAACCAAACCCACCAAAATCCTGCCTGCAATTAAAAAGTCCAGCGCTCTGGCACCACAACTAATTTTCCCTCGGTTTCTACAGCTACAAACCAGTAGGGCAATTGTTATTAGTTCTCCATCGGTTTCAATTTGAATGCCTGAGAGCCAATTAAGGCTGCGGCTGATTGAATCCGCCCCAGGACCTTCCCATGCAGGAACCCAAATGAGTTCAGCCTGAGGTGGGGAGGAATGGAGAGATGGAGGAAGAGGGGCACAGGGGTTAAATAAGAGGAGTTAAACTAGCAAATCCCAAACAGACTGCGGTCGGAACAATGGTTGGCTGCGGTACTGATGTAAATTGAATCAACTATCCCAACTTATTCATTCAGTCCAGTAGCTTCGTTAGGCTCGAATTCCACCAGCAACCTTATGACCTCCTCTAGTCAGACTGCATCGCACCGGCGGATGGTCTTCGCGATACAAATTGCATCAGACTGCTTAATTAGCTAGTGTAATGCACTTAAACGGATAGAAATGACATTCCTTTGCTTTCTTCTTCTCTTTTTATTTTGCAACCATCCAAAACTGTGTTCAAAACGACAGAATTCAAACAAGGTTGCTCTGTTTCACTGCTACAGTACCTCACAATGTTCTCAAAGTTTCAATTATACTGCCTTTTTTTAGCTAGATTTAATGGCAGAATCACATGAATCCTTACAGTGAAGGCATAATGCACTGCAACAAAGCTAAATGGCATTTATTGCCTAAAATTATCATTTAATATAATATTTAATATTAATATTTAAGATTATATTCTGTCATTAATTACTCACCCTAGAAACACAAATTCAGATATTTTTGGTTCAAATCCGAGAGCTTTCTGACCCTGCTTTAAAAGAAATGCAACTGACACAAGGCCCAGAAAAGTAGTAAGGGCATTGTTAAAATAGTCCATGTGACATCTGTGGTTCTTCCGTAATTTATTTGTAATATGGTGAAGTAAACTTAGGCGTCCCACTGACAGGAAGGTGACAGTTAAAGGGTTAAACGACGAGGCAAGCAGCCACTGGTCTCATCCACATCACAGGATAAGCTCCTTTCCATCTGAATTCAAGTAATGATTAACATTTTTTTTTCTCCCCAAAGTGGAGGAGAGATGAGAGAAAAGCGTGCTCACTTTTAAGGAGACACTTGAGAGACAGAAGGAGGGAAAAGTTTTAAAGGGTGTCAGTGGATAAGAACTAGAGGAATTAACCCTAAAGAGAGTTTTAGAGGAAGACCTGGAGATTTACGCCTTGAGTGGAAGAGGATAAGTCTAGGTGGCAACCTCTTATTTAAAGACAGCCGCCAAGATGATGAAGACACAGTCCTGAGGAATGTCAAAAGCACAAGTATCGAGCTGACAGAGAATATTATTTACTGTGATGAAGTTGCTCAGAGATAATCAAATGGCTGACTTGATAAGTCACTGCACTGTCTTTTGATATATAAAATACGACAAGAACACAAGGAAATGATTTATTAATCAGTATTTCTGTCTTGTTTTCTAGTAAAATAAATAAATGTTCTTTATTAATAAAAACAAAAAAATTGCTTGAGGTATTAAGAAAATAGATTTTGAATAATTTTTACACATAAATATATGTAAACATAAATAAATAAATAAATACATAAATATTATAATTAACAACAAAAACAACAACAACATCAATAATAATAATAATAATAATAATAATGTGATTTTATTTTGTAAGATTGTAACTTTACCATAATTACAACTTTATTTCTCACAATTATGACTTTATATATCAAAATGTGACTTGCTACATGGTGACTTCCTTCAAATAAATAAATGAATAAAGAAATAATGAAATAAATGCTCTTTATTTATTAAAAAACACAAAAAGTGCTTAAGATATTAAGACTCATTTTCAAAAAAAATATTTAAGAAAATATGAATTGTATTTTTGTTAGATTGTTTTTAAGCATAAATCGATGAAAATAATAATTGCAAGTTTAATTCTCACAATTGTGACTTTATATCTTAAAATATGACTTGCCATAGTGTGACTAGTTCTTACCTATAAATATATAAATAAATATATATTTTTTAATTATTATTAAAAAAAACACAAAATTGTTTGTGATATTAGACGCATCTTCAGAAAATATATCTTGAGAAAACTGCATTTTTGTTAGTTTGGTTGTTTTTTTTTTAACATAAATATATAAATAATAATAATAATAATAATAATAATAATAATAATAAAAAAATGTATATATATATATATATATATATATATATATATATATATATATGTGTGTGTGTGTGTTTAAAGCATGAATCTATAGGGAATAAACAAAAATAATTGTGATTTTATTACTTAAGATTTTATATTTATCATAATTGCAATTTTATTTCTCGCAATTGTGACTTCATTTCTTAAAATATACTTTCCAAACTATGAGTAATTCTATAAATAAACAGTTTATTAATTATTAATTAATTTAATTAATTAATTAATTATTTTTTAATTAAAAATCACAAAAAAATGTTTAAGATATTATGACTGATCTTCAGATATATTGTATTTTTGTTTGTTTGATTTTATTATTATTATTATTATTATTATTATTATTATTATTATTATTATTATTATTATTTTACTTTATATCTTAAAATATGACTTGCCAAAGTGTGGCTAATCTTTACAAATGAATGAATGAATGAATGAATGAATGAATGAATAAATAAATAAATGTTTATTTATTAAAAAACACAAAAAAATTGTTTGAGATATTAACATTCATCTTCAGAAAATATATCTTGAGTGAATTTGAGTGAATACTTTTGTGTATTTTTTTGTTTTGTTTTGTTTTTTTAAGTATATTTCAACTGGAAAAGGCTTGCTTTGTTTATTTGTTTTACTTACAGTCCTTGCTGTAAACCTACAGCCCTTGCTGTTGGTCTATAGAAACTCAAGAATCTGAATGTTTTCCCCAGTCTCCATTGGCCAAAGCACAAGGCAATGACAGCTAAAGAGAAGCATTTCCCCTCCTTCTCAAGTGGACTCCAATCAATGGGAGCAGAGACCGCTTCAGTAGCCCCTGCCCTCCTTTCTCTTATAATTATACCCCTCTGGATTCACTGAGTACCGGCTAGCCCTGTGCTATTTGCGGTAATTAGTCCAGAATGTAAGCTGTCAACATGCAAACCAACCCAAGCCTACCACCCTTTCTCCTGCCAACTCCCTCCTCCTCACAACACAACAACACGCACCTTACCTTAGCTGCTGGAGAACATTAACTTTCTACCCTTCTTCTCCCTCACTCTCTCTCCCTCTCTCTCTGTCTCTCCTTCGGCTACTCATGTCAAATCTAGGTCTCTCCGAACAAAATCTTAATAATTAACTGGCAAAATTTAACATGATTGCTTGTGACACACCTACTCTGGTAATTATTGCTTTGAGGCCATTTGCTAATGAAATTAATGCATTCGTTGCCCTAACAAATTAGCATAACTCATGCAAATGGCCCACATTTTAGACCCACTTGCGAAGATGGAAAAAGACAAGGGGAAAAAATAAGAAAAAGCAGTGTCAACAAAATGCGGGGAAATTAAATTGCACATGCATGGAATGAAGAAATTGCATTAGCAGAATTGCAAGCGGTTATTTTTTTTTCTCTCTCTCTGGCCATAATGGCTAAAAGCTCTTCATTTTAACCACCGGTGAGCACAGTAATGCAATGCTTTAAGATAGTGGCTTATGAGCGCATGATTATCATTATCATCATTACAGTCATTGCTGATCTACATGCGCATCTTTCCGAGAGCAAATATTAAATGACCGCCATAATACAGACATTAAAAGGTTATTACACTGATGCATTAAGTGATCTGAGAGCAGGCGCCGCTGAAACTCCATCAGTGAGCGAGAAGGAAGCTGTCTCCTCTGCACAGACACTGTCCCACTGCCTGTCACGATGCTACTGTATGTCAGCCCACCATGATTTTTAACACACTGACTGGCCTTATTAATATTTGATGACATTACCCCAAACTGGACACAAAATGAGGGATGTAGTGAGTATTTTTTGTGTGTGTGTGTGTGTGTGTGTGTGTGTGTGTGTGTGTGTGTGTGTGTGCACCTTGTATTTATCACATTATGGGGACCAACAAGGATAGTAAAACTAGATAATTTTCACCTTGTGGGGACATTTGTGAGGTCCCCATGAGGAAACAGGAATTAAATCATACAGAATGATTTTTTTTTAAAAAGTAAAAGTATGCACAGTCTCCTGTGAGGGCTAGGTTTAGGTGTAGAGCAATAGAAAATACGGTTTGTACAGTATAAAAAACATTACGACTATGGAATGTACCTATGAAACATGGAAACACAACATGTGTGTGTGTGTGTGTGTGTGTGTGTGTGTGTGTGTGTGTGGTGGGGTATGGTACAACATGAAATCCCATGTAATGTGGGGGCTCTCTCGAAAAAATGTAAATAAACATGCTAAATTATATCTAAATACCAATTATTGTGTTGTTCCAAATTTGTACGTCTTTCCTGCTTTTGTTTTTGTTTATAATATGAAAGTCAGTGGGAAACAAAAGAACATTTAAGGTTGCTTTAAAGGGATAGTTCACCCAAAAATGTAAATTATTTCATTAATTACTCACCTTCATATCATTCCAAACCCATAAGACCTTTGTTCATCTTCGGAACACACATTTTTGTGTGATATTTTTTGATGAAATCTGATAGCTCTGACATAAAAAAAAAAGTAACCTCATAGCTTCATAACATTACAGTTTAACCACACTGCAAAAAATAAAAAACACAATTTGTTGTCAACTTTAAATAATTTGTTGCCTTAAAATTTTAAGTTGAATCAACTCAAATATCTAAGTTGTCACTTAGTACAACTTAACATTTCAAGTTGACTAACCTTCTTTGAGTTGACTGAATTTTTAAGGCAGCCGGGTAACAAAATACTTTAAGTTAACTCAACAAATTGTTTTTTTACAGTGCACTGTCATAACATGAACAATTTTAACAATGTTCTTACTACCTTCCTGGGCCTTGAATGTGGTAGTTGTGTTGCTGTCTATGCAGGTTCAAAAATCTTTTGGATTTCATCAAAAAATATCTTAATTTGTGTCCCAAAGATGAATGAAGGTCTTATGGGTTTAGAACAACATGCAAATATTTCATATATTATAGTAAATATTTCAACACAAATCTCAAAATGACATTTAGTCATTTGACATGCATGAACCAATAAATGCATGAACCAATAATGTTTTTCTTTAATTGACGTTTGTTTATTTCACCATATTTGACGTAGTTTGTTTATGCCTAAATTGATTCATGTTTTTATTTTATTTAAAAGTGAATAAAAGCTTAAATTCCAATCAGTTTTTTTTAAATCAACCAATCAATTCCACAATACTTTTATATCCTCATTGGAGCTTTAAAGTTTTGAGTGCCTTTGACTTTTTTTAAAGGGGTCATGACATGGATTTTTTTTTTTTTAATCAAAATAAAATGGTATTTTCCAGGCAAAGCATTATGAAACCATTTACTTACAGTTTGTAATGCAGCTGCAGTCAGATCTACTGCTTCATCTTTCAACAAATGTTTCTTTGTGAACTCCTTATGACACTGTGTCTCATTTACAAAACAAAACACTCCAGTCCAGACATTCCTTTGACACGATCCGAGATGCCATTAAAAATAAACTATCCACCTGTTCCTAATGCTGGGATCCTTCTGATATCTGTACAAAGACACGAACGAGCTGTTGTCTAATTGACGATAGACTCAAACGCACCGAATGTGTCAGAAAGCGAACACACATCGGTATACTGTATCCAGTGTAGACAAGATATTTCTATTTGCTTTTTGTTGCGATACTCTCATTCAGCGTAATCAAGTGTCAAGCAATTGCGTCAAGCCAGCGACAGAATGCCAGTGGTGGGGCCTATGGTGAGAAGACGAATATTCGTTGATGTGTTGCTTCGGAGGCAGTGTTTATGCAAATGACTGTGCCCAGGTGACGTCACCCTAGCATCTCGGAACCAAACTAGACGTTTTTAAAGAGAAGGAGGTTTTAAGCTATGAAACTTGCAGGATGTTTTAATGGTACAAAGACCTCTTATATGCCAAAGAACAAGGCAAATTTGATTTCTCATGTTTTGACAATTTTAACATAAGATATCTTTTTTTGGGTTCCATGGAAGAAAGAACATCACAAGAGTTTGTGACAACACAGAGGTAATTAAATGATTACAATATTTCAATTTTGGTGTGAACCATTCCTTACATGAAAACCTACAAATGCAGAAGGCTAGTGAAGTTCAAACAATGTTCAAAAGAAAGTCTCCACCATAGTACATTTAGCATGTGCTTGTTGTGTTTTACACACCATAAAACACAAGCAACTGTGCACATGAGTACACAGAGCGACATAAGAGTGTGTCGGTAAAGTGTGTTGTTGCGTGGCAGGTGAGGAATCATAGGGATAAGTTGCAGTTTAACAGGATTTTAAACGGGCTGGCATGGATTGGTGGGCTAGAGCTGTGCTCGCTCAAGAGAGACAGAAGCACCGCTACACTTCCTACTAAATTGTTTTCCTCAGCGTCCTCAGCTTCCCTCGGTCGCCCCGAGGCTCACCGTGGTAACAAAAGCTGAAAATGACTCCCATTTAAACGGTATTGGGTTGCATTACCATGGTCAGGTGGGAGAGTCTGGAAGCCATTATGGAGGTTGGCAGAGGCCACTTGGTGCTGCAAGGCGCAAAACTAGACAAAAATAAGAAGGCCAAGGAGAGAGCTTGAGTCTATATGATCACTCAGCCTGCATGTACTGCCCAAGAAGCTAGATTTACATCTTTTCATGGGAAATGGGATAAAATATTTGAATGGATCATGTTGTCCTACTGGGTCCGATATAAAAAGCGCTGAAAAGTAACCTTTTAACGCACTCATCCTTTAAAACCATGGAATCACAAACAGATAAAGAGCTTTAACATTCAAATCATGATAATCAGATGATGTCCTCAATACTAAAGCTTGGCAGCTGATACATCCTGACAGGGAATATGGGAATAATCAATTTGAATATATACTATACACTACAGTTCAGTCAAGACTAGACACACTGGCTTTTTAAATGCTACTGACTCAAATAGAATACCACTGATTCTCAAGATAACAGTACCTGCCATTATTCATTATCCACTCTGACATTAATCAGAGATGATAACTAATATGTTATTAACAGAAATGTATTTCATCTATCCATTTCATTTTTTTTCTTCATTTTGTCACAATTATGTCATAACGCTATCCCTCTCTCTTCTTAAAACCACATGTTCTCTAAACATAATACATTAAACAATTAAAATGTATAAGAAACTAAAGAAAAAGTGACATATACATATGTATCTTTTTAATTAACTCTGTTACTACGCTCTGGCTGACAGAACAAAGGTGTTAATTACTTTTAAATCAAAATCATTTAAAAATATGTCTTTCATAGATGTTTTGCTTAACTTCGATTACAATACCAGATGAAAACTTCAAAAATCAGACTTCATCTTGAAGGTCCGCTTTTTGCGTTTCATCTGCATTGATATGTTTATTTTGGTTTTGCTGGGAGGTAGTGGATTCTTTCTTTCTTTCTTTCTTTCTTTCTTTCTTTCTTTCTTTCTTTGTGTGCAGCCTGTTTTACCCCAGTACTTAAGAATCAATTTTCAGTCATCTTAAGGTTATCTACAGCAAATGTGGTCTCGTTGTAGCTCAATAAAACACTTAAAAGACAGAAAAGAAGAATGGAAGAATATGAAATGAAACAGACCTAAAGGGGGCAGGGATTGGTATTGCTAGATGCTTAGATGTGGAAAAAGTACTAAAAACAGACTTTTAAAAAGGAGAATCTTTCAAAGACTGAAAAAGAGTTAAAAGATCATTGTTCCACATAGAAAAAAAAAAACAAATCAGACTGTTTATTCTCCTCACGATCGTATGTAAAGTTGAGATGTAGCGTTTGTATGAATACACAGCAAACACCTAAACGCAGGAGGATGGTTGAAGCGCACGTCTAAGCGGAGAGCTGACCCCCTGTGTGATGCCACATCAACATCCACCATTTCACACAAATGAGCTCCCGCCGCGCCGGGCAAGATGGCCACACAGAATTAGCATTGGGAACACATCGGGGAGAAAGCGTGCTAAATTTGAGCTTGCAGACTGAATATGGATTTGGATATTATGTTGTCCGTCTCCCATGCCAAATATTATGACCGTTTATTTTTCCCACAGTGGGTGTCTTGGCATATTATTAATGTAATAAAAACAGGCTTTTATATTCATCGACCAAACCAATGACATGGGGAGAGAGATAGAGAGTGAGAGAGAGACTGAGAGAGAGAGAGAGTGAGAGGGAGAGGGAGATGATTGCTCATTAGTAGTATTTGTGTTCTGGATCCTTTGGGCTTCTATCTGTTCCAGGAGCTGATGTTCTTCTAATGAGTTAAATACTATCTGCTGCAAGAGGGCATCAACCTATTACACATGCACACACACTTACACAATCATGGACATACACTAGAGGTTTAGGAGTTTATGGGGTAGAGTTTGTTCTCCATCAGAACTGCTTTCCAGTAATGAGGTATGAACCCCAGCAATGAGAAGGAACAGCGCAGCTGCTGTCCTTTCACTATCAATATTACCACACTAGGAAAACAAATAGCAAACAACTCTGCATTTTAGGCTTGCGTTAACCGTGGACAACATGGAATCTGGAATCTCAACATGGTTCTCTTCATTTTAAAGTTTTACAAAGTTGGACGGTAGAGAAACAAAATTCAAACAGTTTACTTAACTAAAGTTAAAACTATTAAAAATTACTTTTAAAATTTGAAATCTTGCCAACTAACTGAAAACAAAGTACAAAACCTAAAAGTGAAATAAATATAAAGCGAAACAGAAAATAAAAAACTGTAATGAAAACTCAAATATATTTTCATATTTATAATATTAAATACTATAACATATACACTTACCTCAGCATTGCAAACACTACATCTCAGTCTCTCCTCTCGTCCCAGACCCTAAACGAAAACACAAAATATGTGTGATGTTTATTACATTATATTACATTTAGTACACTAAATTATGGAGTATAATACTCATTTGCAGTTCATCTTTAAACAGATGATTTCATCCACAGCTCATTGCCAAATTGCACTATAATTTATTTAAAAACTGTATTATGATTTGCACTTCTAATTTACTTCTAATGCGTGTATTTGACTGTCTTTGTGACACAATGAATGCAATATATTCTAAATACAGAAAATCAAATCATTCATTTACCAAGCAATTAACAACATATCTAATATAACTGACACATTATGAAGTTTTAAAACTTTTTAGAAAGAATAAAGTGTGAGCTTATGCAGAGATGTTGTCACCTTAATGAGCTATTTCTACCTGATTAAATGCTTAAAATCTGCTTATGTTGGTAAACTATTTATCCAGACATATTAAATACTATTTCTGACTTGTTGTTACCCAAACAGTTTTTGTTTGACTGTTTTATAGACAAAAAAGCATTTTTTTCCCCTCCAAACATTTAAAAATCTATGTTATATCCTAGTTTTACATATTTAGAAAACATTTTACAGTGTGTAAAATAGATTTAGTAATCCTTTAGTGGCTGATAAAGATGTTTATTTAAAAAAGATGAGCGCTAATGGAACAACAGATGTTCTCGACGGTGAACGTCCACTTTTCATAATCAACACGTTATGTATCATGCATCTGATATAGCTCAGCTATTCCATATATGATAATTAAGTGTGCTTGGTTCATAAAATGGGGTACAACTAGAATTAATTATCTAAATAATTAAGGAGCCCATCGTACAAATATTACACATTAGCAATTAGCCTATTTTATCCCAGTGGATGCTGGTCTCCGTAATGGAAAGCAATAGAGAGTGGGGGAACACAGTTGCTAAATCCAGAGCTTATATGCATGACATGTGGGAGCTCATTTTGATAGATGTTAATGGCATATAATTATAGAACAGTGCTATTAAGCGATGTGATTTTACAAGAGGCCTGGTGCCCCTGGCGCTATGGCCTGATTGCTAAGAGTGTTTGGCTAATGAATGGAAATGCATGTCTGTTTGCAATGATGGGAATTATCAAACCATGAGAGAGAGAGAGAGAAATGGTATCTAAACTCAACCACTTAAAATTACTTTCACACACACAGAACCCACTTAACTGCACTCATATGTCACACACACGCACCAAGAAACAGGCAAGTCCTTGAATAGCGATGTAACACATCAACCTTATTGGGTTTGATTGTAAATCAGAAAAAAAATCTGCAACAAATTTACTTATAATGTCTCATAAATCTTTCTGCATATACCCCAAAATAAATGCAGCCTGCTAATACGCAAATTTCTAAGGCTTCTAAATTACTGACATGATTAGAACTTCAATGACTGTCTTATGTCATCTGACTGATTGTTTATTATTATTATTTTGCATGTAAAAGGCCTTTTAGTATAACTGTAAAAAAATAAAATAAAAATCCTTTTGTGGTATACATATTTTTATTGTTAAATCTTTACAGATTTTTATAAAGTAAACGTAAGAACAACTCATCTAACATTTTCTGGACTTAAAGTAATTTACATGATTATCCATATATATATATATATATATATATATATATATATTTTTTTTTTTTTTTTTTTTTTCTCAAAGAGGATAAATCAGATTTTTGAGAAATGTTTACTTCTGCATCTCTTAACCACTCAATCGTCATTATATTACACTGCATTATACAGTATTTATTTTTTTAATTAGACAGCTTTGAATATAATAAAATATATGTATGTAAATATAAGTAAATATTGAAATATTTAAAAAAATACTAAAATATGTAAAACAAAAACAGTAATACTGTGAAATGTTCACGTTTCTATTTTAATGTCTTCAGTGTTACTTTTTTATTGTATTTATTTATTTTATTTTATTTTTCACATTTTCTAGAAATCTTTTCTAACAATATGTCTTCACTATCACTTTGTATCAATCAAACACATTCTTTCTAAATAAAAATATTAGTTTCTTCAAAAAAAAGAGACATGAAAAAATATATAATGACCTCAAAGTTTTGAACAGTAGTGTCACAGTATTGTTACAAAATATTTATATTTTAAATAAATCCTGATTTTAACTTTTTATTCATCAAAATTCTGAAAAAAAAGTATCACATTTAAAAAAATGAAAAATAAAAAGCATCAACCGTTTCTAACATTGATAACAAATCAGTATATTGTAATATTGTAAATTTATATATATATATATATATATATATATATATATATATTTTTTTTTTTTTTTTTTTTTTTTTTGTATTTTTATTTAAATAAACTGCAGCCTTGATGAGCATAAGAGACTGATCCCAAACTTCTGAACAGCAATGTACACATTTTTTTTTTTTTTTTTTTTTATGTAAGTAGTCTGCTATACAATTACAAAGATCTCACTGATTTACAGGAATAATTCCATCTTATTTTTTGACCATATAAATAACAACATCTGCATACTTTTGCTCAGTTTGGGCTTAGAAAAAAAAAAAAAGTTTTTTTTTTTTTTTTCTTCTTGAGTGTGACTACAATATAGTAGTCCTAAAATCCTTATGTATCAAATATAATATTCAACAAAAAACACATGTACTTTGTTTTTGTTTTTTTGTTTTTTTAATATTGCCTAGAGTTCCCTTGTCTGGAAAAAATATAGATTTTTCTGACTATGTCAGGCTTTACAGGGTTAATGATGCATCCAATATAACCTCCTTTGTCACTAAAAAGTAGACTTTTTTTCCCCCCTTAAAGCCATATTTCAACCTGCCCTGTGAACAGTCTAAATGCAGCTAGTTGTTAGTATTTTAAAGACTCTCTGTAAACCATAATCATATCTACTTTCTCCTGTCATTTGCTCCACAACTCTTAGGGTTATTTCATATGGATTAGATTACATATTTGGAAAGCGTATTATTTTTTGTGTGTGTGTGTAAGATCATTTCCATTAACTGCAAAAGACTGAAACCAGATGGCGGACTTTCATAAAAAAAAAAAAAAAATGGAAAACATATTTATGTGGGTATATGGAGCGAGTGATTGCGGTGGTTTTGACATGAGCTCTGCGCAGAGCAGTAATAGATGACATTGTCCTTCATCTGTGGTATCTCAATAGCCACTTTCTTCCACTGTTCTCTCTCTCTTTCCCGCTGCGAGTAACAACGGGCTCTGTTCTGGTGCTGGGCTGGTCGTTCCGATTCCTCTTACGCCCTTGTACACCACTGAGGGCCTCATCTTACCAGAAATGCCCTCTGCCTAATGAGGGTCAAAGGTCAGCGAGCGGTGCGCCTTGAGGGGGCAGGATCTCCCAGGCACACTCAGTCACTGACTCCGGCCCTATATTTAAATCAAGCCTCGGGCTCCCGGCTTCTACTCTCAAAGGCCATTCTCTTAACTAGTTCCCGCTCGCTAATTAGTTTTTGTGCCGTGTTATTTGTCTCTCTGAGCTTGAACAGAGGAAGAGGGCAGTGTTAAAGATTGCTGTCCTGAAAAACCTCTTCTCTGCCTTGTCACGGACAATAAGCGCGGCTACATTGTTACGAACCAGACCGTATTTGAAGTATATATTAGCCAGGAAGAGAAAATGAATTATGAGCATTTTGTTTTCTTCGGCTGGTGCTTGGCCACTGCAGTCGCACTGTAACCGCTCTTCCTGAAATTAGATAAGGACCTGGAATTTGCCTTTGTTCTCTTTTCTTTCCCTTTTTTACCTAAGCTGCTTTTAAGAGTAGTATCGTTCCCAGCCGCCGAGCGTAAAGCACTCATGAGTCAAACGGTTATTGGATTACATTTTCTGGCTTCATAAAATGTGGTTAAGAGGCACTTTAGGCGTATGTGCCTGACCTTCTTTCAGGGAGATGGCAATCAGACAAGAAGTGACAGGTCGATCGCTGATTTCAGCTCCACTGTCAGAGGCACACCGTCTCGCCACGTCTCCTCTCCTCTTTCCTTCTCTCCTCTCCTTCCATTTAAAAGAAGCGTGAGTCATTGTGTGTGTGTGTGTATTTTAAGAACAGGGTCTACTGTCCCACCAATCTTGGTCAGAAAAAAGCCTTGTACAGCAAGATAACTGCTCTTTTTAAGAGAGTAAAAATACCATCAAACAAGAATTCAGTATTTATCATCATATAGCCATCTATCAATTATGTCAAAGTAAAAAACATTGTCTGTACAGTGGAGTCCATACAGTCTGAGACCACACTAAGGTTTAAAATCTAATTTAAGCCTGACAATAAATAGCAAGTTTTAGAATTTTGTTCTGATTAAAAATAATAATAATAATAATCAAAGATTTACTTTTTTGCACCAGAATTTTAGTATGTACACTGTTGGTCAGTAGTTTGGGATCAGTAAGACTTTTAATGTATTTCATATTTCATATTTCAAGTTTCTAATGCGCATCTAGGCTGCATTTATTTGATCCAAAATACAGAAGAAGAAAAAATGCTATATTGTGAAATATTATTATGATGTAAAGAAATGTATTTCTGTGATCAAAGCTGAATTTTTCAGCATCATTCCTCCAGTATTCAGTGTCACAATATGCAATATGCTGATTTATTATCAGTGCTGGAAACAGTTGTGCTGTTTAATCTTTTTTTTTTTTTTTTTTTTGGAACCTGTGATACTTTTTTCAGGATTCTTTGATGAATAAAAAGTTAAAAAGAACAGCATTTATTTAAAATAGAAATCGTTTCTAACAATATACACTACTGTGCAAAAGTTTGGAGTAAGTATTTTGTATTCTTTCTCTTTTTGTTTTTTTTTTTTTGTTTTTGTAAGAAATTAATATTTTTATTCACCAAGGATGTGTTAAATTAATAAAAAGTGATAGCATAGAGTTATATTGTTAGAAAAGATTTATATTTTGAATAAATGTTGTTCTTATTCCACAAAAAAATCCAGAAAAAAAATAATCACATGTTCCAATATTTGGCAGCACAACTGTTTCCAACACTGATAATTATAATAATAAATCAGCATATTAAAATGATTTCTGAAGGATCATGTGACACTTAATACTGGAGCAACAGCTGATGAAAATTCAGCTTTACATCCCAGGAATAAATAATATTTTAAAGTATATTAAAATAATAATAAAAAAAAAAACATTATTTTATATTGTAATAACATTTTGCAGTATTATATATATATATATATATATTTTTTTCCCTGTATTTTCAGTCAAATAAATGCAGTCTTGATGAGCATAAGAGAAATCTTAAAAAAAAAAAAAAAAAAAAAAAAAAAATTGACAACTTATTTGTACAGACGATCAGAAGTTGTTGCTTTTAGTAAGAAAATTGTAATTTATTGTTAATTTTTCTGTGAATTTCTGTTTGTTATTTATATATATATATATATATATATATATATATTTTTTTTTTTTTTTTTTTTTTTTTTTTTTTCCTAGTTGGAATAATGGCATGATTTGTGGAATTATAAAATAAACACCACTTTATTACTGAAAAATACATTACTGCATAACTTTTTTTACTGAATTTATATTTATTTTTATTCTAAGGACTGCATTGCTCTGTAGGATACTAAATGTTTTATAAACCTGAAAATATGTGCACAATGATTATATTTAAAAAGTTTTTAGTTTTTTTTGCTGAAAGGGAATTGCTGATTATTGTCTACAGAAGAGACATGCAGTATAAATACTGCATATTGTAAATATTGCAATGCATATAAATATGCACAAACAAAGTGGCTTCTGGTACCCTGTATAAAATGAAATGAGTAGAAAGGAAATGTACTCCACCTATTACATATTTCAATAAAAGCCATAAAATCTGTCACATAACAAGCAATTTCTCTCATTGATGGAATTCTATTTATTCTTAATCAAACTTTCATGCTCTTTCAGATGTATAGGAAAATGGAGAGCTAAAACAATACACGATTAGACTTCCAGCGTGGAGTAAGTGAACTGTAAAATGAAGACAAATCCTTCAGCAGTCTTTGTCACATTTGAAAAATGCGTCTTTTGATCACTATAATCTCACTGTGGATTTGGACTCTCTATTTTGGAATACTTTAGGCATGACGGCAGGGGAAATCTGCTGGTTTCAATTTCGTTCTGGAAAACAATAAGCTTGGCTTCTGTGTGTTTGCATGCGTGTATGTGTTTTCATGTGTATGTGCATATGTCTGTGGGCGTCTTGGTACAGTATGCTGTTTTGGAAAAGTGCGGTGGGGTCTGTGGTGGACTCAGAGATCCAGTGTTTATGGAAAGGCCGCTGAATAAACAGGGTTTAGTGGGACGCTCAGTGCATCCAGCATGAGAAGACAAAAACAGCATTAACTGCCATTAACTGTTGGGGCAAGTGATCACACTGCTGGCAGCTCACAGTTATAGTCTAAACAGCGCAAAACAGAGACAGACACAATCAAAATGAGCTTTGCTGTTGTGTTGCTTCATGCTGGGAGGTCCGGCTAATTACGGCCGTTACTTTGAAATACGGTGGGATTTGTTAGTATTTAGTCGCCTGGTCATTTTACCTCAAATCATAAAGAGGTGACCAGAAATTATTAAGGACAAAACGACAACTCTGTCATCATTTACTCAACCTTATGTCATTGCAAACACCATATGATTTTCTCTTTTGATGTTAGCAGATGGAGATGTTAGGCAGGACATGTTCCTTTTTTTTTCATAGAATGAAAGTGGATGGTGACCAGAGGCTGTCAAGCTTTCAAAATGACAAAAGCACCATAAAAATATCCTTACAGGGTATGATCTGTGCTCCATATTCTCTATATTAAGTTATATGATAGGTTTGGCTGAAGTACAGACCAAAATTGAAGTCATTATTTACTGAAAATTATTCCCCTTCACAGCTCTTAATTTAATTAATACGCATATTCAAATTTGACAAATTGTTATTAGTTACAAAACATGCAAGAACCAATGACATTTGGCATCACTGATGTCAAGTAAAAATTATATAATTTGTGCTTATGCAATATTTAATGGCATAAAAACATGCTTAAATTGTATTGTCTTGTATATCATGAAATGATGAAAGCAATATCTATAGACGTCATCTTTATTAACAAACCGCATATTTGAAGTCTAAACAAGTACATTCTTGCCTAAAAAACGGTATGATAAAATAACAGAATTTATCCAACCTGATCTCATGATGAAAACTGTGGGAACTTTATTACAATGTTTCCTGACATATTCGATGTGAAATGTCCACTGAGTGGCGCTAAAAAAAGTGTTTGTTTTTTTTTGTTTTTTTTCATGGAACAGATGAACGAACATATGGTACGTTTTATGTGATGTTGGTTTTGTACGTGTCACCACAGTTCTGACATGAAATGTCCATTGGGTAGCGCTATAACTCTAATTCTCTGTGACGTTTTAAAATAACGTACCATCTGCATACACATAAACCTACCTGAGCTACTGTGTATATAACTGTGTATGAAAATAATTACAAGTGCTCACTGTTTTACCGCCTCTAGTGTTCATATGTCACTGGGCAACACAGAGTTTCAGCTCCCTTCATAGATTTTCTATTGGGTTCAGGTCTGGAGACCGGCTAGGCCACTCCAGGACCTTGAATTGCTTCTTACAGAGCCACTCCTTAGTTGTCCTGGCTGTGTGATTGAGGTCATTGTCATGCTGGATGATGGGCCACAACCCATCTTCAGTGCTCTTACTGAGGGGAAGGAGGTTGTTGCCCAAAATCTCGAGATACATGGCCCCATCCATCCTCAACTCAATACGGTGCAGTCGTCCTATCCCCTTTGCAGAAAAGCACCTCTAAAGCATGATGTTTCCAACCCCATGCTTCACGGTTGGGATGGTGTTCTTCGGATTGTACTCATCCTTCTTCTTTCTCCAAACACTGCGAGTGGAGTTTATACCAAAAAATTCTATTTTGGTCTCATCTGACCACATGACCTTCTCCCATGCCTCCTCTGGATCATCCAGAAGGTCTTTGGCAAACATCAGACGGGCCTGGACACGTGCTGGCTTGAGCAGGGGGACCTTGTGCATGCTGCAGGATTTTAATCCATGACGGTGTAGTGTGTTACTAATGGTAACCGTTGAGACTGTGGTCCCAGCTCTCTTCAGGTCATTGACCAGGTCCTCCTGTGTAGTTCTAGGCTGATCCCTCACCTTTCTCAAGACTGTTGATACTCCACGACGCGAGATCTTGTATGGAGCCCCAGTCCGAGGGACACTGACAGTCATCTTGAATTTCTTCCATTTTTTAATAATTGCGCCAACACCAAGCTGTTTGCCTATTGTCCTGTAGCCCATCCCAGCCTTGTGCAGGTCTACAATTTTGTCCCTAGTGTCCTTAGACAGTTCTTTGGTCTTGCCCAAAGTGGAGAGGTTGGAGTCTGATTGATTGAGTGTGTGGACAGCTGTCTTTTCATACAATGTGATTTTCAGATTTTTTTTTTTTTTTTTAGGATTCTGTCTCTCACAGCTGAGGTGTACCTATGATGAAAATTCAGCCCGATCTCACGGCAATTCATACGTATTTTATGGGGTGGCTAATTCGTACAAATTTGTACAACCTCAGTCTCTGTTACTGGGGTCTAGGTAAATCATACAACATTGAACAAGTGAGGTCATATGAATTTGTACAAATTAGCCAAATTGTAAATTATGTACAAATTCCCGTGAGATAGCATTGTGAAAATTACAGAAAATTACTTTGTAAGTGGGAAAACTTGAAAAATCGGCAGTGTATCAAATACTTATTTGGTATGTATATCGCGTCTTGCGAAAAAGTTCCCACATGTACGTTTTCATCATGAGATCAGGTACAGTTTATGAAAATATACCATTTAACATAATGGTCCGTATGAAAATTTCTAAAGTAATGTTCAAGTTTTTATTTTATATATATTTTTTTTCTTTACACAATGGAAGTCAGTTGGGTCCAATATTATTCTGGACTCTAATAACATTCATAGGTTGTACAAAAAAGAACTGGAATAACATGAGGTTTAGTAAATGACAGATTTTTTTTTTTTTTGGGTGAACTATCCGTCTAATGGGCAATCCCATAAACTCTAAGAATGTTTCCTTTCCTCTGCTGTAGAATCCATTTGTGCTTGCACAAAGCATGGTTTAATTAAAAAGAACTAACTACAGGAAGTATCGACTGTTATTAATCATTCCAGTGGGCTATTGATATCTGGAGTGTAGTGATGATGTACGACGAGCCGTGTGTATTTATCACTTTGCCCACTCACACTGTGCCTGCCCTGGGAGGCTGGGGTTAGGGAGGCCCCCTACCACCTCCACCTCCAGGACTTAATGTAGCACAGAGCCAGAGGAGGGCACATGCACAATTCGGGCAATAAGACAAAAGACGTCCAGCTACACCTCTACAAAAGACAGAACGCTCACCCAGCCAGGCCATCTGAAGTCTTAATTAACAAGAAAAATTGCAACAGAACAACTATGTTTTCTGCATAGTGTGTTACATGGCTTGCATTATGGAGGGAAAGCGGAACAGCCTGGGAGGTGATGAGATGAAAAGGAAAGGGACTTTTGTTTATTGATTTAAACACATCTAGGCAGGGACATGCTTCAAGTTGGCTATAGTCTGAGGCCTTTTGTCCAGATTAGTCACAGAATGACAACTTGAAAGGGTCCTTTCCAAGTCAGTTTTGTAGTGCATTGTTGGTTTAAATGCTGATGGTACCTTTTTGATCCAGGTTAGCAGACAGCTGTGGTGAGCCACAAGATTCTTACAGTCGCAGAAGGTCCTCAGTGGATCTTCACCCACCAGGCCCACATCTCTGCAAATGAAGCACTCAGACTCCTCTGCCAAAAGAAGAAATGAGAGAGTTTTAACAGAGTCTAACTAAGAGCAGAGCAGAGCTTTAGACTACAGAAATATACAGTATGTGTTTGCATAGTACTTGAGTGATACTTGAGTACCTGAGTGATAGTACTTGAGTGTGCTCTTCAATATAAATGTTTCATTGTTAATTAATGCAGTGGTTTTTATATCTTATACACTGTATATACTTATATTCATATTTTATATATTTATTATAATAAATAATGAGATCATCAATTAACTTTTTTACCACATTAAAATTGTGATTTTTCTTGTTTTGATATTAATACATTAAAACATGTTTTATGTTAGTATTTTTTTTATGATTTAAATACTTAATACAGTGGTAGTCAAATTATTATAACACTAGTATTTTCACCAGCTAAAAAATGGTTTTAAGTCAGCTATTTCTATGTTTTGCTGTAGTGTCAGTAGGAAATATCAGTTTACATTTCCAAACATTAATTTTACCATTTATTGTAATAATCCAGTGATATTTTTGTTTGCATGAGTCTGACAACAGCCAATGCAAACTGAGACAGAATAAATCCAGAACTGTCACAATGTCACTACATTACAGTTAAATGTTTTAGGCAATTGTGTAAAAATGCTGCAAAATGAGGATGTTGTCAAAAATAATGTCATAAATATTTTTTTCTTTAACAGTTAACTTCTGTTAACTAAATTAAATCAACATTTCGGTGTGACCATCCTTTGTGTTCAAAGCAGCTTTTGCCCAAGGTGCACTTGTGCATAGTTTTTTTCAGGTAGCTTTGCAGGTAGGTCTCTTGGAGACGTTGCCACAGTTCTGTCTCAGTTTGTTCTGTTTCTTCATGTCATTCCAGACAGACTGGATATCTGTGCGAAGCACCGGCTGTTGTCAAACTCCTTGTGCAAACAAAAATCTCACTGGATTATTACAATTAAGGGCACAAGGAATGTTTGGAAATGTAAACTTATGGACACATTGCTTATATAAATTACATGTTTTACTTCAAAAGTATTCAGACCTTACAAATTGAAATTAGGTTAGATGTGATATTTTAATGTTTCAGAATAGTAAATGTAATTAAAAACTCCCTACATCCAAGGAAGATAATACATTTTGAAAGATAAAGTAGTATATTGGATAAAGAAGTCATGTTATATGTTAGCCGCAGCAGTCTCATTCTGACATTGATAATAACGTGGATACTTTAAAATGTACTTGAATAAATATCACAGTCTTCTTCTATTGTGGAATTCATTATAGATATACCAAACAATTCTAAGGTAATGTTAGAGCTTTAAGGTCCACCTGCTTCAGTCAAGTTTGTGTCCTGCTGTATTTTACTTTACCACAACATCGTCTAAAGGGGGACGTAATGCTAAAGGGATACTCCACCCAAAAATGAAAATTCTGTCATCATTTACTTACCCTCATGTTGTTCCAAAACTGCATGACTTTCTTCTGTGGAACATAAAAGAAGACATCTTGACAAACTGTCTTTTGTTTTTTGTCAATACAATGGGAGTTAATGGACTCCAGTGTTGGTTCCCAGTGTTCGAAATCCTTTTATGTTTCCCAGAAGAAAAAAACGCATAATGCTAAGCAAATGATGACTTCTCACTTTTGGGTGGTGTAACCTTTCAAGATCACATGATATTTGCTTTTACGTGATACTTCATCCACACCACTAGGTGTCAGTATACGTACAAGATGACATTAATATTGACCAGCACAACAATAAAAAAAAAATAATAATAATAAAAAATCCAAAGTGCACACTTGACTGGAACATATAGAGAGTCACCAGCTTGAAAATGTGACACGAGAACCTCTAGTGCTTAATGGCGTGCCGCAAAACAATTTAGATATCGAGTGTATTCCCATTACTGAATTTCTGTGGGCGTAATAACAAATTTCCATAACATTAGGCATGCACTGGATAATTATTTGATAATGACAAGAGAGAAATCAAGGTGTTTGTCTTTAATGCCTCACCTAATGCTAGCTGCTTATTTACTTGTCACTTTGACATTTTGTCACACCTAACAGTGATTGACAGAATTAGTTTTTGCCAAGTCATTAATGCGCTCATTCTCTCAAAGTGCTGCCGCAGGTACAATCTGAACATAAAATTGCTCACAACTTCCATAAACAGGGAACAAAACGGAGGCAAAACAAGCAATCATGTCAAGCAATAGTTAACCCGTAATGAAGACTTAATCAACCATTAACACCTAAGTGCTTGCAGGGAAAATAATTATCTCAGCGTAATTTGTTGTGCAAAGTATTTATTAATAAATTAATTATGAACCATAGGAAGAACACGTCTCGATACTTCAAAAGAAATATCTATTCCAGACTGTCCATGAGCCGTTATCTAAACGCTAACCCCAGTTATCATCATGCCAATTTTACAAAATATATTTAATGTTGTCCTCTATTTTTCTACTTTGCTTTGTCTGGAGGGTATCTGTGGGTGAAGAGGAAAGTTCCTCCAGTATCTGCAGTGGAGGAGTGTGTGTCTGGATGTCTGCTTTTTGTCACGCTAGCAGACAGTTCTTCATCCAGTCCCCAGACTGCTCGGCTGCCCAGTATTCGCCGCCATATACATCAAAGTTCTGCAAGACGCTGGAGGTTAACGTCCAAGAAAAATGCAATTAGAAGATGTCTATAAGATCCAGCCAGGCTATCGAGTGTACTTAATGCAAGGGTAGTACAGAAAGCAAAGGTTTCGTTATGAAAACGACTATGAAGCCATTATTTCATTTGTTTAAATGCTGTATTCCTCAACCATCTGTCAAATAGGATTTAAATGGGGAAACGAAACATCCCATGGCATTCAGAGTCATTCATGAAGGGGAAAGTCATCCTGTCTGTTTTATCAGCGTATCAGTGATAGATATTATCTTTACAGGGCTTGTACAGGACAGGAGAACATATGGTTGTAATCATGCACCATTAGAAGCCGAATCTATGAGAAGGAAAAGAAAGTAAGATTACTGAAGCTTTAATCTTGGGCGAAGACACCGACAATTAAAGAGGAAGTTTGTAAAGTTGAGAAGTCAAATATTTGTGACTCCATAGTGGACAATCCTAATGTACACAGTGTGAGTTAAAAGTCACATGAAACTAGTTTTTGAGATGTTGTGATAATGTTGATCAGCTATCTTTATGACAGGAATTTTGTTTCTTGTTATTTACTGGACCACATCGCCCACCATAATATATCTTCATTTCATCCATTTCAGAGCACAGTCGAATTAAAATGGTAGTTGCATTAGGCCTACATAGGCCAACTCAGATCATTTTATCCAAATTACAAAATCTGAATTATGTAACCGAAGATTAATAATGAGAAACATAAGTGATTGCTTTACCACTCCAGTAGAAGACGTAGAATGAACTCAAGAGATGAAAAATGGTTTGTTACATGACCTATGCCGTTTTCAGATGACAAATGAAACAAAAGACATGGACTCAGGAGGTGAATGATTCATTTCTGTTTCGTAGCCTACAAACACAAGAATGTTGTGTAATGACAAAATAATCAAATCACTCTGAGACAGCTTTTTAATAAAATAAACTAATCTTTCAGGAACGACACATCATTAAAATCACTCGTGCATGTTTTAAAAACGCTACCTTCTGCATTCCTAACACTGATTGCGATTTAAGTTATAAAAAAATGATTTCTGAGAACAAAATCAACATCTACAGCGTCGTTTACTTGCATGACTGTGTAGCTTATTGGTAGCGTTTGGCTTCCATACAGCTCATAACTAAATGAAACAAATGTGATGGTGAATAATTATATAGGAATGGGAAGGGATGTTTAGCATACAGATGCTACTGTATAACCACATAACTACATTAAACTAATAATCTTATTTATATTCACTTATCGCTTGCCAATTCTTACAAATGTTGAAGATTAAGTATAGAAAAGTCGTTACTAACTTGCTCACTCACTCACTCCAAGCATCATAGAGGTTGGTCACGACGCGTCATCAATCGGCCACTAAACAAACGAAAATATTATAATAAAATATTTGGCTGATTATTGCTGCCGAAAATGGTCAGTTATTGTCATGTTTTGGACTTTAATAATTGGTCGGACCAGTAAAAATTTTGGAGTACTGCCAAAAGTTATAACAAATCAAGGAAAAGAGTGCAAAAAACTGTCTGAGGAACAAAAGGCATTTGTGGTCAACACGTTCTCGTCACAACACCTCGCCGTCAAGTTTTGGCGCTCAGGGTACCCCTTTAGCGTCTTTTTTGGACGTGCAGGGTCCTCCAGTGCTTTAAATAAGAAACCCCTGGCGTCAATGTGCTGATGAGAAAGGCACTGGGAATTGTATCGTCATTATTTAAATTATTTATTGGGTAATAATATTGCTATTATTGCATATATGTTGAGGTGTGATTTTAAAAAAAAATCCAAACAGTCACAACAGTTTTATTTATATTACACTATTTACACATAACCCAATCCCTGCCCCTAAACCTAACCATTTGTCAACAAAACACATATGACAGGCAGATACAACTATATTGCTAATTTATTTAAAAAGTATCGCAAGGGTTCCGAGGCAAAATGATTGATTTGTTAGAAGAATAGACACGATCGCTGTCTCCGTCCACCGTCCTGTGTGCTGCTGCCCTGCAGTCTGTCTATTGAAAATGCTGCCAGAAGAAGCCTTGGTTGTGAAATGCTATTGGTTCTTGGTTGTTTCATGTGACCGATTTCCTCATGCTAATGTTCGGGAGTATATTTTTAAATAAGATGAGCGTGTTAACGGAGCTGGATCATTTTCAGTGATTAAAAACTTCAGTTTTTTGCATAAAGAGAGCATATAGCTGCTTGTTTATGGTCAGTTTTTGCAAAAAATACCTGTGACTGTACTTATATTTGCATGTTAAGTGTTTTATATTGTTCAGAAGTGGGTAGGTTTAGGGTTGGGGTGGGGTTAGGTGCTCCAATAAAAGTATAGTTTTTTTTTTTTACAAATGCCTGCAATCCATTAAATTAAGACAAACAACTGAAAACAATGGAAGACCCTGCGCGTCGAAAAATTACGCTAAAGGGGTACCCTAAGCGTCAAAAAGTGACGCCGAGGGGTCCTGACCAAGCGTCAGTATGTGACGAGTTGGGAGTGAGAACATGTTGTGGTTGGCCAAACTGAATCAAGATTTCTAGAGCAAGAATCTTGACAACATTTCTGTTTGTTCTTATAATTTCCGGTCAAGTACATATCCTTCAGTCAAGTTGTTTACATCTGAGTATCTCCAATATGGCTGGACAAACATGACTCAAGTGCAAACTCTCTATGACATGTATTTCCCAAGCAGCTTTACAATCAAACTGAGGACATAATTGAATTTGAACGCATTGTCCTAACTATCTTCTCACCCATTTGTAGCATATAAGTATTTTTTTTTAATGAATTGGTTCATCCTAAGCTGTCCTATGAAGCATTCAACAGTTGGATTTATTTTAATAAATCAGTTCGTCCTACTAGGTCCATTGGAAAATCTGATTCATTGAGTTTGGACGATTTGATTTTATGTTATATTTTTCTAAATGCTGCTTTTCATTGCTATATTTTAGGCTAGGTTTTTTTTTTTTTTTTTTTTTTTTGTACATTATATTTCTAACAGAAAATGATACGGCTCTGACTAAATGATTCTATAACCAGATAGTAAATTAAAATGTAAGCCATTTAAAAAGTTATTTTCTGCGTTCAAATATGCCTAGAAGTATGTCTGAATTCATAATATTCAAACTGTAAAACAGCAGGCGAAAAGTACCTGGATGACCTACTACTTCCCCTGACATTTTGAAGTGCGCATCTGATGAAATTTACTATATGAGGCCATACAAGAGTAACTGTGGATGGCAGTAAAACAATGTAACTGATGCAGTAAGTCACATGACAATGGCAACATGGTAAATGCACATATGTCCAGATTTCATACTGTAATGCACATATTCCTGCTATATTCTGTACTTTTCAAACAGTTCTTTCCAATCAAATGTAGAGCAGGCTGTGTGATTTCAGATGCAAATATTGCTCCTTCATCATGTAGCTTTATATTAGCAGCTTGCAGTGTGCTAATGATTTCTACGCTTGCCTTGCACATGTATTTGTAGAATGTACTTTGACTTTTATCATTCTGTATCATGAACACTTTAAACAGTTCTGCTTTTTTGCTAAGTATAAAAGTTTAAGTCATGTCAAAAAAAGTTAATGCTCTACCTTGACAGTACGAGTGTGTGTGTGTGTGTAGGTGTGCGCTCACATTGCAGCGAGAAAGAGGAAGTGTGTGTCACTCAAGCTGTGCAGTAATGAGAAGACTAACACGCACGTCTCATCCCATGACTGAGAAATGACCCTTCCCTCCCTCTCTCTTCCTCTTTCCCTCTCATCAGATCCTCCCTCGCTCAGTGAGGTGTTTATTTAATGCCACTGTGACTGAAGCTTTTCTTAATTATGTTAAATACTGTCAGCCTTGATCAGACTCCACACTTAGCAATCACAGGTCCTCCCCTTACCCCCATCAGAGAAGGGCCGCGCACACACACGCTAATGAATACAGACACAGAAGTGCTAATGAAGGCACTCGTATGTTAATTGTGGAAACACACAAGCGCTGACAGATTCGCTTAGTCTAACTAACCCAAAAACATTATGAACGTATAACAAAATAAACATTTTTTTTTATTTCATCATATTATTACTCGAGAAAGAAAAGAGGTGAGGAAGTAAATGCAAGGTCAGTGGATGACTTAACCCCTTATAAAGAGTTAAATATATTATAAGTAATTATTAGACTGTATGGTCACAGGTGTGCGTTTTATCATCAATTTACAACATTTTTGAACTTAAAGGCATAGTGCACCCAAAAATGAAAATTCTGTCATTAATTATTCACCCCCTCATGTCATTCCAAACTCGTAAGACATCCGTTCATCTTCAGAACACAAATTAAGATATTTTTGATTAAATCCAAGAGCTATATCTGAAATATCTGAACAAAGGTCTTACGATTTGGAACGACATGAGGGTGAGTAATTAATGACAGAAATTATTAGATTTTTGCATAAAACATAAAAAAATAATGAAGTAAGCTAAATTAATAGCTCTTCAGAAGCCTAAAAATCTGGGTGAATCAAAGGTCTCCAACTGTTGCTACTATTACATAGCCAGTTAGTTGTGTTAAAAATAAAATGGATTCATCCCACCTACTTCTGTCAGCCTTGGCTTGACATAAAAGAAAATGTAAATGCAAAGAAATCTCAATTCAAGACTTATCTTTCCTCAGTAAATCCGCCAAGAAACACAGTTGCTTCCAGAATATTATAATATCTACAACTCTGACAGACTAGTGGAATGATAAAATCACAGAATTCACCCTGGCACCCTGCGTACACACCCATCTGTTACAATCCTGACTTTTTAATCAACAAATTACAGATAAAAGGAAATAAATTGAAAGTAAAACGTATCGCTCACTTGCAGCGCCTCTTTGAAATGGATATATTGGTTTTCCTATTCGAGCCAAAAGTTCAGTGCCGGAGCAGTATCTACAATACATTCAAATTAGAAGTTCAATAAAAACCAAAAGCCAAAGCCAATATATCACATAACCCTAGATTTGGTAGTTAACCTCAACAAATTGGCAAATTCCCCCAAACCTTTTACAAAAATATACAGAATCTTGGCATCTTACGACCCTTCCATATCACATCCCATCAATAAATTGGACATTGTCTCAACCAATGCCAACTTTTGGCAACAAATATCCAAGCCTTCACATATGCCACAAATACATACAGTTATAAATAATGCATACAATGCAATATAAGATTTTTCATAAAATCACAGAACGCAAGTTACACATTAATATTTCAGATATACACTAGTGACAACTAGATTCATGTACTCGACTTATACATATACATATATATATAATACAAAATTGTGCATATTTCAGTTTATACAGTCACAAATATGTGTGTGTGTGTGTGTGTGTGTGTGTGTGTACTGTATATATTTACATATACTTTTACAGAGACGCATCATCTAATCGGCCCTGAGCAATTCATGTCCTTCCCTAAAACATCAATTAAAGATGGAGTCTTGAGTGATGACATTCCCTGTATTAATCTTATCATGTGTCATAACCTGCTCTCTTGGCTGCAGAGCAGCATCATTTGGACACATATTAAAGTTGGCTGTTGTAAAAAATGTTAAAGTACCTTGTGGGCTAAATGAGTATGCCATTTTAAATCAAAGGATATGTGCAAAAAGAGAATACTTATAAATTGTTATATTCAAAAATAATTTCTCCTGCTAATATTAAAGTGGTGTTTGAGGGAAGCAGCAGGGTTCAATTCTCTGCGGGCAGTTTCAGTCTGGGGATTCCTTGATTGCGAAATATCCCTTCAACCCCTCCTCTACACACTGCCTTAAACTGATCTCATGACAGTCTCTGAAGGAAGTTCCTACACAAACTCTGACACAGACTGGGCAGGACTGCTGCTTTTTAGCACTCTGTTTTTTTTTTTCCAGTCATCTCTTCTCATTTCCTGTTCTAAAATGAGTGTGCAGAAAAACATGTTTTCTTTATTGGCTCTCAGTACCAATTCAGTTCAACTAAAATGTGTCTACACAGCAGCAAGGCCAGGGAAGAGCTATAGCTTTCATGGGAATTTCATCAGCTTTTCAAGCAAACAAACATACAAACACAAAGAGAAAAACAGGGGCCCTTGCAAAGCCCTGTCCATGTCTCACAAATTCCATGTGTGTTGTGGCACAGATTAAGTAACACGGAGATTGAGTGTGTGTGAGAGAGAGAATGAGAGAGAAAATGACATAGTGAGTCCAGAGATGTAATAAAGGCAAAGATTGTCCCTCAGGGAATCATGGTTGTGTGCGACCAATATGCTCTATATTTCTTCTTCGCTGTCTTCTATCATCACTTTAATCCCCAAAATTACCAACAAAGCCTTTCTTGAAATTTGAGCGTATTTTCCATGGTATAATCATATAATATACGGCGAGGACAGAAATGAACATGGCTGAGCTCAGAGTAAATATTTGAGGTTTGTTTTTCAGCTGTTTTATAACACTGGAGTGTGACTGGAGATGGAACAGAATTTGAGTCGAAACGGAGGCCTGGTGGGTCCCTAGCAAATCTGAGAAGCAAATCTAAATTTGTCAAATTAAATTTCCTCACACAGTGATGGGGTGGTCTGAATATGTGCTTTATGAGACAACTTAACTGGTATTGAAGTGAAATCAAGTAGTATGTGGAGGGCGTTTATAGCTTTCTTTTAATGAATTTTAAAGTATAGTATGTTGAAGCACTAATACTTACATAATATATATTAAAACATTTTTGCTTGGTGGTAATAAAATCTGACAAAAACTCAAAAGTTAAACTGTGTCAGAACAAATTCATCTTGATAATGTCAGATAACTTTGATAGAAAGGTATGTAACAAAACATGGTCAGGTTCAATTTTACTGGTAGTCCACTGTATGAAGAATTTTTGGGTATAATATGTCACAGTTCACTTTATTTTGCTGTCCTCACTTACATAAATTAACTATAGTGTTCTGCATCCACTATTAAAAAATATATTTAAAAAAATGATGTCTGCTGTCTGAATAAGTTTTGGTTTGACTGTATACACATATATTTATAACCCTGGACCACAAAACCAGTCTAAAGTCGCCAGGGTATATTTGTAGCAAAAGCCAAAAACACATTGTATGGGTCAAAATTATAGACTTTTCTTTTATGACAAAAATCATTAGGATATTAAGTAAAGATCATGTTCCATGAAGATATTTTGTAAATTTCCTACCGTAAATATATAAAAACTTAATTTTTGATAAGTAATATGCATTGCTAAGAACTTAATTTGGACATCTTTAAAGGCGATTTTCTCAGTATTTGTATTTTTTGCACCCTCAGATTCCAGATTTTCAAGTAGTTGTATCTCGACCAAATTGTACTATCATAACACACCATATATCAACAGAGAGGAAAAAAAAATACCCTCACTTTAATTTTTAATTTAACGTGTCCTTTCTGAATAAAAATTTGTTTAAAAATATGCATAGTTCTCATGTCAATTTTTATCGAAATGATTACTTATATATATATATATATATATATATATATATTATTATTAAAAAAGAAAAACTGAAATATCACATGGTCCTAAGTATTCAGACCCTTTGCTGTGACACTCATATATTTTACTCAGGTGCTGTCCATTTCTTCTGATCATCCTTGAGATGGTTCTACACATTCATTTGAGTCCAGCTGTGTTTGATTATACTGATTGGACTTGATTAGCAAACAACCACACACCTGTCTATATAAAACAGCTCACAGTGCATGTCAGAGCAAATGAGAATCATGAGGTCAAAGGAACTGCCTGAAGAGCTCAGAAAGTTGTAGAAAGTCAACCATCACTGCAGCCCTCCACCAGTTGGGGCTTTATGGCAGAGTGGCCTGATGGAAGCCTCTCCTCAGTGCAAGACACATGAAAGCCCACATGGAGTTTGCTAAAAAAAACACTTGAAGGACTCCAAGATGGTGAGAAATAAGATTCTCTGGTCTGATGAGACCAAGATAGAATTTTTTGGCCTTAATTCTAAGCGGTATGTGTGGAGAAAACCAGGCACTGCTCATCACCTGTCCAATACAGTCCCAATAGTGAAGCATGGTGGTGGCAGCATCATGCTGTGGGGGTGTTTTTCAGCTGCAGGGACAGGATGACTGGTTGCAATCGAGGGAAAGATGAACGCGGTCAAATACAGGGATATCCTGGAAGAAAACCTTCTCCAGAGTACTCAGGACCTTAGACTGGGCCGAAGGTTCACCTTCCAACAAGACAATGACCCTAAGCACACAGCTAAAATAACGAAGGAGTGGCTTCACAACAACTCTGTGACTGTTCTTGAATGGCCCAGCCAGAGCCCTGACTTAAACCCAATTGAGAATCTCTGGAGAGGCTCCCCAAATCCAGGTGTGAAAAACTTGTTGCATCTTTCCCAAAAAGACTCATGGCTGTATTAGATCAAAAGGGTGCTTCTACTAAATACTGAGCAAAGGGTCTGAATACTTAGGACCATGTGATATTTCAGTTTTTCTTTTTTAATAAATCTGCAAAAAATGTCAACAATTCTGTGTTTTTCTGTCAATATGGGGTGCTGTGTGTACATTAATGAGGAAAAAAAATGAACTTAATTTTAGCAAATGACTGCAATATAACAAAGAAAAAGTAAAAAAATTAAGGGGGCCTGAATACTTTCCATACCCACTGTATATATATATATATATATATATATATATGATATCCTAAATATTGATTTGTATTTTTTCTATAATTACTAGGCTATAATTACTTTGTTTATATATAATGTATTCCTATAAAAAGAACCCCTTTTTTTCTTTCTACATTTGTACACACTTATCCCTTCATAAGCACATCCAACACACACACAAGAACACACACTATCCACCCCAGGAGTGTTCGTCAAATGACTGCCCAGAGCCCTGACTCTGATGTAACCGAACATATAATGGGCATAAAAGGTGTCAGAAAGCAAGCTACCATCATCTTCACCTCTAGCCTGAAGGACCTCGGCTATAATAGTAATCAAGTTTTTGATTCAGCCGTACATTTTCCAGCTCACATGCCTTTCGATTATCAGCTTAAACCAGGAGCTTTGAAGCCCAAACCTGAACCCATGGCTCTGTTTCCTCCGTGGGAGACAACCTGTCATCAGAGCACTCGTCTCAAGCTCTCATAAAGCGCTGTCTCAGGGCCTGCTGTCTCTCTCGGCTCAGCTCTCAATGAACACTGTAGCCTCAGGTCCTGCAGATAGACCCTCACTGGGCACCAAATCCTTTTAATTACATCTACAGGCTTTGATTGGGATCTTCTCGTGCCTTTGTAAGCAGTTATTGTTACTGACCAGGCAAACATGGCTATCTGGGCTTCTTTAGATGTCTACAGTCATAAGACATATTACTGGTTCCTCACAATGCTTCCTTTCATCCTAATTCTGTCAAACCAGGGTTGAACCAGACTTATAATAAGGCAAGAGTGCTTTGTCGCTACAGGCCAGAGACTGTGAAATTTAAGCTCTTCAAGAAGATTTTAGACAGTTATTTCCCTTACAGGCATGGTGGTCATTTGTGGTTGATTGCGTGTGTGTATATGCGTGTGTGTATATGCGTGTGTGTGTGTGTGTGTGTGTGTGTGTGTGTGTTAAACACGAGATGCCACAGCAGCCTTTATAAAAGGATGATAGGAGATTTTAAGCGTGTGACAGTGTGAGAAGGAAATTGACAAAGAATGAATTGCACTGTTGGCATTGTTTATTTCCTCTGTGTTGTTTCAGCACCCCATTGACTAAAGGATTTATGTAAATCAGCTAACAGCACAACCATGCCCATAAAAGCAAAAATGTTCATTTAAATTTAAAAATGTAAATCCTTTAGAGGAATCTGCAGGCTATCACAATCTGTCATATAATACTAGGACTGTATAGAAAGTGTCTTGAGTACATTGATAATATCACAGTGTTAATTTTGCCAGGCACATAGCAAAGAGTTTTGTGAATAAGGTACAGTCTATAATAATTAATACAGAAATGAGGGATGTCTGTGCTGAAAAGAATGACAAAGACATAAATTAAATATGCACAGAGGAGTGCTATACGAGAACAGATAGTGAATAAGAGTTAAAGAATAAAAGGTGTTTGCCTTCTTGCATTTTTCAATTGCCAATAATATATATATATATATATTTTTTAGTATTGTAGCTTATTTAAAAAACTGAAACTTTCATATATTCTTAATTCATTGCATGTAATATAAAATATTTCAAAAGGTTTTTTTTTTTTTTTTTTTTGGTTTAATTTTGATCATTAGAGCTTACAGCTCATGAAAGTCAAAAATCCAGTATCTCAGCATTTTAGAATATTGCCTAAGATCAATCAAAAAATGGATTTGCAAAACAGAAAAGTTTAAGTTCTTTAAAGTATGTTCATTTCTGCACTCAGTACTTGGTCAGCAGCACATATTACAGCAAATGACTTGCTCCTAGCGCAAATTACAGCATCAGTGAAGTGTGGCATGGAAGTGATCAGCCTATGGCACTGCTGAGAGACTACTGAGCCTTCAGATTGTCTGTTTCTCATCTTTCTCTTGAAAATATCCCACAGATTCTCAATGGGGTTCAGGTCAGGCATGTGCACTGTGGGCAGGTGCTAAAGTCCTGCTGGAAAAGGAAATCAGCATCTCCGTAAAGCTTGTCACCAGATGGAAGCATAAAGTGCTCCAAAATCTCCTGGTAGATGGCTGCATTGACTTTGCACTTGATAAAACACAATGGACCAACACCAGCAGACGTCATGGCACCCCCAAATCATGACTGACTTCAGAAACTTCACACTGGACTTCAAGCAGCTTGGATTCTGCGCCTCTTCAGACTTTGAGACCATGATTTCAATGAAGTGTAACATTTACTTTTATCTGAAAAGAGGACTTTGGACCACTGAGCGACGGTCCAGTTCTTTTTCTCCTTAGCCCAGGTAAGATGCTTCTGACACTGTTTCTGTTTCAGAAGTGGCTTGGTAGTCCTTTTCCCGAACACACCTGAGTGTGGTGACTTTTGATGTGCTGACTCCGGCTTCATTGTACTTGTGAAATTCTCCCACGTGTTTGAATCGGCTTTACTTGACAGTATTCTCAAGCTTGCGGTCATCCCTGTTGCTTGTGCACCTTTGCCTACCCAATTTCATTCAACTTTGCATTTAATATGCTTTGATACATCACTCTGTAAACAGCCAACCCATTCAGTAATGACCTTCTGTGACTTACTTTCTTTGTGATGGGTGTCAGTGATTGTCTCCTGGACCACTGCCAAGTCAGCAGTCTTCCCCATTAGTGTGCTTTCAAAGAACAAGAGATACCTGGAATTTATACTTTAGGGATGGTCATTTAATGAAACTCAAATGTAAATATTCCAATAGTTTAAGATACTGGATTTTCATGTGCTGTACGCTCTAATCATCAAAATAAATAAATAAATACTGTTTTACTCTACATGTAATAAATCTAGAATATATGAAAGTTTTTTTTTTTTTTTAAGTTACAATTAAAAAATATAACTTTTTTATGAAATTTTTTTAGCTGCACCTGTGATTATATATATCAGTGTATATAGATCAGTATGTTTATTCTACACTATACTGTACAGTTGTAACAAACAAAAACCTAAAAACAATATTTTAATTAAAAATATTACAGAAAATAAACTAGAAAATAAATTATAGTTGTTTTTTTGTTTGTTTGTTTTTTTTAACTATATTTAAAGACGATTATATGGTGAATATACAATGGACATGGATATGAAAAAGCAATACCAATCTATTAAACCTTACACAACAGTCAATTACTTTATTCATATTTAAACGGATAGTTTACCCAAAAATGAAAATGATGTCATTAACTACTCACCCTCATGTCATTCCAAACCTTCTTTCATCTTTAGAACACAAATTAAGATATTGTTGATTAAATCTGAGAGCTTTCTTACCTTGCATAGACAGCAATGGAACTGAAACATTCCCAAACCCAGAAACGTAGAAAGGACATTGTGACATCAGTGGGTATACAAAGGTATATTTTGTGCGCAAAGAAAACATAAATAACAACTTTATTCAACAATTTTTCTCCTGCAAATCACATGTTCAGCCATTATCGAGAGTACCGTGATGCATACGCATGCAATACGTGATTCGGAGGAGAATAACTGTTGAATAAACTGTTTATTTTTGTTTTCTTTGCGCACAAAAAGTATTCTCATAGCTTTGTAAAATTACAGTTGAACCACTGATGTCGCATGGACTATTTTAACAATGTCATTACTAGCTTTCTGGGCCTGGGAACATTTCAGTTGTGTTTCTGTATGCAGGGTCATAAAACTCTCGGATTTTATCAACAATAACTTGATTTGTGCTCTGAAGATGAATGAAGGTCTTAAGGGTTTGGAACGATAAGCTGGTGAGCAATTAATGGCAAAATTTTGATTTCTGGGTGGACTATCCCTTTAATGTGTGTCGGGTTTTGGTCTGAAATGCACACAACTTAGTTAACTCCCATCCAAGAGTTCTGAGAGTAAAGACAGAAATTGCCTTCAACAGCTGCAAACCAGTAGAAGTTTGAGTATGTACAAAGTACTTAAGGAAGTCTCCCAAGTCTCCATCACAGCAGAGTTGACTGACAGTCCTCCATCTTTCGCTGTCTGTCTCAGCATTTCCAACCATCACACTCTGTCTCTTCCATTACCTCTATCTGCCTCTCAGTTTGTCTCCATCACTCTGTTTGAATTAAACACATTCTTCTCTCACTCTCCGTCTCTCACAAATTGCAGCTATGCTTGTATACGGATTAGTTAGAATAATTAAAATTGATTTTAAGGGCCTCTGTATTGAATTCCGAATGAAAAATACATTTACACATGTGATGGGAGCTTCAATTTGTGCGCTGCCCTATTCAGCCACACTAAATGTGAATGGAACATTTATGTTTGGAAATAAACACCCAGCACATTTTTATATAGGCTATAGTGAATTCTCAAGCCACTGCTGCATGTCACAGTAGAACTGCAGATACAGAACAGAATGAAGTGAAGAGGTGGTACAACAGCGCAGGTTAAATGAGAGGAGGACTGTGGGTAATTCACTCATGAACATATCAGGTCACCTTCACCAATTATTTCCTCTCCCCAAACAATGCAGTTATCCTCCCTCCCTCTCTCTCTCTCTCTGTGCTCTGTCTCTCTCTGTCCCTCTTCCTCCCCACAGTTCAGGATGCATTCTCTTATTACCATCATTATGGCAAGCCCTGGGGCCCTTCTCACACGTTGCAAAATAGACTCATCTAAGCAGCTCCAGAAAACAATGGAGCAGCATTGAAAAATAAACAAGTTGCGAGTCAATCGGCATACAGCTGACAAACATGTCTACAGCGATCCATGGCTCCTATAATTAACTGTCAACTGTCTCAGTCTCTGTATGTGTAGCCTCATAATACAAGGTTAGCAATGAACTAACTGGATGAAGTCAGTCTCCAAACACCTTGTGACAGGGAACAAAACTTCCCGATGGATGTCAGTGCTGTTACTCTGTTTGTATTACACGAGCAGAGAGGGAGAAAGAGATATGCTACCATGTTGAACACTCCGTTTTGATGTTCCTTTCCATACTTTATGCGCCCAGCTGAAAGAGCCGCGATACGTTGTGTCAGAAGTGTAGAATATTCATGACTGCAAAGAGAATTAAAATAGCAACTCTTTCAAGCATTTTGGTGTTTCTTTTAGGCCAGTGACAAGGTCTCACAAGTGAAAAGGGAAAAACAAACAGTGTAAGTTTCTGGGTAGAGCTTTCTGTGGTTGGAAGGTTTTGAACCACCCAAGTAAATTGTTAAAGGATGTCACCCCCTACTCAGAGTTGCGCATAAACATATTTTCCACTTGCAAAGTAAGTATCGTTTTGACAGTAGTGTGTTTTTACATTTTTAGCCACTGAATATTAAAATAAATAAATAACTAAACAAACAGTTTTGACTATATGTATATACATATATTATAAACTACTTTTAAAACTAATTATAAAAAATAATAAGAATCATCATCAACTTAACTATATTTACATTGTCTAACATCACTGAATAAAATTGCATTAAATCAATACACAAAAACTAAATTCTATTAAAGGGATAGTTCACCCAAAAATGAAAATTCTGTCAATAATTACTCACCCTCATGTTGTTCCAAACCTATAAGACCTTTGTTCATCTTCATAAACACAAATTAATAGGTTTTTTTTTTATTTTATTTTTTTTTTATTAAATTCGAGAGCTTTCTGACCTTCCTTAGAGAGCAATGCAACTATCACGTTCAAGGCCCACATTGTAAAAATGCAACTTCATATTTTCCAGTTTACAAAGTCTCAAATATTAAAAAATGCAATTTTCTTGAAACAAAACTTACCCCAAATACCCCAAAGATCAACAAAATTACCCCAACAACAACAACAACAACAAAAATTGTTGAAATGTTAATGTTTTTTGAGTTCTCAGCATGGATTGCAGCATGAATAAATTATGCAGTTACTGTTATAGGATTATTGTTTTGCTGCTTGCTGACTTCATTTACAATCTTTTTTTGTTGTTGTTGTTGATGATGATGTTGTTGCTGTTGTTTTGTCATCATTATATGTTAATTATTTATTGTACTGTGATGTAAAAAGCTCATCTTTTTAACAGTTGTTGACTACCACCATTCTTGAGGTTTGAGTGTTTAGTTTTGAGCCCTAGAGTATGTTCAACCACTTATATCTATTTTCTGGATATCTTAGTCTTCTAAGATATTTTACAAACAAAGAAAATGATGTTTACATATTAAATTACATTATCTATTAAGATTTCTATAACAATTAACTGTTTGTCACTTGAAAATAAACATAAAATTGAAAATATGGTGACGTTTTACACATTATATTTATCCATCCAGGAAACAAAAAAAAAAATAAATAAATAAATAAAACTGTTTTTGAGAGAACTCAACGTCTTACTGCATCAAGCTGCCTTAATATATATATGTATATATGTATATATATATATATATATATATATATTTTTTTTTTTTTTTTACATTTTCTCAACTATTTTTTTTTTTTTTTTACAATGCAGAAAAGTAGTAAGGACATCAATAAAATGTTATGAAATTTTGGAGCTAAGAGGATGTGTTTTGTGTGCAAAGAAAACAAAAATAATGACTTTATTCAACAATATCTTCTTGTCAGTGTTTACAAGCAGAAGACGGCACAGTACATAAAACAGTCTCAATGTCTGCAGATTTCGACAGAGAGGATGACTTGCATTTTTTTGCCCAGCCTTACTTATTTGAACCAGAATATACAGACGATGAACTAAGAAAGAAAGATGTATGTGTCGTTGTACTCTTGTGAGTACCACAAGAGTACCACAATACATACATGTGCATTTATCTGCTTGTAAACAAGGCACAGTAGTATCCTCGTAGCTTTATAACATTGCAGTTAAACCACTTATGTCACATTAACTATTTTAACAATTTCTGTTCTGAAGATGAGCAAAGGTCTTACGGGTTTGGAACGACAGGATGGTAAGTAATTAAAGACAGAATATGTATTTCTGGGTGAACTATCCCTTTAACACTTAACACTTACATACAATTATATGTCATTCTGTTGCATACTGTATGCAGTTTCATTGTGTGATAGTATATTTTAGGTATGAACTGACTCAAGACCAGTAGCCCAACAATCATCAATCGTTTGCATTATCGATTCGGACAAATCGAAAGGAAGCACCTTGAGATTGGAACTCAGTCTCGGATGTGCCCTATTCGCCATTAAAACCCTAAAACGGCCCAATCGAGGGAAACTTTCGATTCAATTATCAGTGATGTTGTTAATGGCCCCATTAGAGAAAGAATAATGGCAAATTAGGCGACCGTGGGTGAGGAATGGCTTGTGTGACAGCCATCTGGCGAGAACAGGAGGCAAAAAAGCACAAAAAGAAAAAAACACCACGGCCAGCAAAACCTCCCAAACATGGGTCCGGACCTCCACCATATGGCTACATTCATCTTGTGTCTAAAAATGTGGCATCTCCGTCAAAATTCCCTCTCTGTGCTGACACAAAATCCGCCTTTGAAAAATGCCCTCTTATACACCTTAGAAATAAAATGTACCCTTTTCAAACGCCTACTATTTGCGACTCTGACATCAGACAATGACATATAGGGTCAAACAGCATGTTCATTTCATAATAACTGACTTTGGAGGCTAGAAAATAGTTGAGCTTTCAATTTACAAGGCAAATTTTCCTCCACTCCGCATGACTTCTTAAAAGAAGTTTATTCAAGTGTGTTATTAGTAACTAAAAAAAAGTATGTGTGTGTATATATATATATATATATATATATATATATATATAAGGGCATACTTTCAGTGTACTTTTTATGCACTTGTCAGATATATATATATATATATATATATATATAAGCATACTTTCAGTGTACTTTTTATGTACTTCTCAGACATGTGCTTTATATACTACTCAGAAATATACATAAAATGACAATTGAGAAAAAGTCTAAGTATATTTGAGCTATATTTGTGCTCTGAGAATCTGTGTTTTCATTGTTATACGCTAGGGGTGCTATTGCACATTTTCTGTACAAATTTCCAAAACACAAGTGAAGAAGAAACCGAAAAAACAGATGCTTCCACATGTAATCCAACACAGTCGGACATAAAACAGCATCAAAACCATAGGTATGCAGAACTGTGTAACATAATGGAATAAAATGTCGACACAGGAAGAGGTGATAATGACTGTCAAGCTTCAGGGTGTTAATCAACTCCATCTACGCTTTGATTTTCATGAATAGTCTTTTTTAGCTTTTTGTTCAAAATGTTGTTTATTTATTCATTTTTTATTTAGAAAACTTACCCACATTCAAGTGTTTATAACAAAAAAGGGCATGAAGCTATAATATATATATGTTCAGATATTCATATAACAAAATATATACAAATTAATACCTAAACAGGAATATAGTAATATACTTAAAGTATGATGTAATGTTTACTTAAAGAAAACTTACAAGTATACTTGCAGTATAAACCTACTAAACTAGAAGTTTACTGAGACTATACTTCAAAGTGTACTAAAAATGCATAAAAAAGTATTTAATTAGTAAACTATCAGTATACGTTCACTTTTGGTATACTTGCAGTACAAACTGAAACATAGATGTAAACTAGTTGTGTACTTAAAGTTTACTACTGTTATACTTAAAGCATACTTAAAAGTATACTTTTATATATTAGAAAGTATTGAAATAGTACACTTAAAAGTATACTACTAGTGCACTGATATTTGCATGCTTACTACATCAAGTATACTTAAAAATATACTTGAACTTTACTCAAGTAGACTTAATAAAATAAACTTGAAGTATACTTCTTTTTGGTAAGGGTTCAGGCAACACATATTTAGCAATCCTGTTAATTTGTTTTAAATCTTTGGAATTTACAGAGTGATGGATCAAGATCAATGTGAGTTGCGAAATGTTGACAGCACATTGCCAAAGAGTGCAATTTCCAGTTACACTTTCAATAGAAAACAACCTACACAGGAAGCATATTGTAACAAAAATGGTGGACCAATTGAGTCTTGGTCCCAGGACATTTGCAAACAATAGAATCTTTGACTCCAGAGTAAAGAAAAGGTAAAATCTCAAAAGGAATGTTGTTGCTTAAGTGGAATGAGTTCTTTGTGACTAATCTATGATAAAAACATTATTTCACACTACAGTCCAACCAAATGCGAGGTGAGGAAAACACCGTTTCACTCCTACAAGAATTTGAAAGTCCCGGCTAGTTTATGATGAGAATCAAAAACAAGCTCTCAAATACAGAAAAATGATTAAATGGACAAAAGAATCTATTAATGGATGCATCTGTAGTTTACCTATGCGAGAAGGGAAGAATCTCAGTCGTCTTTGGATGTGCCTCTTAATTAAGGCTTTCATTACTATGTTTAGCAGTCAAGCTAATAATTAAAGAATTGATTTGATTTACGATTGATATGGTTTTCACTGGCTATGGATTAGCGGGCTTAGATAAGCTAGCGCAATCAGTCTAAGCATTAACATTAATGATATTCATGATGTTCGAAATTTCATCATATTTCACACCCCAAAGCTGTGATTTTTGAGCATGTGAGGATCTATTACACATAATAATTTGGTTTTGTAGTTACAGAAGCTTTCTGCTAGTGCCAAGACCACCTTTTCTGCTTCACCTAGTGATTTTTAAAATAAAATATTTGTGCTGTTTTTACTTGTCTAGAAAATCCTTCTTGATTTAATAATTTTTAGATATTTTGTCTGGGAATCAAAAAAAAAAAAAAATCTAAGTAAGAAGAGCATTTTTTGCAGCGTATCTTTATAGCTTCTTTATTTCAGTTAGTTGCCAAAGCAACATTTTATTATCTCTTAGTAAACTAATGTTTATATTTAATTTTATTTCAGGTTAATTTAAACTGAAAACATTTTTTAATAGTTTTAGTTTCAGCTAACGACAAAAGCACTGAAATTATGGTCTCATTGCAACCTAGAAAATGAAAGGTAGTCTAAGCATCACAAAGCACAACTATGTGCTGAGTTTGCTGAACGACACAGGATGCTTGTTCATACTGTGTACATCTCCATCTTTTGTTTACCAGTGAGGTCACTGCATACCTCTGTTTTGAATGTACACATAATTGTATAGAGAATTCAATAGTGCAGTTTTAACTTTAAGTTGAATTAACAGGATGTTCTACCTAGGCTGTTTCAAAACATGCTTACTTAAACTCATATCAAAACCTTTTTTGTCCCCCAGAATAGACAGTAAAACTTTAGAACAGAGGAAAAAGTGAAAACAAATAAACCATGAAGACTCTACATACCTGTGATATTAACACTGACAGTATTTGTATATGTGTTATTTGAGAGAATCTCATATCCTTTTTCCATTATCCTTTTCAGTGAAGTTGTTGTTTCTTGTGACTCCTCCCAAGAACTTTTAAATTTCCTAACAGTTTCACTTTCTCTCTTTCTTTCTGAAACACCCCCTCCCCCCTCACACGGCAGATTACATCCAGACGCTCTGTCCCGGACACACACAGACAGTGCAGGAAGGTAAACCCACTGAGGTATCTTTTAACAGCTTCTTCTGCAGTTTAACTCTGGGCCAAAACCTGCACAGCTGTGCTTCTCTGTTTTTGTTTATTCAGGAAGTAGCCCAAACAGGAGCCAATCACAGCACCGCACTCTCTTTAAATGATCCCGCCTACTTTCACAGGAAGGAGCAGTAGTAGTTTTCTCTCTTCTTTTTTTTTTTCAGAACCCATGTGGTTTCATGATAAAACAGTGATAGATTTCTGATGAACTTCTTGAATGACTAATGACCTGGATAGCAGATCTAGTTGTTTGCTTATATGTTGAATGTGATGCAAAGATATGCAGATATAGAAGTACTTTAAAATTCCTTTCTTTGTCATTTGCCTCTCCTCTTTAAAATGAATAATTCTTATGCGTGGTCCTTGGAAAGATAATTAACTGATATCTCAACTTCAGGCAATTCAAAAAATATTAATGGATATTTCTGCTTGTTAGCCAAAGAGTACAATCAGAGTGAATCAAATGAATGCATAATGCATTATTTACAATTCAATAATAAATAAAACCCTCTGACAATTACAGCACATGAGGACCAAAATAGTCTAATGTTGAGCCATACTGAAGAGTCTCTTGATAAACATTAGGTTTTGACTGATGGTGTCTCTCTTCCAATTTCAAGGTTATGTGACAGATTACATCTCCCAAAACATGAGCTGAAATTTGATTTAGGTGGACAGGTGCAGGATGTGTGCTCTAGTGTGGACATCCGAAACAGCCGTTCGCATGGACGCTGAGTTTAATATACAGTATAAATAGCAAACAGGTATTTTTTCAAAACATTAAAAACTGGCTTTTTTAAATTTAACACTGGAAATGCATTGCAATGATCTGACAAAATAAACAATGAAAACCGGAGAAAGCGATTTAATAATTTATCTACATTGTTTCAAGTGATGTATATTTGTATTATTGTTACATGTCTTATTTACGAATAGTCATTCATTTGCATTTAGAAAAAAAATACATTCATCATTTATGATGGCTTCAGTAAATGAATAGTAAATGATGTGATATTTATGGATTTGTTTGCTGCATACTGCTTTACTCTAATAAAAAAATAATGATGTCTGATGCCTGCAGGATATCATCTTAGTGTATTCACAGAAAATCCAGTAAGTCTGCGATCTGTGATCATGTATGTAAATAAGTCTAAAGATGCCCCAAAGTGTTCAATGACCACTCGGCAAAGTTTGTATACTGATGCCACAAGAGAATATTTTTAGCTTCACAATATTCTGTTCTCTACACTATAAATAAAAAAGTAACTACAGTATGATGAAACTACAGTCATGGCCAAAAATATTGGCACCCTTGCAATCCTGTCAGAAAATGCAACACTTCTCTCATGAAAATTGTTCCAATTGCAAATGTTTTGGTATTCACATGCTTATTGTATGTGTTTGCACTGGAACAACACACACACACACACACACACACACACAAAACAGAGAAGAAAAGTCAAACTTGATAAAATTTCACACAGAACTCAAAAATGGACTGGACAGAATTATAGGCACCTTGTCAAAATTGTAAGAAATAATTGCTTTTCAAGCATGTGATGCTCCTCTAATTTGTATTTAGACAAAACTGTGGCAAGTAACAGGTGTGGACAATATAACAATCACACTTGCAACCAGTTAAAAATGGAGAAAAGTTGACTCAACCTTTGTGTTGTGTGTCACACTGAGCATGGAGAAAAGAAAGAAGTGTAAAGAGTTTGTGGATTTGAGAGAAAAAAATTGTGGAAAAACTTCAAATTCAAATTCAAGCTGATCTGCAGACAAAGGGTACAACAATGTTAGCTCACACTATCCGTTGCCATCTGAATGAAAAGGGATGCTATGGTAGGACACCACTACTGACACAAAGGCATAAAAAATCAAGACTGGAGTTTGCCAAAACTTGTGACGAAACCACAATCTTTCTGGGAGAATGTACTGTGGACAGATGAGACAAAAGTAGAGCTTTTTGGTAAAGGACATCATGGCACTGTTTACAGAAAAAAACAAATGAGGCCTTCAAAGAAAAGAACAGTCTCTACAGTCAAACGTGGTGGAGATTCAAAGATGTTTTGGGATTGCTTTGCTGCTTTTGCTTGTCTTGACTGTGTGAACGGTATCATGAAATCTGATGATTACCAAAGAATTCTGAGGCACAACATAGTGGTCAGCATCAGAAAGCTGCATCTCCACCAGAGGTCATGGGTCTTCCAGCAGGAAACACACTTCAAAAAGCACTCAGAAATGGTTACAAACAAAACACTGGACAGTTCTGAAATGGCCTGCAATGAGTCCAGATCTGAATCCCATAGAACACCTGTGGAGAGATCTCAAAACGGCAGTTGGAAGAAGGCATCCTTCAAATCCTTTGAATGACCTGGAGCAGTTTGCAAAAGAAGAGTGGTCCAAAATTCCAGTAGAGAGGTGTAAGAAACTCATTCATGGTTACAGAAAGCTATTGATTTCAGTTATTTTTTTTTTCCAAAGGGCGTGCAACCAAATATTAAGTTAAGGATGCCAATAATTTTATCCAGTGCACTTTGCTGACACCTGATCATGCTGACACCTATTATGTCTGAATCAAACTGTATACACTTTGGCATATTAAGATATAAAAGAGCCAAAACTGTGGAGCAAAGCCATTCAAGTCAGTCACTTTTCCCTGTCCTAACCCTCCTCAAGTAACAGGGGTCATAAAAGTGCTTAAACCTCAGTTTAAAAAATTTGCTCTAAAGAACTATTTCCATGAACTACATTAGCTAATGCAATGGTTTAGCCAATAAAACCCTCTTCTGTTTACTTTAAGTGAATTTGAGTAAAAAGCAATGGCAGTTATGATGTTCAAAACTTTCTTTTCAAGCTCAAAGTTAAATCTGTGTAAGCATTTTTCCTCTAAGTGTAAGAGAAGATTATTCTGTCATAAGATAATTTGTCATTTTTATGTTTAAACACACTCATTCCTGTTCCCTTGGAGAAATAACTTCGGAATTGATCAAACAACAGACAGAGAGAGAAAATGAAGGCAGTGTTTCTGTGCCCATTAGTTTTCTTTACCATCTGTGGAATGTCTGCAGGCTTGCAACACAAAGCCACTGCCAACGCCTAAACTGCTTCGCTTACATAATCATTCTCCGTGATGTAAGAATAACTAATCCAGTCTGTTGTGAAGCTTTCAAAATGCAAAAAAAGTGAGGCACTGAAGCTGTAGGGGGTGGACATCATCCAAGAAGAGACTAACTCTTCCAAAGAAGGTGAGGGAAGAGAGAGTTTGAGGAAAATTCTTCGTACCCACAGCAATTTGCTCGATCGAGGGTTGAGAACGGCCTTCTCTTTGGATAATTAAATGGCGAGTCTCCTTGGTTTTCATGAAGTGCACTCTTATTAAAACAAGCATCTCCAGTCATTCCGCTAGATAAATGACTTAACGCCAAGTGCCATGAAGCCCATTAAATCGCTTCTTTGAAAATGGATCACATCCAAACTCAAAATCTAAGGATTTGACCGGGATTATCTCCGATTAGAAACACTCATAGACAAATGAGGAGATGACAGGATATCATACATTGAGAGGATAAATTAGCAGTTACATACCAGCACCAGTTTTGTAATGCCTGTAAGGGAGGAAAATTGAAAGAGGAAAAGATTTAGCGAAGCTGTGTTTCACAAAATGAAATTCAGCCTGTTTATACCTCTCTGAAAGCTTTTAGCCTCTTTCTCTTTGTACATAAAGACCTCATTTCTTGCACAGCCAAAATGGACCGAGAAAGGCTACAAAACAAGACAACCCCCCTGAAGAGGTCAGCTAGCATTAGCCCTACTCCTTTAGAGTGATGTATGTATTAAACATTGTTTCCCAAGTCAACAAAGACGTCCATGAAAACCTTAAAAGAAGGCAAATGGTGATAAGCAAATCGGCTGATACCTTTTATCAAATATATAAAGATTCATTATGTATCTCGCCTTTGAAGTTCCTATTTCAGCCATAAGAGCTGATAAGCACAAAGGTAAGAGGATCTTCAGTCAGTGCAGAGCATGATAAAATGATGACCACTGTTATCACTTGATATTGTCTTGAGTTTCCCAGTGCTGCTATATTACACATTCAGATAAAATTTTATTTTGTCATCTGTATTAAAGAATGTTTGATTAAGTAAACTCACCCAAGTGATATCATCAGCTGTAAACTGGTGTGGTTTACCCGAAATTTAACCACATAGTACAGAATTACATCACAGTAGGAATTGACAGACTTAAAATCCAGTAAACTGCATCCATTGTTCACATAACGCTGGGTTCTTCTGGAATCTTTGTTATCTTTGCCTTACAACCAAAACCACAGTTCTTTAGAGACACTCTCTTTCTCACGGTCTAACCGACGTGCGTGCGGGTGCCGCGGGCACGCTTTTTCGGGCTCATATAAGGAGTTCCACCATTGTCTACGTCATTAAAGCCAAGATCGAAAAAAAACAGCCTAAACTTGAACCCGGAAGTAAGATTTTCGGCAAAGAAATTCTCCGTCATTTGTCTAATTATTTTTTTTTTGGCCATGTTTAACATGAGAATCCAACTCTTTAACACTGTAAACAACTCTGAATATATGAAACACCATTGTACCCCCCCTTTAAAGACGGCAAGCAATGAATGGTCGGGTAGCAACTAGGGGTGTAAGAAAATGTATTCATGTGTGTATCGTGATATTTAGTTTGGCTGTATTGCTGTATTGATTCTCAAAATGCAATATTTAAATGCAATATTCATACCATTTCAGCTTTTGAGGTAACGTCCACCTCAGGATGACGCAGGCATGCGCACCGCAATGGCTGCACAGGGTGCTTCTGCTGCGCAGAGGGGTGATGGTCGCATGGTGGTTTCGCTGCTTGCCGCATCCCATGTGAAAGGGCCTTTGAGCCAGGCACGGTGGGCGACCGCTTTTTCTTGTGGTGGGGTCGTTTTGTGCAGTTGAGGCGGTGCTTGCATCACTTTGATGTCTTTGGCGATTCCACACGATACATAATTAAAAACCTTCTCAGAATGTTCAATATCTGTTTAATTTATTGTTTTGCAATTATTTTGTTTTCTTAAGGAATCCTGCAAGCACTTTATTTTTCATTTATATTAAGCAGATATAATTCTTAAGCTCATGTTCTGACATTGTATGTTACAATTGTAAACTTAAATTGCAAAGCAGGGTTATTACATTAACATAAATGTTAACATTTAACATTTTATACATTTAATAACTAAAGAATATTGCAAGCACTTTATTTCCCCCCCCCCCCCCCTTAACTGCACAAAAAGTGGTTCAGCAACATTGAATGTTACAGGGACAGATTAATTCTAATGTAGATCTGGTTTCTTTTTTTCTTTTTTTGGCTAAGGTTTGCATATGGTGGTGTGTTCTTTCCTAAAATTATGTACATAAAATAAGAAATGTTCCAATATATTGCCTTGCTTACAATATCGCAATGTATCGCAACATATTGCAACCCCTGTGTCGTGATACATAACGTATCGCTAGATTTTCGGCAATACACAGCCCTAGTAGCAACATATAGTCTGATATGTTTTCTTTTCATTTTTCATTCAGATTTTAGGGGTCAAAATTGCATAATCTGACACAGTGACTGTCATAACCAACAACAACAAAAAATATAGTCTGAACCAGGGTTAAATCACTCATGTGGAGTACTTTTTGTAATGAATGAACATTTCATTTTGCTTCAAAATATCGACCACTATTATAAAGCTTGGAAGAGCCAGGACATTTTTAACATAACTCTGTATTTGTCTGATAGATGAAAGTCATATACACCTAGGATGGCTTGAGGGTGAGTTAATCATGGGCTAATTTTCATTTCTGGGTGAACTATTCCTTTAAGCTGTGGTTAGATTTTCTACAGTTCTGCAAATATTCATGGGCAAAATCCAGTCATTCCAAGTGGAATCCACTGCAATGGGAATTCTGTGGGAGGGGAAAAGAATTTCCTATGCCAAATTCACATTGGGTTTAAGTTGGTTAAACAAATTTGCTGCGCTGACCAAACAATAAGCTGCCTGGTTTAAAAGTGACATCTGTGTGAGCTGTGCTTCATACATCAGTATGCTATTTAGAATGGACAACTGCCTGCAAAATGTTGCCAAAATGCTAGTTCTAAAACTTATGACTCAAAAGTATATTTCCTTTTTAATGAATATGCATAGACCTACATAATATGTGTAAAAAATAATTGTTTTGAATAAAAATCGTGCAAAGAGGGAGGAAAAAAAGATTTAGCAAAATATGTCATTATATTAAAATTCTTTTTGATAGGTGCTGACATTTGAAAAATGTTATTTAATTTATTTTCTTTTGTTTGTTATCTTTACATAGTATAATATTATTCAAAATAACCACTTTAGCTAATGCTGCACCAATTTTCCATGTATTTAATCAATTATTTCATAACCTTTTTTATTTTAACTATTTTATATGTGATGCTATTTTGCACAATGACTTAAAATGCTAGGCATTTATTTGGAATTCAGTCCGTATGGACAAGAACAAACATTGATGTGATCTGATAGTATTTTAATATTAATACATGTATGATTAATAATACATTTGACTCTTAATGTATGTTTCTGTGCTATCCAAAAGTATGTGTTACAATGGAAAACGACTGTAGATTATTCAGAATAAGAGGATGTTAGACTCTAAAAAGTAGCAGAGGCTCATTCTATTGTAACTGAAGTGTGTCAGGAATGGAGGAGGGACTAAATAAAAAGCTTCTGAGCAGCATAAATATCCCAGGCCTCTTCTGGCTTTCACGGATTGCTACTAGCTCGCATTAAGTATGTACGTAATCATGTGCTTCTTTACATATTTTAAAGAGTATTATAGCTCTCTTTCCAGCACTCTAAAGCCAGGCTTTGAATTTCTACCCTACAGGGACAAAGGGAAGGCCTGCTTGTCCTGGGGTTTTGTGTGCTTAACAATTGACCCATGTACTTGACAGAGTTTCCAGCTTAGTCAACACCTCTGATTCCCTCTCGAGAGACTTTACTCTCTCATTCAGTCTTAAGACGCTATGTTGCATTTGCGGTTTAAGATATTCTTTACCTTCAAAAAATGGTAATGGAAGATTTTATTGCTATCCTGCCATCTTAAAAAAAAATGACAGCTTCCTTCATGTGGGATTAATATTTTAAAGGAATAAACCATGCAGACAGGGATAAGCATTATAGATCTATTCTGATTCATTTATCTTCTTAGGCAAAGACTTCAAAAGGAAATATGTGCTGTAGATAAAAGGTGAGAATAGACATTCAGGTGTTAAATCATAGTTTGCAGTTGTGCACATTAATTCAGAAGTCAAGTACAGAGGGCCTATATAAGTCAAAAATGTGTTTTTGTATAAATTAATAGATCAAGTCTGTGTTTTGTTCACACACTGTCAGCACTCTTGTGATTAAACAAAGGGTAAGTAAATGTCCTACAGAGAGACCAAATGTGCAAATAAAGTGAGTATATGAGTAATAACTTTACCATACTTTCTTACATTGTACAATCAGTGGATATGTCTAGTTCGCTGCATGAAGAAAGCAACTGATTTCTGGCCTTTACGAGATCCTAAATTTATAGAAGCGTATTTCCAACTTATAGGAAAAAAAAATAAAATAAAATCAGGGCTTTATTTCTTATAATTGTAACTTTATTATTATTTATATTTTATTATTATTATTATTATTATTTTTATTTATTTTATTTTTTTCAATTGTTTTATCTCTCACAATGACAGCTTAAATATCGCAGGCAAACTTTATATCTTAAAAATGTGACTATTTCTCATATTTGGAACTTTCTTTTTTTTTTCAACTTTATATCTCACTTTTTTTTATTATTGTGAACTCACAGATCTCTCACAGTGTAACTTTATATCTGTCAACGTGACTATCTCATGAATACAATTTTATTTCTTTAAATTGCAACTGTACATCTCCCTGTTATTTTTTATTCCACAATGTGACTAAAAAGTCTTGTAATCTAACATTATATTTTGTAAAGGTGACTTTATTTCTCAGATTTGCTTTGTAGCTAAGAATACAATACAGTTGAGGTCAAAAGTTTAGGTACATTAGGTGCATAATCTGTAAGATGTTAATTATTTTACCAAAATAAAAGGGATCATACAAAATGCATGTTATTTTTTATTTAGTACCTGAATAACCTGAATAAGACATTTCACATAAAAGATGTTTACATATAAGAAACTGATAGCTGAATTTATAAAAATGACCCCGTTCAAAAGTTTACATACGCTTGATTCTTAATACTGTTTTGTTACTTGAATGATCCACAGCAATTTTTTGTTTAGTGATAGTTGTTCATGAGTCCCTAGTTTGTCCTGAACAGTTAAACTGCCTGCTGTTCTTCAGAAAAATCCTTCAGGTCTTCTAAATTATTTGGTTTTTCAGCATTTTTGTGTATTTGAACCCTTTCCAATAATGACGGTATGATTTTGAGATCCATCTTTTCACACTGAGAACAACTGAGGGACTCATACGCATGCAACTATTACAAAAGGTTAAATCGTTCACTGATGTTCCAGAAGGAAAAACAGTGCATTAACAGCTGGGAGTGTAAACTTTTGAACAGAATGAATGTGTACATTTTTCAATATTTAATTTCATTTATTTTTTTCATTTAGTACTGACCTTCAGAAGCTACAGAAGATACTTACATGTTTACCAGAAGACAAAATAAGTTAAATTTACCCTGATCTTCAAATTCAAAAAGTTTTCACCCCCTCCCAGCTCTTAATGCATTGTGTTATCTCATGAAGCATCAGTGAGCGTTTGAACCTTCATGAATTTTGTATGATTTGTTACAATTTTTGCAGATTCTGCAGGGTGTATGTAAACATTTGATCTCAACTTTCTTTTATTTGTGACAATAGCTCACAATGTGACTTTATTTCTTTTAACTGTGACCTTATAAAGTCACATTGTGACAAAGGCACATTTTCCAATATATGTTGCTATTTTGTTATTTCCTGTAATTGCAATTTTATATCTCCTGTTGTGGCTTTATCTCACAGTTTCACTTTATATCTCACAATGCGACTTTATTTCCTTTAACTGTAACATTAAATCTAACAGTGCGACTGTATTTCTCACAATGTGTCTTTATTTCTTATTTTAAACTTTATCCACCATTACTGTTTTTTGCTCTGAGGCGAAAACAGGCTTTTACAGAAAACTGTTCTTAAACTCAAAATAATAAATGTCTGTCTTATAAACAAATCCCATTGGAGATGGTGACACTTTTTTCTAGATCTTATTAAACAACATCATTTCTCTGACTATTTCTCATCAAGTGGGTATGAGAAATTGATTGAGGTGAAGGTGTTGTGCCATATTAGGAATCAAATCCCACTCACACCATCTGAGGTGATGTTTTCCTGGTTATTTGCGCAAGAATCGCATATAGTTTGGCTTATGTCGCCAATGTGAGTGTCAATCTAGCAAGCAGTGGGTTTGAGCATTCAGTGTCACCTATAATAATCAAGCCAATTTTCTCTTTCTGAAGCCACAATTTACTCCCTGCACAAGAGCTAAGTTACTGATTTGTCTATTGCATATGTGACTCTGATACTACAGAGTGAAAGTAATTACAGTCAGTGACATAGTGTGAAACTCTGCATTTAATTTAATAATTGAGGCTGTAGGGTAGACAGATCAATGACGGTGATGCTTTTCACCGCCTGCTTTCTGAAAGGGGTGAAAGTGCAGGAAGATGAAGAAAAAAGAGCCTCACCTTTTTTATCAAATGAATGTCACAAGACATGCCACTCTGCGTTAGCCTCATTAATGTCCTCACTGTTCCTTCAAAATTAATGTTGGCTGCAATGTCCTCTATTAAGAAATTAAATATTTAGACTTCAAGGGAAGACATTTAAATCCTTCTTCCTGGTTCAGAGCGGGTCGGAGTGGCGGCCCTGCACTCTCAGCTGTCTCTTCTGCTTACTGAACGTGAACGCTGACCGTTATAAATCAAAAGAACTTTAGCACAGATCGCTCTCTCCTTACCCCTCTCTAAATAGTTTACAGTTCTCCCGACATATATTAGAAAGCACCTAATTAATTGGCACATAAAATTCAAACATAAAGCTGCCTTAATGCTAAAACAAGTCTGTTGACAGAGTGGCCGGATTCATGAAAGGACCTGCGGAGGGAGGCCTGCTGGAGGCCTTTGATCAGGCGGTCTAATGCAGTCCTGACATCTTCACTGCTCCTAAATTTCACCGCCTCGGTTAGCAAGCAGGCTTTCAAGAAATTAGTCCTTGCAGTGGCCTCGCATATCCCAATTGCAGACCTGGAGAGCTCTGCTTGAGCATCTTGGATTATTGAGAATTCAGCTGTGCGATGAGCATTTGGCGAGCTTTTGTCCTGTTTTTCATCTAACGCCTTCTCACATCTAATAGAGTGTGAAAGTCCTGTTAGGATCTCTACTCTACATGTTGGGATATTTCATCAGTGGTTGCCAACAGCCTGTCGGAGAATGACTAGTACACATAAGAAATAAACAGAGCGATAAAACGGCATAATGATTGGATAAATAGCTCTCTGTTGAATTCTGGCGTGGCGTAATACTTTTTCTTTTTAAAAATTGTAACGAGACACAAACTCCTTTATCAAAACGTATACCGTTCTAGTAAACACGAGTTCCAAACTGGCATAAATCATGCGTCAACCGACACGGCAGAATGAGAGACTCATTGGTCAAGTCCTATTTGCAAGAAAAGCACTTTATCTTCTTAAATCAGAGGGGACACATCCTTTTATTCTTGCGAAATCCAATGCGATCGATGCAATGAAGTATGTGAAACCAATATTCAATATCCCAAATGCTGAACTTCAGTAGGGAGGGCAACGGGCTGTGCTCTTTGTGAGTGTGAGGACAACAGCAATTATGAAAATTGAAAAGAGAATAAATGAAAAAGCTCTAGTGGGGAACGAGGGGAGAAGAGCTGTGCAGCAGAACAGACCCATCGCGTGATTGATTCTGAGCGTGGACGGCCACAGCCTCGGGTTCATGTGGTAATGATAGCTTTATAATTAAGATTAAAGACCACCGAACACGGGGAAGACACAGCAGAAGGGCAGGGGGCTTCTGCGGTGACATTCTGAATAATTAGAGAAAAGAGTCTGAAATATAAATTCATTTAGAAATATCAATCTTGATGTTGCAATGATACACACTGTAGTAGATGAGATGAGAAACAGGTTTTGAATGCATATTGCTCATTACAATAATAATAATACTAATAATAATATAATAAAAGTAATAATCATAATAAACAATTGATTATATAAAATAACTTATGTTATATTGTTATGAATAGTAACATTCCTGCAAAGTTCCTACAAATAATATATACCATATTGTTTTTTTTTTTTTAAGTATGTATTGTTATGAATAGTAGCACAATTCTGTAAATAATATTACACACAACAACCAAAACAACAAATATACAGTAGTGAAAAATATCAATTATATTATATTGTATTATATTATATTATAAAAATAACATATTGTCAAATTGTTATTAAAGGGGTCATTGAATGAGTTTTCAAGTTTTCCTTTCTCTTTGGACTGTTACAAGCTCTTGGTGCAGAAAGAAGATCTGTAAAGTTGCAAAGACTAAAGTCTCAAATTCAAAGAGATATTCTTTATTAAAGTTAGGAGTCTGCCACACCCCCCTTAAACGACTGGGTCTAACACGCCCAAGTATCTACGTCAGCATGTGGTGACGATTTGCACCGCCCAAAGGAACACAGTTTGTACATTTGCACCCTAACAAAAATGGTAAGCATACAACAGTATGCTTTTAAAGTATTATATTTCTTCAGTTAATGATAAAATAAATACAGTGTTGAAAGTTCTTATAATGTCATATACACAGTATATTGAAGTGATTACATATAACTTTATAGTGAGCTGTTAAATATAACAACGTGTCTGCACCGGACGCGAGCTGAGTGACGCGACAACAAATGTCGGACTTAAAACTGCTGCTGCGTTATATTTATGACTTGTTGACACAAATTTCAAATAATTTTCAGTGGTCGCTTTGTATATGTTCACAGACTTTTGCTGTTGCGTTGCGACGAATGTCGCGTCAGGTGTAGACCAGTGGCGAGCGGTGACTTTTTCTACCGGGTATGCTGAGTGCTGAGTCCCAGCCCCCAACCAGCTTTTAGGACAAACTTAACGAGGAAAACACTGTGGCATGTGTCGATTTAAAAGTATGCACATTTCCTACCTTATTTGTGAATAAATCTAATCTCCAATCTTTCTTGTTTCGTTTCAGGTTTATCTATAGTTATTTTAATGCTAGAAAAACATAGCTGCTTTTCCAAATAAAAAACGCAAAACAACGTTTACACGTATTCTTTTATGATACGTAATATTAAGAGGGTGGGGAGGTGGGGGATTCCCCTTTCAATATCTCTGCTTCGACTGAATTATTTTATTATTATTATGATTAATCACCAGTGAATATAACTCCCACCCAGGTGATACTACGACCATGCAAAATGCAAATAATAATAATATATTTAGAATATTGCCAAGTAAGTTGCAAACAACAATAAAATAAAAAAATAAAAAAATCAGATTTTATTATTTCCTTTATATTATTTTTTTTATACTTTTATATATTATACTATTTCTAGATATTTTTTATTTAAACCACTTAGGCATGTTGACAATAACATCTTCAACAAGGTCTATATGTTTTCAGTGGACTTTCAAATTTTGAATTGCTTGAGAAATTATGAAAATATACAGTTAAGATGTTTTTTATTTGATTTAGTCGAGTCAGTTGTGCATCAAACACAATGTGATTTTCGGCAATCGAAATCTGGCAGCAACAGCGCATTTTTCCGCTTGGGCGAGCGCTTCGCGGACAGCTTACCTCGCCAATGAAATCACGCGCATATCAGCGAAAGCAGTGAACGCGCGTGAATCCTGAGGAATCATTGCAATAGAGCAGAGGCTAGTAAGCTGCGGAGAATCCGCTTGCCCGGAAGCTTCCGCATGTGACATTTAAAGAGAACTGCCGTTGTTTGGCAAATAAATAATTTGACGTACTTATTCCCAACTCTTTATTACACTTTAAGTTACATCACAAACACAAGGGATCAACTGACAACCATGTTTATATTAATTAACCCGTGAACGCATTCTCTCAGACGGCCTGGGTATGCGGAGCATTAGCAGCTTATATGGACGGAACGCCACTGGTGTAGACACGGTGTAATATCTGTAAAGTAAAACCTTACCAATCTGCTACGTTTTGATCAAGTCGCGCTGGCCGAGTTGACTGATTAGCTTGGTCTTCTGCATTTTCCGGATCAGATTCGGGCTCGAATTGATAAGGTAGTACAGTCGACATTATCACCTGTCAATTGCTCGGTAGGATGGGATTCCACATATTGTAAGGGGAGTAACATTTCCGACACACGCTTAGAGTAATCGGCCAATCACAATACAGCTGGCCAATCAGAGCACACCTCGATGATTTTCATCGGTGAATTGTGTCAAAATCGACCCGTTTCAGAAAGGCGGGGCTTAGAGGACATAAAATAATATAAAATATGAGCAAAATAGAGCGATTTTTTTTTTTTTTTTTTTTTTTAAATTTAAACCAGGTAAACACATTGCATTAAACCAAATAGACATAAAAATGATATTTTCTCTACCCATTCAATGACCCCTTTAAAATATGTATTATTATGAATATTAACAAAATTCCTGTAAATAATAATATTATTACGCACAACAACAAAAACAACTAATATACAATAATGAATAGCAATAAATCTTATATTATATAATATTCATAAAAATAACATTTTGTTAAAGAATAGCAATAATTACTATTATATTATATTATATTATATTATTATATTATATTATATTATATATACAAATATCATATTGTTAAATTGTTCTAAAAAATATGTTTTGTTATGAATAGTAACAAAATTCCTGTAAATAATATTACTATTACAAACAACAACTAAAACAACAAATATACAATAATGAAGAATAGCAATAGTTATTATATTATATGATATTATATAATATAATATTATTATATTATATTATAAAAATAACATATTGTTAAATTGTTATTCAAAATATGTATTATTATGAATAACAGTGACAAAATTAATGTAAATAATGTTATTACACACAACAGCCAAAACAACTAATATACAATAATGAAGAACAGCAATAAACATTATATTATATTATATTATATTATATTAATAATAATAATAAAAAAAAGTAATAAACAAATACAATAATAAAGTATATATATATATATAAAATACTAACAAAATTCCTGTAAATAATATCATTACACACAACAACAACAACTACAATAATAATAATGATAATGATGATTATTATTATTATTATTATTATTATTATCATCATCATCATACATTATTGCTATTCAGTTATAGTATTATTATTATTTGTATTATTCTTGTTATTGCTGCTGCTTTTTACTGTTTGAGTTATGTTATGATATGAGTTATGATAATTATCTCAATTTATTAGCAAAATAAAAACTTTGAAATGTCACAACATTACACTTATGGTACAGTATAATTAAAATGTAAACACACTGAGAGTACAGAGTCATATTAATTAATTGCAAATGGATTAATTAATATACTGTTCCTAATAACACCACTAATAACTAAAACCTAATCATATATTTACGTGTGTAAATATAAACATAACCTACTTAATTATAATGGTAAAGTTGCTAGGAAGAAAAAAAAAATCAGCAGCGTGTCAGTTTCAGAAAGCGGTGTTAAAAAGTGTGAATATCTCACTCGTTCCTGTGGCATGTGTGTGTCCTGCTGCTGGTGAACTCCAGTCAGTCAGATGACTAATAATCATATCAAAGGTGCCATGTCACTCAGCAGATTTAAATAAGAGGGTTTTAGAGGGGCATTTGCATGCGTCTAGCTGCCTAGGCTAAGAGGCTAATGCCATAAAGTACTGCGACGATGTGATTTAATGTAATCTGTCATGTCATATGCTAATCTCCAGCCTCTTCAGGCCGACCATAAGAAAGGGAGAGGGAAGGGTTTGTAAAGGAGAGAGAGAGCAGTCCTTTTACTTCCGCCGTGATCGCGTCACCGCGTTCGGCCAATAAGTACGAGATTCAAGTCGCTTTGATAAGGTCACATCTGTGCATGTCTCTCTTTCTCCGTCTTTCATTTTCCTACCCCCACCTCCCTCATTCATTTCCCATCTGTATGTTGGAACAGCTGTTTCTTTCAGGATATTGCATTTCAGGCTGAAGCGGCCTCTCTGGAACTCAAACATACTTCTATAAAAGACAAGGGCGGTTTGATTGGCTGCAATTTATGGTTATAAATAGCTCTTACAAATTGCTAATCTACCTCTCAGCCTCCTAAGTGCCTTTTCCTTTCAGAATTGCGTTATTGCACAACACTTTCTCATCAAGAAGTCAAACAGAGAAGCAGGAGATTTATTTCTATGGCTTACTAAGGGAAGAGGAAACTGTCACCCTCCACCCCTCCACCTCCGTGTTTTTTTTTTTTTTTTTTTTTTTCTGCTGTCTCGTCGAGTGGCAACGGTAAGTAGGCCGCACTTGGGTTTTTGGCTTCATTTGAAAGGACCAGACACTAATTAAAAGCCATATCAAAGAAGCTTTAAAGGTGAGGAATTTGTGATACGATTTTAGGCACTCTAGCATACCCGAAGGCTACTTCAAACAAATGAACCTTTCAGTGATGTTAAATGTCGCCTTTACAAAAGCTTTTAGTTAAAGGAATAGTTCACACTGAAATTCCAATATCATTTACTCACTGCTTTCTATTTTTCTATTGTAAGGTATATCAGGGACAGCCCTGCTCACCATTCACTTACAATGAATGGAAAAGAGCAGCCTGGACATTCTGCTGAATATCTGCTTTTGTGTTCCACAGATGAAAGAACTTTATTCAGATTTGGAACAACATGAGGTGCGTAAAAGATGACAGAATTGAGAAGTTGGAAGGCTGTTGAAAGTGTCAAGGTTTTCACATGACAGAAATTTTCACACAGAAACCACAATCTAATAATTAATTAAAATAACTGCAATTAAATGCATATATAATTCTGCTTTACATTTCCACCTCTGCATATTTTACTCATGTCACATTTCATATGCTAAATATAAGCTATTATTAGAGATATTAGAGATTTATACATCATCTGAAAGCTGAATAAATAAGCTTTGTAAGGATAGGACAATATTTGACTATTTGGAAATCTGGAATGTGAGGGTGCAAAAAAAAGTTGTCTTTAAAGTTGTCCAAATTAAGTTCTTAACGATGCATATTATTAACAATAATACATTTTGATATGTTTAGGCAATTTACAAAATATATTCATGGAACATGATCTTTACCTAATATCCTTATGATGTTTGGCATAAAAGAAAAAACTATCATTTTGACCCATACAATGCATTGTTGGCTATTGCTACAAATATACCTGTGCTACTTAAGACTGGTTTTGTGGTCCAAAATCACATATATTATATTCAATTTAATTTTTAAACATTATTTTATATTTGATTTCTGAATACTGAATCAATGTCAGGCACATATTATACATATTACAGTATCTCTTAAAAGTGGGTACACCCCTCACATTTCAGCCACCATTTTAGTATATCTTCTCAAGGGACAATACTATAGAAATTGAACTTGGATATATTTTAGAACAGTTCCTGGAGCCATAAGTAGAGACTTCAAGACCTGAAATGGGTGTGTCAGACAAAGGAGAGATGCAAAATGTGTAGTGTTGGGGGTGCTCCAGGAACGTGGTTGAGAACCACTGTTTTAGAATAGTCATTGTGCAGCTTGTATAGCAGTATAGAGTTACTGTCCTCTGAGAATAACTCAACATACAGCCATTATTGTCAAAATAGCTGGTAACAAAAATGAGTACACCCTAAGTGATAACATCAGTATGTTGTTTAACCATGCAAAGCCACACGTGCTATTCTTCATGTTTAAGTTTTTGTCTGCTTGACAGGACAATAAAAAGTTGTGCATCTTGTATTAGAGCAGTTAAAAGTTGGTGCTTTAAGTACAATTCTCTCATACTGACCACTAGATGTTCAACATGGCACCTCATGACAAAGAACTCTCTGAGGATTTGAGAATTAGAATTGCTGCTCTCCACAAAGATAGCCAATTCTATTAGAGGTTCAGTAACACCCTAAAAAACGAATTACACTACAGTGGTCAGGGTCATACAAAGGTTTTCCAAGATGGGTTCCATTCAGAACAGGCCTTGCAAGGGTCAATCAACAAAGTTGAGTACTTGTTCTGTGCATCAGGTGTAGAACCTGGCTTCAAAACACAGATGCATGAGTGCTGCCAGCATTGCTTTAATGGTTGCAGAAGTAGAAGGTCAGTGCTCAGACCATACGCCACACACAGCAACAAGTCGGTTTGCATGGGCGTCATCCCAGAAGGAAACCTCTTCTGAAGCTGGCTCGCAAGAAAGTCTGCAAACAGTTTGCTGAAGACAACCTGTCCAAGAGCATGATTCACTGGAACCATGTCCTGTGATCGGATGAGACTAAGATAAACTTTTTTGGCTCAGATGGTGTCCAGCATGTGTGGCGATGCCCTGGTGCCCAACCAAGAAAATTGTGTCTTGCCTACAGTCAAGCATGGTGGTGGTAGCATAATGGTCTGGGGCTGCATGAGTGCTGCTGGTACTGTGGAGCTGCAGTTCATTGAGGGAAACATGGATTCCATTATGTACTGTACATTCTGAAGCAGAACATGATGCCTTCCCTCTAGAAACAAGGCTGAATGGCAGTTTTCCAACATGATAACAACCCCAAATACACCACTAAGATGACAACTGCCTTGCTGAGGAAGCTAAAGGTGAAGGTAATGGGGTGGCCAAGTATGTCTCCAGACCTGAACCCTATTAAGCACCTGTGGGGCATCCTCAAGCGGAAGTTGGAGAAGCACCACGTGTCAAACATCCAGAAGCTCTGTGATGTCAATATAGAGGAGTGGAAGAGGATCCCAGCAACAACCTGTGCAGCTCTGGCCAATTCCGTGCCCCGGATGATTAAGGCAGTGGCAGATAACAATGGTGCCAACACACTTAGGGTGTACTCACATTGTTGCCAGCTATTCTGACAATGATGGCTGCATGTTGAGTAATTTTCAGTAGACAGTAAATCTATACTTCTACACAAGCTACAGATTGACTACTCTAAAATATATCCAAGTTTTCATTTCTATATTGTCCCTTGAGAAGATACTAAAATGGTTGCTGAAATGTGACGGGTGTACTCACTTTTGTGAGATACTGTATAACAAAATGTCACATAGTTGTGGGAATATCAGTGTTATATACTGTGTTATATACTGAAATCTAGGATTTAAGATATTCTTTAAGATATTTTGTCAATATGATAAGGAGCCAGAACTAGTAAAACTGAAGAACCGATGTACATGTGAGCAGTTCGACTTGGTTTTTGAAGCTTGGCCACTGAACCAATGCAGTATTAGTTAATAAAAGCTGACATATATGAATAGCATTTCATCTGAGAAGCAATGGCTTCTCTTCGATGCCTCCACACTCTTCCTAATTAGTATGACTCCCCTAATTGTGAAATATGTTTCTGCGTCTAAGACTTCCACGTTTCCCTTTAAATAAATGAATAAAAGAACAAAAATGTAAGTGAATGAAATGGACTGCACTCAAGAGCCAACTGACAGAGCATGTATTTTATGCCCGAATAACAGAAACAGGCTTTATAGAGAGAAAAAAAAAAAAAAAAAAAGGAAAAAAAGTGACAACACCAGCTGTGGTTGCCAGACATTCAGCTTAAAAAAAATAAATATATATATAAATAAAATAAAACTGTCAATGTTTCAGGCAATATGGGATGTTGTTTTGTCCTGTATACTGTATATATGACATTAACGTATACAGTGGTGGCCAAAATTATTATAACACTAGTATTTTCACCAGCTAAAATGCTTTTAAGTTAGTTAGTTATTTATATATCTTGTTGTAGTGTGTCATAGGAAATGTACTTTACATTTCCAAACATTAATTTTGCCATTCATTGTAATAATCCAGATAGATTTTTGTTTGCACAAGGAGTCTGACAACAGCCAGCGCTCCACACAGATCTGATCTCATCAATATTCAGTCTGTCTGGAATGACATGAAGAAACAGAACAAACTGAGACAGACTAAATCAAGAAGAACTGTGGAAACGTCTCCAAGATGTTTCAAGAGGCCTACCTGCAAAGCTACCTGAAACATTATGCGCAAGTGCACCTAGGGCAAAAGCTGCTTTAAACGAATAGGATGGTCATATCAAATGTTGAATTAATTTAGTTCATAGACACTATAAAAACAATATGAAATTTATGACATTATTTTTGACAGAATCCTAATTTTACAGCATTTTTGCACAAGTGCCTAAAGCTTTTAACAGCACTGTAGAACTGTTAGAGACATTGCCACAGTTCTTCTGGATTTAGTCTGTCTCTGTTTGCTCTGTTACTTTATATCATTCCAGACAGACTGGATGATGATGAGATCAGATATCTGTGTGGAGCACTGGCTGTTGCGCAAACAGAAATCTCACTGGATTATTACAATTAATGGCAACATTAATGTTTGGACATGTAAACTGATATTTTTTACTGACACACTACAGCAAAAGATAGAAATTGAATTAAAATCATTTTAAATTCTAGTGTTCTAATAATTTTGGCCACCACTGTATAATGCCAATGTAACAAGGTACTCATGAACTACGAAAATATACACTATAATAAAATATGACATTAAAATAATTGTATAAATAACAATAGATATAAGGTATGCACAGTCGTTTGTTTTTTTTTTTTTTTTTTTTTTTTGTAATTTTAATTGTACAACATTTTAATGTAGAGAGTTAAACATTTATCTGAGTTTTGCATATTGCATATATTTTTATTTTACACAATTTATGATGGACCCCTTATAGTACTGCTGCAGCCCCCCGTTGAAGAACCCTGCTATATGATACATTATTCATTTATATGAGAACTACTGTTGGACAAAAAGTGAATAAAGACAAAAAATAAAAAATAAAAACATAACATAGCATACACACAAGAATGAAGGTTTACTTTGCTCTCACAATCTGGCCCTTTAGCTAAACACAGTGGTGGTTTCGCTGCTAGAGGTTTTTCTTGCACTTTCATCAAAGTCATGCTGTACAAATGGTTAGAGAGATGAGGTAAAATCTATCTTGAGTGGCCTTGTCGCCCAAATACCAGCAAATGAAAAATCCATTGAGAGTAGCAGGGCCAAAGCTGTGCCATGCACTTTCAGGGTATGAAAAGGCACAATTACATTCCACCTCCTGTCGGGCTATGGAAGTGGTATTTCATATTGGTGGCCTCCACTGCAAACCCATAGTTATACTACCTGGCCCCCCCTGGAGCTTCCTGCAGGAGATGTTTTTAGACTGTCATTGGTAGAGACAGCCAGGTATGTAATGTCATAGGTAACTTTGTTTGCATGTGTTTGTTGGAAAGATGATACCAAAGACAATGCAAAGAGGAAAACAATTTTTTTCAAGCTTAGTCACAAGTGATGACTTAGACACCGCACCCACAGACCACACATAGAGTTCAGTGATGGACTGTGGTTTCTCTGAAGCTGGAAAGTACTTTTTGGATTTGGCAAGCTCTAATCTGATAGGCTAAACTCAGAATTTAGTTCACCTAAGAATTAAAATTCTGTCATTAGTTACTCACCCTCATGTCGTTCCAAATCCACAAGACCTTCATTCATCTTCTGAGCACAAATTAAGATATTTTTTATAAAACCCAAGAGCTTTCTGGCCCTGCATAGACAGCATTTAAACCACATTCAAAAAGGTAGTAAGAACATTGTTAAAATAGTCCATGTGACAACAGTAGCTCAACCTTAAATTTATGAAGCTACAAGAAAACTTTTTATGTGCAAAGAAAACAAAAATAACAACTTTATTCAACAACTTCTTCTCTTCCGTGTCAGTCTTTGTTGTGCAATGTTCAGTCTCAAGATTTAACATCTGTGCATCAAACAAAGTAAAATGCACATCTGGCTATTCAGTGTCTTTGTATGGTCTTATATCCTATTTCATAGATAAAACATGAAAGCAGGTCACTAGACCCTCTTTGTTCCTACATAATGTACTGCAGGTTTTAACACTTATCATCTCGCACACTTGAGGTTGAAGTGGACACACTACACCAGACAGGGCCTACACACGTACCACTTAATGTTCTTCAATCCAAGCCTGATATAAACCAAGCGGGCGCGTAGACTAAAGAGTGATGACACCTCAACTCTTCCCCTTTCAAATCATTCTCAGCATGGCTGTCAAGACCAGCCCTGGCCTCAGCTGCTTTGCCTTTCCATTGGATTTATTCCTTATTTCATTCTAACGCACAAATTTAAAGTCATTATAGTATAAATACGAGGGGATAGGGATTGGATCCATTAGCATATGTTTCCCCCACATGAGCATTAGAGATATGATGCTTTGGCATGGAAAGGAGATCTGTCTCCTATTAGTAGCACAAGAGAATTGTATTACGCTTCTCTCAGCCTGAATCATCCTGGATTGCCCTGCTCTTCAATCCCTGTGCATTAAATGCCAAGTCTGGCACCTGTCAGATAAAACTGCCCTCAGCAACAGCCATACTTTATTTGGGGGCTTGTTTTTATATATATTTGCACTCGTCTATGACCTAAATTATTCATATAAATGTGATTATAACACTATTCTCTTACCTCATGTTCTCAAATGAGCAATTACATTTTGACAGCCACCACATTAAAGCAAGAATTTCCTCTCGTGTTATATTTTAATGTAGCTGTAAGCACAATAATAAGACATTTGAACCTGGTAAAAAGGTTTTGGCACCTGAGCCCAACATGTCCAAGCATAACCATTCACCCGCCACAAAAACCACTAGTCATTTGTGCTTGAAAAAATAGTTCACCCAAAAATGAAAATTAGCTGGAAATGTACTCACCCTCAGGCCATCCAAGATGTAGATGAGCTTGTTTTTTTTATGTTTGAAGAAATTTAGCATTACATCACTTGCTCATAAATCGGTCCTTTGCAGTGAATGGGTGCCGTCAGAATGAGAGTCCAAATAGCTGCTAAAAACATTGCAATAATCCACAATTAATCGTCACAACTCAAATTGTCTTGTGAAGTGAAAAGCTGTGTTTGTAAACAAATCTATCATTAAGATGTTTTTAAAAGTTCTCTAACCATAACATTGCTTTTTCCATTAAAAATGGTCTTGTCTGACTGAATCAGGAGAGAAATATGTGCAGATCAAGGATTGTTTACAAGTGAAAACAGTGGATGGACATTTTGACTACTAGAAGCGTTATTATAGATTATGGAGTCAAATTTTGGCCAAAAGCGATGGTTTAAAGGAAAGAAAAAAATAACAATTCTGTCATTAATTACTCACCCTCATGTCGTTCCAAACCTGTAAGACCTTTGTTCATCTTCAGAACAAAAATTAAGATATTTTTGATGAAATCTGAGAGCTTTCTGACCTTTCTGACAGCAACGCAACTCCCATGTTCAAGGCCCAGAAAGGTAGTAAGGACTTTGATTAAAATAGTCCGTTTGACATCAGTGGTTCAACCATAATTTTATGAAGCTACAAAAATACTTTTATTAAATTATGTAATGCTACAGTTCTCCAGATCTGATAAAGAAGCAAATCTACATCTACATCTTTGATGGCCTGAGGGTGAGTAAATTTTCATTTTTGGGTGAACTAATTTTTCCAATATAATTTCATGTGGAGCAACTCCATTGTTTGCTAAATCTTTAAATATGTATCTTATTCAGTCCTCTATCCTGCCTGCCAAGTCCGTTTGTTATCAATCAGAGCAGTGTGGTAATGAAAAGCGCTCTGTCCAGCTCTCCCCTCATCCTCTCCTCCTGCCCCGTCCCGTGTTTGACATGCCATCCGTTCCTCAAACAGCCAAAATGTCACTGGCAATCGGCAGACCTTGCAGAAAGTCAAACCTAATGTTTCCTAACATGCCCGATGTGTGCGCAAGCCACTCAAACGTTCAATCGCATTCAACGAGACGCTACACTTGGGAGCGTATCTCATCCAAATGTGATTTGAGATGATTGAAAGCTTTTTGATTTGGAAGTGTATTCTCTTAAGCTAAGTGCTCCCTGAGACCATCAAGGAAATTCAATTGCTTCATTTAGAGAAGGGTAAAAAAAAAAAAGTGGTTTTCAGCCCAAAATCATATCAGATCTTAATGTCTCAAAAGAAACACATGGGATTGGATGGGCCGGCTGGACGCCTAATTTCATTGGGAAATGCAATTTCTTGATGGCATTTCCTTACTGTGCCGCACAGAGAAACATAAGATTGATCAAAATCTTAATGAGTCATTTTCAGAAGTGGACTCTGGCTTTCACAGAGGATAATGGAGCCATTGGGGTCCTTCCTCAGGACCCTAAGATAGCCAGATGCCTCAATGTGATTCGCAGGAGCCAGAGATGGTTTGCAGAGCTTGTGGACCTAAGTTTTACTCAGCTGGTTGATTTTCACTTTCCTGAACCTTCACGTTAACTGTTCCTCAATGATAGAATAATCGTTTTAGTTTCATTAGAGTTCCTCTCTACCTTCAAAAACAAGTCTTTTTAAAGATGCAGTCACATTAGCGAAAGTTTGCCAGGAAAAAAAAAATATGTTTCTATTGTCAGTAATGTGGGGTATATGAAGCACAGCCCGAACCCGTATGAAAATTGCAGAATCATTCAGCATGGATTCATATTGATTGGGTTTCACCTGTACAACTGGACTGCAAAACAACAGCAAATGTGACCACACTATTTTCATTATTTATAGTGTTCCACAGCATGTTATCAAAATCTTTTGTAGTTTTCTGAGCAATTCTGAAACTTTGCATCGAGGCATTTCTCCCTAGGATTAAACATTTTATTGTAGTATTCCTCAGTTATATATTCCTCAGTATTCCTAACTTGCATTGAATAATGGCATCTGCTAAATGAATAAATGTAAATCTCCAGGACAGGACTCAGCACTCCTAACATACAATGTTACTCCACTGTGGATTTGTCAGGAATGATAAATCAATGGCCAAGATGATTCTCTATTTTGACTGTGGTGTCCTCCTCAGTGCCTTTAGCTATTCACCCCCTAAACCAGTGATTTCAGCATGTTAACAGGTCAAAGGTTAAAGCTGGTGGGGGCTTGATAAAGACCCTTGCTGTTGATTAAGACACATTTGGTTTGATGTCAATCTTAGTGTGCACTGTAATAAAAAATAGGTGCTAATAAAATATTTCTTAAAATAAAAAAACAAAATGGCAACAGATTGAGGTAAAATAGCATATAAATTCAAAATAGTATAATAATCAAATAGCATATAAGTTCAGTAAATTCTTGAGTGAACATAAAAGTAAAAGCTTGAAGGGCTGTTTACCCAAAAAGTAAAATTCTGCCTGGGAAGAGAATAATTTGTTGAATAGAGGTGCTATTTTTGATTAAACTTTGCTTGCTAAATATTTAAATATGTATCTTACTAAGTTCGTATTCACCGCAAATGTCACATAGACTATTTTAACAATGTCCTTACTACCTTTCTGGGCCTTGAAAGTGTCAGTTGCGTTGCTGTCTATGCAAGGTCAAAAAGCTCTTGGATTTCATCAAAAGTATCTTTATTTTTATAAAAGTATCTATATCTTTATAAATCTATATTTGTGTTCCAAAGATGAACAAAGGTCTTGCAGGTTTGGAACAACATGAGGGTGAGTAATAAATTACAGAAAATTCATTTTTGAGTGAACTATACCTTTAATTGATTAAACAGACCAACATTTTTCTTTTTTTGCCCTTTCCCCTAAATGCTATTATTTTGTTTATTTAGTACATAGATTTTAGTTGATGTAATTAGTTAATTTAATGTATTAAAAAGTCATGAATTTGTGCCCATCTTGTCAAGATCATATTTTTCCCTTTTAAAGTAATGAACTACTCCATAAATCAAATTATTATACGGTATTTCATAATGTCACAATGACATCATCCTTTTAAGAAGTGAACTTGTCAAAGTTAAAGTGTCATGGTTATTTATTTATTTATTTATTATTTGTTATTATTTGTTGTTTGTTTGTTTGCTTAGTCTTGTTTATTGAGGACGATTTTAAAATATCAGCCCTGATTTTTTTTTTTTTTTTTTTTTTTTTTTTTTTGTAGTTCACATATCTGATATTTCAATATTTGTAGGAATCTCAGCATTAAATTCTCATTCTATAAAGCAGCTTTTTTGTTTTTTGTTGATGCTGAACATAAGGCTTGTAAAGACAAATTACACTAAAAACATCCCTGTTACATAAGGTATAATTATTTATATAATTATTTAATTATTTTGATTATTATATTAGGTGGCTTTAACTACTATGTACTTTCATAAAAAAAAATATATATAATAAATAATAATAATAATAATAATAATAATAATATATTAAATAAATAAATAAATAAATAAGTACAATCTTGTGTGTTTGTATTGTTTTCAAAACATTTTAATTACTACAGAAATTAATTACAGATGTAATTACATGCAGGTATTTTTAAAATATAAGTACAATCTAAAAATATGTACGTACACAATAAGTGCATTGTATCAAATGATTATTTTAAGTCTAAGTACTTAGTAGTTAAGGCCATCTAATATAAAGTGGAACCTGATATTTTAACATATTTTAAAATATATTACTTAATTAATAATTAATTTATATTTTTACACAAATCAATGTATACCACATATTGCAGTCTGATTAAATTTTTTTTTTGTTTGTTTTTTTCAAAATTGAACAAGAAATATGTTTCATAAAATGAGCCATTTACTTGATCTAACTCATTTTTTACAGTGCACAAACATAGCTTGAGGATAAAAGGAATGCAGTATTGAGTAGTGCATGATGTGACAAAAAAATGAATAACTATTTTTGTGGTCACAGGTTTTGTGGAATCCCCACTCAACTGTCATTGCAGCCAAATCTCACATTTGCTATAAACGATGGTACTTACAATAAAACAAAAAGACAGTGCATATATGGCTTTAACAAAATGTAAGAATATTGTAATGTAAGACACACTCACACACTCACACACACACACACACATAGTCTTGCTCGTGTGGCCTGATGCTACAGAGGAACGTGTTGAACTCTCTCTGTCATTCAGAGCTGGCCCTGTGGTACACGTTTAATCTCTCAATCCATGTTGCCTGTTCCCTCTTACTTCATTACACTTCAGAGTACTCCTCACCCATTAATTTCCCCATGGACTCCTGCGCCTCACTACCAAACCTGGCAACCCGTGGCAGGAAGTGGATAAATGGAGAGACTCCCCTGCCCTTACAGCCAGAGGCGTTTAATAAAAATAGGGAAGTCTAACAAAAACTCAGTTGTGTGAGCACATAGGTGCTGTTCTGTATGCAAAGGCATTATGTATCACACATGAGATTGATGCGAGGAAAAACCTTTCCTTTGAAATGCTTTTCGAAGTTATTCCCCCTGATTTATCAACTGAATGCTTTTACATGAACATATGTGATAAGTCTAGTGTTTTTTCTCACCCGTGAGTACTATAAAGCTTGGTAAATATAAACATGGCCTTTCTCAAGAAAAGCGCTTCCTCAAGGCACATCCCTGCACCATATATAACGGCCCCTGTAGTGTGCGTGTTTTATTGTGTTACATGCCTGCTTGCGTAATGCTACATCTCTGAGCTGAATAACAAACTGTGACCCACTCCAAGGAGGTGACCCTCACAAATGGGAAAAATCACGATGCTCAGGTGTATTTATATGATTGCATTTTTCCATACCCAAGGTTATGAACAATGAATAAAGTATGCTTGTATCGTGTTACTGAGAGGCAGATAAAAGTTTGAATAACTGTGTCTACATAAATTCCCATGTTGGGCTTTGACAAGAAAATCAGCAGCATAAATTGGATTGTGAGATTTATGTCATATTGTATGTTTTATATTACATTCTTGTATTGCACATAACACCTAAAACGGTGTTGTTTAATACCAGTGAACAGTTTTGTGCAACATTTAGATTTTTAAAACCAATTAAATCAAATTTTATAACAATAATACTATTCTTGTATTGCACATAAAAGCCTAAAATAGTGTTGTTTAGTACCAGCAGACAGTTGTGTGCACTGTTTACATTTTTTTTATTAATGTGAATTATTTTTTTAATTAATTACAATTACAAAAAAATGCATATTAATAATAATAATAATAATAATAATAAATATATGTTATTAATAATAATATTAATATTAATATTAATAATAATAATAATAATAATAATTATTATTATTATTATTATTATTATTATTTATTTATTTTTTATTTATTTATTTATTTATTTTTTAATGTGTACTGATTAATATAACACACTTACATTTATTATAAGACATATAAATGTAGAGTCAGGCTTATATTTTTATTACAAATTGTTTTTATTATTTTAATAATAAAAAGAGTGTTGTTTAGTACCATAACAGTTTTAGTATCAGCAGACAGTTTTGTGCATTGTTTACATTTTTAATTAAATCTAATTAAAAAATAAAATAATAATAATAATAATAATAATAATAATAATAATAATAAAGAGCATTGTTTAGTACCAAAACAGTGTTGTTTAGTACCAGCAGACAGTTTTGTGCATCATTCACATTTTTCAATTAATTAAATAAAATTATTATTATTATTATTATTATTATTATTGTTGTTGTTGTTGTTGTTGTATAATATGTAATATGTAATAAAATATGTATATTGCTGTATAATAATTTTAAGTGTGGTATATTAATAATTATATGTTTTTAAGTCAATTAAATCAAATTCAATAATAATAATAATTGTTGTTAATAGTAGTAGCAGTAGTAGTAACATTTTTGTTGTTGTTGAATTTAAATAAATTAATTAAAAATGTATAATGATTGATATAACACACTTATTATAGGGCATGTAAATGTTAAGTCAGGCTTATATTTTTATTGCATATTTGTTATTTTTTAATAATAATAATAATAACATTATTATTATTATTATTATTAAAATATATGTCTTGTTGTTATTATTATTACTATTATTATTATTATTATTATTATTATTATTAATCAAATATATGTTGTCTTATTATTATTATTATTATTATGAAAAAATATATGTATTTTTACTATTGTAAGTCTGACTCTACATTTAAAATTATTATACAACATGTAAATATATTCAAGTGCATTTCTTCTCACTCTCTAAACTTCTCAGTTTAGAGTACTTTTTTCTTGCTTTGGTGGAGGGGATTCATTTAGATAGAGCAGAGTGAAAGAATCCAGCCAATAATATGAAAAAAAAAGGGCTTTTAGATAATGATCCACTTAAAGCAGCCCTATTAACATAATTTGATGCATATTGCTGATTGTAATTTAATTTAGCAGATAGGAAACCCAATTATGCATAGGCAAACTTTGGAGCAGAGTGAGTAAAATGTCATGGCAGTAAATTGACAAATTTATGATGATATTCGCCAGTAGCATTTCTAAAGCATAACACCCTCTCAACAGTGGAATGACACAATCAAGCGCTCTTATTATGAAATCAAAGCTTAGCACTTACTAGATAGATAGATAGATAAATAGATAGATAGATAATTTATTCCACAATGAATCACTTTGGAAGTCGCTTTCACAATCCAGTTGGCTCAAAAATAAAAGGCGGATGTCATGTTTGAATGGTGACAACGCTTCTGCTCAGAGCCCTTCATGAAGCAGATGGACATAAGAAGACGCAACATGATCTGTTCGCAACATCCCTCTACAGCTCTCTTATTTCAAGCACTACTATGAGAAACAACACTGCAGGCTAAGTCATAAAATCCATGCCATACCATGTGACAAATAATATCTAACTTTTATTAAGAAAAGGAAGCCAAGGCCTCTCGCCCTTTATTGATTTTCTACAGACTTCGGTGTGCACCCACAGCTAAGCAATCAAGCCACAGAGGAGAGCATCTCACAGAGTGGGACAGACACTATTAGACTGCCCTCCAACCATCAATATAAGGAGCAAGACTTCCACTCTGAGGTGAGCAGGTGTCAAGACCTAGACAAGACAAATTTGAGGATACATCTGTAACAAGTTTCCAGGGGGGTGGGAGGCGTGATCGCAGGAGCGAGTGTGGGAATATCACACTTTGCAAACGCTATAACACACATCTTATGTTAACACACTCACCTCCCATACACAGCAAAGAATAGTTTCAAATGTATTCCTCACGCCGCACAAAGTGTTTCTTCAACGATGGACACCTTTAGCCCTGGGAACTGTAAGAGAAATTCACTTTTCAGACATTTTTTACACAACAGTGTAAAGACAGTCTTTAGTTTCTGAACCATAATGTTTCTGATCCAACAAATATCATTTCCTCAACATCTTGATTTTTTTCTTTTTTTAGGTATAAAGTAATAATTTTTAGTAATATGTTTTGTGTGTGTGTTTTCAATAAGTTAAAAAGTTGAAATAGTGGAAACAATTATAACTTACCTGGTAATGAAAACTACTCTCATGTTTCATGGTGTTCACTGCCTTTTGGAAGAAAATGTATTAATGAATTGTTGGTCTTGGTGAAAATGACAATGGAATGAGTTATAATCTCTGTATCAGTACATGGTATATTAATCCTTGTTTGGGTTATTGTAATGTATCAATCAATTTGATCAATACATACAGTACTGTCATGATAGACTTTTTCTTTTACAGTTAAACAGGGGTAATACAATAGAAATATATGCATAAAAAGCATTTCAAAGTGGGAAGCAAATATGAACGCAATCAGTGAATGCATTGAGAATATACATAAATCAGTTATGCAGCTCAGAGAACGGCCTAAACTCACAATTGCGAGTTATAAAGTCAGAATAGCAAGATATAAACTCACAATTCTGACTTTTTTTCTTAGAATTGCAAGATATAAACTCACAATTCTGATATTTTTTTCTCAGAATTGTGTGAAATAAACTCGCAATTATGAGTTATAAAGTCAGAATAGCAAGATAGAAACTCACAATTCTGACTTTTTTTCTTAGAATTGCAAGATATAAACACAATTTTGATATTTTTTTTCTCAGAATTGTGTGAAATAAACTCGCAATTATGAGTTATAAAGTCAGAATTGTGAGATATGAACTCACAATTCAGACTTTTTCTCTGAATTGTGATATAAACTTGCAATTGCGAGTTATAAAGTCATAATTTGTGAGATATAAACTCAACTGAGAGTTAAAACATCAGAATTGCAAAATAAAAATTCACAATTCTGACTTTTTTTCTTAGAATTGCAAGATATAAACACAATTCTGATATTTTTTTTCTCAGAATTGTGTGAAATAAACTTGCAATTGCGAGTTATAAAGTCATAATTTGTGAGATATAAACTCAATTGAGAGTTAAAACATCAGAATTGCAAGATATAAACTCACAATTCTGACTTTTTTTCTTAGAATTGTGAGATATAAACTTACATTTCTGACTTTTTTCTCAGAATTGTGTGATATAAACTAGCAATTGCGAGTTATAAAGTCAGAATAGCAAGATATAAACTCACAATTCTGACTTTTTTTTCTTAGAATTGCAAGATATAAACTCACAATTCTGATATTTTTTTCTCAGAATTGTGTGAAATAAACTCGCAATTATGAGTTATAAAGTCAGAATAGCAAGATATAAACACAATTCTGACTTTTTTTCTTAGAATTGCAATATATAAACACAATTCTGATATTTTTTTTCTCAGAATTGTGTGAAATAAACTTGCAATTATGAGTTATAAAGTCAGAATTGTGAGATATGAACTCACAATTCAGACTTTTTCTCTGAATTGTGATATAAACTTGCAATTGCGAGTTATAAAGTCATAATTTGTGAGATATAAACTCAATTGAGAGTTAAAACATCAGAATTGCAAGATATAAACTTACAATTCTGACTTTTTTTCTTAGAATTGTGAGATATAAACTTACATTTCTGACTTTTTTCTCAGAATTGTGTGATATAAACTAGCAATTGCTAGTTATAAAGTCAGAATTGTGAGATATAAAATCACTATTCTGACTTTTTTCTCGCAATTGCAAGTTTATATCTCAAAATTCTGACTTCATAATTGTGAGATATAAAGTCACAATTGCGAGTTAGAAAGTCCAATTTTGAGTTTTTATTTCTCACAGTTCTGAATTGATAACTCTTAAAAAATTTTTATTCAGTGGCAGAAATAGGATTCCATAGTAAATACATTTATATGGTTAGAAAAGATTTCTGTTATTCTGAACAACTTTTATCAAAAATTAATGTGAAAAATCCCTATACAGCCATATTGCACTGCTTCTCTTGTGACTATTTTATACAGCACTTTGATGGCCCAAGTAAAAATCCCTCTTTTGTGTGAACTACTTCTTTCCTCCATGGATTCAAATCTCAAGTTGACAGCTAAGCCCAAGCCTTAGTTACTAATTCAAAAAAGTCACTTTAGAACTAGGAATGAAGAAACGTTGAGTTGCTTCATTGAAAGCTTGAAAAGCACACTGTATTATGTAGAGTATTATGAGAGAGATGGACTGAATAATTGTGATTACCTGCATCTGATACAGCATTCATTCTTCAGCTCAATCTCATATTTACAATAAAACATTAGTTTTAATGTCCACTGAAGAAAGCGATATCTTTGTCGTACTATCCTTTCATCTGTTAAGGGTGATTGACAGTGCTGCTCAGTGAATTTGTTGGCTGTGTCTTAAAAGCTGTTTTTACAAACCTGGTTTACAACCCTGTTTTGATCTTTTTCAATATAAAAGTCTTTAATACTGACTCACTTATAAAAACAGTCTCTTGTCGCCATCTAATGGCAGAACAATGTAACTAAAACCAGCATCAAGAAGACACTCCCCATTTCTAAATACTAAATATGATTATTAAATACTACTTTTATACAACATATTATATATTTAATAATCAACACCATCCATCATTAAAGTTGCTTGACTGTTCAGTCAAAAGTACAAAGGCAGTGCTCTGATATACGCCATTAAATTTACATAAAATATAACGTGATGAGATTTTGCCCTCAGCTATAGCTATTTGCTCTGGAACAAACAATAGATTAATGAGTCCAAAGACTGCCAGTTAGATTTACCCTAAACAAATTATATCTCATGTTTAACATCAGAGGCAGCAGCAAATTTCAGAAGATCTGGCAGAGGTGAGACTGCTCTTGGCTTGGCACCCTGGAGCTCACATCTCCGAAAACATCAAAGCTAATTTTCAAATAGATGTTATCTTTAAAAACAAACTACATATTTCTAAATAAGGCTAAACAAGTATCTCAGCTAAAAAAAACTCTTGAAACTACCTTCTGTGACACAAAAACAGTATTAGCAGCTAAATTATAGTGAATCTGGGCGTCCACCATGACACTCGCTGTGAGAAATACCGCAAGTGAAGTGATACAAATGGCTAGAATATCACATTCTACTTAGCCAATCATACTGAAGGTCCAGACAGAACTGTTGTAGAAATATATTGGAATATTAAGGTCACAAAACTGGAATTTTAGTAAAAAAAAAAAAAAAAGATTCTGATTCAGGATGACTGAGATAAAACAGACGTCTCACAATGTTATATAGACAACATATTGCTGGCCAAGCCAGTGGTGTAATAAGAACTCTATTACTATGAGCTCCATGGCAGAGAGGAGAGAGAGGGAGAGAGAGAGCAGCTCTTCCACTGGCCAGGAGATGACAGTCTGAAAGATATATACCTTCACTCATCAATAAAGAGCCAGCACAGACAAGTACTTACTCTCAGCCTAAGTAACTCGCAGAAAAGTTTAGATTCATAGGCTTGTACGTCATCAATCAGCTCAAAAACACTCAAACATACACACAGACTATTTTTCATTACTTCATTCATACAATTTGCGACTTACTCTTGTCATTTCCATGCTAAATCATAGGCCTACATTTAGTTTTAATGTTGACATCAGTTTCAGTTATATTCTCAAGGCCAGGCTTATAATACTAACATTGTTCAGTCGTGCTTTCTATATGTATACCCTGGTCTCTGATGTGCTCTGATTTACAGCACATATCACACATTGTTTCATTTGCTCGTGTCACATCCTTAAATGAACAAAAGGCAGCTTTACTGTCAGATGCTGGTCTGTGGATTAAAATGGACAGCGCTGAACAGAAATCTGTTCATTAAACACGGACAGCCTGCCACCACTCTACCTGAGCCCTTCAATTAAAATAATGCTTGGGTGTCTGAAATAAGTTCCTCGTTGGACTGTGCAGTCAAGAACATATATATCGCAATCTCATTACAAATCTCTTTGTGATGGTCGATGTAGATTTATTTGAGGAAATTTCATTGTGGTGAGTGATAGTAATATGAGGGTCACAGTGTAAGAGAATGAAATCACTGACTGTAATGTGACTCTGACTGGCTCTTCAGTAAAGCAACTGATGATTTTGTTCAAGATTCTAGATTTAATTCTATACTAAAAAGAAGACAGGTACAGTATAAATGCTTATTACGAGACTTTTAGAGACAACAAACTGTGTGTTCAGTGGTTCTGAGATAATTACAAGGGAGAGAGTTAAATTAGGTACTTTGTTTAATAGCATTCTGTGGTGGAAATGAAGTTTAAAACATTTTTTTGGAACAGAAAAATCAAGCCCTGCTAAGGACAGGCTTCATTACTATATTATGTATGAATACAAACAACTAATTAATACTGTCACATAATAATGTACACTGACGTTCAAAAGTCTGGGATAAGTAAGATTTTTAATGTTTTTTAAAGAAGACTTTTCTGCTCATCAAGGTGTTAATTCGATTAAAAATACAGAAAAAAAACAGTAATATTGTGAAATATCATTGCAATTTAAAATAGTGTTTTTTGTTTTTTTTAAATACTTTAAAATATAACTCATTCATGTGATGCAAATCTGAATTTTTAGCATCATTACTCCAGTCTTCAGTGTCACATGATCCTTCAGAAATCATTCTAATATGCTGATTTATTATCAATGTTGAAAACAGTTGTGCTTAGTATTTTATTTATTTATTTATTTATTTGGAACCTGTGAATTTTTTTTTTTTTTTTTTTTTTTTTTTCAGAATTCTTTGAGGAATAAAGCATTAAAAAGAACAGCATTTATTTAAAATATAAATATTTTGTAACAATACAGTTTAAAGTTTGGTCAGTACAAGTCAATATTTTTTCTTTTTTTTCTTTTTTTTTTTTTTTGAAAAGAAATAAATGCCTTTTCTTCAGCAAGGATGTGTTAAACTGATAAAAAAAAAAATTAAAATAAAAAAGTGATAGTAAAGACTGAAAAAAATTATCACAGGTTCCAAAACAATATTAAGCAGCACAACTGTTTCCAACATTGATCATAATCAATCAATAAATCAGCATATTAGAATGATTTCTAAAGGATCACGTGACACTGAAGACTGGAGTAATGGCTGATGAAAATTCAGCTTTGCATCAAAGAAATACATTATATTTTAAAGAATATTAATATAGAAAACAGTTATTTTAAATTGCAATAATATTTCATAATATTACTTCTTATCTGTGTTTTTGATCAAATAAATGGAACTTTGATGAGCATACAAGACATAAAAAACAAAACAAAAAAAAAATCTTAGTAATCCCAAACTTTTTGAACGGCAGTGAAAAATATGGTAGGCCAAAATAATCAAAAAAAAAAAAAAAAAAAAAGCAAATTAAGATTATCCCAATTATCTAACTTTATCTAAACAAACTGTTCAATAACAAACTAAAATATATTTTTTTTAGAAAAATAAATAAATAAGCTATTTTTGACTCCTTCAAAAAAATAAATAAGTAACACAGTTTCCAGAAAAATATATCCAGGACGAACATTGTCAACTGTGGTAATAACAGGATATGTTTCTTAAGCGCTATTAGTATATTAGAATGATTTCTGAAGGATCATGTGGCACTGAAGGTTACATACTTAAAGAGATAGTATACCCAAAAATGAAAATTCTGTAATTATTACTCACCCTCATGTTGTTCCAAACCCGTAAGACATGCGTTCTTCAAATGAAGATATGTTTGTATTGACGACTTACACAGAAACATTTTGTTTTCTCTAAAGAACCTTTCAGTCACATTTCTTTCACAATATTACTGTTTTTACAATATATTTGATCAAAATAAATGCGGCCTTGCTGAGCACTTTCATATCATTTAACACCAAACTTTTAATGTTTTCATAATTCAGGTATCAAAATGCACAGTGTTTCACTCAAATCTGGAGGTGCCTCACCAATTAACGCAGCAATGTAAAGTCGCCTTTGGAGTGTTATTTCCTTTAATTACAGCTGGGCTCAGATTTAATTAATCTCTCATCCATGAAACCATGACGATGTTATTAAGTTAGCAGAGATCTGCATTCTGTGTTTGTCTAGCAGTAATGAGCTTGATGATGCCAACAAAATGGCCTCTCATCACAGGCTGTGATGAAGACCCACCACTGCCACTGCAAACATCTCAAGGACGAGAAAAAGAGATGGAAGAGAGACCATCACACCATCCAGATCGGACATTTCACTAAAGCAGAATCAGAAACTTGCTTTCTCCGTCACATCCCAGAAGAAGTACAAGAGGATAAAGCCAACATGAGTCACCCTTATACCGCTCACTCCATGCAATCAAAGCTCCCATTACACTGTGTGCCAAAGTAGCTAAATGAATCTTCTCCTTTCACTAATAGCATCAATAAACACTAGTGTCCTTTCCATCCAGGCTGAATAAGACGGCAGAGAATTTGGATTTAGGATTCAGCCTCCCCCTCATTTTAATAATATTACCAGCAACCCAAAATTTTTTAATGCATTCATGAGCATGGAGGTGATATTTGGAGCTGGATTGACCACGCATGTCCTAATACAAGGAATTGAGACTCTCCGGATGAGGAAAACATTGCCTGGTAGGAGATAATTAGCTCTCGTGGTTTGACAAATGGGCTGATACCTATGTGCATACATGGCTAAGATGGCCGTATATGGTGTCTTCATTAATAGGCTTGGTGTGGCGTCTCCCTTTGTAATATATATAAATATTTATCGGTCCACCTCCTGAGCGGAGACAAGCTATCATACCCGACAGAACACACATATACTAATTACACCCCAAGCAGAAAGGAAAAGCAGAGCATAGGTTTCATGCGAGCAGGAGGGGAATCTGGGGCACCTGAAGCGAAATCTAAAGAGAAATGTTATTTATGTGCATTTTCCTTTCATTTCTATAGCAGTGAGGTTTGCTTTTTGCACATACTGTACACAACAGAGGAAAGGACAACATTTATCTTTGTATGCGTGTCAATAAGTCATTCTTTGAGAGTGCCAGGAAGGCCTACACAGTGTAATTTGTAAACTATGAACAGGCATATGCTATTGAAATACTGCTGTTATATAATATAACAATATTTTATGTGTATTAATGTTATCTTTGTTACAGATGGGGGGTGAAAACTTTTTGAATTCAAAGATCAGGGTAAATGCAACTTATTTTGTCCTCTTCTGTAGCCTCTGAAGGGCAGTACTAAATGAAAAGAAAAAAAAAAAAAAAAAAGATATTTAGGCAAAATAAGATTTTGTTCAAAAGTTTTCATCCCCCTGGTCTTAACGTATTGTTTTTCCTTCTGGAGAATCAGTGAGCTTTTGAACCTTCTGTAATATTTGCATATGAGTCTCTTAGTTGTTCTCAGTGTGAAAAGATGGATCTCAAAATCATACAGTCACTGTTGGAAAGGGTTTAAATACACAAAAATGCTGGAAAATCAAAATAATTTGTGGGACCTGAAGGATTTGTCTGAAGGACGGCAGGCAAATTAACTGTTCAGGACAAACAAGGGATTTAAACAAAAGCTGTGGTTCAATCAGGTGACAACACAGTATTAAGAATTAAGTGTATGTAAACTTTTGAACAAGGTAATTTTTATAAATTCTACTATTATTTTCTCTTGTGGACTATATGTAAACATCTTTAATGTTAAATATCTTATTTAGGTCAGTACTAAATAAACAATAAAATGCATTTTGTATGATTATTTGGGGAAAATAATGAACATTTTGCAGATCCTGAAAGGGGGATGTAAACTTTTGACTTTAACTGTAGTCATATTGTCAATTCTTTATAGAGTTACAATGCTGTTTTCCTGTGAATATATTTAGGGTACCAACTGTGGACAAGAGACCCAGGTTTTGGATTCATTTTACCTAATGTTGACTTTATAATGTTAACATTTAATTCAAAATGATTATCTAATAATGTCAAAACATCAACACCCATAAGAAATGTACTTTTTCCAGAGATATAAAGAGTGTTTGATGATAAGCATTCTCAGATGGTGCTTATAAACAAAGTAACATCAAATCTGACTGAAAACGTCAAAGCAAGACGTGTCTGTGAGCGTCTCTAAGTGACATATATTTATACAGGATGCAAGGGTAGTGTGGCTACTGGCAGTGGATCGGAGATAGATGATTTAGATGGTTTAAAATAATGCGGTTTATGAAGGATTCTTTTGCTAAAGCTGTTTAATCACTCTCTGTTGGCACTGTATGTGTGTGCACCATCAGAACTGTAGAGCTCATTAGGATGACTATAAAGCGTAAATATTATAATATTTACTGTAATCCCGTTGTAACTGGTTAAGTCTCTTTAGTACGCTTGGTGGATGATTGTTGGCACTGCTTTATAATCATGCTGCTTTGGAGTAAAGTCCTCTTAGGTTGGATCTTTTAATGTGATGGTGCCATTTATAAAGCTTTATTTTATAATAATGCTTTAGTAGAATTCATACGCACATTGGAATGGCTTATAAAATACATTTAAATGTATCTTTGAGACTTCTATGTATGTATGTATGTATGTATTTATTTATTTATTTATTTATTTATTTATCCAGATCTGTTAATTTACTTTAAAATATATTCAATACAATTCATATATATACTGTGTGTTAAATACACATATTTCATGATGGGCATGTGTTTTCTTTCTTTTTTTTTTAGACAAAAAAGACAAATAGTCTAATTAAAAAACTGAAATTAAAATAATTCAAACTATTTAATGAAATAATTGATTAAATAGTATTTTACATTTGGATTAAATTATATATACACTGTTTTTGGACAGTAAGATTTTGTACGTTTTTAAAGAAGGCTCTTCTGCTCACCAAGCCAGCATTTATTTGATCCAGTGTACAGCAAAAACAGTACAATTTTGAAATATTTTTACTATTTAGAATAAGTAATTTTTTTTTTATTATTTATTTTTTTTTTTTCTGTGATTCCATAGCTGAACTGTTAGCATCTTTACTCCAGTCCCATGATCCTTCAGAAATATTTCTAATATTCTGCTCAAAAACATTTATTATTATTATTATTATTATTACTATTATTATTATTATGTTGACAACAGCTGAGCAGAATTATATAATATCGAATAATAATAATAATAATAATAATAAATGTTTTTGAACAGCAAAGCAGTATATTAGAAAAATTTCTGAAGGACCTTGTGATACTGAAGATTGGAAGAATGTTGCGGAAAATTTAATTACATTTCAAAATCTAAAATAGTGAAGATTTCTTTAAAAACATTAACAATATTACTGTTAAAAAAAGAAAAAAAACGTTTGACTTTTTTTAATCATGTTTATTATGTTATCATGTTTTTATTGTGTTAGTAGTTAGCTGTATTTTAGTTTATTTATTTTTGTAACTTTTTTGCAAAATGTTGTATGCAGGGTGTAAAGACCTTTTTTAATGTACATTAAAATTTGATATACAACATATTTTTAAAAGTCATTAAATTTCAGCTTTTCACAAAACCACATGAAATATGAATATTGAAAGCAAATTTCTAAAACACGTGCCAAGCTTTTAAACTAGGTCTCTGAGATTGTTAATTTATTTGTCATTGAACAATTAGAACAATAAACAAATGACTGAATGAATCCCACAATTTTTTTTTTGTTTCAAATCACACAAAAACATGCAAGGCTTAAAACAGTACACCCATTAAATCAGGGAGGTTGAGTTTGAGGGTTATGCCTTCACAATTAAAGCTTTCTTCTGTGGAGAAACATCCAGCCGAAGATCAAATTAAAGCTGTTGAAAGAAATAAAAGTAGATCATGCTTAAATTGCTTTCAATTATCTTTGATCACCCACAAATGAAAGGCAAGAAAAATTACCTTGAATTCATTACCTTAGCTTTTCCATTAATTACTCACACTCTTTAAACTCAGAACTCATTAAAAGGAGAATATGTGCTTGTGTGTGTGTGTGTGTGTGTGTGTGAGAGAGAGAGAGAGAGAGAGAGAGAGAGAGAGAGAGAGAGAGAGACTCTGTTAGCCTAAATGAATTTAGATATTTGAAATTACATTTCTGGTTATAATCTCATATACTGAAAAGACACATTAACAGAACCCAGCAAAGTCAAATCCATCAGCTCTGATGTGTGTTATTAATTGCCGGAGACGATGAGATGCTGCTAAACCTGCTTCTTTCTCCACATCACTTCCCCTCATTTATTTTGCAGTGTGTAATTCTATTTATAAATGAACATCTTATTAAAAGAAGACAAGAAAAATTAGCCACTGTTCCCTGGATTGGTCACAAAGAAACAAAATGAGCCGTCTAACCCATAGTGACATTTACAAATTACCTGTTAATTTCAACTGAGGTGAGGGATGACAGCACTGAGCTGCTGTGACAGAACAGGAACTCAAGAAGTGACAATCAGCTCTGTCGTGTCCAAGAATCCCAGCCGTCTTCGTTAAACGCGCCCATGCTCAACTCCCATTTTACCTTGCAACCTGCAGAATACTGTCTTTCGGTCCTCTGGTGGAGACAGGACTCCATTGTTTTCAAGAAGAAGCCTGGCAATCAAAATTCAGCAGGCCTTGGCGTTGGCTGCTTGTGGCTACGCATGTGTGACGGCGTGCGAGTGTTTATACACTATGACAGAGCCAAGTTCTGGCTCTGGCGTGCATTCTCACATCAAGTCCTCCAGCCCGCTTAGAGTAGCGCTGAGGTGAAATGATGAATAGTTACAATCAGTCTTGTTTTAGCAGCCGGAGCTCCAGAGGATAGCAGCCTCTCCGCCAAAGATGGCGAAACGTGAAGAGAGAGAGAGTGTGCGAGCGTTCAACGTTGGTTTCGCCCAAATCCAAGGTGAGGTTGTCGACTTAATGCAGTGTCACCTTGCCTCTTCCCGTCTCCATTGATGAATAGCCCCCCTGCCCCATGGGCAGCCGGTGGGCAGCTTTACACAAACCTATTTGAAATTAAGCATTTAAAAAGAAACTGTGTACTTAGAGACAAAACACACAATATCCAGGCATGCCCCTCCCATTCTCTTCTCTCCCCATCCTGAAACACACACATTAGGGAATAGGAAAAGCATGCCAGCCTGGTGACATTTGAATTGAATGCTTCCGTAATGGATGCCATCTTCCACTGACCTCCATTTAGCTGGAGGAGCTGTACCAGCAACGCTTTTTTGTTCTGGTCTCATGCAAGCAAAGGACATTACGTCATGATACCTACATTTGCACATTTACACTGCTGAGTATAACATAAGAATTTGGAACAGAAGGAAGCAGACATGAAAAGTGTGCAACCCAGGCTCATCAAAATATGTGCTTCTATATACATTTCTGCAACTACGTAATTGCGTACCTTACTAGACGTTTTACGGCAGTTTCAAAGTGAAATGTTGAGAGAGTGGCGCTAAAACACAAGTTCAATTATTATGTTGTTACAAGCATGTATTTTTGCTTTTTTATTACGCTGTTTGAGGTACATATTGCGGCTGTTCAGAATTCAAATATCTGTGGAGTGTCGCTAAAGGTTAAAGGCTTACTCTACCCCAAAATAAAACGTTTGTCATTAATCACTTACCCCCATGTTATTTCAAACTGTAAAAGCTTTGTTCATCTTCTGAACACAATTTAAGATATTTTGGATGAAAACCGGGAGCTTTGTGGCTGTCCCATTGACTGCCAAGTGAATAATACTGTCAAGGCCCAGAAAAGTATGAAAGACGTCGTCAATATAGTCTGCCATCAGTGCTTCAACCATAATTTTACGAAACTATGAGAATACTTTTAAAAGCGAAGAAAACAAAAATAACAACTTTATTCGATCAGCTGAGTCATTGGCCATCTTCAAAAAAGGTCTGAAAACCCATCTTTTTCGGCAGAACTTGACCAATTGACACTAGCTCTTTCCTACTCTTTTCAGTTTTCTATATTTATATATATATATATATATATATATATATATATAAAAAATAAATAAATAAATAAAAAAAAACCCTTGCAAGACTTATCGTGTTTATCTAACTGAAATTTGCCACAGCACTTATACACTGTCGCTCTCTTGTTGCTCTGATTGCTTCTATTGTAAGTCGCTTTGGATAAAAGCGTCTGCTAAATGACTAAATGTAAATGTAAATTCAACAATTAGTCTTCTCCGCATCATCATAGCGCCATGTTGGAGAGTATCTCCTTGAACACAAATAGCGTACACTGTTCTCCGTCAGTTGCGTCACATGGATACTGTCATGAACTGCGCCGTTGTGGCTCCCTTACTTCTTCCCTAGAGGGAGCCTTCATTTCTCTCTATGGACCATTTACTCACTACATCTCCCATAACCCCATTCTCATGAACTTCCTGTGTCCTCTCACCCCTCACCCCTGTCGGCCATCTTGCTTCTCACACAGTATTTAAGGACCGGTTCACCAACAGTCAGATTGCGAAGTCTTGAACAGTTCTCTGTCATTTCTGAGCGTTTATTCCGTGTTTGTTTTTCCCATGTTGACGCCCTTGTTCCCAGGCTCCTGTGATTGTTCTCCGCCCGCCTTTTGACCCTCGCTCGTTTTTGGATTATCCCTTTGATCGCCGCCCGCCTCGACTATCTGCCTGGACTATCGTTTGCTCTTTTGGATTACCTGTGTTGTACCCGTCTGTTGTTTTTGACTACGCTTGTCGACCATGAGTTTGTATAATAAAGCTTTGCACTTGGATCCACCCACCTATGACTCCTTTATGACAGATACACTGTTTTTGTTCGAATTAATGTGTAAATAAATGTAGAAAACATATCTGTGTGTTGCGACTGACGGAGAACAGCGTACGCTGTTTACGTCCAGTGGATACTCTCCAAAATGGTGCTATGGTGACGCAGAATAAAGTTGAATAAAGTTGTTATCTTTGTGTACAAAAAGTATTCTCAAAGCTTCGTAAAATTATGGTTGAAGCACTGATGGCAGATGGACTATTTTAACGACGTCTTTTACTTTTCTGGGCCTTGACAGTGTTATTTACTTGGCAGTCAATGAAACAGCCACAAAGCTCCCGGTTTGTATCCAAAATATCTTAAATTGTGTTCCGAAGACGAACGAAGTGTTTACAGGCTTGGAACAACATGAGGGTAGTGATTAATGACAAAATTTTCATTTTTGGGTGGAAGTTAAGTTAAATACTTTAGTTAAATATCCCCTTCACCAAATCCAACCCTATAAAACACATTTGTTGATGCAGCTATGCTTTTTTAACTTCCTTTTAGTTGTTTGTCTCGTACTGGAGCTCTTCATCACTCATTAAATTGAAATCATTTTAATTTGGAAAATGAATTTTACTGATTTAAAATTCTGAGGAGTAGTTGTGGCATTCTGAGAAATTAACTTTTATATGTATAAAAAATATATAGTAAGTATATTTATAAGTAAATATATACATTTCTATAGGTAATTTATTTATTTATTTATTTCTGAGAATGTTTTTCCTTATTAAACATTGCAGTTACATGAATTTCTTTGAATTTCAGTTTATTTAATTATTTGCTACCTCAATTAAAATTTTGAAATTGAAATGAATTTTAAAATGCATTCCCAGTTTAACTCTGAATGGCACAATGCTGCTGCAAAGAAGAAATCTTAATTATGGTACAAACATCATTTAAAATCTAAAGTCCAGTCAGTTGAATTTTATTTTATTTTATTTTATTTTATTTTATTTTATTTTATTTTATTTTATTTTATTTTTATTTTTTTATTTTTTTATTTAAGTGTCTGTTTTATGTTATATATCACACTAAAAAAAATACTGCCAGCAATTGAAATATGGACAAACACAGCAACTGGGTTGTTTCAACTCAGCAATTGAGTTCAATATAAAACCCAACCTTCTGTGTAGTTTTTGTAGTTTTTTAAATTGTTTAATTTAACTTATTAAAAAAAATTTCATTTATTAGGATTATAATTTAGGATTAGTTCACTTCCAGAACAAAAAACTGCAGATAATTTAACCTCCTTGTCATCCAAGATGCTTACGTCTTTCTTTCTTCAATAATTATGTTTTTTGATATAAACATTTTAGGAATTTTCTCCATATAGTGAAAAACTCCGATCTCATTTCTCCTCCAACTTCAAAATCATTCTGCATCGCTGTTTCACCTTTCTTTGTAAAGAGTTTGATCTTCTTTGCATGTTTACTTTGTAAACACTTGGTTGGTACTTCTGCAGCGATGTAGGATTTTGAAGTTGGAGGAGAAAATGTGTTGGGAATTTTTCAACATACCCTAACTGTATTATACGAAATGCACAGAATACACATGTGCATCACAGAGCTAGACAAGATCGTTTGTGCATTTGTGGTTAAAAATTTGAAGCTGCATTTAAACTGCATTTTGGAAGTTCAAACTCACGTGCACTGCTGAAGTATATGTAGAAAATTCCTAAAATGTTTTCCAAAAAAAAAAAAAAAACATATATTTTTTTACGACTGAAGAAAGAATGACATGAACATCTTGGATGACAAGGGAGTGAGTAATTTATCTGTACATTTTTGTTCTGGAAGTGTAGAAATATTTTAATACATGTTCATTTCCAACCTTTTTGGGGGGCTTCATTTTAAGCGAAACAACCCAGTTGCTGAGTTTGTCCATATTTCACCCAGGGCTGTGCAGTTTTTAACCCAGCAAATATTTAATTAAGTTGGTTTGTTTTAAATTATAGCCATATATGACTATTTCAAGTGTTATTATAACTATTAATGTCATATAATTATTTGGCCCATGTGGAAGTTTGCTCAGGCCCCCCTTGTGGGCTCCACCACTGAACACCACTGAATTAGAGCGATTCCCTTCAATGACCAAACATGAAAAAAATATGATAAATTGGGCTGTGAGATGGTCTTGTCATCATGGCTGGTTTCACTGGTTTTGGGTCTCGGTGATGTTCATTGCCATGTGACTTGTTTAGAGGATCGTGCAGTCAGGCGGGCTCTCAGAGAGAAAAGGGAGGCCTGGCCCGGTCATTAAGAGCTTTGTGCTATGTTGGCCCTGAAGGTCACCCTGCTCTCTAATGATGTGTCCTTGGTGCCAGTGCATGGATGGGACGCCGTGGGGTCAGCAACTCCTCTGCAATCTAACCACTCATGTCTGCGGTGTCCTGTTTCCACAGCTCCACGCTGACCTCCTTCCAGAGCACTGGTCTCAGGCTCTTCTCCCAAACGCCACTCGTCGGGGGGAAACTAATGAGAGAGAGGCTGGAGCACAGGCCCTAATGGGCCTCAGTGTTCTAGCTTCAGGCAGGGCAACTGAAAATGAGCATTTAACCACAGCCATAGTAATTGAAAAAATGACAAGCCGCACAAACACGCCGCAGCACAGCGCCACACAATCACGCGCTTGTACAGTGCTAGCTGCAAATTATTCTGATTATTGCCATCTCCTGATTGCCGTCGATCCCCTCTTTCTTTCATCTCCTTCTACTGCAGAGGATAAAAACGAAGAGGGCCTGTTAGATGGGGATACAGATTCAAATCAAGCAAATTGAATCAGACTGTGGTGCACAGGGAGCTTAGAAGAGAGTGTTTAGATTGTGGTAAATGCCTCAAAGAGACACGTGCAGCAGAAATCTGCACCAAACCTGACCAGCACCGTCCCTTCCGCCAGGTACTCCTAGAGCGGCTCATTCCTCGATCCCGTTTTTATCTGCCTTTCATCTTCTCTCTGTACAGTATATCAAAGTGGACTGAGCTGTTGTGCTGTTTTCCACAGGTTTAACTTTGCTCACAGCTCCACCTGCTTGTCGTTTATTGATACTGACTCACTCCAAGCACAAGCCAACGTGTCCTCTGAAGTTATTAGGGCAGACAAAACAGATCAGTGATGCTGGCCTTAAATAAATCAACCGAACTTTAGGAAATTCCACAAATTCCACATAGTCAGCTGACCTCAAATCCTGATTATTAGTTTGCATGGGAAACCACTTTTGCTGTTGTTTTACTTTATGCCAGAGCTAATATTATCCCAACATTAGTGCAAGAGATTCATACGGTTATTAAAATCATCATCATCTGATTGGATGAGCCACTTCTGAAATGCCTAATGAGGTTGTGATCATTTCATGTTCAGGCTGAAGGATAATGGACGCATAACTCTAATAAAACGTAATCTCTTGAGTGCTAAGGGCACCGGCTCAAATCCCCGCGCGCAAGGGAAAACAATAATGCTCATGATACCGAAATGAAATTGACATGACCCTGCTTGACCCCAAAATTAACAATCCTTGGACACCAGCCTGCCCTTCAAGCTCATGGCTTCATCTCTCAAATGAGTTCTTTCCTGACAAAAGTATCAAAACCCAGGATGAAACTTCTCATGGCCATTTAGAATCTAATGCTGGTCATTTGCAAGAACACAATCCTGCTTCTCATTCCACCGCTGGGTTTCTGTAATTGAGAGGACTTAGTTCCACTTGATGATGTGGGTCTGAGTCCTGGTTTTTAATCACGAAAATGACTTTCCAAAGCCATCAATGACTTTCCGAAGACGGCTGTTTATGCAAAAGAAGAAAAATAATTACCTCAGCAGTTAATGTGGGACCCTCGCATTTCACACCTAGCTGCAAATCCCACCTTTCAACAGTCAACTTTTTTCCCCTCCTCTCGCCGGTTCAAAACAAAGAACCCTTGTTCTGCTGCCAGACAGAAAGCCGAGTTCTGTAAGCAGCTCTGTGGTGAAACAGGTGTAGTTTGGATCTCTTTCTGTTCCCACTCATTGCATATGTGGCTTCATTAGCAGGATGGGAAGAACCTCGGCATGCTGACTGGGCCGTCTAATTTGAGCGTCCGAAACAGAATACTTTAAATTATAATTTCGTCAGAGCGTGAGAGGCCGTCTGCGGCTCTCTTAATTTGAAGCAGTCTGCGGATGCGAATTTGAATTAATAATCCAGAAAATTGATACTACCTCTCACTGCACGGGTTCTAGTATTGACTTTCTCTTCCTCTGCCCTCTGCCTTCTGCTTCCCTCTCTCTCTCTCGCTCTCCTCTCGGCCTCTGCGGGGTCTTCATTACCACAAGATATAGACGTAGCTCTGTTAAGCCCGCCGAGGCCGGGTGCTCTAATGAGGGGTAGACTCATCACGCCGGGCACCAGTTCACTGCTCTCAGGCAAACTTACTGCCACCAAAATTCTTTTAATATTCTGAAGAATGTAGAGTACTACAGTTGCCAGGGAAACCAGAGGTCACATGGTCACAAAGGTCCGGGGCTTCCAGTTGAGTAGCCAGAATGCCTCTGATGATGATTTATTCAAACTTAGTTCAAAATTTGCAACCCCCCTTTCTCCCCCTACCCCTCTCTCCTCCCATTCCCACTTCATTGCCTTAATGTAGCCAGACCCTCATTCATAACTGTCAAGAACCTATCCATCTGGACCGTGGCTTATTTAGTCCAAGAATTATACATAAAATGCATTTTCCACAGTGGAAGGGAGTGAGAGAGAAAGAGAGGAAAAGGCGGCAATTTAACTTCTTTTGGCTCACAGATAATGATTCTCGGGGAAAGAGGGGTGATAATCTGTAGGTGATCCGCCCCTACTGAGGTTTTCTGCAGATCTCAGGCAATGCCGAGCCGGCTGCGGAGGCCTGACCCCGTGTTTGAGCCCCGACCTCGGAGCTGAGAGCGACAATAGAGGCAGAGGAACAGAGCCAGAGCCATGCAGTATTAATAAAGTGTTGAAACACTGAGTGTGTGGAGCAAATCATCCCCTGTAGATCCCAGTGCTGCTAATAACTTATATATGAAGATCAGGAGTTTGAATGTAGTTGGTTGGAAAAATACAATGCTGTCCGTATTTACACTTTTAAACATAGGATAGTAGAATCTTTCAACAACTTTCAGAGTACAGCTGATTATATCTGTCAAGCTCCTAATAGAACATAAAATACCACAAAATCACCATATATATTCATGCCCATAAAATTCTAAAATCAAAAAGTTGTCCATAAGACTTGTGCATCACCATTATTGATACTATATAATGATGGCTATTGTGTTTGTAGCAGTCCAATGTACCATTGCTTTTTACAATTATGGATGAAAATATAGGATAGGAGTCCTGACAGCACCAGCTCAGACGACCAAGACAAGTTCACTTCAAGAAAGTGTCCACATCTTACAGATTCCATGACAAACGAGTCAAAAGGCAAAAGTTTACATTCTGCAAAATATTAATTTACCAAAAATAAGAGGGATCATACAAAATGCATGTTATTTTTTATTTAGTACTGACCTGAATACAATATTTCACATAAAATACATTTGCATATATAGTCCAAAAGAAAAATAAAAAGTAAAAATAAAAATTTAATTTATAAAAAATGACCCTGTTCAAAAGGTGCTTAATACTGTTGTTACCTGAATGATCCACAGCTGTTTTTGTTTGTTTGTTTGTTTGTTTTATTGAGTCCCTTAACTGCCCACTGTTCTTCAGAAAAATCCTTCAGGTCCCACAAATTCTTTGACTTTTCAGCATTTTTGTGTATTTGAACTCTTCCAACACTCACTGTATGATTTTGAGATCCATCTTTTTCACACTGAGGACAACTGAGGGACTCCTATGCAACTATTACAGAAGGTTCATATGTGCACTGATGCTTCAGAAGGAAACACAATGCATTAAAAGCCTTTAGAAGAATTTGAAGATCAGCATAAATTTAATTTATTTTGTCTTTTGTTGCTTCTGAATGGCAGTACTAAATAATAATAATAATAATAATAATAATAATAAAAATAAAAGATATTTAGGCAAAATAAGAAAAAAATGTACACATCTTCATTCTGTTCAAAAGTTTACACCCCTGGCTCTTAATGTACTGTGTTTCCTTCTGAAGCATCAGTGCACATATGAACCTTCTGTAATAGTTGCATAGGAGTCCCTCAGTTGTCCTCAGTGTGAAAAAGATGGATCTCAAAACCTTCCGCAATAGTTGTATATCAGTCCCCCAGTTGTCCTCAGGTTGAAAAGATCCCAGACAGCAGCTGACTCTGTGCCGGATTCGTTTTCAAACCGGCAAATCCGCGTTACAGTCACATCCGTTTCAGTACTGTATCACCGTCTTAGACGGATCCGGCCTGGGCCTGGTTTCAGTGGGCGTGGACTACTGTCACAGAGCGGATCCGGGCCGAGTCTGGTACTGCTGAGGTTGCTGGTCCAAATGAGGGAAAACCAGATGTGTGCCGGTATTGGCCCGTTGTGCCAAAAGACACTGGCCCAAGTCTGTTTTGCGGATTTGCAGAAGTATGGGCCAGCTCGACCAGATGATTTTTGCTGGCTGGAATGGATCTCAAAATCATACAGTCATTGTTGGAATGGATTTAACTACACACAAATGCTGACAAACCAAAGAATTTGTGGGACAAAGAATATGTAATACCTTTCTAATTACATTAAAACTACAGAATATTAGTAAGTACAGGTTGTTCCATAACTTAGTTACATTAAGTACATTTTGTTTTATGTATGTACAACGGCTACTACTAAGTACTAAATTAGGTAATTACTCTGTATTATGGACACCTTAAAATAGTGTTACTGAAATATTGTATTCAGGTCAGTACTAAACAAAAAATAACATGCATTTTGTAATATCCCTTATATTTTGGTAAAATAATTAACATTTTGCTTATTCTGCAAAGTGTATGTAAACTTTTGACATAAACTAAAGACTTAAGGTCTTTTCACACTCAGTCCAAAATTTTTGAATGTTAAAAAATAAATATGACTTCACATTGTGTATGCCTCTGAAACATTCGTCCGCCATAAAAAGGTTCGGATCACGTTAGATTTGCTGTGTTTTCGTATCCGTAGCAAGCATTTTGATAGGAAAGTATGACAAATGTAAAAAAAAAAAAACATATGCAAAAATTTTGGACTCAGTGTGCAATGACCTTTAGTCTTGGTCCTTGAAATCTGACTAAGACTCGAACCACTTCTGATCTCGATATTGACGCGAGTCCTCTTTTGGTCTAGGTCTTGGACTTTATCTCTGTGGGACAGAGAAAAGCTTTGGAGAGACTTTTTAGTGTACAACAATGTTAATCTTGTCTACACAAATCTGTCATAAAGCTTCATAAGACTTACTGTACACCATGGGACTGTAGAGCAATTTTTGAGCTTGTATTACTGTAAACTGCTGACAAAAGCTAAAATAAAAATTGTCATGAATTGTTTTAATTCAGGGAAATAATACACAATAACGGTAAGTTCCCCTACTATTGAAAAACTGTATTGGACGTTGCATGTAATTTTATGGTATCATTTTCAGAAGTGAACAACCATTTTTTTCTTATCTGTTTTGCACATTAGGGTTGTATGTTACATCTAATGTTGTTAAATTAATGTTTATTACATTATTCCAGTTTGTTTTTCTTATGATGGTGTTTAGTGGCCATTTGGTGCACTTTGCAAAAATATAAAAAAAATGACAGTGTCTTCATCACACTTTTATTTGAATTTTGTATAACTTGAATGAAGTTACAGTGACTTGTGTTATCAATGTGTTATCAGTTTTGGAAAAAGTAATGGCAAACTTCAGAGTAAGAAGAAGCTGCTCAACTGTGCAGATGGTGCTCTTCCCAAAAATGATTAATTTACTTTTTAACCCCATCTGGCTCATTTACATGTGCCATTAGTGTTTAATGTTTGTGTAAATGTAAAAACATTATTTGTTATTCCAATATTACTGTCTGATGGCATTGTCAGAGGTATTTTGGGATGATATGAGGGTTATTGCCCTTTGTGTTACAATCCTTTCTTAATCCAGGAAAAAATAGAAAATAATGTTCATAATAATAAATAATATACAAATGTGAATATAATACCAATATGTTCGTGTTAATAAATACTGAAATTCATTCAAAACGTTAACGTTTTTAAGTTTGAAATTATCTATCTGTTGACTATAAGTAACATTGTACCTACATATCTTCTAACTCTCATTTGAGTGTTAGTAGAGTGTTAGTAGACTGGTAGGGTTAGAATAAGTTGACATGTATTAGCAAAGTTACTTATAGTCAGTAGAATGTCTGTTGGGCAACCACCACAGTAAAAAGTTAGCAGATGTTAAGCAGACAGTCTACTCATACTCTAATGCAGACACTTTTATCTAAGAGTTTATCTCAAAGTTAGCTTTAAGTAAAAGGATAGAAAGAAAAAAAAAGCAGAGCCTCTCTGTGTGTCTTGCCCCACTGTCACCAGTTGACCATATCTAACAGGGATGAAATTTTAACTGAACCCTTTTTTTTCAACAGATGTTTGTTAATGCAGACTGGGTGGCTGGGTGTTTCATTTTATACATCCGTGGCAATGTGTTTGATTGAAGTACCTGAATTCAATAATTAAGAGGTGTTTCTTGTGTATATGTAACTATGTATGTATGTATGTATGTACATACTTGTGTGTGTGCGTGTGTGTGTGTGTGTGTGTGTGTGTGTGTGTGTGTGTGTATTAACACCACTTTGCCTGGCATTATGGCTGCTCCACAGGACAGTTACCCTGGCTCTCTCTTCCGCTGTCTCAGCTCAAAGCCATCCTCCTTCCCTGGGACAGACTCCCACAGAGGGGCAGATGCTCTCATTTTACCCACCAGGAGTACCAACCACCCCCACCCCCAAACACCCACCCAACCAACCACACACACACACACACACACACTCATCTATAACACACTCACTCTGATGATCATGAACTCAGTTATTGCATGTGTTGATAGATAACTGCATATTAGATATGAATTAGATACTGAAAACAAAAACTGAAGCATTCCTCTTTTTCCCCCGTTTTGACCTTCAACCCTTTCTTTTTTCAAGTAGTATGTGGAGTGCAAATGCATGTTGTCTTAATTTCTGTTGTCTTAATATGCACTGTAAAGCTATGATTGAATTTTTAGTTGAATGTCACAAGCACAAGCAGTTATAAATAAATAAATAAATAAATATTTTCTTTCATTGTGGATTATATATATATATAAGTATATAAGTATATATATATATATATATATATAAGTTTGGGATCAGTAAGATCTTTTTACGTTTTTTTTTTTCTTTTTTTTTCTTTAATGCTCATCAAAGTTCAACTTATTTGATCAAAAATATAATATTATGAAATGTTATTGCAATTCAAAATGACAGTTTTTTAAATTCAATATGCTTTAAAATATAATTTATTTCTGTAATGCAAAGCTGAATTTTCATCAGCCATTACTCCAGTCTTTAGTGTCAAATAACCGTTCAGAAATCATTCTAATACACTGATTTATTACTTGTATTATTAATGTTGGAAACAGTTATGCTGCTTAATATTTTTTTGGAACCTGTGATACTTTTTTCAGGATTCTTTGATGAATAAAAAAAATAAAAAGAACAGCATTCATTCAAAATAGAAATCTTTTCTAACAATATACGTCTTTACTATCACTTTTTATCAATTTAACACATCCTTGCTGAATAAAAGTATTCATTTCTTTCACAGAGAGAAAGAAAGAAAAAAAAGTACTGACCCCAAACTTTGAACGAGGTGTTTAATGTTACAAAAGTTTTCTATTTTAAATAAATGCTGGTCTTTTTAACATTTTATTTATCAAAGAATCCTGAAAAAAAGTATCACAGGTTCCAAAAAAAAATATTAAGCAGCACAACTGTTTCCAAAACTGATAATAACTCAGTATATTAGAATGATTTCTGAAGGATCATGTGACACTGAATACTGGAGTAATGATGCTGAAAATTCAGCTTTACATCACAGGAATAAATTATATTTGAAAGTATATTAAAATAGAAACCAACTATTTTAAATTGCATTAACATTTCACAATATTACAGTTTTCTGTATTTAATAAAATAAACACAGCCTTGATGAGCAGAAAAGTCTCCTTTAAAAAGCATTAAAAATCTTACTGATATCAAACTTTTGAGCGGCAATGTATATATATATATATATATATATATATATTTACACCTGTATACAATTTAGATATAAATCTAAATAATTTTTCCTTAATATATACATGCATGTCTGTGTATTTATATATACATAATAAATATACACAGTACACAGACATATAGTATGTAAACATAAACTTTCATTTTGGATGTGATTAATCGTGACATATATATATATATATAATTTGTTAATAATTACTTATTTTGATTTGCATTTTCACACAACTGTTAGATCTTGTACTAATGAATGAATGATGTGGGAATATTTATTTATTTATTTATTTATTTTAGTGATTAATAAATTATATTTTATAGTCACAAGTTCTGTTATAACTGACCATGACTTTATGCTAGCATATAGCTGACCTCAAAGCTAACGTGCATGGACTAAAAGCTACTATTACATATGGTCTTTAACAGATCCTCTCGTCTCTTCCTTAAATGATGGATAAACATTAGACCAGTCACCACTTGAACAAAGAGCACATTGACTGTTATCTGCGGGCTTTGAGTTTCTGCCTCCCTCTCTCTTCCTCTCTATCAGTTATATGTGCTCTATCTACTGGACAAATCTCTAACAGGCCTGAGAACAGAAATACCACACAGCCCAAACCCTGTAAATTACTCATGCTTGATATTGCTTCTGCCAGGACTCTAGCCCCTTATTTCCTCTCAGCACACACACACACACACACACACACACACAAGTCAATGGCAAGCGTTTTCATTAACTTTGTGTGGAGACTGTGTGTGTGTATATGTGTGTAAATGTTATCGTCTATGCTCAGGAGAGTGGTGAGCCTCTAGGAGCCTTAATGTACCTCAACTAATGAAGGGCCCTTTAATGCGCTGCGACCATTTTCCCCAGCATTTCTTACCAAATGGTCTCAAAGCCATACCGCCGCTGAAGATCACACTTTCCTCCCTGAAAAGCTGCCTCTCCCACAATATAATTGAGTCATCTGGCTGTGAAACTGACAGCTGAACTGGCAGCTGTGGGCCAGCCAGAAGAGAGAGAGAAGAAGAAGAAGAAAGACAGTAATTAGTGTAAGGAAATAATGAAATAGGAGTTCACCACAAAATCAAATCCTCTGGTAAGAGGAAACTTCTGGTCAACCTAGTCGTAAAACCACTGAGGTCACATGGACTATTTTATCAATGACTTTACTACCTTTCTTGGCCTTGAATGTGTCAGTTGCATTGCTGGCTATGGATTCAGAAAGCGCTTCATCAAAAATATCTTAATTTATGTTCTGAAGATGATTTAATAGGTTTGGAATGACCTGAGGGTGAGTAATTAATGACAGAATTTTCATTTTTGGGTGAACTATCCCTTTAAGTTTAGTAATGTTAGATGTTCTTGCTTTTTTAAATAATAATTGTCCTTGTTGCAGCTATTTTATTATTTCTCTTGATATCTGGTTAGTTGAGTAAGTCAACATTTAGCTTGTTAAACAGAATCTGACCTCCCCTGGCTATTTCCAGATAATCTGGAACAAAAGAAAAATAAGTGAAAATGCTGAAAAGGATGTGGAGGCGAAAGGTTAAATGCAAGTAAAATGCTTCAAAAATGTATAAATTTATCATTGGTTTGTGCTATCAGTGCTAAAAGGCATATTAATTCGATTTAGATTTGATCTGTGTTAATTTAAGAACATCTGAGAACTTTTTTCCTCCAAACACATCCTTTTCACCCAGGCTCTGCTGATGCTTGCCATTACCCGTGTTAAAAGAGCTTCATCTCAGAATGATAATTATGCAAATTGGTGGCTGGAGGTAATGGAGAATGAACACACCCCTGCGCAAATGAGACAATAACGATTCCTGAGGAAAAAAAAAGGAGAGAAAATTAACATCTTATTTTAAAGCTGATCTAATGACGTTCAGGTACGCCTTGATCAAAGCCAAAACACACTACTGCAAGAGGCTGATTTTAGCTTTGGCACTTTATCTGACTTTCTCTATCTCATTCAAGCACAGGTTCAAAAATGAGGGAGTCTTAAAAACATACTTTCGCAAAAGTTTATTTCAGGTAATTTTGTCCCCCTCATCAAGACCGAATACAGATCCCATGTATAAATGCTGATGCCGGATATGTTTATTATCTATTAATTACTACTAAATCAATTCCTCATGGAAGTTAATGGAACAATGATTTAGTAATTTTAAACAAAACAAAGTCTCTCAATCTAATCTAGTCTAAAAGCCTCTCTATCCCCATCTGTGGTCAAAACTTAACATTGCAAGTTACTTGCAGAGCTATTTATTTGTGGTTTGGCATTGCTTTTTCGTGGATGAGTCTGATGGTTATGGATGAATCTGATGGTCAGAGGTACTTCATCTTTTCCTGCTTAACAACGTGATGTTAAGTCAAAATAACAAATGATGTAAACCAGAAATTCCCTTCCAAAGCTCAAAATAAAAATCGCTATTGTAGGCTTACCGTAGTGAATCTACAATATATTGCGCTTACCTAATGGAATTCTGTCCATTTTTACTTTTTTTAAAAAAAGAAAAACTTCCGTAGTGAAACTTTATTGAATCATTGAAATTCATGTTTCGTTTAGATGCCACTGTGGAATATCAGCAAGATGGACTAGAGGACAGAGGATCCACATAAGCAGAAAGAAAAAGAGGGAGTGAAGGTGTATATGTCCCATACAGCTCCCGGCACTGACTAATTGGTGCAGTACTCATGCCTCAGCAAGATGAGCACCCTGAAGCCAACAGCTCTCAACAAACACAGCTGACCATATCCGCTATGATTACCTCTTCACTGAATCACATGACTGAAAATGTCACCAATTACTTGACAATAGGTCAGTCCTCTGACACAAATCCCAGAGTTAGTATATTGCTTGAAATTATATATTTAGAATGATGTTTAGTGGTACTTACAGGTAAAAATGTCTAATGTGTAAATTTCATGATGTGGCCATGTTGTTGAGTGGCTGGAAAATGCTGAATTTTCACAATTGCATGAGGGCTCCGTTGACACAGTACATGTTTGGGTTAAATGAAATCATTAGGCATGTGATCTTGGTGTAAGCCAAGTAAAAGAGGGTGGTTGGAGTTGGAATGCAGGTTTTGAAATATCATGTAGTGGAAAAAAAAAAATCTTGGGCATGCTAGTGTCAGTTACCAATAATTCCAATAACCGTTGTAAAGTAGAGTAAAATAAATAAATGTATACATAAACTAACAAGCATTAGTTAATAAATATGTGAAATAAACAATGAAAGTGAACAGTTAAACAGTTAAAATAAAGGTGGTAACTCAAACACCAGAAAATAAGAATTTAAATCCCCATAAAATACCTTCCTATACATAATCCTATAATCCTTATCTCATTCTTTCCACACATCCCACAATAACACCACTCCCCCTTTAGTTTTCCAAATCTATAGATACACTTCACTTTGCACTTCACTTTGAGTTTTTACACACATCCTCAATGTCTGTGTTGGCCCTCAAATGCAGGCCAACACAACTGTAAGATACTGTAAGACAAATCCAAATTCTGCTGTAAAGCAGCTGTGGCAAGACAACAGTGTAATTACTCAGCTCCAGTCACTTCAGTGTTGATTCAGTTTAGTTCAATAACTGTGTAAAGTTAATTGATTGTAAAACAAGATTAAGTTAGCTATAAGCAGCTCTATTAAAGACAGTAGTGTCATTATTCAGCTCAAGTCAGTTCAGTGTTGATTCAGATCAGTTCAATAACAGTCAATGTTATAAACAAATTCAATTTAAAGCAGAGACAATAGTGTCATTATTCAGCTCAATTTGTTTCAAGCTTTGCTCTCATCCAACATTTTCAGTGCAAATCAATAACATTACTGAATATTAAAGGGATAGTTCACCCAAAACTGAAAATTCTGTCATTAATTACTCACCCCCATGTCATTCCAAACCCATAAGACCTTTGTTCATCTTCGAGCTTTCAGACCCTGCATAGACAGCAATGCAACTGATACATTCAACCCAGGCTCACTGGAAATACGTGCCTCTGTTCCAACATGTCCTCCAATTTATACGACCAACTAAAGTCGTTTTCACAAATCCTCAAATACGTCTCTGTAAAGCGTATTCAACATTTGCTCCCTTATCAGTAACAGGTATCTAACTCAACCTTAGCATTATGTGTAGGTCGATTAGTAGCGCGTTGCACTGCGGAGTGGTATAATCATATGAACACAGGTTCGATTCCAGAGAACGCATATGTTTTCATTGTATGTTTTTTTTTTTTTAAATATGCACTAGAAAACACGTTTAAATTACCCTGAAATCGTATAAAAACTCATACGTCATTCGATGCCGTCAGATCCAACGCGACACTGTCATTATTTTTATGACCGCTAGAGGGCGCTTAACTTTAAAATGTAAGAATGGATCGTATTTGGTCGATTCAAAAATGTACAACTGGGTCGTATTTTCTTTGAGGACAGTCTCCTCTGTATACATCTCTGCGACACATAATTACGTACCTTGTTGCACATTTCGTGGCAGTTTCGAAGGAAAATGTCAGGAAAGTGGTGCTAAAAGATGTTCAATATGTGGTACGTATTGCAGCTGTTTAGAATTCAATTATCCAGGGAGTGTTGTTAAAGGTTAATACTCTGTTGTGTTGGAAATATCCCCTACACCAAAAACAACCCTAAACCTAACCAATAGTGTTAACAAATGATAATAATTATATCATGAAGTGATATAAAAACGCTCAATGCTGCTGTGCTATTTGAACTTCCTTATGCATATTTGAGCTGTTTTGTCGAACTGTAGTTCAGACCGGAGCTCTTAAATTGCGTGAGCTACAGAGAAAACCTACTGAATTAGAAAACTCGACAACGTTACGACAACGATCAAAAGTATCGGTTTTCAAATCGTGCAGGATATAATATTCTTAATATAATGTTCTGCAAGTAACTGTGTGAAAATTAGGCTTTATTAATCAAAACTCTGTGTAAATCATACTTTGTGTGCAAAGGAATAAAAGTTGTTGGAGATTTACTGAAAACTGCGGCCATTTTTACATACAAGTAATTTTTTTCAGTTTTGCAGAAATGAATATAGAGGCACTTATTTCCAATGAGCCTATGTTGATATTTTTTGTGCGCAAAGAAAACAAAAATAGCAACTTTCTTTGACAGTCTTTGACGCACCTTCATAAGAGTACCACAAACCATGTGTGACACAGGAGCTGGCGTTCTGACTTAGAACCTAGATATAATGCGCCATCACACACACACAACAAACAGACACACTGTATTTAAAACAGTCTTCGTAAATTTGTCTGAAGATTTCGACAGAGGATGGCTTGCCATTTTTGGCCAGCCATAGAAATTGTTGAATAAAGTCGTTATTTTTAGGTTTCATTTTATTTTTATTTTTTTATTTTTTGCACACAAAGTGTTCTCGTAGCTTCATACAATTACGTTTGAACCACTTTCTGGGCCTTGAACGGTGTTGCTGTCTATGCAGGGTCGGAAAGCTCTCGGATTTAATCAAAAATATCCTTTTAATCTACAATCAGTAGTACAGTAATCATAGTATACTGGACACTATATTGGTTATCAAATTCAAAATATTTTTGCCTTACCAGCCTTACTGGTTTATTCATGAAATACAAGCTGTTTGTCAGACCTGTGGCAAATAATGTAGTGTGTCACTCACTTTAGGTATCCAAATCTTTGCAATATAATACAGTGTTTTTACTTTTACCACCACCACCATTAAAATCACCACCCTGAGAATCTCACGACCCCACCTTATATCTTTAAGCTACAGCTGAAATTAATTTTAATCGAAGTGTTTTGATACACCTCTAAAACAGCCACCCAAATCCCACGATATAGAGTCCTATAAAGCAGCTCATCACCACGAAAGGAAGAAAGGTTTTGGAAATGAGGAAGAATGTGTCTTTGTTTTGCAGTGGGATGATGAAAGGGGGTATTTCTTCTCAAAAAATATGAGTGGAACAGAGGAACAGGACAATCATGAAAGATGTGTGTGTGCGTGTGAGTGAGTGAGAGAGAGAGCAGCACAGAGTGGGACATGTTAATGCAGTGTAATTTTTTCTCCTTCCCTCCCTCAGCTTGATCGATAGGCAGGGGTAAAGTGCTTACAAATTACCAAAGGCGAATGCAACTCTATTAGCACGCAAGTGGATTTCACAACATTCGTCAGTCTTTTCATTTCTCTTGCACCACTCACTCTCTCTTTTTGCACTCTCTCCTTTGCACTCCCTTTCACACTCTTTCTTCTCCACGGAAATCCATTTGCTAAAAGGCTCTTTTTTTCTACCTGTCATAACCTCGGACCATTTCAAAAGGCTGTGTTTGATCATAATTAGCCTCAGGAAATCTAATTCTAATATGATGCCTTTTAAAAACCTCACCCCTCCCTATGGCACTTTCAGCCAACCATGCAAAAACACACAGATTCTGTTTTTCAAATATATATATATATATATATATATATATTTGTATTATCCATTGTCTTTTTTGTATTGTAACATTATTGGCATGGATGTGCTTTATTAAATGGAAACGGTCTTATGAAAACACAACAAAGCCAAACGCAAGGGATCCAACGATGGTAACATCACACATACGCATATACACTCGCTAATTCTTTAAAGTTTCATTCATTAAAGCTTATTGTGTGTCACCACGGCTAAGCCCTTATTACCGTGCATTTAGGAAATGAGGCAAAGAGTAGAGGAATAAGAGACCAATCAATAGCGCTTTTCATTTCGCCTCTAATGGGTCGCCTCCACTTTTTCCCCAGACGACGGAGAAAAAAAAAGTAAAAGAAAACATGGGAAAGATCAGTGTAACAGCCATAAAATGTAATTTCTTCACAGAAGCACAGACAATAATGTTTTCTGCCCCCCTCTGCATATTTTAGTGGCATTTTGCTAAATTGAGTATGGATTTAACATCAAAGGTTTCATGAATTTTTCAAATGAGATATTAAAGTCAATATTTCACAAGGCGGATGTTTCAATTCGAGATGCTTACACAATAATGCAAGGAGCATTTGCACTGAGAACGTGCAGACAAAGCCACATTAGTTGAGCCCAGGAAATTATAATGAATTCAGTGGAGGGAAAATAAGGGATGGGGGGAAAAAAAAATCAAACCTGGAGGTTTCCATTTGACAAATGGCAGTTATTGCATGAGGGAAACTCTTAAAGGTCTCTGCAGCACAAAATGCACAAGTTTCTCAAGGTAAAGCTCCAACTGTGGACTACACAGATAAAAGGATGTAGAAGACTGATTTACAGGTTTGTCAGGCCCTCTCAGGAGAGTATTAACCGCTAGGCCTTTATTAGTTAACTGAGCAGCGTCCTCTTGAGGCTTGATTTCAGATGGTTTGACTGTCCATCAAGCCTGCTGACGGTAATTAGGACATTGGAGAAGAATACTGACAAGTCCCAGCGGTTTGCTCAAGGCCTAGTATTTTATTTCACTGTAGGACATTTTCATAGCATCAAAGAAACAGAAAAAGCTCACGTACTATCTAGGTTTTACGTGGCGTTAACTTTACCTAAAGGTTTATGGGTGTTTGCATCAAGCCCCCTTCAACGTCTTTACAAACAAGTGTAGTTTATACCTTCATATGCCGTCTGTCCTCAATCCAGTGTAAACTGAAGACTTCATGAAGAGTGTTTTTCCCTTAAGGCTGGATACAGGTAGATCTCTGAGGCCGAGAATAATGGTCCTCGGTAGGTTCCACTGGGCGTCGTCATGCGTGTCGCTTCCTCTGATACAGGGAGACGGTGCTTAGGCATGTTTTAGCAGCATCCGTGCGAATCTCCCCAGGGAAAGCCTGTCGTGGTGTGTGTCTGAGGGACCGGCTGAAGACAGAGACACTCTGCAGTCTGCCTGCCCCATTAGACATGCATGACTCAGCATCAAGCTGTGGTATAATGAGCGAGCGTGGAGTTGGACAATGACCATCTTCAAAAAGAACAACTTAGTCTGTTTGTTGGTCTTGTTTGCATAAAGACTCTGAGTATTGATAGTTTATAATATGGAATATGGATTTGGCTGGGTGAATTCTAAATGCTCCTTCCCACAATTTTGTTCGTATTCAACCAGTTTCGTTAGTGATTTAATATTTACCTGATCTCATAACGAAAGTTTCCAACAGGAATTAACAGTAAAACAGCAAGCACTTGTAATCGTTTTCGTACACAGCTCCGTGTGTTGTGTAAGGAATAATTGACGACAGGCCTAGAAGATAATGCACAACCGAGGTGGTGATGCTACACCTCGGGTGTGCATTATTTTCCAGGAATTCAACGGCCTGAAGTCAATTATTCCGCTTATACTACGGTTACCACACCTCAAGACATCGATCAGATGATATATTTCAAGGCATTCGTCCGTTTTTTGTCCTTAAAAGCTATTGTGAGTAGGATTAATTTCTTACGCAGCTCATCCAACTCCTTCATTGCTAATTCCAAAATGTCATTTTAGACCTAGTAACAACGCTTAAGTCTTTGATAGTATGTAATGTAATGTAGGTTAGACAGACAGACTGGCAGGCAGACAGATGGAAAGAGAAAGAGAGAAAGAAAGAAATTAAGATCGTGAATTACCTCTGTGAGTCTGCGCTTCTCTCAAAAGTGATCAGCAGCAGCGTCTCTACTTATAGTGAAACTTTAAGTTAATTTTCTTCAGGAACCGCGTCGTTGTTACCTCGCTTGTGAGAAATGTCATGTAGTTTTTAAGTTGTTAATCATCAGAGCAGCACTAACAACATTAGCGCGTATATTCACGTGTGTGCTGATTTATGTGTGTGCGGCTATAAGAGAGAGAGTGTGGGAGAAAAAGAGTGTGTGCTTTTCGTACATAATAAGATGTCATTTTGAGGCAAAAACATGGAAATAATCTGTCATTTTTATCCTGTTGTTTACTGTATTTGTTTGTTTGGCCAGTGTCATTGTGGGTTTTGTTTATTGTGCTGTTTTAGGCTGTAAGGACCTTTGAAATAACTGAAATAGTGTGGCAAAGTGATATAGACATGTAATGCGGTCAGAAGATGCCTGGAACTACATTCACCGTACGTTTCCCTGAAAATAATGCACACCTTCAGAACGTTCGTCAGCCAATCAGATTCAAGCATTCAACGGCTCCGTAGTAAGACTTAACAAGTTTGCTCAGTAGTTTAGCTGGCATGGAACCGGACTTAGGATGTGGGATCCTTGGGTACGAATCTTGTGAAAAACATGACTCATGATGAAAGAGCTGAAAGATGAGACATCAAAAAACAAGTTAAAACACATCACATTCGATTTTGTTCATAGTATCAGGGTAGGTTCAGGTGTAGTGCAGATGCTACATTACTTTAAAACATCACAGAGCATTAGAGTTATAGTGCCACTCAACGGACATTAAAAGTCAGAACTGCAATGATGTACAAAACCAGCGTCACATAAAACTTATCATATGTACGGTGATCTGTTCTGGGGGAAAAAAAACTAACACTCTTTTAACACCACTTGGTGGACATTTCACATCGAATATGTCACGAAACGTACATGACAGTACTTATTTTGCGTCTTGTGAAAATGTTCCCACAGGTACGTTTTTGTCAGAAGTACTCATTTGGAGTACTACTTGTGCATATTTCTTAATAATAATCCTAAAATGTGTTTTAATGTGACTATTTATGCGGAGTGTATAATATTGGTCTTTAAAATGTAATAACATATAGCCTAGTTTGAAATGAATAGGATGTTTGTCAACTTGCGGTCGGATCAGAGACAGCTCCGTAGCCTAGCCTATAGCTGAAAATATAAAATGTACAAACACAATAAAATTTAAAGTTACTTTAATTTCTTAAAAAATAATAATAATAATAATGTAATTGATGTAATAAATACACGTTAACTGGCAGAATCCATCGTATATTAAAAGAAATAATAATAATAAAAAAAAAACCGAACACTTTTGCAATCAAGACTAAAAAAACAACGCCAGAATGAAGCCAGAAGTTCAGAATTCAAGCCAGATTTGGCCCAGACTCTGTTGCAATCTGGAAAGCCAAGAATACCAATGTAAATTTGTTAATCCACAGTATCATTTTTTAACCAAATAATCGTCTATTTTTTGTTTTTTAAAAACATGCTAAAATACATTTTAACATTTTGAGAGGAAAATAAAAATTGCATTCAGAAATAATAACGTCAGGCTATTTTAGTTTCCCTCACTTTACAACAAATTGTTTAAATTTAACCATAATCATAACAGAACAAGAATGAAAAAATATATCATTCTAATTGATAAATACAATTGCAGTATAAAATATAGGCTAGGCTCAGTGTAATAGAGAATGCTCGGTAATCAGGTGTTACGCTGGCAATACTTCGCAACAAGCCATGCGGCGGCCAAGCTAATATGGCCGCCAATCAGGAAGTGGGTTCAGAGTTCAGCAGAGGGAGCGCAACCAGTCAGTACTCAGGTGAGGGCTCCCTCTGCTGGCGTGGCGTTACACTCAGCTATAGACAAGCCAAAACAAAGCGAAATTGAAGGTAAAGTTGGGCTCATATCCTACCTCTCTCATTTGGCACAAATTCAAATTTTTCAATATTCGCGATGTATTTAAAGCTAAAATATTATTTATTAGGTAAAATAGGCTTTGTAGTTCGCTCGCGTTCCAGTGTTGACTGAAACACCGTTGATTATTCGCTGTTTCGAATATGTGCAGCGCCGGCACGATCAAACAGCGAAAACATACATAGTCATTTTTGGTCATACAGTAAGGCTTCCAAAACTACAAAGTGTTAAAAATTTAACAATTCAAGAATATTATTAACGTTTATTAGAATTCTTTCTATGCTCTTCAGTTCCTATTATGCTCTGGAAACTGAATGAAAAAATATTTTTGCCAAGAACAAACCGAAATGAAAACATTTTGCTTTTAATCCGTGTATTTAACAGCCTGGGAGATCTTTCCAGTACAGTACCCTGTTTCACAGTAAAAACTCAGAGCGCCCATTCCGGAGATGGCCCCAAAGTGAGGGGGCACAGTGGCAGAGGCCGGGCTGGGCCCCCTTTTATTCCTTTTCACACAAAGAATGATTTACAGGTAAAGAGTTTTGATTAATAAAGCCTAATTTGCACACAATACCTGCAGAATATTATGTAATGACTTCAAAACAATTTTAACATCCTGCTGATTTGAAAACTGATACTTTTGAACATTGTCATCACATATAGCTTCATATGCATTAGTTCTCTAATTCAGAAGGTCTGCTCTAGCTCATGCGAGTCCGCGTTGCACTTGAGTGATGAAGAGCTCCAGTACAAACCCTGTGAAAATACAGTCGCCGTGATTTTTCCAAGTAAGACATGTTCCTGGATCAACATCTTTTGTTGATCCTGGATCAACATTACTGTTCAGAAATATAGACTTAACCCAATCCCTACCCCTAAACCTAACCCTACCCATAATTTATTAGTTTAATATAATAGCTGATTAACAAGGGTGTAGAAGCATCTAGCTCTGATCTAAGCCTAAAACTGACATTTCCAGAAAAGTTATCCCTCAATTCTGAAATGTTGATCCAGGAACATGTTTTACTAGGTGAAATCATGTTTACCGTGAAAATACGGTTCGACAAAACAGCTCAAATCCTCACAAGTAAGTTAAAATAGCATGGCTGCGTCAACTCATGCATTTTTATAACTCATTCATTTTATATCACTAACTATCGGTTAGGGTTAGGTTTAGGGTTGGGTCTGGTGTAGGCAGGGGATATTTCCAACACAATAGAGCATTAACCTTTAGCATCACTCTCTGGATATTTAAATTCTAAACAGCCGCAATACGTACCTAAAACAGCGTAATAACACAGTAATACATGCCTGTACCAACTTAATAAAAATGTGCCACGATCACATATTAAATGTATGTTTTAGCACCACTCTCTGGACATTTCACTTTGAAACTGCCGCGAAACGCTCAGTAAGGTATGCCATTACGGTGTTGCATAAATGTATATAGAGGCATATATTTTCATGAGCCTGGGTTGGTTTTGTAATTTGCTTTGGATTTAAAAAAAACAAAAAACAAATGCTGAATGCATAAATGCAAATGTTTTAATAATGTAACATAAAGGTCACATATTTATGCAAATATGGTTTCTTTATAATAGCACACTTATTTTTCTTCCACAGCATAACGGTGTCCTTGGTTATGAAAATATATACTGCCTTTATATTTTAGTAGCAGTTCTTGAGGGAGATCATCATATCTGGGTGGTCCTCAACATCAAAATTTTAAAACCTCCTGCATTAGGCCGTAAAGAAAATGTCTCAACTCTTTTGTTATCAAAGTGCTGAGCATGGAACTTTAAGAGTTAAGAAGAAGTTCCACCTGTAGAAGTGAGATAAAAGATCACCTTGAGACACAAGACAAGTGATCTTGATGAGTTTAGCAGAATAGCAGGCCTTGCGCTTGCAAACCTTGCATTTTCATCAAGGCCGTAACGAGCTAATTAAGGGAGCAGAAAGTGATCACGGCACAAGCGGATTAGAAAGGAAAGTTTCGGCTCTTCCTGATCAGTGGGGGTGCTCTTGAGGGAGCGGCCAGCAGGGTGCCGCTCTCCCTGAAATCTTCTACGCCTCATCCTTCATCAGCCCCAACTCATCATGTCCCATCGCCGGCCCGGTTACACCTGAACACTCCACTGCTGCCAAACACCTGGCTCCATCTCCCTCTGTCCAAATGAAAAATAAGCATAATCTGCTTTCCTCAGGATCCAGCAAATGAGGGATTTTATGACAAATAGTGTGGGGGGTATTGTCTCGATGCAGAAAAGAGAGAATCGTGCAAGGGCCAAGAGAAAGGACAGAGCGTAAAAGAAGCAAACGGAAACAGGTTTTCCTCACACGGATAATTGCACTAATGAGAGAAGACTCTGCTAACTCCAGTTAGTGCGCCAAGAAGACTAGCTACACATACACAGTAATGAAACAAACAGTTTGCAGAGCTGACATACCCCAAAGATGGGACCAAAAACAAGTTTTGTTTTTGTTTGGTTGGTTTATTATTTATGAACCTTAACATTCATTTTAAGTGCTCTCTTTGGTTTCTATTCGTATGTTAAACATAATTGTCTCAAATAAAGTATAACAAGAGTTGTGTGTTGTACATCTTTAATTTATGAGCTGTATGAAAAGAAAAGAGTTGAAGCAAATCATTACTTGTCTTTAATATTTGTGATTGTGATCTGTAATTTTACTGATTACTATGTAAATGTGTTCTGCCCAGTAAATGTCTGTAAAAACTGGAATAAATTAAGTGAAATAGCCCATCATTCATTTTCATATGCAAGTAGCCTGAAGTACAAAACAAACTGATTACCAATTAGACGCCACATAATTTCTCATTCTTCTATAATTAATATCAGTGTTTTCTCTTTCGCCACATGGATTTGGCACACTGCAATTATGTTCCCATTTAACTGCCCCATTCAGACACTCAAAACTGCATTTTTTACTGTAAGGTATACAGCTGCTTAACTAAACAACTAAACACTTAACAATAATTGCAAAATTCAAAAACTCCAAAAACATACTGTATGTTCACATATAATTCACTGTAGGAACTTTTATTCCTTTCCACACAAATTATGATCATATGAGCATTATCAGTTAATAAAGACTTATTTTTGCACAGTGCAGTGTATAAAGCTACAATATGACCTCAAAACACTTTAATGTTTGCATCATGTTGCAGTAAACATGCTCGGTAGCTCACCTAGTACAGAGCTGCACTTGTGATGCACTCTGTCCCTTGAAACATGAGCCACAGCAGTTGATAAAAGCAACATAGGCTCATTGGAAATACCAGCCTCTACATACATTTCTGCAAAGCTGAATAAACTTACCTATATGTATGAATCACTGCAGTTTCCAGTTCAAATAGAAAAAAGTATGATTTAGACACCAATATGACATATGCATGAGTTTCGTTAGCTCACGCGATACAGCATTGCACTTCAGTGATAAAAAGCTCCGGTACCAACCCCGTGAAACTACATTTCGACAAAACAGCTCAAATCTGCATTAGGAAGTGAAAATAGCATGACCATCTTTGAAATGCCTCTCGGGTATGCAAGTGCAGCTCCTATCTCTTTGAAGGTTTTTTTTTTTTTCATATTTGAAAACACCAATGAAATCTGACAAGAACTGCCTTATAAATATGGTTCCTTGTGCTCCAATAGCATTATTATTTATAGCCAGTTATTTTTCAGGCTGGATCAGCCAGTGTGCATGCACAGTACTGAGAACACGTCATAGAACACTGAACTGTTTCTATTGCAACCGGGACTTCTAACGGCAGCTGCAGTGGCGCACTGACTTTACTAATCAACGACTGGCTCTTTCATTAAGGGGCTTGGCAGCCATAATGAGCATTGCATTTTTCCCTATTCAAAACATACAAGTAACATTCTTGGGTATTCTATAGTCTTTGGTTTGGTGTAGGGGATATTTCCAAAACGATAGCACATTAACCCTTAGCGACACTCCCCGGATATTTGAATACTAAACAGCTGCAATACGTATCTCAAGCGGCGTACTAAAATGCAGCAATACGTGCCTGCACCAATGTAATAAAAACATGTCAAGGTCACATATTGAATGTGTGTTTTAACGCCACTCTCTGGACATTTCACTTTAAAACTGCCGCAAAACATGCAGTAAAGTACGTAATTACGTTGCAGAAATGTATATAGAGGCATGTATTCCAATAAGCCTGGGTTGGATAAAAGACTTTCTGAAGTCTGAAGCTGAAATGACATGGTTGCTTTAGCAAATTATTATTAATTATTATTATTTTATTATTTATTTTTTTTTTTTCACAATTGTCTTTGTTAACTGAATATAGTCCCCAGCTATTTTACTATTACCTTAGTGGCTTAGTGCTGGTCATGTTGGAAGTTAATTAGCTGGGAACTATTTTTAGGCGTTGCATAATATCATTGCGCCTGCTGCACCCATGGTATGGCAGCAAAGTTCCTTAATTATTACGGCAGAATAAGAGTATAGTTCCTATCCACATCAGCCTGGAAAATCACAACTTTTAATTTTCTGTCGGTCTTAGTACACAATGTAACTACAGAAGAGTCACGTTTTAAATAGGAAAAATAGCTAAAATATTTGGTCATTTTTGAACGAGATGTTAATGGTCTAATCTGATTCAATGATTTGTGCAAAGCTATGCTAAAAGTACTACCGGCAGACCCGGAGATCGGCTGAATGGATTCAAAAACTCATCTGTTTAACTCTAGGGGAGTTGGAAAATGAGCCTATTTTCAAAAAAAAAAAAAGGAGTGTTCCTTTAACTTAGGCTTTTATTAATTTGGGTGTGGAATGATATGAGGGTGAGTAAATGATGACTGATGAATTTAAAGTTTAATTTCCAAACTGTATATAACAACCAACTGAATAAAATTTTGTTATACATTTTACTTTAAAAGTTCTGCGGAACATGCAAGAAGCTGAAATGACACCACAGGCACATTTTTCAATGAACCAGGGTTGCATAAATGACCAAAAAAGAATGAAATATAACCATATTCATTGCACACTAAGATAGAAAGCTGTACTGTACATACAGAGAAAAAAAAAAGTTTCTTGTATTACCAGTGTAGCTCCTTTGGGTTTGTCCTGGTGGCTAAAATGACCTTGGAACGTAAACCACGATCCCCTCATTCCCCCTTCAGTCTTCCACTTCATTATATAGTATCAAACAGCAGTACTCTAATGAAATTACCCCAGCAGAAACAGCCACACAAAGGGAAGTGCTGGGGGACTTCTTTCACAATTGTCCACAACAGGGGGATTTTTCTGGAAGCATGTTTTAATAGCATGTGGGGTGAGCGTGCTTCAAGTGTGGCCATGCCAGCTGCAGCCCAGTAGGAAGGAAAAGCGAATGACATCGCTGAAACGATGCTCATGTGAATTCCAGTGATTCGGGAAGGGAATACAGATCCAGGAGGCAATGGCAAATTAACTGCCTCAATAGCTTGATGGATGTGTTTCTTGAAACTTAATTAGACTGAAGTTCACTTGGGATAAGTGGGTGTTCGATAAATGTCTGGTAATTCAATACAAATGACATATTTCAAATCGCGTCCAGTTCGCAGGCAGCTGTCACACTGAGAAAACAAAGCGATCCGATGTCCACGGTCAGAGAAAATCTTAACTAAACAATAGAATTAATATCGCATGCAGCACGAGAGACTAGGGTTTTGCGCTATTGCTGGCGGTCATTACACATGGCGTTTTAAAAATAAACAGGGTTATGCTTGCGGTTTGTTCTGGAACAGACTATGAGCATGTAATATTAGCTCGAAGGGTTAGGCATCCATGGAGGGAGAAAAAAAAGGGACAAAACAATTGCTAATGTGTAAGTGACAAAGTGACTTCAGAAGATGTATTATGCAGCCTCTGAAACAAGCGACTAGGCCTTAGATTAAGACAGCTTTAATGAAGTTAAACAAAGCGGCAGGATTGAAGCCCAACAGACTGTGACGCCTTTATTGGATGAAAAAGAAAGCCGGAGATCTAAGATAAATAAATATTAACTCGAAGACGACTGGAGAGGGAAAACAAACAAACCAGGAAAAAAGCGTTTTGGTGCATTTAAAAAGTGCTGACAACCTAAAAGGCCGGAGAATTTGCATAGCATAAACTTCCATCTTGGGAAGAGAAAAGCATTCACCGCAGGATTCATTTAATATTTAATAAATTAGAAACAGTGGCTGCTACTAATTAGAATTTGCGCATTTACAAATCAGCCCTGATAGCAAAACAAATTATGAAATATATGGGTGTTACGCGGCCTACCGAGGGAAAATAAGCTGACAGACACAGTTAATGGGGTATTTCGAACAACAGGCCTGTCAGAACACATCACACAACTAATCAAGTTAGGTAGAGACAGCGATAGAAACTCTATTTAAAATATTGATATGCCACTTGGAGAAAGCTTTTCCCCCTGCAAGTACATTTACTTAAACACTTGCTTATTGCTCATGAGTCATTAGTCTCAACCCTCTCCGTCTTTGAGAACAGAAAGGACTGTGATGAAATGAATGGAAGTGTTTTCTGTGTTATCGTCCTATCAGGACAGATCTGAGCGCCTGCCACTCCAGTGCCTCCATTAGGTGCGCAAAATGTATGCTGCGGAAACTGTTGGTCTATTTATTATCGAATTACATCCCAGGCCAGCGCTTTTTGGTAACAGCCACGGAAATGCTGTCAGGCTAAAGTGAATTCATACACTCTGAGGAACGGCGGTTATTTGACGATCGAGGCTGAGATGAAACCAGACGCTGTTACGCATGTAAGAAGTGAACGTCATGTGCAATCATACCTTTTTAGAGCCGTAAAAACACTCTTGAGGTAGATGTCTGTGAAACAGCTTCTTTTCAGCGCTGGTTTAGCTCTATAGGTTCTGACACGGTGACAAAGTTGTTCATCTTTGTCGTGTTTTCACACTAACGCAATTTTTACAATTTTTCTACCTGAAACTGATGGAACAAGGCAATGAGGACTCCTGTCTTTTGGTCTAAACAGGAAAACATTGACACTGAGTGTGTGCCATGAAAATTTCATCAGCTCGTATGGAAGCATAGAAAATGTATTCAGTATTTCTTGGAAACAACAGCTATTATAAATTCTCTGCTGCGATAATAACGATCAATATTAACATTATTTGTGCAAACATAGGCCAAATGGTCTGATTTTTCATAAATACATGACATCATTTCTCTTACCAGGCCGGAAAATGAGACCAAATGACGTGATGCGCACAATTAAATTATTTTTTTCCATTATATGTCTTCCAGAGGTCAAAATAGACAATAATGGCTGATAGGGCTGAAAACATAAAAAAAAAATAATAATAATAATAATAATAATAAAATAAAATAAAAGATAAACAATCAATATATGGCACTAAGTACTAACTTTCTGGTTGATGTGGCTGAAAGTCTAAATGCAAAAATAAACAAAATAAAATAAAATAAAATAAAATAAAATAATAATTATAAATAAATAATAATAAAAGCTTATCAATTTTCAAAACAAAAACTATCAATATATGGATCCAAACACTAACATTCTGGCTGATATGGCTGAAAGTCTGAAGGCAAAAAATAAAATTAAATAAAATTAAATAAAATAATAAAAGCTTATCAATTTTCAAAACAAAAACTATCAATATATGGATCCAAGCACTAACATTCTGGCTGATATGGCTGAAAGTCTGAAGGCAAAAAATAAAGTAAAATAAAATAAGCTTATCAATTTTCAAAAGAAAAAAAAAAGACAAGACAAAATTAATTAATTAATTAATTATTAATAATAATAATAATAATAATAATAATAATAATAATAATAATAATAAATGTAATAAAAATGTAATACAATTTAATAAAATAAAATGCACATAAAATAAAAGCTTATAAATTTTCAAAAGGAAAACTATCAATATATGGAACGAAGCACTAACTTTATAAATATGTCTGAAAGTCTAAATGCAAAAATAAAATAAAATAAAATAAAAGCTTTTACATTTTCAGAAGAAAAAAATATCAATATATGGAACCAAGCTCTAACTTTCTGGCTAATATGGCTGAAAGTCTAAAAACAAAACAAAAATAAAATAAAATAAAATAAAATAAAATAAAATAAAATAAAATAAAATAAAATAAAATAAAATAAAATAAAACAAAATTAAAGTAAATTAAATTAAATTGAATTAAATTAAATAAAAAAGTCTAAATGCAACAATAAATTAAAATAATAAAATAAAAATATAAATTAAATAATAAAATTTAATTTTCAAAGCTTATCAAATTTTCAAAAGATAAACAATCAATATATGAAGAGTTCAGATGCAAAAGCCTCTAAATCCACCTGACGTCGTTCTTTAAAAAATGCATTTTTATCAGGCTCCGATGTATAGCACCGGTACTTCTGATCGGGCTGAGGTTGAGATTTTAGCGAGTTTGTAAAAGTATGGACATATAATATGCGTCGAGAACATTCACTCAGTATCACTATCTCAATTTTGACTGAGATGGCTTTTAGGGGGGTTTGCATCTGAACTCTTCATATAAAAACAAGCACTAGCTTTCTGAATAATATGGCTGAAAGTCTAAATGCAAAACAAAAAAACTAAAGAAAACATTAAAAAAAATAATAACAATAAAAATAATGAAATAATAAAATAAAATAATGACCAATACAAGGTAGCAAACCCTGACTTTCCACATCAGGCTTCATGAACAGCTTGTCACAGGGTTTGTCAATTACAATGCCCTCTTTTACAGTTCACAGTTTGGTCACGTCTTCACCTGTGGACATCTGAACACAATGTTCTTATCTATCATCACCTACCAGCCCAGCAAAAGTTGAATTTGCATGGTATATCAAAACGGAGACAAAAGATTAAAGGAGACAATGCCACAACACATTTCTGTTTCAAAGGCCATTATTTGACCTCCCGTTGAGGCAGATAAAAAGGTTTGCAGAGCAGAGAAGTCCTTATATAGAAGCAAGTCTGTCCTTTACAGCCATGTAGAGCACTAGTAATATCAGTGATTATCATGTCCCTGTAGAAATATGACAGCGCGTCCACTTAAAACAGCAGGGCAGTCCAGACTTGATGGCTGAAGAAGAACACACAGAACCTACTTAGAAAGAAACCTGACAGAGGACCAAGGCCAAATTCAAGGTAAACGTTGAAAATGGGCAAGTTGTGCCGTGGCTTGGCTTTTCAGCATGTGGGCGCAAATGTGTCCTCCCTGAATTAAAGTATTCATTTCTTTAAAGAAAAACCTTACACCTCAAACTTTTGAATGGCAGTAGATGCTTTTGTGTTTTTGTTTTTATACATAAAGAGTATGACACCTAAACTGTGAATCTCTAAAATTCAGTGTTTGTGATTTCCAAAGAGACCTTGTTTAAAAACAAGAGGGTTTTAAAGTCCTTGTGCCATCAACACTGAGGCCACTGTTTTATTTCAGCGATAAAAGGCTGAATACATTTTATCCCAGAACTCACCCAGTACTTTTTCAACACATCAAATACGAGTCACCACGGATCCCAAAAGGTGATCGTGTGTCCAAGACACACCAGCACGCCTCAGTCAGTCATATGATCAATTTACCCACCCTGTTGAAATAAATCTCTCACACCTGAAGAGAAAAAAAAAAAACATTATCAAAAATCCAGTGTTTTCAGAAATAGCAAAAGAAAAAAAGCAAAAAAAGAAGCTGAAGCATCTCTTTCACTAAAACCCACATCCCACCAGAGGCTGATAGTGACTGTGTGTGACAACTAATGCCACTTTGACAGCTAAAATCAGCAGTGAGTTCATTCATAGGTCACTGCGAGCATAAACTTCTGTTACCATTTTAGAGAAGACAACACAATAAAAACCTTTGATGAGTTATCATATTTACACTTAGTCCATTTCATTATTCTTGTTTTTGCCACGCCACAGCTTTTAGATTAAATCCAAAGGGGGAATTTCTTCAAACTGTGCTACTAATGTATCCACAGCGCAAATCTCATTCATTGATTTAGAGTAAATAATCAAGCCAATGCCCAGAGCAAACACCACAACTGTAGTGTTCCGAATGGTAATTACAGCTTTTGTGTGCTGTAACATCTTCTCATTTTTAGAACAGTTGTTTAGTAGGGATGTAACGGTATTAACAATATTGTGGTATCGCAATAGCAAAACTGTGGTCACATGGCGATATGAAACGATAGGTCTTCCGGGCAAAATTGTAGTTTTAAAAATATATTTAAACTTCTTACTCAAACATAAAAGGACTTTAAAGTTGTATTTTGGGCCATTATGCTTTGGCACAGTATCTGTCAAACGAAACTCAAACCAAAAGCACAAAATGGCTTATATGGATATCCCTTCATCAAGTCTGTTTTCAGCTCATGATCCGGTGTTTTCCGTGCCTCAGAACGGCTCAGTTTATTGCATGTGCTGTGAATTTAGCATACATTTGGGAACACAACGGCCACCGGTTATGCTTTATTTTTGTGGCAAACGATTACAGCATTTCACTAGATTTGTAGTGAGATGAAACTCACTGAAGCTGGAGTTTTCCATCAAAATAAAAGCTTTACTGCCAACACGTTCTCCCTCCCAACTCGTCACATATTGACGCTTGTTCAGGACCCCTTGACGTCACGTTTTGACGCACAGAGTACCCCTTCAGTGTCATTTTTCGACATGCAGGGTCCTCCACTGCTTTTAAAAAAGAAACCCTTGCCGTCAATAAGCTGACGCGAAAGGCACTGGGAATTGTATCGTCATGATAAATTATATATTAGGTAATAATATTGCTATTATTGCATATATATTGGGGTGTGATTTTTCAATGCAAACAGTCACAACAGTTTTATTTATATTACACTATTTACACATTTATGAGCATGTAACCCAAGCCCTGCCCCTAAACCTAACCATTTGTCAGTAAAACACAGATATAACAGGCAGATACAACTACAGTCACTATTTTTTATTTGTATTTTTTTTTTTTTAAATATGAATATTCCTAGTCTTCCGAGGCGAAACGATTTATTTGTGCTATCTCCGTCCGCCGTAAAGGACATTCTGTTTTCCACAGTCTGTGCATGAATTAAAAAAAAAATTCTATTTTGAAATTCTATTGGTTCTTGGGTGTCTTGTGACAGATTGCGTGATGCTAATGTTTGGGAGCAGTGTTGCCAAGTCCGTGGTTTTCCCGCAGAATTGGGCTACTTTAAAATTGTTTATGATGTCTGCAGGTTGAATTGACCCCAATAACGTCATATTTAGCCCCTGAAATGCGAATTTACCAGGGGAACTCAGACGAAAAAAATATGTGTATTTCATCCCCCGAGAATGCAGGGGACCCCCCTCGAAATGCGATTGAGCTAGTTTTGAGTAGCAACTGGGCGGATTTTGTTGTGAAAACCTGACAACCCTGTTTGGGAGTATCTTTTGAATGAGATTTGAGCATGTTAAGGAAGTGGGATCATTTTCAGCAGTTAAAACCTTATGTTTTACTCTCTTCTTCAAATAAAGATATCAAACTTTTTGCAATAAATTCCTGTGCCTGTACTTATTTGTCTGTGTATTATATTCAAAAATGGCTAGGTTTAGGGTAGGCGTGGGTTTAGGTGCTCCAATCAAAGTATACATTTATATAAAATTATTTATATTTTTTACAAATGTATGCAAACCATTAAATTAAGACAAACAACTTAAAACAATGGAGGACCCTGTGCTTCAAAAAAAGACGCTAAAGGGGTACCTTGAGTTTAAATGGGTAACGTTACTGCAGTCCAAATTCAAAATATCTCTTTTAAGTGTAGAAATTAAGAAAGAATTATTGTAATTTCCCTAATACAAAAATAATATACCTATGAAATATTCATTTTCATTTAATTTACAGTGCAATTGTTCTACAATATATGGCTATTACTGTCATAAGAATAACTATAAGATAAAATTGTTGTTATTTCTATTATTATATTCCAATTTGTTTGGCTTTCTAAAAACCAGTGTGAATGTATTTTAGACTGAAACAGTATACCACAACTAAAGTTGAGTCCCCTTTAAAGTCCAGACTTAAGCTTTCTTAGATAAGAACATGAGTTGGAGCTCCTAATTTTAACCTCTTGAAGTGCATTCAATATAATTTACCTTGTTCATTTTCCAAGTCTTCTGAGATTTTGATATCATTACATAAGTTTGATATTATATTTCCATAGCTCCACAACGTATTCCTGGTGCATTTAGTCATATGAAACATGCATAATACAAATAAATTATGCATAATCACAAGTATATATTAATGTAATAAGTGCATATTACTCAGTACTTACAGGTGTAATTACACTGTAAAGACAAGCATCAAAATGTGCAGGAAAATACAAAGAAAAGAAAAGAAAAGAAAAGAAAAGAAAAGAAAAGAAAAGAAAAGAAAAGAAAAGAAAAGAAAAGAAAAGAAAAGTTGGCATTAAACACAGACACTAAATAAATGAATGAAAAAGTTCAAAAGATTCACAATGATCAACAGATGAGAATACCATGAGTTCAGCAAACATGGCAGCAAGCACCACCTGCTGGTAAATGAACTCATTGACTCACTCTATAGCTGTTAATCATCTCTGACATCTGCATACATTCTGCAAACAGTATACAAAATCTTCCTTAACTAAAGCCTGCAATACAGCAAATACAAATTTACTTGAAATCATGACAGTTCACATTTGGAGAAAAAAAAAAAAAAAAAGGTCTTTCAGGTTTGGAACAAACATGAGGGTGAGTAATTAATGACAGAATTTTCATTTTGGGGTGAACTATCCTTTTAAGTTGTTGTCTTAGGGGTATATTCATGCATTAATTATGTTTATTTATTTATTTATTTATTTATTTGTACTAAGTGGCTTGCAAGCCAGACTTGACCAGACAAAAAGCTAAACAAGTATTTATCTAGCAGACTGCCACCTTGTCAACATAACTTTGTTTCTCTCTCCTGAAACACTGTGGAAGCTAGAAAACTAGAACTTGTTATTCTGGAGATTTTGGAAATGTTTTGCCACTCATACATGCAATATACATGAAATAGTCTGAGGCTGAACAAACTACTAGAGATGGTCACAATTTATTCAGCCTTTGGAGATATTTAAGAGTAGCCACACACTGAATTGCACCAAATGCTGCCCACTTTTACAAATCACAGCTTTCCTGAAGCAGTTGCGCAACTGAACATGCTGTACTCAAAAACAGCTTGAGAGCTGAAACTGTGCGTTTGGTTGATTTCCGTAAAGTGAGGTGGTATCTCCCTATCCCTCCAGACCACAGTGGGTATGCTATATCTGTTAAAACATTGGCAAAACAGTATAGCTCAAATCTTCATGGGCGATCACTTTCCATGTCCACCTTTTGTCCTCTAAGTGTAGCAGTCTGTACTGTAAGATGAGCTGCTTTAAAGTCACAATGAAACACAAGTAGCAGCATATCTTTTCTTCTGTATTGTGACATACAGCCAAGTTGAACAGATTTTTGAAAAAAGAAAAGTAGGACGGGGACAGCGGATTTTGGTTAGGCATTGATATGTGGGCAATGCACTCAAATATATATGCAGATGAATCTAATCTTACAGATGCAGAGATTAAAAGAAATAAATGATTGGAGAAATCCAACATATATAATCAGAAAGAAGTATACAGTGAGGGGGAAAAAATATCCCTTGCTGATTCTGTATGTTTGCCCACTGACAAAGAAATTATCAGTCTATAATTTTAATGGTAGGTTTATTTGAACAGTGAGAGGCAGAAAAAAAAACTAATTTCAAAAAAGTTATAAATTGATTGATTTGCATTTTAATGAGTGAAATAATTACTTGACCCCTTTGCAAAACATGACTAAGTACTTGGTGGCAAAACCCTTGTTGGCAATCACAGAGGTCAGACGTTTCTTGCAGTTGGCCACCAGGTTTGCACACACCTCAGGAGGGGCTTTGTCCCACTCCTCTTTGCAGATCCTCTCCAAGTCATTAAAGTTTTCGAAGCTGACGTTTGGCAACTCGAACCTTCAGCTCCCTCCACAGATTTTCTATGGGATTAAGGTCTGGAGACTGGCTAGGCCACTCAAGGAACTTAATGTGCTTCTTCTTGAACCACTCCTTTGTTGCCTTGGCCATGTGTTTTGGGTCATTGTCATGCTGTCAATACCCATCCATGACACATTTTCAATGCCCTGGCTGAGGTTCTCCCCCCGTCCATCGTCCCTTTGATGTGGTGCAGTTGCCATGTCCCCTCAGCAGAAAAACAACCCCAAAGCATAATGTTTCCACCTCCATGATTGATGGTGGGGATGGTGTTCTTGGGTTCATATGCCCTATTCCTCCTCCTCCAAACATGGCGAGTTGAGTTAATGCCAAAGAGCTCGATTTTGGTCTCATCTGACCACAGTCCTTTCACCCAGTTCACCTCTGAATTATTCAGATGTTCATTAGCAAACTTCAGACGGGCCTGTACATGTGCTTTCTTGAGCAGGGGGACCTTATTCTGCGTAGTGTTTTACCAGTTGTTTTCTTGGTGACTATGCTCCCAGTTGCCTTGAGATCATTGACAAGATCCTCCCATGTAGTTCTGCGCTGATTCCTCACCATTCTAATGACCATTGAAACTTCACAAGGTGAGATCTTGCGTGGAGCCCCAGACCGAGGGAGATTGACAGTTATTTTGTGTTTCTTCCATTTGTGAACAATCGCACCAACTGTTGTCACCTTCTCACCAAGCTGCTTGGCGACGGTCTTGTAGCCCCTTCCAGTCTTGTGCACGTCTACATTTTTGTCCCTGACATCCTTGGACAGCTCTTTGGTCTTGGCCATGGTGGAGAGTTTGGAATCTGATTTATTGTTTGCTTCTGTGGATATTTTATACAGGTAACAAACAGAGATTAGGAGCACTCCTTTTAAGAAAGTGCTCCTAAGCATAGCACTGTACCTGTATAAAAGACACCTGGGAGCCAGAAATCTTGCTGATTGATAGGGGATCAAATACCTATATATAGAGTATATATATATATAGAGAGAGTAATTTAAGTTTTCAAAAAAGGGGGGTGTGACGAGTCGGTTGCTTCCCCCCCATTTATCATCAACACCCCGTCCCATAATCGCCGCCCTTCGCCAGGCTCCCGACGTGAGTGGGCGTGTGGGAGAGGAGAGGTGCCAATCAACCACGTCTCGCGGCGTGTGATGAGGCGCACCTGACGTGCGTTAAGCCTCATCACCGCCGCTGTTTAAATGGCGCGGGCGCCTCTCCTCAGGAGACCGGTCTCTTCCCCGTGCATGCACACTGGTGTCCTCGTGGGTCCAGGAAGGAGAGAGTCGAGAGATGGACGAGAGCCGCACCAACCAGACGGCCATCAGGCCAGGATGCCAGGCCGTTGGATCCCTCCCTGGCCGTGCTGAGGGCCGGGGAGGATGAAGCCGCGTAGATGACGCCGCCACCCCTCGCGCCCCGGACCCGGGAGGGGAGCGTGTGCGGCCGCCGGACTCCGCCCCTTGCCTGGACCCTTCCTCATCGGACACTACCCCTCCTTCACCGTCCCTTTCACGACGAGGACACCAGATCCCCTGTTTATTTTGGACACTATTGTTATTTTTTCCCCATTTTGGACACTTTCTTTTGTATTTCTGTTTAATAAAAACCTCTCCGAGGCCTGACGCCACACCCCCTGTGTCTGTCGTGTGCTCCTCCTGCCACAGGGGGTTAATTGGAGGGTTAATTTTGTTCAGTCTGTGGTGAAAAAAGATTGCATGAGCAATTAAAGAAAAAAAACACATAAGCAAAACATTATCAGGTCAAAGTGTCCAAATAATTGTTGGTCCCAAATTTGTATTAGTTTTACTGGTATTCCACTGTATGAAGAATTTTTGAGTATAATATGTGGCAGTTTACCTTATTTTGCTAAATAAATAAAATATTTTGTAAACAACAAAAAAAAAAGAAAAGCAGAACATCAGTTCATAAATAAAATATATAATTGTTTAAATAAAATGTATTGTACCTTTGTAACTTTTTCTCTGAGAGTGTAGGATTAAATTGGTTTCATTTAATTTTATGCCGACTTTAACATAGCCCCATTTTCACATTACCTTTCATAAAACACCTGAAGAAGTGTTCTATGAGAAACTTCTCAGCAAGTTTAGTGGTGTCTCAAAGTCTTCTAATGAAGATGGCTCATTAATGCTGGCATGTAGCATGATGAAATATGTATCATTAATACAGAATACTGAGAAAACATGAAGTTTTCACCAGGCGTTGCCTCCTTCTGAGCAGCTCCTGGTTAGAAGCTTAACTTAGCGAAAATGTTCTTCATATGCAAGTGAAGACTTGTAGACTTTGTTAAATAATCAAAAATTCCCTTGATTCTGCTGATGGATTTTTTGATGTTTTGAAACTCAGAGGTATCTTTTTTCCTTTGAAAACCATGAAAAAGATCAGGGAGTGAAAAAAAAAATCTGAATGAACATCAAACATCTAGCTTTAAAAGACATGGAGTCAGGGCAACTACAGGGACCTCACAATGTTTCTCTTTTAAAACAGCTAAGGAAGGGCAAGGGGAGGAATCACACACAACATTCATTTAAAGGGCACATTTATTTGATTAGCAGCCATGGAGTGAAGCCCTGGAGAGAGCGAGCCAGCCCTGATCAAAAGGGGAGGGCTGGGGCAATAATTACGGAACGAAGGTCTCTCTTCTCTTTTCTCAGGTGCCACCTTGGCAACAACAGGAGAGAAAGACTGAGGCACTAATTAAGCACCCGACCAAATGAGACCTGCCACTCCAACATTGCAAGGAGATTCGTAATTCCCTGCCGTAAGGGATTCAGGTTTGATACGGATCGCATGTGCAAACATATAGGGAGACAGGAAGCCTGCGCTACACAAGCCTGACCAATGCGAGAGTCCCACTGTACATACCCAACACACACTCTTGCATTATATGGCAAGATAATTACATAGAACAAGTTTGGGTTTCGTCAAGATTTATTTTATTAAAAAATTTTTAGTTTTATCTTACAAAAAATAATAATAAAAATTCACATTAAAACTAATATATGTAAATACAAAAAATATTTTTTATTACATGTTTCAAACAATGATAGTCTAAACAAGTTACAAATTAAACAAATTAAAAAAACAAAAAAAAACAAATAACAAATGAAAAAAGTTTAATGAAAGTAAACTTTTTTTTTTTTTCTGTAAAGGCCCATTTCCGCCACGTAAGAAAAAAATTAATGCCATGCTTATGTCATAATTGTGAGATAAAAAGTTGGAATAATGACTTACTAAGTTGAAATCAGAAAAGTAAAAAGTCAATTACAAGATAAAAAAGTCAAAATTATGACTTTAAAAGCCAAAATCATGACTTAAGTCATAAATACAAGACTCAAAATTATGAGATGAAATGTCAGAATTATTACTTGTCATAATTACAAGATTAAAGTCAAAATTATGACTTAATTTTTTTAATAATGACTTATAAAGTCAAAATTATGATAAAAGTCAAAATTATGACTTTTTTTTTATTATGACTTATAAAGTCAAAATTATTATGAAGGAAATTAGGATTAATAAAGTAGAAATTCTGACCTTAAACGTCGAAATTGTGATTTAAGTCATAATTACGAGATTAAAGTCAAAATTATGACTTAAAAAAATGAAATTAAGACTTATACAGTCAAAATTATGAGATAAAAAAAAGAAAATATTATGACTTTAAAAGTTGAAATCATGACTTAAGTCATAATTACGAGATAAAAGTCTAAATTATGACTTATATATAATAGAAATTATGAAAAAAAAAGTTTAAATTATTACTTATGTCATAATTTAATTAAGAGATAAAAAGAGATGAGATAAAAATTATGACATACTAAATAGAAATTACAAGATGCAAAGCAAAATTATGACTAAAAGTTGTAATTACAAGATAAAAAAAGTCTAAAATTTTGACTTATAATGTAGAAATTCTGACTTTAAACAACAAAATTATGACCTAAGTCATAATTACAAGATAAAAATTCTGACTTTAACAGCCAAAATCATGACTTAAGTCATAATTACGAGATAAAAGTAAAAATTATAACTTATAAAGTCAAAATTATGAGATAAAATGTCAAAATTATTACTTATGTCATAATTACGAGATAAAAAGTCTAAATTATGACTTACTAAATCAAAATTGCAAGATAAAAAGTTAAAATTATGCCTAAAAGTTGTAATTACAAGATAAAAAAGTCAAAATTATGACATAAAGTAGAAACCCTGACTTTAAACGGCGAAAATATGACTTAAATCAAAATGATTGAAATTAGTCAATAAAATAGTCAATAAAAAGTCAAAATTATTACTTATAAAGTAGAAATTCTGAGTTTAAACATCGAAATTATGACTTCTAAAGTCAAAATTATAAGATAAAAAGCCGAAAAATTATTACTAACTCATGTCATCATTACAAAATAAATTTGAAATCCAAAATTATGACTTTAAAAGTTGAAATCATGACTAAAGTCATAATTACAAGATAAAAGTCTAAATTATGGTTTATACAGTAGAAATTATGAAATAAAAAGTTGAAATTATTACATAATAATTAGGAGATAAAAAAGTCAAAATTATTATATATCATAATTACATCCATAATTACAAAAAATCCACTGTTGTGTTATCGTTTTCACCACAACATAAAATTTTAACAAAGTTAGTTATATATACATACATATATATATATATATATATATATATATACTTGTTTATCATGGAACCAACATTCTACATGTGAAGAGACAAAATAATAAGATAAAATAGGAGCAACAAGGTAAATATCATTTGAGAGCAGAATAGTGTTGCATTTCCAATCAAGCTGTAATTTTGTCTAATTATTCTAAAGTTTTAAAATCATTTGATTGAATTATTTTTTATAATTATATTATCATGATATTTTATTGTATTATTATACAAAAAATACATGTTTGTTTTTAAGGTACATAAAACGATAAATGTGAAATAGCAGGGAAAATATCATCTTTGCGCACAAAAAGTATTTTCGTTGCTTTATAAAATTAAGGTTGAACCACTGATGTCACATGGACTAATGTCCTTGCTACCTTTCTGGGCCTTAAACATGGTAGTTGCGTTTCTGTCTATGCAGGATCAGAAAGCTCTCGGATTTCATCAAAAATATCTTAACTTTTGTTCCAAAGATGAATAAAGGTCATACGGGTTTGGAGTAATTACTGACAGAATTTTCATTTTTGGTTGAACTATCCCTAGAGAAAGCTGAGCAAAGAGGCAGAAAGCTATGCTAATGTAACACTTGCATTATGAAAATACGAATTCAAGCTCTGCTTTCACGTTACCCTTGTAGAGTATGTTTCAGGCCTCTCAGAGACACAGACGTGAACATTTTCGAGTTGTTATTTCCAAGTTTGAGAGTGTGACCTGAGCTGTTACAATGATGACTCTTCCAGTCTTCCACTGATAAGTAAAATCCTGCCTCATACAGGTGAGACTGTAAAAGGCATCATTATCCCGCCCTGACAGAGAGGTGAGGGACGTGGAGAGACACACAGGTTATCAGTGTCTGGACAGAGTTTAATTTGTGGCTTCCTGGAACTGCAAACAGCAAACCCTGAGTGAGTAATACAGTCAGGAGCTGACATCAGGCTATCATGTTCATCATTCCACTACCACTGACAATGACACAAAGTTCATCTATTATTAATGCAGAACCTCATGCTCAACAAATTGCAGGAACTCTGCGAGTGTGTTTGTGTTGCGGAATATATGTGCAAGAGTGTGTTCCAGGGACAAATAAACTACCTCCTCACACTTCCTGTACATCTGCACTGTTTGATACAAATTGCTCTGATTGGATTGGCGAAGCATGGTGGGCCAAGATGCCACAACTGCACTGGTCTGAGCCCATGAGGAAGAGCATTTTGTCCTTCATCCCAGAACTGTCTTCCGGCCTCTCCCCCGCGTGCCAACATGTCAATCAGCCATAATTGCTATCCTGGAGGAACAATATCAGGCCTTGGAGCTCTGACCGCACGGATTCCTTGCAACACCTAATCTGTTAATGAGAGCCGCTCTGCTATTTTCAGCCCCGCCGCAGACAGAGACGCCATCACCGCCGTCGAAGAGGAGGAGGAGGAGGAAGGGCCCATACGGCTAACGGTGACAGCAGAGGACAAGAAGACCGACGGTGCTGAGAAATGCAGCATCTAGCTGCTTAAATGCTTCGTTAACCCAACCTCGTCATCGCGGATGATCAGCGCCTCCAAAAAATTAGTCTCTCACAAAAGGCAAGATGTGTCTTAATCTAGGAAGCTGCATACAATCTTTATATTATATTTAGGAAAGGGCCATCACATACAACATCTGAAATATAAAATATATATTTGTAAAATTATTTATATCTATCCTAGTCCACATTGTGTTCAGTAAATTGTTCATGTATTGGAAAATTGTTCATTATTATAATTATTTTTTAAGCATTTTCACCTTAAAGCACCAAAGTTCCCCCTCAGTCGTTCTCTACGACGTTACGTCAATGACGTAATAATGGGGGGATCGGCTACGAGACCCTATCACCTCTGAGCTAAAGAGAAAAAGCCAATGAGAATTGGCGAGTGGAATTTGCATGCCGCGCCACTCCCCCGGACATACGGGTATATAAGATGGCGGCGTGCATCCACTCATTCAGATTTCTGCTTCGGAGCCTCGCCTGTAAAGAGCTGTTCCTGAAAGAGAAATAGAAGAAAACGGAGAAGAACGATACCTGCTGTTCCTGCTCCTGTTCCTGCCTGCTCGATCGTGTTACCGGCGCTGCCGGCATCTGTGCCAACCAGCGATCTCTGGCTGTTGCCTTCCCTGGGGCACGCCGATCTAAAAGAGCAATTTTCTTACACGGTCGTCGATAGCGTCTTCCGGGATGTCTGTCCGACCGTGTGCTGCTGGATGTGGTGGTTTTCTGTCGCCTAATGACGGCCACGAGCGCTGCCTCTCGTGCCTGGGCCGAGAACACGCTGAGGCGGCGTTTGTGGATGGATCGTGCACTCACTGTGAGCGCATGTCCATGGCCACGCTACGATCGCGCCTCTCGTTCGCGAGATGGCGCCCTTCATCCTCTACCCCTTCCAGTTCGGCGGGCCGTTCTGGCTCCTCGGCTGCATTGGTTAGAGGTGAAGGTGATCTGAGGGTGACAGTGCCGAACGTTCCGTCGGGTCAGCCCCCGCGGAAGTCCGGTCCCTCAAAGCGTGGCCCCGTGGAGTTGCCAAAGCTCAGCACTCGTCCACCAGCTGGACCTAGTGTTACCTTTGGCGCTCCAGAGGATGACAGAATGTCCGTCACTGCATCAGAGGAGGGGCTTACGCCTGCTGATGCTGAAGCTTCTACTGGGCAGCCCCCCGCTGCGGCGGCTGCTCAGTCGGAGGCGGACGCAGAACTGGCGGCCATGCTCCGTCGGGCGGCCGCGAGTATCGGGTTGGAGGTGTCTAAGGCGCCTTCTCCCGAACGCTCGCGGCTTGATGATTGGTATCTGGGCGCGAGTAGCGACGTCGCCACACCTCGCTCCGCCCCAGTGCCTTTCTTTCCCGAGGTGCATGAGGAGCTCACTAAGACGTGGAAGGCCCCCTACTCGGCCCGTACACGTCAGGGCTCCTCCCTTCTCACTACCCTCGATGGCAGGGCAGCCAGGGGGTACGTGGATGTCCCTCAGGTGGAGCGTGCGGTTGCGGTGCATCTGTGCCCGCAAAACGCCGCCACCTGGCGGGACCGTCCGCGTCTCCCGTCCAAAGCTTGTAAGCTCTCGTCAGCGCTTGCTGCGAGGGCTTATAATGCGGCGGGCCAGGCTGCCTCAGCCCTGCATGCGATGGCCACCCTGCAGGTATATCAGGCCAAAGCACTAAAAGAGCTGCACGAGGGTAGTTCTGACCGGAGGATGATGCAGGAACTGCGCTCGGCTACCGACTTCGCCCTCCGGGCGACGAAGGTAACGGCGCGGGCCCTCGGTCAGGTGATGTCTACCATGGTAGTCCAGGAGCGCCATCTCTGGCTGAACCTGGCGCAGATGGCTGACGTCGTCAAAGCTCGCTTTCTCGACGCACCCGTCTCCCAGGCCGGCCTCTTCGGCGACACCGTTGAGGACTTCGCCCAGCAGTTCTCAGCGGTTCAAAAGCAGTCTGAGGCCATAAGCCACATCCTGCCCCGGCGCAGTGCCAACAAGCCGCCGGGTGCCAGGCCTCAGGCTGCTCGTCGCCGAGGGCGCCCCCCTGCGGCTGCGGCTTCTGCTCCGCCCCCTGCACCACCAGCTGAGCCCAAGACCTCTCAGCCCGGGCGTAGAGCCAGTCGCAGGAAGGTGGCGCAGCCCGAGACTCAGCGGCCCGCTAAATCCACCCGCAAATCTGCGAAGCGGCCCTGACACGGGCTGCCCGGAGATGAGGGAGATTGCTCTTCGGGGGACGTCACCATCAGTCCCCCCAGCCCCGGGGGAGGGCCGGGGCCAGACGACATCGCTGCTGCCACTGACCTCCGGGTTCGTGAGGCGTGAGGCGACCGCCCAAGTTCAGAGGCGTCCATTTCACGTCTGTTCGTTCGGACACGGATGCCTCTGTTCTACGGGCGGAGATTGCGGTTCTCCTGGCGAAGGACGCAATCGAGCCTGTCCCTCCAGCCGAGATGAAATCAGGGTTCTACAGTCCCTATTTCATCGTGCCCAAGAAAGGGGGTGGGTTACGACCGATCCTGGATCTTCGAGTGTTGAACCGGTCCCTTCACAGGCTACCGTTCAAGATGCTTACCTCGAAACGCATACTGTCTTGCGTACGACACCAGGATTGGTTTGCAGCCATCGACCTGAAGGACGCGTACTTTCATGTCTCGATTCTGCCTCGACACAGACCGTTTCTTCGGTTTGCTTTCGAGGGTCGGGCATATCAGTACAAAGTCCTCCCATTTGGCCTGTCCCTGTCTCCCCTCGTCTTTACCAAAGTCGCGGAGGGTGCCCTGTCCCCCCTTTGGCGGAAGGGCATCAGAATCCTCAACTATCTCGACGACTGGCTGTTTCTAGCTCACTCGCGAGATGTGTTGTGCGAACACAGGGACCTGGTGCTGCAGCACCTCAGCCACTTGGGGCTTCGGGTCAACTGGGAGAAGAGCAAGCTCTCCCCTGTGCAGAGCATCTCTTTTCTCGGTATGGAGCTGGACTCGGTCACCATGACAGCACGCCTCACCAACGAGCGCGTCCAGTCAGTGCTGAACTCCCTGAAGTCTTTCAGACACAAGACAGCGGTCCCTCTCAAAGATTTTCAGAGGCTCCTGGGGCATATGACAGCCGCAGCCGCAGTTACGCCGCTCAGGCTGCTTCATATGAGACCGCTTCAGCGCTGGCTACACGACCGAGTCCCGAGATGGTCATGGCACCGCGGCACATTCCGGGTGGGCGTTACTCCGGAATGTCGCCGCCTGTTCAGCCCGTGGTCGGACCCTGTTTTCCTCCGGGCAGGAGTGCCCCTAGGACAGGTGTCCAGGCATATTGTGGTCAACACAGATGCCTCCATGACGGGCTGGGGTGCTGTGTGCAACGGGCAGACAGCCTCGGGCTCCTGGACAGGACCTCGACTGCAGTGGCATATCAATTGCCTCGAGTTGCTGGCCGTGTTTCTGGCACTCCGGCGGTTTCTTCCGCTGCTGCGCCACAAGCACGTGCTTGTCCGTACAGACAACACAGCGACCGTAGCGTACATCAACCATCAGGGTGGTCTGCGCTCCCGTCGTCTGTCGCAACTCGCCCGCCATCTCCTCCTCTGGAGTCAGACGCGGCTCAAATCGTTGCGGGCCGTTCATGTTCCAGGAGAGCTGAATCGTGCAGCCGACGTGCTCTCACAACAGCTCACCCTTCCTGGAGAATGGCGACTCCACCCCCAGACGGTTCAGCTAATTTGGAGTCGATTCGGGGAAGCTCAGGTGGACCTGTTTGCTTCCCCAGAGTCCTCCCACTGCCAGCTCTTTTTCTCCCTGACTCAGGCCCCCCTCGGCAGGGACGCTCTGGCACACAGCTGGCCTCGGGGCCTCCGCAAGTACGCCTTTCCCCCAGTGAGCCTCCTTGCACAGACCCTGTGCAAGATCAGGGAGGACGAGGAGCAGGTCCTGTTGGTTGCGCCGTTTTGGCCCACCCGGACCTGGTTTGCCGACCTCATGCTCCTCGCGACAGTCCCTCCCTGGAAGATTCCCCTGAGGAAGGACCTTCTTTCTCAGGGGGACGGCACGATTTGGCACCCGCGTCCCGATCTATGGAACCTACATGTGTGGCTTCTGGACGGGACACGGAGGACCTCACTGGCCTCCCCCAGGCCGTGATAGACACTATCACTCAGGCTAGAGCAAGAGAAGTTGGAGCGGAGACTATCCCCCTCCACTTTGAAAGTGTATGTCGCAGCGATTGCGGCATATCACGATGCAGTGGATGGTTCATCCCTAGGGAAGCATCACCTGATCGTCAGATTCCTGAGAGGTGCGAGAAGGATTAACCCTCCTAGATCACACCTCGTACCCTCTCGGGATCTCTCCGTGGTCCTCCAGGGCCTTCGGGGAGCTCCCTTCGAGCCGCTCGGTTCAGTTGAGCTGAAGTTCTTGACGCTCAAGACTTCGCTCCTGGCTGCGCTGGCCTCCATTAAGAGGGTAGGGGACCTACACGCATTTTCGGTCAGCGAAGAGTGCTTAGAGTTCGGGCCAGGTAACTCTCACGTTATCCTGAGACCCCGGCCTGGCTACGTGCCCAAGGTTCCCACCACTCCCTTTCGAGATCAGGTGGTGAACCTGCAAGCTCTGCCCCAGGAGGAGGCAGACCCGGCCTTGGAGTTGCTGTGTCCCGTCCGTGCCCTGCACGTTTACGTGGACCGCACCCGGAGCTTCAGACGCTCCGAGCAGCTCTTTGTCTGCTTCGGGGGACAGCAGAAGGGGAATGCTGTCTCCAAACAGAGGTTGGCTCACTGGGTAGCTGATGCCATCACCTTGGCGTATGAAGCCCAAGGTGAGCCGTGCCCCCTGGGAGTGAGAGCCCACTCCACCCGGAGTGTTGCCTCCTCCTATGCGCTGGCGCACGGCACCTCTCTAGCAGACATCTGTAGAGCTGCGGGCTGGGCGACACCCAATACCTTTGCGCGGTTCTACAACCTCCGCGTTGAGCCTGTGTCCTCCCGTGTGTTGGGTAACATCAGGTAATTTGCAGGAGGACGGCTCAGGTGTCGGCTTGCTGCGCCACTCCTCTCGGATCCGTGCGCTATTCTCCCAGTTGTTCCCATGGTTGAACTCTGGGTCCTCCATGCCCCGCAGTACTGGACTAGACGGAGTAGTCCATACTGTGCTCCGGAGCGGGGCCTCCTTCACCCCCCTCCGGTTGTGGCGTCATGTCTCAGTATCTCCACGGAACCTTCCGTGTTTCCCCAGTCTAGTTAGACTTATTTCAAAAGCTTCCACATGACTTAACCGTCATTGTGCTCCGCCCCCCAACGGCTGCTTCAAAACTTGGCACCCCTGGTGGGCCACCACGTGGTCTACAGGGCGTTGGGACGGTTACGCATTGAGCACTTTGTTCCGACACGCTTGCCTGCCGGCATTGGGTCTCGACTGCGTAACGCACTTCAGGATTGTGGCGTTTTCCAGAGGTCCCCATTATTACGTCATTGACGTAACGTCGTAGAGAACGACTGAGGGGGAACGTCTCGGTTACGAAGGTAACCCTCGTTCCCCGAAGGAGGGAACGGAGACTTTACGTCCTCCTGCCACAATCCTGGACTGCGCTGAAGCCGGGTTGCGGCTCGGCTCCTCAGCAAATCTGAATGAGTGGATGCACGCCGCCATCTTATATACCCGTATGTCCGGGGGAGTGGCGCGGCATGCAAATTCCACTCGCCAATTCTCATTGGCTTTTTCTCTTTAGCTCAGAGGTGATAGGGTCTCGTAGCCGATCCCCCCATTATTACGTCATTGACGTAACGTCTCCGTTCCCTCCTTCGGGGAACGAGGGTTACCTTCGTAACCGAGACGTTGCACAGAAGGTAAGTTGTTGATGACTTGACTAATAGTTACAGTAAACTTTGCATCCAGTATAGGTTTAAAAAAAAAAAATATAATAATAATAATAAAAAAATAATAAAAAATACTAACACATTGGATTTATTAATAAACTAAGCACTAGAAAAACTTGGAAAGTCTTGAGGACAAGAAAAATGGCCCAAATAACTACAATAATAAATGCAAAAACAAAGTAATCAATAATTTCCTTACAGAATTCTGCACTAAAGACATTAAAGTTGTGAGGGGAAAAAAAAAAAAAAAAAAAAACCTGAAATATAACAACATTTTGTTTCTATTTCGATTTGATGGTTGTAATAATGCCTTAAACAAACAAATAAATAAAGCTCTGTTTTTTGCTTGTTTATCTATCAAAAATGTTTTTAATAAAATGTGTATTTGTTTTGCATTTTTTATGTAAACCGTTTTCTGCTGGTTTATGGAAATTCATAAATAAAATAAAATTAAATTAAATTAAATTAAATTACATTAAAAGTGTGAAAGATAACATTTTATGTTTCTGTTTGATGGTTGTAATAATACCTTAAACAAACAAACAAATAAATTAAGCAGTGTTTTTTTGCTTGTTTATCTATCAAAAATTTAAAAAAAAAGATCTTAAGATGAGAAAAAAATATATATTTGTTTTGCATTTTTTAATATAAACCTTTTCCTACTGGTTTATGGAAATTCATTAAAAAAAAATAATAATAAAGATTAAATGTAATAATGCCTTAAGCAACCAAATAAATGTTTATCTATCTTTTTTTTTTTTTTTTTGCAATTTTTTATGTAAACCTTTTCTTGCTGGTTTATGGAAATTCATCAAATAATAATAATAATAATAATAATAATAATAATAATAAAACAATGTATAGCCAATTAAAACACAATTCTGCACTAAAGATGCTAAAGTTGTGGAAAAAAAACTGTGAAAGATAACATTTTATGTTTCTATTTGATGGTTGTAAAAATGCCTTAAACAAACAAACAAACAAAAAAATAAAGCAGTGTTTTTTTTTTTTTTTTTTACGTTTATCTATCAACAATTATTTACAAAAAAAAAAAGAAAAAGAAAATAATATTAATAATATATATATATATATATATATATATATATATATATATATATATATACATACACACACATATACACACACACCTGCTGGTTTATGGAAATTCATAAAAAATAATAATAAAGATTTAATGGTTGTAATAATGCCTTAAACAAACAAAGAAATAAATAAAGCAGTGTTTTTTGCTTGTTTATCTATCTTTTATTTTTATTTTATTTTTTATTTTTTATTTTTTTCAAATTTTTGCCATTTTTAATGTTAATGTTAATTCCTGCTGGTTTATGGAAATTGATTAAAAAATAATTATTCTAAAATAATGTACAGTCAATTAAGACCCAAAATTCTGTAATCATGTTGTCCCACACATTTTCTTTTCTTTTTTCTGTTTTCTGTAAAACAAAAAAACTTTTGTTGTTTTTTAGCAACCACAACTAATTTGGCCAGTGTTCTTTAAAATATCTGCTTTTGTTTTCTGCAAAAGTAAGTAATAAAGGTTTAGAATAAGGGTGAGTAAGCGTATTATTGTATTATTATTGCGTATAAATAAATTGACATTTAAAACATGCAAATCATTTGCAATGATTCAACAATCCCTAACACAGGGCAAGTTGTGCCACTGGATGATCTTTTTAAAGTGATTCATTTCAGTGGCTTTTGCTATAAAAGAGGACAGCTTAAGTAAACAAGTGCCATATCTCAGCCCACACACTCCTGTTCACACACTCAAGAAGAAGTCTCTTTTCTAAACTGTCTCTTCAGAGCGATGCCCAGAACATATCTCATTTCTGTAGCTCTTTGCATCCTTTTCTATTTGAACTTGTGATTAAGCAATGTTTTCTCAACTTATTGAAGATACGAGCAAATACAACCTCTTTCTATTTTTCTTACGCTCCACTTTGTAGTAGCTTATATTTATAGTAGTAGATTTACATTTTAAGCTGTTTAATCAACAAATCAGTGTCATTTAAAAGCAAAATAATTGTATTAAATACTTGAAAAAGAGAGAAAGGGGACAAAAAAAAGGACAAAAGCTCACAGGACCCTCAAAGCTTTTGCTTTCCAACAGAGGAATAAGTACAAGGCACATAAAGGAGCTACACAAACAATCCTTAATGGAACAGATACAAGGCTTTTTAATTATCTAACTCAATCAGCGAGAGACCAGTGGATCAATGAATCCCCATTACACTGGCCGGTGGAGCATCAAGACAGGGCCAGTTTACATCAGTTCAAACGGCCAGCCAGGCTGCAGCTAAGTGACAGATTACTGTTTGTGGCTAATCTGAGGCAGTCACAGCGTTTGAACAGAACACATCTTTAATTCAGGCGGTGAGGCGAGTGTGGGCTGCTGGTCCTGTCACCGGGCCCAAACAACCTCTCTGAAATATTTATGGCCCCTGACCTCACGCTGGACATGGTGCCATGTGATGTGGGGTATTTGGGTGGAAATGTGGTCATTTTTGTTCCACAAATTATAGGCTTTGGTGAAATAATAAACAGTTGGTGCGCTTTATGACTCAGGTTTTGCAAGCTGGCATTCACTTCAATGTTAGTGCCCCCACTTTTCCTATAAACAGTATTGAAAGTATATAGATGTGTGTGGACAACAATGTGATACATTTACTATGGACACAGATTCTAAATGTTTGCTTAAGACATGTGGGTAGCTGCTTAAAGGACAGTCCACCTCAAAATGGAAATGGTTTTGGTCGCTAACATTCTTCAGAATATTTTCTTTTATGGTTTAGGTTATTTCGGGTTTGGAACAACATAAGGGTGAGTAAATAAAAGTTTTAGTGAAGTATTCCTGTAAGGCACCACACAGAAACTACAAACTTGATCTAATCAATAATTAATTTATATTTTAACTTCACTAGATACTTTACTTAAAGATACACTATTTACTTTGTTGGTGCACATTGCTAATCTTAGCCCCCTTTACACATACAGTCTTTATTGGTAAATTACCATTAAGAGATCATGTGTGAACAGAACCTTTTTAAAAAATATATGAGAAGCTGTAACATTACCAGTAAATTAACGGTAATGTGCTCTGTCTGAACACTGAAAAATGATTACTGGTTTGAACACGTACAATTTCAGAATGTCGACTCTGGTCCAATTGACCTATCGGTAAGCCCCGCCCCCTTAGTTACTGTTGCTGCCTCGGACAAACAAACAGAGTTGCCCACTGTCTTACAATGACAGCTGTCATTGTCCGAAGATGTTTTTAATTCATTTTGAACACAGAAGGACCACCTCTCATCGAGAAGCATTCAAGTAGGTCTTAAATACGTCATGGAGGGATATATAAATGATTTTAAAATAAATATGGTGAGTAACATGATTAAGTTGGAATTGAGGGTTTACAGATCGCAATGCACAATCGTCACGATCGCAGATGACAACATCCAGGATCAACACGGTTCATTTAGTGTAACACTAATTATTTTACATTTAATCAGTTTAATATGGAGAGGCACTGAAATGTAAACCTTTGTCTATGTGTTTTTGACTTATACTGTACATGACGTTAGTATAGTTAGCTGAGGTTTGTACGTTAGCATGGACTAGTTAGCTAGTTTTAGCCAGAGATATTAACAATATTATCAAACATTAACTGCTTGAGCAGATGAAAAAGCCACTTAAAGAGTGTATGACAACCAGAAAATGAATGTTGAATAATAAAATAAATTCCAAATTCCATTGCCAATCCTCTCAGGATACCTGGAATTAGTGTTAAAAGTACCTCAGGCACATCGTTTTATTATTTTTGTAGCATAAACACCATCAAAACAACGAGAGCTTCGGATCTTCCAATGTTTCTCTATGGCGCTGAAACATACAGATGTCCGAGGTTCGGTCTCCGTGCAGCTGATACTTAACTGTCATTGGCTCATTTGCGTTCGAGGGGAGGGGCTTGCCGATAGGTCAATTGTAACATTCTGACGCAGATGACAAATTTACTCCACACTGTGTAGTTTGGTTTGCGTTTACGCCTTTATGTTTACGAGGGGAGCCGCAACCGTTTAGAGATCATTTCTGGTTAATGATGTCACAGAATTTACCGGTATTTTGAAAGTGACGTGTGAATGGCACTTTACTGGTTGTTGTCTGTGTGAACAGCACATTTTTGTATTTACCAGAAAAGTCATTCTGGTACTTTTACGGCAATTTACTGGTACTGTATTACTGTGTGAAAGGGGCTCTTGAGGTGAATGATTTATCAGTGCAAATTAATACACATAACATTGAACATTGCTTGCCTTGGTAATCTTTAATCAAAGAGAAAACCACTCCGGAATGGCCTTCTCCAATGAAGTCAGATTTGACGTCCGTTTGACAGAGTATCCTTAACCACAGCGGTTCCTACCAGAAGCAGTCTAATATACACTGAATATTAACATGTATTATAGGAGTACCATAGTGTTTCAGGATAAACCAAAAACACAGTTTGGAAAATGGATTCATGATGTACTCACTTATTATATAAATTTTGTACATAATGGACACAAAAATGTTAATGACTGCAGTGAAATCACATTTTTTTAGCAGCCATTACTTCAGTCTTCAGTGAAATATTTGAGCCATGGTGACATGGTAACTTTTTAAAATATTTTCTAAATATTTTGTAACATTATAACTGTCTGTACTATCACTGCCAAGTAAAAGTATCCAATTGTTTTTCATAAAAGCAAAGAAAAGGGAGAAAAAATCTTACTAACCTCCAACAAAAAGTGCTCTGCCACTGTACAGTATTTCTTTGGTCTGTGTATATGCTTTTAAAGAGGTGTTATCTAAGCCATTCCAGATTAACAATGGCTTGATAGAGGGAAAAAGGGAAGTGGGGGGTCCAAAATCATCAGTAAATAGAAATTGACCACCATCTGTGTCACATCATCTACCTCATTATGGAAGGCTGATGACCATTGATCTTTCTCAACACACTCTGATCTACAGAAACAAGAGGGGAACAATCTCATTTCCTCTTGTGGGTCAGGGTCACAGTCAGATCATTTGAAAACGAAGAGAGCTAGAGCGCGAGAAATAACATTACATTGCAACATTTCAAATCATCCGGAACCACGAAACATGAAGAATGACTGTATGTAGGCTAAAATACGCCTTTTAACATTTGAAAAGATAATATTGGGGGATTTTTCAAATGAACCCCTTTCCTCTGAATACCCTCTCATTTCCTGATAATATTATGAAGCCACACATTGTTTCTGCGGGATTAAAATTACCCATGGAAATAGGTCATCATTAGTGTGCTTGTGCAATTAGCAAAAAGGCGTGAAATGGTGAAGAACAGCTGTGCCGTGGCTTAGTGTGGGATGCGGCTGGCACAAGATAAAGGATGTGCGATAAATAACCTCATTTCGTAACACCACATGTCAGCTGGGTTCATTTACAATCTACCATCCAATATGACAGATACAGACTAGACATGCCTCTCTGTCATCAGAACACATTGTGCCAAAAACTGTCTGATTATTTTGAGATTTTCTAGCACGCCTCTGATTTGAATAGAAAGTGAGTTTGGTTTAAAAAGACATTAATCGTCAATTGAATACGACTTGGAAATATTTGCGATTGCTTCAGTTATTGCATCACCTCCATCCCTAAAGAGGATTTGCTGTACATCTCACTGTGTCTGGAATAACTGCAGCGTCATTTATTTTTTTACAGCTGCGATTCCTCAAAAGTTCACGCAAACCTATTCTGGAGTGGAGGGGATTTTAAACTAATTGCCTGTGCGGTGCTCATTCTGGAGACACCGAACTTCTAGCCAATTTATGGTGCCTAAAATAATGCACATTTTAAAGAGGTGTTTTTGGACATGGTTCATAAGAAGCCCATTAATTAGATGCATTTGGGCCACACTTGATTCAGACAGCGTGAAAGAGCTGCGTGTTCGCTTCTCACCCTCTCCATAGAGGCCCGTTGTTTAATTGTTGGCAATTTACCCTCTGGATCATATTTTCAACGAGAGAGACTTGAGTTTCACTGTGTCGATCATGTGTGGAGAGCATTTTCTTCACAGCGGACTGGAGTCCCAACATGTCGATCATGTTTGGAGAGAAGGCAACTCGATATATTTGTGCAGAAAGTGAACATCCACAGGGTGCAGTTGGAAATTCCGCTCTTCTCGGCCTCCCAATTAGTACGCGTAACGTACAAGAATATCGTTGAGGGATTAATAACTGCTCTGTAGATGGCAATAGCGCAGACAGATACCCAAACAGCCGATCACGCTGGCACCTTTCACGTCTCATTTCCTCTCTCTGGAGCCTTGGAAAGAAAGGAAGACACTGACAAATCTAAAATGAGAGATAAATTAGATTCAGATGTGGCTGGTGTTTTGTTATTATGATGAGGTTGGCCAGTATCATATTTTCCACGTTTGAAATAAGGCAGTCTTGTCTAGCGAATGGAAAGCTTAGGCAGAGGAGTCGTTTGTCATTCGTTTTCCGCCACATAATTATTTTGGGTCGCGTCGATTGAATATCTGATTCGGCTAATGAATTCGGAGGATTAATTTCACTGCAACAAGGCATCAATTGTTTCCAGTAAAGGGATGCTGAGTGCAGGGATGCCACACAATGTTTTTTGTTCAGTAAACTGATCATACGCTGTTGTGTACTAATGGTGTTTGCGGAGGGCCGCATTGATCTGCAGGCTCTCTACTTTGCATTGTCCAAACGATATCCGAGATGCCGATGAGCAATAGCGAGACACGGTCCCGTCTCTCCACCGCAACGATATGTTGTGGCCAGGTACTAATAATGCTGGATTTGCAAAGCGAGTTTTATGGGACTCGGTTCCACTGTGGGCTGCTGGTCTGAAACCTCAGCGGTTGACGCTTGTGTTGTTTGTGTCGCTTTCCATCACTAGTCTAGACGAGCGGCTTCATTGGCTATGACATAGCAGGTAGAAGGAGGGAGAGGAAAGTTCACCACGTTCACTGTGCAGAAGGAAGGTTACGGAAAGTACTGTATCCATTTGAATGAATAGCAAGTAGGGTTCCAACATACAGTATAGAGTAAGAGCAGCTCTTTACTAAATACTTTCATTTTCAACAAGTTCATTGTTTATGTTATATATACAAGGAATAGTAAAAACAAAAGCCTCTACATTACTTTAATTCCTTAAGCATCACTGTTTGTTTTTTAATGAGATAAACGAAAAGAAAATCCTTGAAGCTTTTATTTAAAGCTAAACTCAAAACTCTTACAATTTATTATTTCATATTGTTAATTCCAGGGTTTTGATGCCAAGGACCCCTAACTAAGATGATTCCCTTCCTAAAAAAACATAAATATTAAAATGGATTAATTTAAATTCTATTATTTATATTATAGTATAATACTTTGTACTATAATATAATAAGTATATTATGTTGATGTAAATGTATTATATTATATTTATTATATTAATATATGTTCTATTAATAATACATTACCAGTCAGGATTTTTAATGTTTTTTAAGTCTCTTCTGCTCACCAACCCTGCATTTATTTAATCCAAAATATAGCAAAAAGTGTAATATTGTGAAATATTTGTACCATTTAAAATAACAGCTTTCTATATAAATATATTTTAAAATTTAATTTATTCATGTGATCAAAGCTAAATTTTCATCATCAGAATTTTTTTTTTCAGGATTCTTAGATTAATCTAAAGATCCAAAGATGGGCATTCAAAGCTTATGTAACATTACATACACTATACTATTCAAAAGCTTGGAGTCAGTATAATTTTGGGGGGAATAAAAATGAATAATTTTAATTAGCAAGGATGCTTTAAATTCATCAAAAGTGATGATAAAGGCATTTATAATGTTACAAATGATTTCTATTTCAGATAAATACTGTTCTTCTGAGCTTTCTATTCATCAAATAAACCTGAAAAAATTATACTCTGCTGTTTTCAACATAATGATAAGAAGAAGAAGAAGAAGAAGAAGAAGAAGAAGAAATGTTTTTGAGCAGCAAATCAGAATATTACAATGATTTGAAGGATCATGACTGGAGTAATGATGCTAAAAATTCAGCTTTGAAATCACAGGAATAAATTATATTTTAAAATATATTCAAATAGAAAATAGTTTGTTTAAATAGTAAAATATATTTAAATTGTACTGTTTATTATTATTATTATTATTATTATTATTATTATTATTAAAAAGCATGTATTTTTGTGATTGCAGGAAAGTGAATAGAGGATTTTTTTCCCCAAGAAAAGTAATAAAAAAAAAATAAAAAAAAATAAATAAATAAATAAAGGGAAAAATAAAAAGTGAATCTTTTATATTCAGTGCAATACATGCTTTTTTATATTCATTTATGTTATATTATGCAGTGAATTCAAATCAATACATTTTAAAATTATCTCAGATATACCGTATACTCATATTTCCTCTATAATTGATTAGCATTGCTATATTCAATAAACATTACAGACATCCACACTACTACTTCTGTGGGGATAGATCTTAATAAACATGGGAACTAACAAAATCACTCCAGTCACATTTTCGGTCAATTTTACAGCTCTTCATGACCCTGAATGTGCATTCTCAGACAGACAGCCCACTGGGGAATCAGCCTGTGCTGGTTAGAGCCCAGAATACAGGCCATATACACTCAAATACAAACCAGAAGAAGCCTGTTAATAATGAGGAACTTGAATTCCTTAGGCATTGGCAAACTGATTCTAGACTGAAAAAAAAAAATGAGGAAAGCAGAAAAAAAAACATGGCATACTATCAGTTTTTTGGATCTGTGTTGGATGTGGGAGATGAGATCTGGGTATTGAATCGACTAAAACCAGTGGAGTATCTGCAGAATTTTACTGTTAATTAAGGAACATCACACAAAATGAGGGAAGACACACTCAAGGGATAACTCACCCCTTTGTAGTCTCCTTGTTTTCATTCAGCATTGATTACGGTTTACAACAGTTTTACTGTCAAAAGTACAGTTAGGATTGCTGACCACTACAGCCAATGGCAGATTCCATATGCATCTGTGAATTATAATGTAAACTAAAGCTATTGTAAATAATATGGTAAATAAATTGTTTATTTACCACATGGGTTTCCAATCATGCTCCTTGAGGCCACTGTCCTCCAGTCCTAATTAAACGTCTCATCCAACATTTGTTTGTGTCATGGTCTCTTTCCACAGCCAAAAATGCACCTGCCTGGACGTTTCAACTAATTCTGAAGACCTTTATTAGTTGGTTCAGTTGTGTTTCAGACATTTCATACACTGTGTGACATTTTAGATTAAATACTTCCCTCCCACGGCATACACCTCATCCTAATTGTATTTTTTACACTGATTTCTACTTGTGAAGTACATCAAATCCAAACAAGAGTAAAGTTTGGGCTTCCCATGAGAATACTGGATCAGACCAACATTTCTTCAGAGCACTTACCAAATTTATGCCAGCAAAGTGTAGGACTCATTTCACAAGCACAAGTTTATAGGTTTTTCTCACTTTTACAGACGGACAGCCTCCACATTCCTCGCTTCTCTAAAAGACAAAAAGAATAAACAATACATTCTACTAGTGTGTTACATAAAGAGGTTTCACCAGACTACACAAAACAAAGTAAACTTTGGCCAGATTTGCAGGTCTATTATATAAACTGACAGTAAAGTATCAGTTCTATGCATGTATATAGTTCTGTCATGACAACTCTCTGAGGGATTGGCATGGTAATGTATGAGAATGTTAATGTATGTGGTTTTGGCAGATTAGATCTGCTACGCTGCTGCTGCTGCTGCAGAGCAAGTACCGAGACTTGCTACTGCCAATACATCCACAACATGCGGCTGTAAGCATGTAAAAAATACTGCTGCTGCACATAACATATGAATAACACCCATAGCATACATTAATCACATCGTAGAAGATCTATACAGGTGGAGCTGGGGAAGGTGGAGGGTTTCTGAAGCATGCTGCAAACTGCTACATCTAGCACTAGTCATATATTTGAATGTTGGGCAGTGAGCACATTGGCTACTGATACAAGAGAGAACTAATCGGCAGTGCCATGTGATTATGATGTCATGTTGTCAGATTGAGTTAGACCCATCGGACTGCATTCTAAAGTTTCATGCCAGAACTCTGTATTTCAACTTATTACATATTGGAATAGTTCAATGTGTAAACACCTATAGTCACAATGTTATAACTCATCACTTTGGATGGTTATTATTTATAAATACAGCTTTGCTTGGTGATTTGTGTTCTCGAAACAAGTAATATATTTTTAACTTCATTTGCCACTTGTCAGTATCACTGCACCTGTCTGTGTTTCCCTGTTTCAGGGCAGCTGTCAGTTGTGCTTAAGTGATGGGCATTCCCATTCTCTTTGCACAGTAAGTGAATAATTGAATCACTCATTCAACTGATTCGTTCAGAAACAATTCAGGAACACCACTGTAGTGATGGGAAATTAGACTAATTTCAGCAAATCTGTTCATCTGAACATTTTGTTTCAAAGAACCGGTTAAAAAGATTCAATGGTTGTTTTACATCGTGAGGTAGGCTAATAGACCAATTTGGTGTTTGCAAACAGTGATAAAGTTTTTTTGTGGGTGGAGCCTATCTGGTGGCAGAAAATTACAGTTTTCTAAGTAGCAAAGTAGCAGTCTATGTAAACCATGGAATAAAAAATAAAACAAAAAAAAAAGTAGTAAATTTGAGTTTATATTTTAAAATTCTGACTTTATTCTTGCAAGTGAGTTACCTATCTCTCATCTCGGCCTCCAGACTCCGCTTCGGCCCTCCGACCCAGCGGCTCCACCATGGCACCTAGCTCCCTCATCTCCACTGGAGCCTGTCAGTCCACCAGCTCCACCGGGCTTCCTCGTCCCTCCGGCTCCGCTTTGGGCAGTCATCCCCCTACCTGCACCTCAGGACTGCACTTCTCCAGCTTTGCCTCATCCCTTCATCCCTCCAGTTCCACTGGGCTCCTCCTTCCCTCCAGCTCCGGCTCAGTCCTCTGTTGCTCCGGCTCCACCGTGGCCTTCCGGGGCTCCGCCTATGCCTCAGTCGCCGAAGCCATTTTGCTCCACCTTGGCCCTCTGGATCCTCTGCTTCGCCCTGGCTCATCGGCTCTCCATATATTTTCATATTTTTTGGCACAAAACTTGGCAGCTTCAACAAATCTACATTTGCGTAAATAAAACCTACTTAATATATCAATTGTTTATAATAAATGTGTCCAAATTTATGTTGTTATGCTCATAAAATAAAAGTTGCATATACATACAGTCATGGCCAAAATTATTGGCACCCTTGCAATTCTGTCAGAAATTGCAACACTCCTCTCAGAAAATTGTTCCCATTTCAAATGTTTTGGTATTCACATTCTTATTGTTTTTGTTTGCACTGGAAGAAAAAAAAAACAAAAACTGAGAACTCAAGTCAAACTCGCTGGACAATAGACTTAGCAAAATTATTGGCATCTTGTCAAAACTGTAAGAAATAATTGCTTTTTAAGCATGTGACGCTCCTGTAATTTGTATTTAACCTGTGGCTAACAGGTGTGGGTAATATAGTAATCACACTTGCAACCAGTTAAAATGAAAAAAAAAAATGTTACATTTACATTTAGACATTTAGCAGACACTTCTCTCCAACTTACAAAGGAGTCTCATTTAGCCTAACGCAGTACACGCAGTACAGTAGCAAGAGATTTTTAAAGTATATAATAAATAAAATAAAAAAATAAATAAATGACTCAATGGCTTTGTGTTGTGTGTCACACTGAGCATGGAGAAAAGAAAGAAGCGTAAAGAGTTGTCTGTGGATTTGAGAGAAAAAATTGGAGAAAAACATGGACAATCTCAAGTCTACAAGTCCATCTCCAGAGATCTTAATGTTCCTGTGTCCACTGTGCGCAAAATCATCAAGAGGTTTACAGTCCATGGCACTGTAGCTAACCTCCCTGGACGTGGACGGAAGAGCAAAATTAATGAAAATTTACAACGAAGGATTGTTTGAATGGTGGATAAAGAACCTCGATTAACTTCCAAATTCAAGCTGATCTGCAGACACAGGGTACAACAGTGTCAGCTTGCACTATCCGTTGCCATCTGAATAAAAAGGGACGCTATGGTAGGACTCCACTGCTGACACAAAGGCATAAAAAAGCAAGACTGGAGTTTGCCAAAATTTATGTGATAAAACCACAATCCTTCTGGGAGAACGTACTGTAGACAGATGAGACAAAAGTAGAGCTTTTTGGTAAAGGACATCATGGAACTGTTTACAGAAAAACAAATGAGGCCTTCAAAGAAAAGAACACAGTCCCTACAGTCAAACATGGTGGAGGACCAAAGACGTTTTAGGGTTGCTTTGCTGGTTCTGGCACTGGATGCCTTGACTGTGTGAACAGTATCATGAATTCTGATGATTACCAAAGAATTTTGGGGTGCAACGTAGTGGTTAGTGTCAGAAAGTTGTGTCTCCACCAGAGGTCATGGGTTTTCCAGCAGGTCAATGACCCGAAAACACATTTCAAAAAGCACTCAGAAATGGTTACAAACAAAGCTCTGAAGAGTTCTGAAATGGTTAGCAATGAGTCCAGATCCGAATCCCATAGAACACCTGTTGAGAAAACTCAAAACAGCAGTTGGGAGAAGGCATCCTTCAAATCTGAATGACCTGGAGCAGTTTGCAAAAGAAGAGTGGTCCGAAATTCCAGTACAGAGATGTAAGAATCTGATTCATGGTTACAGGAAGCGATTGATTTCAGTTATTTTTTCCAAAGGGGGTGCTACCAAATATTAGGTTAAGGGTGCCAATAATATAAGATTTGACTTTGCTTTTCTTTTCTTTTCTTTTTTTGTGTTGTTCCAAAAATAAACATGATTATCAAAACATTTAGAACTAAAACAATTTACTGAGAGAAGGGTTGCATTTTCTGACAGAATTACAAGGGTGTCAATATTTTTCACCATGACATTTTTTTCGTCATTTCTGCTATTAAAGTAACTTACATTTGATCCCCATTCTAAATGCTCATATCCTCACATGTCATAAAAGAGATCTCAGTAAAATGAGTGGATTGATTCAGTCTGATTCATGAACGAATAGTTAAAACCAGTTCTTGAACAATTTTTTAATTTTTAAATTCAACAATTATAAATAACTCCCTGTTTGCTTTATATATATGCTTTATTATAACATTATTTCCCAGGGTTATTTTCAAAGACATTACATAGGATTTAAATAGAAAAGAATGTAATTGTGTGTCAGTACAAAAAACTATTGGCATACAGTATGATGCACTCTGACTTGCTCTCCCCTGTGAGCCGTGCGTTAGTCTGCTGCGATGCATGAGCCATTGTGAGCATGGCAAACGTTATACCAAAACAAACAGCATTCAGGTTACAGGCCAATCGATCTCCAGTCATTAGCCATGTGCGTGTGGCGCCACTGGATGACCAGCAGAGCTTAGGGGTAACCCAACCTGGCCCTAATGAGACAGCACCCCAGCAAGCCACAGATAATTGATTCTGGTCAAAAAGGCTTTGTGTCACAGGAAACGGGACAAAATCTGGAGGCCAAGATGGACGCAAAGATTTAGAGCAAACTGATAAGAGCTCAGGACAGGACATAATCTATTATTCATCCCTCTGTGCTGACATTCCAGGAATATGTGGCGCAAAAAGTGTTTTTTTTTTTTTTTTTTTTTTTTTTTTTGTCTAGCTAAAATTACTGGACAGAAAACATTTTATGCATTGTGAAGTTCAGTGAATCACTCTTCTCGGTAACAAAGGTAACACTTGAAATATTTTCAGTGTGACATACATCATTCATAAAGAAACTTGGCTCGTTCAGACTGAATATATTCCCATTAGCGCTCTACCATACCCATAACTCTCGGCTTGTCTTTGCCTCACTATGTAAAGCGCACGGACACACTGTCTACTAATAAACCCCGAATGGCAATGAGGAGGCGCATAGAACAAACTGTCAGACCAAATTGGAAATCATAAAGTATTCTATAAATACAAGTTGTGTCTTGTCCTCACCTAGCCTAATTTATTCCATTTTCTACATGGAGTTAGTGAGTCCTCCTCCACATTAGAGCAGTTCATTTACAGTAGGAGTCTAGTGAGGACTGGTACATTACCATGGGGCAGAAGCCGGATCTCTAATAGACGGGAAGAGAACTGGAGGGCAGTTCCCGCTTGTGGAATACTGATGATTAAGTCTGTCCTGGGTCCTAAGAGGAGAGTAAGTGCTGAACAGCCAGCCCGAGTTGGAACACGCTTGTGCAAGCAGGCACTGCAGAAGACTCAATGAGATAATGATGTACCTGTCCTCCACTATAACTCTAATCATGTCTCACCTCCAGATCAGGCCTTTATAAGGTCACAACTAATTCGCTGCTAGGAATTAAATATCCTGTATTGTTTTAATGAAGGGTGCTCTTTTAAGAAAAAAAGAAGTGGAAGATAAAAGGAGAAAGGGAAGAAAAAAGCTAGGCGGAGCACAATTATCTACCACGACTTTGTACATGTAAGCTAATATGTTTAATTATATGGGGGTCAATGACAAAGAAGATTGTACAAAATCAGTCCCTCCAGGATTTGTGATTTTTTCGTGAATTTTGCGATTTTCTTTTTCTTTTTTTAAACAGGACAACAGGACAAATAAGTACAAATGTAAAGGTAAATAAAAATTATTATTTTTGCAGCTGCTGATACTGAATTTTAAGAAACTACAGTGAGCTTACAGCAGGGGTCTCCAACTTTTTTTACACCACAGGCATGGACCGGTTACGGTTTTACTGTTTTGTAAAAGATAATGTACGTTCAGCCGGTTGTTCTTGCAGAATATAGCCCAACAGGGCTTGTATAAGACTGAAGGTCTTTATTTTGCAAGTAACAAATGGCTGGATGTACATTATTCTGCTTATTACACAGCTTCTTGCTACAAAGTAAATAATTAGATATAAAACAATGATCTGAGTTGAAATATTGAATACAAAGCTTCAGTGAAGAAAGCCATTGCTAGGAAGTGGCAAGTTCAAACTAGACGGACATTAAAGGGAAGACGGTGCAGTTGGCGCCGATTTCCTTGTGGACAGTGTGCCGACATACAGCGCCATTGTGCTACGGGCGTCCCGAGTTCAAATCCCAGCTCAGCTCAACCCCCTTCTCTCGCTCCCACTTTGCTTCCTATCAGCTATGATCTGTCCTATCATAATAAAGCCAAAAAAAAAAAAAAAAAGGGAGACGGTGCAGTCATAGCACTTATTACACAAAATTTCACCACAGAAAATAATTATGGTGATAAAAGATCTTGATTTAAGATGAAAGGGTTTTAAAATATTACCAGTTTATTAGTTACCTTATAATCCATTGCAGTGTAAAAAACATTTGTCCCAAAAAGACAGCAGCCGTGTATGAAACAAGAGAGGGAGTCCGCGATACCAGGATGATATAATTAATTGAATAATTGTACTCATAATATTGAATTTTGTTTTACTATTTTATTAGCCAGCCAAAGGCACACAAGTTTCCAAAAATAAAAAAAAAATTCCCAGCAAGCGAAGTTACCCAGATGAGCCTGTGTTATTAGTTTTGACCAGTTGTTATCTGGGAATATCAAACCACTGATCTATATAATTATATATTATAGATCAGTGTATCACAACTTGGAATGTGGTGACTGACCAATCAGAATTGAGTATTCCACAAAGCTGTGTAATAAATACCGTTATCAGCGCATGTTGAATTAGATTTTTCTATGAGAGATTACGCACCATGAATGCAGAGTTAGAAAACTCACTCTCCACTTTTCGTTCCATTGACTTCCATTCATGCGCACATGCGAATGCGTCAGACTGAAAACGCAAGCCAGTGCGAAAAGTTTTTGCATTTTGCTGCATTCCAAAGTTCAAGCTTGATTAACTCTGACCAGCGAATTTGCATCACGTGACACCATGTGACCAACAGCAGATCGATATATCACAGCATGACTTTGTAGCATAGAAGTCCACTATGGGGGAAAAATCCTGAAATGTTTTCCTCAAAAACTTTAATTTCTTTGCGACTGAAGAAAGAAAGACATAAATAACTTAGATGACATGGGGGTAATTTATCAGGAATTTTTTATTCTTGAAGTGAACATCTCCTTTATGTGTGGAATCATGGGAGTAGTTGTCTTCATCCCCACATCCAATACAATCCAACAGGTCTCGAGCAGAAATCATGTTCATGTATGAGGTAATATATTAAAGATTTATTAACGTCACTTTAGTATGACGCAGGGTGGAGCTGAAAGCTGTGGAAGTAAAACAAATCCACTGGAGCGATTGCTAATGAGAGACGAGCACAACACATGGCTCGAAAGCAGCGGCGCTTTTATTATGCCACAGCCAACCGCTTCTGCTCCTTCTGGTTATGCGTATGTGTGAGTAAAGCAGCACTGTTTTATCACACTAGATACATTTCAGTTTGTTGAAAGTTCTCTTATAATGTTATAATGCAAATCTGTGCACATCACCCATCTAATAAAACTATTAAAGCCAACAAAACCTGCCCAACAGACACTAAAATCTAACCCAAATCTAGCCCAATTGCTTTTTGGAGTTGGTCTTTCAGTAAAATATGGATTCCAGGGGCTAAATATCACATTAATGGGGTCACTACAACCTGTGGACAGAAAAAAAACAACTGCGGCAATTGTGTTGAAGTAGCCCGATTCTGTGGGAAAACCACAAACCTGGCAACACTGATTAAAGCATCTTTGGTGTTCAAAATCAAGGATGTATGACATTATTGGCAGGCAACACAAAGACATGGTCCATTACACTGGTTAAATTGCTTATTTCGCTGGATTTAAACATTCTTGGAAACATTTGGGACAATGTCAACAAAAAATATAACACTGTCCTGGCGGTATTTGGATATTTCAATCCAAAAATCTTAGATATTGTGCTCTTAATGACTAAAAACGTTGGTAACCATGGTGGTAAAATATATACAGCTTGAACTACTGGTCCCTACCGTTAAAATAAGCAAATAAATAAATTAAAGTATATATTTTATATATATTTATATATATATATATATATATATATATATATATATTTTTTATGTCTAAAAAATGTTTTTATATTTTGTTCTGTATGTTTATATGTTTCTAATTATCAGAGTTTTGTTTTGTTTTTTAAACAAGAGATTTTTGACTTTGTGTGCCCCTTTTAATTCAGAAATTAAAAAACATTCTAGTTACTGAAGAGGTGTGTTCAAGTCATTTTATTTTATAAATTGCCTTTTAATGTACATTTTAATAGATGAATTGATCAGGCAAAAATGAGCATCACATCATTGACCCTTCCCCCTTTTACAACCGAAACATTAGGCAAACAAACATTAGACCTAAGATATTGCACTTGTGGGAATGAATGTCTATTTGTAATGAATGTGAAAGCTAGTCAGAGTACAGAAGTAGGGTTACACTGCCCAATGCGGTCTGAAATTACAGCCTTTCCGCTGTGCAAATTAATGAAGTCGACAAACACTGGCCAAATGCATGCGACCAAGCTTTAACGAACATCTGTGATGGTACGGGGCTCTGAGGGGAATTCCTCATAAAGGGGCCATACGACTAAATTTATGTTTCTTCCTCCTGTTACCAGACCTTTAAATAATAGAGTAAAATAAATAGCATCCATTAAACTGATCGCATTGTGCTAACTCAAATTGTGTTTATTATGCTAATGGTACATGAAATTAAGAAAAAGACCTTGATGTCAGGAGAGTTAATTAATGGACTTTCTGAGAAAGCGCAGAGATGTAATTCATTTCAGGGTAAGCGAGTCTCATTTGCAGTTGCATGGGTCCAAGCACTGCTGATTGCATGAGTTATTCTTGCAGATGTGCCACTCACAGCGAATTCCCTTCATTAGAAATGAACACCTCATTATATAAAGCAGCTAATTAAACATAATATAGCCCTGCAATGACTCATTAATACACAGCTCCTGTATGTAACCGCTATGACTTTAGCATTTCAATGCATCTCTATATTTAAGCAAACAATGTTGTTAAGAACACTAATAGGTAGCTCAACACCTTTTTCTCAATACGTATTATTGTTTTTTAATCCACCTGCCATTTTTCTTTACCAGGTGCACCTGTTAGGGTTTCAGTTCACATTCAGTGAATTTGTGCAGCCTTGGTTGTTAATGCACTACACATTTGTTCTTCAAGGGACTCATAATCAAATTCACCACAAATCACAATTAGGATATTGTAATTATCATAATGTAGGACAAAACAAAAGAAATTAGAAAACTATCCAGACACTCTATTGAATCACACAAGTTCCAATTTCCCCTTCCTATACAAACACACACTTTATACCATCACTAAGCCCCATAATTCATTGCTAATTAGAAACGCTCCAGAATACACAAATGCTCTGAGAGAAGGGGGTAGTCATCAATTGAGCACTCTAAGTGTAACACTATTCCAGTAGCGGGGTGTGTTTGTGGGCACAAGCACGTTAGAAAGACACATAGTCATTACGCCACTAGTTGGCGACAAGTGACTGTCTTTATGAGTAAGTCATTGAATAATTCATTCAACCATTCAATTATTTCAAAGACATGAATTCATTACAAATGATGTATTGCTTGTAGATGCTGCCCAGTTTGTCATGTTTTGACTTCTGTTTTAATTGCAGAGCAAAAATAGACCTGCAATATTAACTCCTTGTTTATAGTTTCTAGAAAAATCAATATCATACTTTTCTGAATAAAAGCACATGGGTGATTCGGTTGTAGGCACAAGGCCAAATGGCTTACTTGCTTTTGTGATAATATGTAAATAAGTAAAATAAGTAAAAGTTATTATGGCCTGACACACAATGGTGTGTATAATCATCTAAAAGCAGGCAAGGCAATGAAAAAGAGTTCAATATCTTTTAATATTCCACATGACAAGAAACAACTACGTACACACTCATCCACAAACTGATGAGACCAGACAACCAACAGAGACAAGAGGGAAGCATAAATACTCAGAAAGTTTCTTTTAATATGGGCAGGTGAATCAAATCAAATCAAGACACATTAGGAGAAACCTAGGTCACAGAAGACATAGACACAACAAAACCATGACATTCCACCCCCCTCCAGGAAGGTGCGTCCTCATGCCGACATAGAGTCTAGTGTGGATGGCGACCAGTGACTGGGGACAACAGGAAAGACAGGATTGGGCAGAGAAGATAGGAGATGGTGAAGGGATGGAGGATAGGGCAGGCAGGACCCGGGAAGGAGGAGCCTGACAGAACCAGAGGGACAAAGTGATGAGGCAAAACTAGAGGAGTGGAGTCCCAAGGCAGCAGATGGATGAAAAATATCAAAGTTGGGGCCAGAAGATAAAGGGAGCCTGGTAGAGAAGGTGGGATGATGGGCCACTGTGAAGATGAGAGAGCTAGGAGCCAAGGCGGAGTCTGAAGTTCAAAGGACTGGGCTTCAGTTCAGGATCCTGTGGCTGGAGGCAGAGACAGGAGAGCCTCACGCCAAGGTGGAGTTGATGGTAGGAAGGCCTGATGCAGGCCCACATAGGCGAGGGCAGGCTGAGGGTGTGCAGAGAGGAGGACAGACAGCAGTGGAGCTGTGGCTAAGTGCTTGGCTAGAGTGAGATATGGATGCAGGCAGGTGCAGGATGCAAGCTGAACTGTATATGCAAGGAATTCCAGCAAGGCTAGCAAAATAACTGGCCAAAGCAGAGGTGATGGTTCTTGAGGCTGGACTGGAGTGGCATAAGCTACAGCTTGCAGAGAGTGAGGAGATGGATAGGCAGTTAATAGACTAGGGATTGAGAGAAAGACAGGATCAGAAGGTGGAGGTGGGATAGGGAGGATGGGTGGAAACTTGAGAGATTCAGGAGGGCCAGGGCTGGACCAAAACAAGCGGAAACACAAAGGATCTAGGAGTGTGCGCTCCTGTGATGATGCCGACATGATGAGGGAGCTAGGAGCCAAGGCAGAGTCTGAAGTTTGAAGGACCGAGCTGGAGTCCATAAACCTGTGGAGGCAGAGCTGATGGTAGGAAACCCCGATGCAGACGCAATAGGCGAAAGCAAGTTGAGGGTGTGCAGAGGGGGTGACAGACAGCAGCAGAGTTGGGGCTGAGTGTTTGGCTGGAGTGAAATGCAGTGGCAGATAGGTGCAGAACACTGGTGGATTGTCCATTGAGCACAGACACACAATACGTAGCAAAAAATAATATTAATAATAATGGCCACAATACTTCGGTTTAGGTCCAGTCTTCTGTCACACAATGGAATGTAACCATTCTGTCACACAATATCTTGTAATTATCAAAATGACAGGGAAACCAACACACATACGCATCCACAAACTGATGTGACCGGACAACCAACAGAGACAAGAGGAAAGTATAAATACACAGAAGGTAACAAATTAAATAATTAAGAGCAGTTGAATCAAATCAAATCAAGACACATGAGGAAAAACTAGGTCACAGAAAACAGACACAACAAAACCGTGATAAGGCCCTATTATTCTTATAAGGATTATTATTTTGTTTTTGTATTCATGTCCCTGTAACTTTTACTCCTAAAAGGAGCCCATTTAAAAATGATTTAACTTAAAATTCTTATCAGTAGACATCTAATAAATAGAATTTATCGTCACCCTGGCTCTTCGACTCTCTGTCTCCACCTTGGGCTCCTCCACCACCTGCTTGCCACTGTTGGTCGGCCCCAGGGGCGTTGCTAGACCTACAGCTCTACTGGGGCACAGGCCCCCCATTACTCATATCACTTTTATTTCTTGAAAGCCAGTTGCATGTACAACACAATTAACTATACAAACTTGTGTAACCCACTATTCCTACACTGCAACAAGCATGAGGGAAAGTAAATGTCTACATTAATGCTTCATGAACATATTTATTTAATTTTACATTCTCAGCATTTTAAGCATTTCTTTGTGACCACTTTGTACAACAACAACAACAGCAAAAAAAAAACAAAAAAAAAACGAATGTCCATCTACAGGAGCTAGTACAAAACTGCCGGTACTCCTGATGAGCGAGGAAACTCCTGATGAGCGAGGAAAATCGCATTCAGGGGCACATGGTATGCTAAGGGTTAAAGTATAAAAGTGCTGCTGCGGCGTACAGGTGCATAACAGCCCGCGTTCGAGCACTGGTTTCGTCATGTTTTCATAGCCCACCTCAACTGCATGCTGACACTTTTGCTTGAGAAGCTGCGCGACGTGCACGTTGCAGTTAAATAGACGTGCGCGGGCATGGATTTCTGCGTGCATGGTCCAGTTTGTCTTCAGTTAAACTGCGTTGCTTTTACAAGCGTTGATTCGGTTGTTGCATATAGAATTTCTTTTTCGGCATTATCATCACTAAAATTTATTCACTGACAAATAAAGTAAATTATAACTCAAACTTGACATTTTACTGGGGCACAGATGATTTTTACTGGGGCACGTGCCTCAGTAAATAGGGTCTAGCAACGCCCCTGGTCGGCCCCCTGGAGTCGTCAGCTCTTTCTCCTCAATGGCTCCTCCCTCCATCGGCTTCACTGTAGGCTGTGATTATGGCTGTGGCCTGGGATCCACATTTTCAAAGTCCCTCCTGCCGTCTCTCCGGCTCCTTATTCCGTCTGGTCCACCCTGAATCCTCCTTGGCTACTTCCTCCGTTATCTCCACCTGGACTCTGGTCGTTCTCCTCCCAAGCCTACTCCCAAATTTTCACCTATGCCTCCCTCTGTTGTTGTTTCTACGGCGTGAGGATGCACCTTCCGGGAGGGGGGTGACATGTCAGGATCATGGACTGTTTTGTTGTGTTTTCCCTCCCCACATGCTCCATGACCCAGTTTCTCCCTTGTGTTTTTATGTCATTTGGATCAGGTGTGTCTTACTTATTGAAATTTTTCAACTTGCAAAGAAGATGCAATTGAGGCAAATATCCCGCAATTGTGACAATCACATCGCCCAATTTACGTCATTTACTTTGTAAATAATTACATTCGCTTTTGGTGTGCACTACACTAGACTCCTGTTGCTCCATTTAATTGTAATCCATATGAGTTTCCGCTGACCATATTTGATGTGTTCTAGTCAACTTTATCTGTATATGTGCTTTGCTGGTAGATCTTCATTTTTGTTTCTAAGATGTACAAGTCTTATGAGTTTGGAACAAATTAAAGTAAATTTAAACTTAAGTAAATTTATATTGTAAGTATTTTAAGATATTTTTACCAAGAAACAAGACAAAAAATGTGCATGAAGAATACGATTTAACTGGAGCTTCACACCCAAGGCAACTTATACTACATTTATAGCAGTATAGTCTCCCTAGAGAAACTTTTTCTCCTCTCATTAACACCAAGCTATGTAAGAGGTATTACTGTGAAAACACTGGTGTAATTCTACGTTTGTACTGCTGCGGTTTAACACACACATATACTTAACCTATGATTCATAGCTTTCATTACTTTTGGCACAATGCTAATTAAACAAATATAGCTGGTTCATATCAGCCCACAAAATACATGTCACATAATTAAACCATTCAATACGCCTTGTTCAAATAACACTTAGTTTCCCAAGGCTCTGTTTCATGAGAAAACATGTATTGTCCATGCTGTGAATCCACAGGAGAGTCAGTCAAGGAGTCTCAGTCAAGCAAACAGTTCAAAAATGGCTCGATGGAGGTTTAACTCCGTCTGCTTCTGTGTAATGCAAAACCTTCCTGAAAGTCTGGAGGTCTGACAGTGGTTTGACGTTGAGCTGTGTTAATTACTGTAATGGCACACATTCTCATTAAGACATTGTTTACGTGTCCCGGGGCCTCGTGGAGTCCAAGTGGCGGTCTTGCTCACTCGTAGGCCACCGTGTCGTTTTGTTCATCACGGCGACGATGGCCTCGTTAGTGTAGACAGCTGTTCCTCCCAGCCAAAGACAAGGCTGTGGCAGTGAGGTCAGGCTCCATTGGGTCAGGACAAGCAGTGGCACAACTTGGGAAAGGGGAGGACGTGCAAGCGTGTGCCCCCACTGCATCAGAAATAGCAGTGTGCCACAAGGCGGGCTAATGTTAATGAGTAATCAGAGGAAGAGGAATAGAAAGACGATGCCCTAGGACACATCATTCGCACAACCCCCACCCTTTTCCCAAGATACCCACTTACTAAGTCCATGTGGTGGGCTCCCACAGACCCTCACCCTTTCCTAAAGCAAACATGCATGCTACTAGAATTGAGAATTGATGCCAGAAGCATCAGCGGTGGAATTTGTATCTCACACGCAAATATGCACATACACTGCCTTCAGGCGTAGCCTGAGATATTGTATTTATGAGATGCAAGCACATGAATGATCAAGCAAAGTTTGCATTTCTTAAAAATAAAGGTTCCAAACTGGTTTCTAGAGTGATGCCATATTTTTTAAAAGAACAATTTGCTTTCTTAGTGTGAAGAACATTTTAATAATCTGAAGAATTGTGTTTCATGATTTAAAACTGCATGGAAAGGATGGAATCATGTCATTCCAAAGCTGTAATTCAAAGACTCTGCATAGACAGAAACACAACTACCATATTCAAGGACCAGAAAAAGTACTAAGTGCTAAAGTACTATGGTTCAACCATAATTTTTTTTGAAGCTACAAGAACACTTTTTGTGCACAAAGAAAACAAAAATAACAACTTTATTCAGTCTTTGACACTCGTTCACAAGAGTACCACAATGCATGAGTGTGGTATTGCTGACGGAGGTGCCAATGTTCTGCTTTTTTGCTCACAAAAAGTATTCTCGTAGCTTCAGAAAATTAAGATTGAACCCCTGATGTCACATGGACTATTTAAATGATGTCCTTTCTACCTTTCTGGGCCATAAAACATTTTAGTTGCGTTGCTGTCTATGCAGGTCTCAGATTTTATCAAAAAAAAAAAAAAAAACTTAATTTGTGTTCTGAAGATGACATGAGGTTAGTAATTAAAGACAGTATTTTCATTTTTGGGTGAACTATCCCTTTAAGAGTGTGTATTTACCACTTGGGATCCCAGATTATACCCAAGTAATGACTTTGGACGGGACATGCTGATGTTAAACATGCCAGCGAAGAAGTCCTTTAAAGAAAAAATTGTGATGCAGTTGTTTTTTCCCTCATGCTATATTTTAATAATATCAAGATGCTATGTATGAGTTTACAGACAACAAATAAAGAATAGTCAAAAGTGAAAATGTGCTAAATATTTACTCCCCCTCAGGCAATCCAAGATATAGATTTGTTTTCATCTAAACAGATTTGGAGACGTTTATTTTGGAGAAGTTTACATTATTTGCTCTTGGATCCTCTGCCATGAATGGGTGCCATCAGAATGGGGTCCAAACAGCTGATAAAAACATCACAATAGTAAGTTTTTAAGTACTATGAACAACTAATGTAGCACCAGAAGTAATCTAGAAATAACAATCAATACATATGTAAATTATAAAAAATATAAAATAAAATAAAATAAAATATAACTAAGATTATTGAAAACGTTACTTATTTTAATAATAAAAAATATTAATAATGAACAACAACAAATACTCATCTAAGAAGCAGCAGCTTTGCAGGTGCACTTAAAAGCAGAAACAGATTCTGGCAGAACTCTTGATTAGCTCATCAGTGAAGCATTCTATGCCTACTCATTAACCTTTGTAATAACCTTAGGTGAGAACATACGTAGGTTTATCCTCTACTCCACTGCAGACAGCAAAAACAGGGGATATTAGAAAGGAGCTCTATGTTCCCTCGCCAAAATCCCACCAAATCTGGGAAGAACACTCTTTCACTCACTTCCGTCTGCCGCTCTGAATGCCAATCAGCACGTACCAACCTCCATTTTTAGAAGCTGGTATAGTAATCAAACCAGATGACGGCATGCTTCTGCTCTCTCTCTTTCTCTGTCAGGAAGAACAGTAATGAGGCAAAGCAACACCCCTCCCACAACCTTTGGATTTTACTTTCAAACTGTAAAATGTAGGTTCAATTTAGAATTTGTTTAAAAAAAAAAAAAAAAAAAAAAAAAATATATATATATATATATATATATATACATATATCAGTTGACAATATTTAATTGGTTACAATTTGTTTGTGTCCATTGAAATGTGTCTAAGGCAAAAAAAAAAAAAAAAAAAAAAGAACGAAAAAAATGTCTACTTGTTTAATCTGAATGTGCTAACTATAAAGCTTTAATCTCACTATCATCTCTAGGATCTAGCTGAAACTGGTATTCTTTGTTGGGCACCCTTCTGTTGCTGCCACAGAAAGCCTTTGAAAAACAAATTCCAGTGAATAAAAGAGAAAAAGATTAATTTGTCATTAAGGCAGCGCCTAATTGCAGTCAATTCTGAGCAAACTTAAATTCAATTTATGCTCATTAAAATGAATATGCAGCGCGTTTCTCCCCATCATTGCTTTGAGCTCGCAGATGAGAACAAGGGAATAACTTCATCCTTATTAAATAGAGGGGAGTTTATTTGGCCCTATTATAGCCGAGCCACTTTGATTTTGGCACAGATCGAAGAGAAGAGCAGCTGGAGGAGAAATCAAGTTGAAACCAAGCCTCGGAAAATTGACGGAAACGTGAGCGTAATAATATTTAATAATTAAATTCGCACAAACAATGTCGAGCGAATAAAGTAATCTGCAGAAAAACACGCAAATGTCATTTGCATAATTGACACTGGTCCCCCCTCGCCATACCGTCATCCCCATGCAGCACACCCCCTCCCCCCATAAATGAATAATGAAGATAATAAAAGATGTTGCTAAAATTGGGCACAATAACAGCAAAATTTCATCAAGGCCCCCGCGCTCTGATTAATCTGCTCTTGCAAATCAGCACAGTGAGGAGAGAGAGGGCGGGAAGCGCGTGATTAACAACGCCGGGGACCGTTGCGCTGGGCACGCTGCCCTGCGCGCGAGCCGCCCCTCCGCGCGCAGCTGCTGCGCTCGCGCTGTCTGGCGGTGCCGCCGCCCGGAGGAACACGACCAACTTTCCGCTGCCGTAATTTGTAATGTCGTTAACCCCTCGCGTACCGGTCCGTGGTTTAAAGCCTCATTAGGCCCTTTCCCGTTTCGTATTCCACCTCGAGCGCACCTCTCGCTTAAATTAGCCGCGGTGTAGCCTACCTTGGAAACAAATGAGCAAGCCCCAGGCCTTTTTTTCTCTCCCTCTCTCTCTCTCTCTCTCTCTCTCTCTCTGTTTATGTGGGGGTTTGCGGTAGATATTGTCCCCCAACTCGAGGCTGCTTCTTTAAATGATTCAGTGCGTGATGAAATGGAAACTAATTTAGGTTATTAGAAACGGGATTACAGTTCCTATGATGTTTTGTTGGCAAGAAAGATTATGTTATTACCGCGCTCTCATTGATTTAAAAGTGATGCTTACACAGACCTGCGTGTCCTTCAAATCATGGAGACTGTGTAAAACACTGTTTGAGCGTAATAGAGCATAGGTGTATCCCTGCCATTTAATTTGATGAGTAAACACAGCAGGAAGCCATAGGCTACACAGACCTCCTGTGTGAATGCTAAAGGAAATATGACTCGACAAGTGTTTCTCTCCCTTCCTCCCTTGGTCAAGAAGCTGACACTACTGCCATCATTTAGATAATAACTCTGCTCATTTACTAATGTTTACCAGGAATGAAAAGCAAGCTGAGTCGTATATTTCCACTTTTATACTCCTAATTAAGTTTGTCTTTAATAGTCAATTATCTTGATTAAATTCATAACTGTGGAATACAGTTTAATGTCGCTCAACATGAATTTGCTTTATGTGAAGGCATGAACGTCATGTCCCTTTCTTGGTCATTCTCCATAACCTTTAAAGCTGTTATTTTTAACATATGTATTTTTTAATCACCTTGCTTTACAAGGACATTTCTATTCTTTATTTATCATTGTTTTAAATTAGTGGCATTTTTGCAATTAAGTGCTGAAATTATCATTAATGGTAAGTAGTTATAAGGTTGAGTTATGCATTTAGTATCAGATAGATACCAAGCCCCCACCCCCCTCCTTTCCCCCTATAATCAAAAAGACAACAAATGAAAAAACAACAGATGGGCGATGAGAGCACTCTCAATGTGTGAGTTCTCAGTTGCCATTCGCCCAAGTGCTTAAACACACATTCTATGTGATTAACATAGAACACACATTCAGAGCAACTCTGTGAGTCAGATATGGGAATGAGACTTCAAAAGAAAAATACTAAATCACTTTCACTCTGTTTCTCCCTCATACTGGTCGTCGGTCTGCGGTTTTGCTATGACAAAATATTTAAAAGCATTTCAGATGTTAAATGAGTCCACATCAGTTCCTTGAGATATTAATAAAGATATCAATGTGACAATTACGCCCAAGTCTCTTCTAAAGCACAGAGGTTCAGATGGAAATGAACCTCCGGTTGCATAAAAGACATTCCAGGTGATATTGTAATGTCACTCAGCTCTTTCTTTCAGACTTTAGAGATAAAACACTAATGGAAATGAATGGCCGAAATAGTTAAATAATCATTCAGTGTTTAGTTCGGAAAAAAAAAAAAAGGAGCTATTCAATTAACTTCTGAACAGGCAGTGTGTTAAGAAATAGGGATTCCATCAAGTAAAAAGCTCCCGTCTGACAGAATGTGTAGTTATTTTAGTAGTAGGAAGTACTTTTGTGTAGAAAAAAGAAAGAAATTAATACTTTATTTAGTAAGGGTGCATTCATTTGAACAGACAAAATATTTATATTTCAAAGAAATGCTGTTCTTTTGAACTGTCTATTCGTCATTACTGAAAAATGTATCAGTTTCCATGAAAATTCAGATTTCAAAACCAATAATAATAATAAAAAAAAAATAAATAAATAAAAAAATAATAATTTTTTGAACGCCAAATCAATATTTAATGATTTCTGAAGGATCATATGACACTAAAGACTGGAGTAATGCCTGCTAAAAATCCATCTTTTCACAGAAATAAATGACATTTTAAGATATATTAAAATAGAAAACTGTTATTTTAAATTGCAATAATATTTCACAATATTGCTGTTTTTATTGTATTTTTGATCAAATAAATCTAGCCTCTGTGAGCCTCTTTTTTTATTACTACTATTTGAATAAAATGTAAAGCCAATGGATAAATTTTATGATATTTTAAAATAATAATAATAATATGAATAATATGAACATGAATATGAATATATGGAAAGTATCTCACGGCTCAGACCTGTACAGAATGCAATGTCTGCTAAAAATCCAACTTTTCACAGAAATAAATTACATTTTAGGATATATTTAAATAGAAAATTGTTATTTTAAATTGCAATAATATTTCTCACTGTTTTTATCGTATTTTTAATCAAATGAATGTCGCCTCGGTGAACATAAAAGGAGTCTTTTAAAAACATCAAAAATCCTTTTTAACAGTAATGCAATATTTGCCTAATTATCTTTTTTTTTTAATACTACTACTTTAATAAAATGGAAAGCCAATGGGTCGATTTTGTTATGATTTTTAAAAATAATAAGAATAATATAAAGTATCTCATGGCTCAGAGCTGTACAGAACAATCTCTGGTGTAATGTCTGCTAAAAATCCAACTTTTAACAGGAAACAATTACATTTTAGGATATATTTAAATAGAAAATCATTACTTTATTACTGTTTTTATTGTATTTTTGATGTAATACATGTAGTCTCGGGGAGAATAAAATAATTTTTTTAAAAACATCAAATAATCTTTTTAACAGTAATAAATATTTGTCAAATTATCTTTTTTATTAATAATACTCCAATAAAATGGAATGCAAAGGGGTAGATTTTGTTATATTTAATAATAATAATAATAATAATAATAATATGAATATGAATATGAATGTGAATATACTAAAAGTATCTCATGGCTCAGAGCCGTACAGAACAATCTCAGTGTCAGTAACGGTTGGACCTTCGGGCTTCTCTGTGCTGTTATTTCTGCAGGCGAAGCTGACCTCGAGTCTGTCCATTGTGGCATTAACACCTTTGACATCATTAGCACCATAATCCCTCCACTCATTAGTGTATTAATAAAGGCTATGAACATCTGTGAGTTTCATCGGCACACAAAGCACATGTATGAATGACACTTTCCCTTATTTAATGACAACAGTCTCCCTCAAGCACCCAGCAAAGATCACTCATGACTTAATATTCCCGCAAGCCAGCCAGTCAGCCAGCCAGTCAGCGCCCTAGCCTTTCTTGTAAATTCGGTACAATTAGTGGCCTCTTGCATAGCCGGAGACATCATTTGATTTTAACCTCCTCTGTCCAATTAACAAAATGTAGGTTGGAAAATAAATGGCAGACGCTGGGGCAAATTAATTATGTGTCCTGCAAGATGTTAGCCAGCGAGCACCATACCGAGCTGCCATTGGAGGCGAGGGTGTGTGTGTGTGTGTGTGTGTGTGTGTGTGTGTGTGTGTGTGTGTGTGTGTGTGCCATATGGCTTGTGTGAGAACGGACATCATTCGGGGTGCAACAGTGAACCCCCTGGATGTCTAGCAGATCTTCTCACTTGGATTTCTCACTTTTGGTTGCACTACATGCTGAATGTCTTTGTCTTTTTAAAGAAGAACAGCATTATATGTTGTTTGTTTGGCGAGTCCGTGAAAGTTGCCAGCAGTTATGAAAGCTTTTCAAAATCTGGGTACCATTATATTGTTTGTGCTCATATGTCCTTCCAAAATTCGCTCTCTGAAATATAAACATTTCAACACGATCGGTTTGTGTGACTCATTGTGTAATATCGCCCTCTAGAGATTAAAGTGGGCATGTTGCAAAACATTTCTTTAAAGTAATCCGTATTTGTTTTGCGTTTTGGTTTGGTTTTTATTTCATGTGCGTTTTGTTTTGTTTTGTTTCGTTTTTGCAGTTGCCTTTTGTTTTTGTTGGTTGTTTTTAACTAAAACTATTAGTTAGTGGACAACCACCACTGCTGTGTTTTGTTGTGTTTTGGTTTTTGTTTGGTTTGTTTTTTATTTCATGTGTTTTTTTTTTGTTTGTTTTGTTTTGTTTTTGCAGTAGTTTTTTGTTTTGTTGCTGTTGTTTTTGTTTGTTTGTTTTAGTTCATTGAAAAGTGGTGCAGAAACAAATTTCACTCAGAAAATGCTGGTGAACTTCACAATTAATAGGAAAATAGCCGCAAGTTTAATTCAACATGAAATTTTGAAGTAGAAAGACAGAAATTCTACTGTATTATAAAACATATTCCAATAATCTTAATGATTAATAAACTCATTGAGCAAAGGTTATAAGCATATAATAGAAATTGAAGGAAACTCTAAAGTATGAAAGAGTGGCAAGGGTGCTATATTTTTATTATATAATCAATGTGCACCCATCGCGGCCAAATTAAACAGACCAAACAAACATTTTTCAAGAGAGGAGGCCTTTTAGAGGTTTGCATGGAAAACATCAAAATCATTAATTCTCCTGGCAGCTGGATGCACTGAAACAGATATGCCTTAGTCTAAATATTTGATGCATTTTTTGGTGGTCTGAGTTGACTCAGTGTGTATAAACATGAGGTGTGTTCTGTGCGTCATGGCTCAGGTGGTGGATTTGTAAGCTAGAACTCATGAATGTCACAACATCCTTGTTCGTACACTGGCCTGTACTGTGCTTGATAAACATAACTACTGCCATCTGCTTCAGACTGCAAAAGGAAATGGAAGAGAAATCTGTGATTACACATTGTGTTCTCAACCATTTCAAAATATGGCACATACAAAACTAGAAAAAAGGCAAGATCAGAACAACAATAGCTTAGTCAGCCCACCCAAGGAAGTAATCATCCTGTTGAACAGCAGATGGGTCAATGACAAACAAGAGTATGCACAAAACAGAAGAAGAAAACACACGTGCTAAGTAGAAATGTATTGGATGGTTGGTTTCATATGGTTTTGAGCAACTTTTTTTATGATTTACACTAGTTTTGCATGTTATGATTTATTTTTTGAGCCTGACACACAGTCAGGAGGGTCTGTAGGGGCCCTCTTTTTATATAATCTATTTGTTTTATGTTGGTCACACTGCATGACTCTTGGCAGAGAGAGAGAGAGAGAAAAGAAGAAACTATAACGTCAGCTCATTAAAGGAGTCATGACATAAGAAACCAAATTTCCCTTGATCTTTTTATCTTTCATACATCCTGCAAGTTTCGTAACTTAAAAAGTATAGTCTTCTCTGCACCATATAGGCCCTGCCCGCTGGCATTCAGTCGCTTAATGGGTGACACTTGAATACGCTGAATGCGAGCATTGCGTCACGTCAAATAGAAATTACAATCACTGCCGCTATCTTGTCTACACTCTTAACAGTAATAGATGCGCATTTGCTTTCTGACAAAGTCCTCAACTGGACAAATGGAGTGAAAGAACGTTCGCTTTGACACGTTTAGTTTAAACAGCTCGTTCGCATCTTTGTACAGATATTAGAAGGAAACCCTAGCATAAGGAACAAGTGGATAGTTTATTTTTATTAGCATCCCGAATCAGGTCAGATGAGAATGTTGTTTTGTAAATGAGGCACAGTGTTATGGAGAGATCACAAAGAAACATTTGTTGAAAGATAAAGCAGTACTAGATCTGACTGCAGCTGCATCACAAATGGTAAGTAAATGGTTTCATGTCTGGAAATGATTGTTTTATTTTGATCATGTTGTCAAAACACATGCAATAGTGAATGGGCGGGGTATTGATACTGTTGATAACAGTGGCAGATTACTGACAAGCCTTAAAATAGGTTGTTTTAGACAGAAAGGATTGAAAATAATAATTTTTCTACATTTTTATTTGTTTTTGGCTTTTTGTGCAGAAAACTTTATTAACATTAAAAGTAAGCTTCAAGGAACATATTAAAATAATAATAAAAAATAAATCCATATCATGACCCCTTTAAGGTTTTCATTTCAAAAATGTAATTACCAACATGCTTCAGAATATCTTCTTTTATGCAGCTGAGAGTGAGTAAATAACATAATTGTCATTTTTCCATAACTTATCCACATTAGCCAAAAAATATATGTATACTACTAATTTTTAAAAGTTTCTGTACAGTAACATTTTTAATATTTTTAAAAGAAATCTCTACTTTGCACCAAGCCAGCATTCATTTGATCCAACGTACAGCAAAAACAATAAAATTTTAAAATAACTCTTTTTTTTTATTTATTTTAAACAATAAAATATTTGAAATAACTGTTTTCTATTTTAAAATGTAATTTATTCCTGTGATTTCAAAGCTGATTCTTCGGAAATCATTCTAATATCCTGATTTGCTGCTTAAAAAACATTTATTAATTATTATTATTATTATTATTGTTGTTGTTGTTGTTGTTGTTGTTGAAAACAGCTGAGTAGAATTTTTTCAGGTTTATTTGATTACTAGAAAGTTCAGAAAAACAGAATTTATCTGAAATAGAGATCTTTTGTTACTGTTACGGAAGCAGACGGACAACCAAGGTAAGTGATGAGTAATAGGTATTTATTTCAACAGCAGAGCAAATAGAAGAACAATGACGTGCAGAGATAGGTGAGTATGGATAATTCAGAGAGAATGTTTGCTTGAGGATTGTCTGGGGTGATGACGTATCCGTATTCCTTTGCAGGATCGACAGGAGGAGAAGAGCTGACCAAATGCACACACCAGATGCAGACTTGAGCGGACGAACCGACGGCACACACACCGCTGACTGGAGACGTGGGAAACTGAGCAGACTGGAATCAAACGGAGATCAGGTAAGTAACAACAGGTAAGTATACCAAGGGAATAATGGTGAGTCCGCTTCGTAGAAACGAGCCCGGACAATGACTGGTGAGAGGTGTGTGTTTTTATGGTGTGCAGAGTAATTAGGTGCAGCTGTGCATGATTAGTATTCAGGTGATTGGGATCGCTGTGTGAGAGTGGTGGAAGAGCCTGGCCAATCCGTGACATTACCCCCCTCCCCAGGGCCCACTCCTGAGGGCCTAAACCTCCGACGCCGTGGTGGTCTACCTCGTCCACGAGGTGCCGGGAATTCTGGGTGATTGGAGTGGAATTCTTCCATGAGTGTCGGATCTAATATGTCGGATCTGGAGACCCACGATCTCTCCTCTGGTCCATATCCCTCCCAGTCCACGAGGTACTCCAGTTGACCACCACGGCGTCGGGACCGCAAGATCTCCTTGACGGCGTAGATGGAGCCTTCCTCCAGCATCAGTGGTGGAGGGGGTTCCTCTTCGTGGCCAGGCTCTGTGGAGGGAATCAGAGGGTCGTGAAAGGGTTTCAGGAGTGATACGTGAAATGTGGGATGGATTCTGTACTGAGATGGTAGCTGAAGTTTATAGGTGACAGGGTTGACTTGTTCAAGGATGGTGAAGGGGCCAACAAATCTGGGACTAAGTTTTCTGGAGGGCAGTCGCAAGCGGATGTCTCTGGTGGAGAGCCAAACCTTTTGTCCAGGAGCGTAGACGGGACCTGCGATCCTCCTCCGGTCTGACATATCTTTAGCTTTGCGAACTGCCCTCTGGAGATGGTGATGAGCCTCGTCCCAGACCCTCTCGCTCTCCCGAAACCAATGATCCACTGCAGGCACATCCGAGGGTTCCCCATCCCAAGGGAAGAGTGGAGGTTGGAATCCTAAGACGCACTGGAATGGCGTAAGTCTGGTGGTGGGTTGCCGCAGTGAATTCTGGGCGTATTCCGCCCAGCCCAGAAACTGGTTCCAGGAGTTTTGGTGGCCGTGACAGAAGGTCCTGAGGAACCGTCCCACTTCCTGGATCTTCCTCTCCGTCTGGCCGTTGGTCTGCGGATGATAGCCAGAGGAGAGGCTAACGGTCACACCTAGGAGTTTGAAGAAGGCTTTCCATAGTCTGGAGATAAATTGGGGCCCTCTATCCGAGACTATATCTTCAGGTAGGCCAAAACATCGGAAGACATGGTTGAAGAGATTCTCAGCTGTTTCCAGGGCCGTAGGCAGACCTTTCAAGGGAATCAGACGACAGAATTTAGAAAATCTATCTATGATTACAAGAATGCAGGTATTACCATCCGAAGAGGGAAGATCCGTCATGAAGTCTACTCCTAGGTGTGACCAGGGACGGATCGGGATAGGCAAGGGATGGAGTTTACCCGCAGGTAGATGACGTGGACTCTTTGATATAGCACACTCTCTACAGCCTTGTACATACCTTCTCACATCCCTTGCCATGTCCGGCCACCAAAAGCGTTGGGATAGCAGCGAGAGAGTATTGTTGGCCCCGGGATGCCCAGTGCCCAGGGAGGTGTGCGTGGAGTGGATGAGATCTACCCGTTGATTTGTTGGAATAAACTGCCGATTAGGTGGACAGCCCGGCGGAGGTCTGGGTTCAGGAGTGGCGACGGCTGGAGGGGCAGACCATTCAATGGGACAGACAGTAATGTGATCTGGTAGAATCTTGGCTGGTGTTTCAATGGTTTCTTGATGATCGTGAAGTCTGGATAGTGCGTCTGCTCGGATATTCTTGGATCCTGGCCGGTAAGATATGGAGAAGTGAAATCTGGAAAAGAATAGGGACCAGCGGGCCTGTCGAGGGCAGAGTCGTTTAGCATCTCTAAGATATTGTAAATTTTTATGGTCTGTGATTACCTGGAAAGGATGTGTTGCACCCTCCAACCAATGTCGCCACTCCTCCAGGGCGAGCTTGATGGCCAAAAGTTCTCGATTCCCGATGTCATAATTCCTCTCCGCCGGGCTGAGCTTCCGGGAGAAATAGGCGCATGGATGGAGTAACTTGGGAGTGCCGTGGTATTGGGAGAGTACCGCGCCCACTCCCGTGGTCGAGGCATCCACTTCGACCACGAAAGGGATGTCTGGATCAGGGTGAGTCAGGAGTGGGGCTTGAGTGAATGCCTCTTTCAGGGCCTGGAAGGCTGCGACGGCTTCGGGAGACCAGGAAAGATCTTTGGGCTTGTTCTTGAGAAGGTTGGTGAGTGGAGCTGTGATGCTGCTGTAATCCTGAATGAAACGTCTGTAGAAATTTGCAAATCCGAGAAATCTTTGAAGCTCTTTGATAGTTGTGGGTTCTGGCCAGGAGACAACGGAAGTGACCTTCCCCTCGTCCATACGAACCCCATGATGATCAATGATGTAACCCAGGAACTGAACGGATGGAAGATGGAATGAGCATTTCTCAGCTTTGAGAAAGAGCTTATGTTTCCGGAGGGTTTGCAGGACCTCCGCAACGTGGTGGCGATGTTCGGCTTCACTCCGGGAGTAAATCAATATGTCATCAATGTAAACAATGACGAAGTGGTGGAGGAACTCCCGGAGTACTTCATGGATGAAGTTCTGAAATACGGAGGGGGCGTTGACCAGACCATAGGGCATCACCCGATATTCATAATGACCAGTAGGGGTCACAAAAGCAGTTTTCCATTCATCCCCCTCACGTATTCTCACCAGATTGTATGCGCTGCGGAGGTCCAGCTTCGTGAAGATGGTGGCGGATCGAAGTTGTTCCAGGGCCGCAGGGACGAGAGGAAGGGGATAACGGAATTTCACTGTTCCTTGGTTGAGAGTCCGATAATCAATGCACGGCCGCAGCCCTCCATCCTTCTTTGCCACGAAGAAGAAGCTGGATGCTGCGGGTGAAGTGGAAGGACGGATATACCCCTGACTCAGAGCCTCCTGAATGTACTCCTCCATGGCCTTAGTCTCCGGAAGCGACAACGGGTAGATTTTCCCTCTGGGCAATGGAGCATCCGGTAACAGGTCTATGGCACAGTCCCATGGCCGATGTGGAGGTAGCTGGGAAGCTCTCTTGGGGCAAAAGACGTCCTTGAAAGAAGTGTAGATGTCAGGTATCTGGACAGATCGTTTCTCGACGGGGCTTTCAACTGACGTGACGCAGACAGGTAGGGGCTTTCGAATCTGCAACGGAAGATTGGGAAAACAGTCTGGTGTGCATCCATCACCCCATTTCTTGATCTCTCCTGTGCCCCAAGAGAGGATGGGATCATGCTTCACCAGCCACGGGCGTCCTAAAATAATGTCCATATTGGCCCCCTCCAGAACCAGAAATTGAATCTCCTCTTTATGGAATAACCCGATCTGTAGCATAATGGATTCACATTTACGATGAATACGTGCCTGTGACTTGATGTTAAAGGTTATGGGTTGAATGTGGTAGATGTTCGACGAGGCTTCGGTGCGGAGATGGAGCTGGCGACAGAGGGCATGCGAGATGAAATTCCCTGCTGACCCGGAGTCGATAAGGGCGGTAGCTGAAACAGAGAGTGAGTGGGTAGTTAACTGAACATTGGTAGTGAGAGGAGGCATCTTCTCAATGTCCGAATTGAATACACTCACCGAGGAGGTCACTGGACGGAGCGGACAGTTCAGCCTGACATGTCCGCTTGCACCACAGTACATACAAAGACCCCGGGTCAGCCTCCTCTGTCGCTCATCAGCCGTGAGCCTGCCAGACTCGATGATCATGGGTTCTGGAGGGGTGACTGGCTCAGACGGGCGGAGGAGTGCTTGAGTGAATAGATCAGGATCCGACTGATAAGCCTTCATCCTATCCGAACAGCGAAGAGATTGCTGTATAAACTTTTCCAAACCAATGTTGTCGTCCAGGGTTGCCAACTGCAGACGGAGTTTGGGTTCCAAACCGAGCCGGTAGGTGGTAAGGAGGGATCGCTCATTCCATCCACTGGCAGCAGCTAACGTGCGGAAACGAAGAGCATAGTCCTGTGTGGACATCGTTCCTTGCTTGAGATGATATAGTTGCTCTCCAGCGGATACCCCTCCATCCGAACAACCAAACACCTCCTTAAAGTGATTTACAAATGTCTGCAGAGAGTGAGTTACCGGCCCGGCTTGCTGCCAGATGGTCTCAGCCCACCGGAGGGCCGATCCAGTAAGGAGCGATATGATGAAGGCAATCTTCGACTGATCTGTAGGATACAAAGCAGGTTGCATGGTGAATATGAGAGAACATTGTAACAGGAATCCGTTGCACTCCTCCGCCCCGCCAGAGTAGGGCGCCGGTCGAGCCATGGGACTGGAAGGAATGTTGGCCGAAGAAGTGCTCGGTGCTGGTGGTGCATCGGGAAGTGGTGCAGATGGTAGATTTGGTGAGGTAGATTGTAGCAAAACTTTCCGCAATGAATCCACCAGCTCCTGGAACGGATCGGGATTGCTCATGCTGGTACTGTAAAGGTCCGGGCTTCTGTTACGGAAGCAGACGGACAACCAAGGTAAGTGATGAGTAATAGGTATTTATTTCAACAGCAGAGCAAATAGAAGAACAATGACGTGCAGAGATAGGTGAGTATGGATAATTCAGAGAGAATGTTTGCTTGAGGATTGTCCGGGGTGATGACGTATCCGTATTCCTTTGCAGGATCGACAGGAGGAGAAGAGCTGACCAAATGCACACACCAGATGCAGACTTGAGCGGACGAACCGACGGCACACACACCGCTGACTGGAGACGTGGGAAACTGAGCAGACTGGAATCAAACGGAGATCAGGTAAGTAACAACAGGTAAGTATACCAAGGGAATAATGGTGAGTCCGCTTCGTAGAAACGAGCCCGGACAATGACTGGTGAGAGGTGTGTGTTTTTATGGTGTGCAGAGTAATTAGGTGCAGCTGTGCATGATTAGTATTCAGGTGATTGGGATCGCTGTGTGAGAGTGGTGGAAGAGCCTGGCCAATCCGTGACAGTTACAAAAGCTTTTTTTTTTTTTTTTAAACATTCTATTCATCAAAGAATCCTGAAAAAATGTACTGAACTGTTTTAAATATTGACAATAATAATAACAGTAGTAGTAATAATAATAAAATGTTTCTTGAACAACAAATCAGCATATTAGAATGATTTCTGAAGGATCACGTGACACTGAAGATTGGAGTACTGATGCTGAAAATGTAGCTTTGATCACAGGAATAAATTACATTTTAAAATATATTCAAATAGAAAACAGTTGTTTTAAATAGTAAAAATATTTAAAAAAAAATAAAATAAAATACTGGTTTTGCTGTACTTACAAATAAACGCAGGCTTCTTTAAAAAACTTAAAACTTCTCTTAAAAATCCTACTGTTCAAAAACTTTTGACTGGTAGTGTAATACAGCAATAAACCTCTTAATTGGTTATTAAATCTAACTTTAAAATAACAGAGATAAATTATCTGTATAATAATCTAAATGTGAAAACATAAGCATATAAATACAAATCTGTATTTCTTTATTTAATTTACTTTTTTAAAGACTTATCAAATGAGATATATAGTCAAAAATTCTATATCTCTGGAACCTGTATATTGGCAATAATACTATCAGTAAAAAATACTGTACATCTGTCTGTCACCTACAATAATAATGATCAATAATATATTTTATATTTCAAAATCTCATTTAGTCTTTTTTTCTACACAGAAACAGTTGTATCCTAAAATTTTTAATGTAATTTTAATATAACTTAATTTAACTAAAATGGTATTTAATTCATATAAATTTTTAAAAAGATGCTCAAATCCTTTTTTTTTTCTTTGTCGGCTTATAAACACATTGCAAAGTAACTAACAGCCATTGCATGCTGTAATCATATGTGGGTTTTAATTAATGTAACATATTTAAATCAGAAATATCTCAGCTTACAGGTAAAAAGAAACATTAACAAGAAGCTTTATCTGGAAAGCCAGGGTTTGCTTACCTTATTTATGAGTATCTGAGGTGAGACGGGTAATTATTTACATTTGTTATTTGCTCTGGTTAATATGGAGATTAAATTAGGTGCTGCTCCCTTTAACCCTGACATTGACAGCTGTGGTGTTGATCCCTCACTCGCGTTCACGGAGGATTAAGGATTGAAAATGGCAAACTGGTTTGAATGTGTATAAAAATTGATATCTGGGATAAGCTATGGATAAATGAGCTGGGAAAATGGTTATGAAAACCTCTGGATGAATGGTCAACACCTGCTGCGGTTTGAATTGCTTTGTTTTTTGTTTTTATTGGTGGCTATTTTGCCTCAGCTCTTTGCCAGATGCAACATTAATCCGAATCGAATTAGAACTGCTTTCATTTGCCACATGTAGAAGAATGTTAAAATAAACCAGTAAGGTATACACAAAGAGCTATTTTAAATAAAACCTCAATTAAAACGACGTTTCAGATGTTTTATAAAATGACAGCTTAATTTAACATGTTGTAAGTTCAAAAGTTTAAAAACAAAAACATTTTACTTCACATGTGGTGTTTGCAGAAGACCCATCACATATGCAAAAACATGCTAACTCTATAATATATGAAAACATAACCAAATGTGATATATGATGTGACCCGAGAGAGCATAAATACATCTCATGCTTTTCCTGCATACTCTAATTGACCATGATGAATGCCTTTAATTGTTTGGTGCAGATACCGTCATAATTCTATACATGTAGGCTGTGTGTACATCAAATGGGGCAACTTTGTCTTAATTAAGTGTCTATGTGTGCATAGATTTCAGATTGGGGGATGGAGTGGATTTGGCTCAGATTTTCTGGGCTAGTCAGTTTAGTAGAGTTGCTTCTTATATGTCTGAAACATCTTACAGAGGAAATTATTTTATCCATTATGATTGTGATTCTGAATTTTTTTAATTTTATGATTTTGGTTTGAGTTTATTATAATAGCCCTGGCTCTGAAAACTGAATTTACAGTAGATAGAATCATCATTGACATTAATATACTGAGAGAAGATAATTGGAGAAAGCATACAGCCCTGAAATCGGTGTGCCATTGCTTACTACAGTACATAATTACAGATAGGGGATCAAATTTACACATTGTGTGCTTTATGTCACAAAGTGTGTAATCTGGCCACAAATAGATTTAAAAGAATAATTTAGACAAAATTAAAGTCCATATAACAGTAGGCAAAGGCCACCAAAAGAGTTTGATTACCAATATTCTTCAGAATATATTCTATTGTGTTCCATAGAAGAAAGAAAGTTTGAAAAGGGAAGATATATTTTATTTTTTTATTTTTTTTATTTTTTTGGTGAACTATCCCTGCTGCTTTCAGTTTCACAGCAACAAAAATCAAAAATAATTTGACATTTAATGATTAACAATAATAATTTATTATTATTATTATTATTGTATGTTAATAAACAATCAAATACAAACAATTTGAATCTTTATTGTGAGTTATGTTCAGATTATTAATACTAAATGAACACTTATTATACTATAAGTACTAATTTAATAGAGATAAATTATATGTGTAACAGTATAAATATAAATGTAATTTATATTTTATCATTTTAATATTATTATAATACTTTTATTTATCATGATGTCGTTTAAAACTATAACCAAAAAAAATCGTAATATTACAAATTACCACTAGATGGCGAAAAATACATGGTAATGGTCAAATAGACGTATTATGTATACCATTATAATTCAAGGCAAAAATATTTTTGTTTATAATAATAATAATAATAATAAATAATGAATTATTAATTCGTAAATATCAATCACTAGTGAGTTTTGTAATATTTATATAAATATAAAGGAATAAAAAGAAAATATTTAAAATAAATGACAGAATAACAAACAATAACAATACAAAGTTTTATCTTCTTTAATAATAATAATACAGTGTTAATAAATAATATTAAAGTGTCATTATTACTTAATGAATATGAATTAATAGTGGATTTTGCAATATTTGAATAAAGAAATACAAAGAAATAATAAAAGATAAGATTATTATTATTGTTGTTGTTGTTATGTTTATATGAATATAAAGGAATAAAGACATATAAGAAAATATAAGAAATAACTAAATAATAATAATAATAATAATAATAATAATAATAATAATATTAATATGTTTATAAATAACAGTACTAAAATCTCATTAATTATTCATTCATAAATATATATTACTAGTGAGTTTTGTAATTATTATATGAATATAAAGGAATAAAGAAATATAAATAAAAAATACAAATAACAGTAAAAGGTTTTGCTAATCTTTTAATGTTTATGTTATCTTCATTAATAATAATAATAATAATAATAATAATAATAAATAAAATGGTTTTGAACAACAACAATAATAAAATATAATTAATTATTAATTCATAAATATCAATGACTAATGTGTTTTGATATATATATATATAATCCACATAATAATAATAATAATAATAATAATAATAATATAATGTTTATGAACAACAATAATCATAACATATAATTATTAATTTATAATGATCAATTACTAATGTGTTTTGTAATATATAAAATAATAAAGAAATAAAAAATACCAAATATTTCAATAATATCAATATCAATATATTCAATAATAATAATAATAATAATAATAATAATAATAATAATAATAGTTTATCATTCATAATGTGATTTAAAGCAGCTAAAATTCTAACAAAAAAAATTCTCAATCAAATATCGTCAGTGTACAACTTACCACTAGATGGCGTAAAATACATGATAAAAATGTTAGGAAGCTATTCCCAGCACTGAGAAAGCAGTGTTTATACTCAATGCATGTGCTGCAGTACACTTTAATAAGAATCTGTTCATATTGTGCGTATGAATGTGTGCATGATGCAATATTTCAAGCAGTCACTCAAACATTGAGAATAACAACTCTCAATTCATTTTTAAATAACATTAAATTCTGTGGTTCTTCAGTGTGCCTTTATGAGTAACTCAAGAACTGTGGAGGGCAAAATATGTAAAAACTGTAAAAATCTAAAAACACTGGGCTGAATGTTAACCCTATTGAGACCACATGTACTGTCTCTTTCAGGTATGACAGTATAAGAGAATCCCTCCTTCACACACACAGTATGACGCACCTCTGATCTTGCTGATTAGTCATGAGTCATGAATCATGGCCAGCCTGCTCACTTTGCAAAAGAAGAAATCAATTGCTATTATTACCCCTGTTACCCCAGAGACTGGTTTTACTGGTTTTCACTTGTGAATGCACAAAGCTAATATTGTTTTTATGGTAATACTCTTTTCTCCATAAAGCATTTTATAACAAGTTTACTAGAACAGCAAATTCACTAGAATGATCATGCATGTTTCCTCATACAACTGTGCTATAGAAATACATAAAAAAAAAAAAAAAACATCTGTCATTCAAATTATGAACTGCTTTATTCTAATATCTAAGCTTCTGTACTGCATATTGGTGTAACCTATTATAAACGCAACAGCAGATTATCATGTATGATAGAGAAACACATGGTTTTACACAGGAAGCCCAATTGTTACCACAGGAAGTTTCTAGCTCCTAGCTCCTTGGGAGCTGGGAAGTCAGAAAGCCAATGGTGGTTACAGAGGTTTCAAACAGGAGATGACTCCCCACGATATAACCAAATTCAAACCAAAGATAGAACAAAAGCAGACTGAACAGATTTATGAACAATGTAATAATCTATAGCTATAAACTAAAATATCATTCATCAAATAAAATATTGTTCAATAATAAAGAGGAGAGGAGAAAACATGATGAAATCTGAGAAAATATGACGCGAGATGAGTGCATCAAGCTCAGTCCTTACAATGGGTGTATTATTCTTTGCTCTTATTTCATCATGTAGCTGTCAAAACTAAATGATTTACATACATACTATTTGTGTCTTAGTTTGATTTTTTTAAGGCTATTATATTTTAATAATGGCCTATGTAAAATATATTGTATTTTACTATTGTTTATTTATTTTATTAAATAACTTGTAAAGACATTACAAAAACAAATTCAGGCATCAAGTCTGAATCCCCAAAGAAATAGAATATAAATAGCCTAATACAAATAATAATTTTAAAAACTATTATTATTATGTAAATCCCTGTGTAAATGTCAGAAATAGACAATATAACATATAAAACACTAATTCCTACATTTTTGACAGGTTGAAACCTACAGAAAACACTGAGCCCCACCTTGTATCAGTCTTGTGTAAAAATGTAATTCCACAAATGCAGAGGAAATACTCTCTGATGTGTTTCTGTAATTGTCAAACATTAAGCGCTGATGTAATCTGATACGAGGCTCTAGTAAATATACAAGAATGATTTAAACTCTAGATTTGGCAGTGTGCATGGACACTCATGGGAAAATGCTTGCATAGAGTTTCTGATCACATGACTGGAAGTGTAGGATTTGACTCCAGCTGGGAGAGCAGAGGAGAGGAGCGTGTTCAACAATACACGCATTCAAAACACTCGCATTTCCACGTCCCAGTACGTGGATCTGCCACGGAAAACTATTGCATTGGTTCCTTGAAACTTTTAAAGCTTTTATCCAGTTGCTTTTTTAAATATCAAACAAGGATATTTCGGCAGCGTCATGGGAATTAGGAAGTTTACCGGCTGCGCTGTGGAATAGCCCAAGTCGTGGATCCGATGTGTTTTCTTCAGAATCACGAAGAAATACGAGCTATCTTGGAGAGAAGTGAAGAGGTTTAACTTCTTACTGACATTCCTCCTTTTTGCTCCCTTGAGTTTGATTCAAAGTTATTAAGAGGCAAGATGGCGGCCGATCCCGTGCAGGTGAGAGAATTATTTAATCTTTTATTTACCAACCGTTCGCTTCAGAACGATCAACTCTGTTTGATCGCGGCACGTTTGTTTTTATCTGATAACTACTTTAAAATTTCAACACTAACATTAAGCATTAGTGACTTTTATATGTGTCTGAAAGGGTTAAATGTGGCCTAGAAATATTGACACAGACCAACTGTTGCTTCAATCCCAACCCATAGTTAAACTCTGCAGTTTTACTGCAAATGTAGTGTATTATATGTTTAACAATATTGTATTTACATGAATAACTCCAGTAGCATTCAGAACAGCGGTTACTCAATATTTTGTACCCTGTTGTGCTTATTCGCGTAATGTAGCTCTTTAGACATCTCAGTGTTAGTTTATTGTTTCTACAGCGGCATATTTACGCATATGTTTACTATTTCAAAACAAAATCGTTTACTTTTTGTAAACTGTCTGGAATGCACTAATATTGTCCCTGTTTTCATTAAGGAAATATTAAATGAATAAAAACGTTTGACTAAACAGGAGTGTTTATGTGCTCATGAAATAAATGTAGAAACTCTGGAGCAGAACCTTTCTTTCGTGCTTGTGTCGTGAGGGAAAATCTGGAGTAAAATCTATTATTAGTAACATATCCTGAACGATTCCACCCTGGCAACTCCCTGAAACACTGCTGAATACTGTGTGAGGCAATGTCAGTGTTTGTTTGCCTGCTTTTTATGAAACACGTTTTTGTAAAACATCCGTTTAAAATGTCATTACAAGTTATATCAAGACTGACGTCAAACTCCAGCACTGAACAATGTGCAAGTTGTTGGCTTGATTCGGAATTAATTTAGAGAAGTAACGTTAAACTGGCTTTTTGCAAATTGGAGATCACATAAATGGATATTTTGACTTATGTAAGGGTTTTAGTCCAGCTGTTGACTAATTTGATGGTCTTCACATCATTGGTCATGTAACCAAAGTTTGCATCTCATTTGGATCTGTTTATCTCAAATGTAATGCTATATTGTGATATTTTGGCTTTTTTTTTTTTTTTTTAACTAGTTAAACCCTTTACATTTATTCATAACATAGGCGTGCTGACACAACTGTCATCGCAAGGATACAAAATATGATTCAAGTGAAAACAATACAGTGTAGTATATTTCTTTGATGAGTAAACAAATGGTGTAGAAAGTAAATGGTTGTGAATCAGGTCTTTGTGAATAGGAACTCGTGTGTCATTTTCTTGCTTTGAGAGGGAGTAGTTTGATTGCTGTGTTTGGGTTGTGTCTCCTCCCCACCTAATTGCAGTGAGGCACAACTGAAACCCAACAAGTTAACTGATACTCTCAGTCTGAATGTTCAGAGGGACTCCGGCAGGTTGGTCTTGGCTGTAGTGTTGGACAGGTATCCTCTGGCCCTTATCTAGAGCCAAATCACCTGAAGGAGAGGGAAGCATTAGCTCAGAAATGCCACAGTCTTTGGGAAGGAAGTTATTTGTGTAGCTAAAAGAAGAGGATGTAAGAATAAGCAACTTGAAATTTTCTTTAAAGATTAGTTTTAAAAGATCATTCTCAAACACACTGGCATAAGCAGTCCACAACATATTTCAGCTTGTTTGCTAAAGTTGAGGGCACGCTTCCTTGGAAAGGAATTCCTTTGCAAGTTTAGTTTTTCTTCCTGTAATGTTACTCTGAATGGTGCTTTGTTTGTTCTTTCTTTATTTTTGTAATTTATTTAACTATAATTCATTTTTATTTTAATTAAATTGTATTTATTTTAAAAAATTGTTTGTAAAAAAATAAAAAAAGAGTGTTATATTGCAGAAAACAAGCGGTGTCGTTTTACAGTTTGAGCTATGTTAAAAATGTCAGATGCATGTCTTTCACTGTCACATCTCATTGTTTTCTTACACCTTTGGTTTTGGTTTTAATCCAATTTTGCTCTGGCTGTATGCAGACTTGCATATACACATATATACACACACACACACACACACACACACACACACACACACACACACACACACAAACTAAACTGACAGCATAAATGCATTTATTTTGTAGCCCCAATTCTGCTGGCCATTTTGTTTGGCTAACCCATCAAAAAATAAAGGAATAGTTCACCCAAAAATTTAAATTCTGTCATTAATTCCTCACCCTCATGTCGTTCCAAACTGGAAGAGAACAAATTATTGAATAAAGTTGTTATTTTTGTTATGTTTGCACACAAAGTATTCTCGTAGCTTCATAACATTGCGGCTGAACCACTGATGTCACATGGACTATTTTAATGATGTCCTTGCTACCTTTCTGGGCCTTGAAAGTGGTAGCTGTGTTTCTCACTATGAGAAAGCTCTCAGATTTCATCAAAAATATCTTAATTTGTGTTCCGAAAATGAACAAAGGTTGTACAGGTTTGGAAGAACATGCGGGTGAGTAATTAATGACAGAATTTTTGGGTGAACTATCCCTTTAAATATTGCTGTAGATAGCATTTTGCAGAATGCATATGCTATAGGAAGTTATGATAAAGAAGTACATGAAATGGACTTCTGTTAAATAAGTGTAAGTGCAAGTATAATGTAAAGTATAAATGTAATGAGACATTTCTGAATCAGGTACCAGCATATAATAACCAACATTAGTGTTTTCTAATTCAGTGGCTAAAGGTCATGTAAAAATCATTTTTTCCTAAGATACTGAAAACATTTCTAGGCTTATGGGTCAATCATGAGGCAAATTGTTCCTCATAGGGAGTAAATTAAAATGCTGAATTGTTTGAACTATTTAATATTTATGGATATTCAATATTTAAAAAATATATATGTTATTATAAATTATTAAGTGTAATGCTATTTAAATGTGAAATTTTACTACTAGTTGTTACGCAAGTGTACATCCCATCCATCGGTTAGCCACAGACCTGTAAAGAGCCTCCCTGTAAAACAGGAAAGAGCAGCTTGACCTACATGTAGAAGGACAAATCAGGTTTTAACGTCATTATTATTAGTTTGCTTTTGAATGTGGGATTAAGATGGAAAATCTTACTGTATTTTTCTGTTAATTTTCATTTTTACTTGGCAGGTCACCTGACATATATTCCCATTTAATTTAGTTCTATTAAGAGCCTTGTGCAAGACGTTTCCTGAGTGATCTGTACCAGAGCAAAATGTTTATTGGCTTATGTGTTTGCTGTAAGTGTGAGTTAACTGCAGAGGTACTAAAGGTATAATGGAACAGATAAAGTGGTGGTTAGAGGAAAGTCTTTTCACTGCCGTGGGTCCTGGGGGTCATGATAAAACCATTATAGGATCAGCTCTGAGAGGATGGTGCTCAAACCCTCATTGGCTCTGAGTCTGAGCTCATTCATGAGTCTTTTCAGTGGGTGGAGTTGAGTCTCAGAGAACTAAGCAGTCACTGATGTCATGGAGGCCCAGCATGGACGTCTTCAAATGTTGGAGCTCCTACTAATTTTGAACTATTTTAACTCACAAAAGTAAATCTATGCACATGGATACTAGAACTTCTAGGAATACTCAAAGTGCTACACAAAATATGAGGCATTAAAAGAAACATTGGCAATACAGTTTAAGTAGTTTTCTCATAGAGAGGACATCAGAATGTCAAGGGGAAAGAGTGAATATACAGTATCAGTATCAGTCTTTCTCTCTGTTTGCTTCACTATTGTCCAAATAGTGCCTTTCATTGATGCAACTCTGACCGCACTGAGGAACACTAGTTTCAGAGATTCCTCTTATTTAGATATTTTTTTTGTAGGCGTCCTGGCAGCTTGAAAATAAAATGTGAAGTTTTAAAAGGTAAATACTAAAAGTTTCCTTCTGTCTTTTTTTTTTTTTTTTTTTTAAGTAATGTACACCAAACCAATTTTTCCCAACCACTGTCGCGACGGGTTGTCGGGTGTGCCGTGGAAAATTGTCAACAAATTCCTATCTTTTGTATTTCGTTGTTACCGTGTTGACCCGAATATTTTTTTTTTCTTGAAAATTTGTCTAAAAAAAACGCATTTGTGTTATATTCAGGGTCTAAACTTTGACGTTTCAATAATACACCCTCAACTATAGGTGCTGCCAAATTCACATAAAACGAGTGTGCCAAAACTACGTAATGTAATGTTAGAATGCTATTGAAAGCAAAAGAAAGCGAACAGCTTACAGCAGCATGAGTCTTGACTGTCATGTTAGCCTGATGGAACCAAACTTCCTCTGTAAGTGATTTTAAAACATAAGACAGCACCCAGATTTGAAGACTACAATAAGTTTTCACTTCTACTGTTAATGAAATGTTGGTAGGCTACTACCTAATGGTTATATAATTTAGATGGGTTACCTGTTGTTTTTATGGTATATCAAAAAGTGTGTATTTTTGTTTTATGTGATTGTTGGTGCATTTTACTAGTATTTACCATACAAAACAAAAAAAAAGGAAAAATATGCAATATGAAAATAATTAACTTTTTTTTTCTTTTCTTAATAAAACACAAGATTTGGTTTTCAAAAAGCTTTTTTCCAAAAGTTACATCTTGAAAAAGTGGGGGTCATATTCTGGTCAATATGGTATTATTATTTTAAATCAGTGCTATTGGTCATCATTATGTCTGTTTTGTGAGTTTTACAAATATTTAACCAATGAACAGCATTCGTAGGAGTTTGTGACTAAACCTTGTAACGCCATTGAATCCTCAAATTGACAGTCAAACAACCTCATAACTCCTCCCGCCTCCATACAGAATGAAGTGCCACGGTGCACAGTTTGAAGACTGACATCTATTTCTTCGCAATGGAATGGTAAATAAGGAACTGATGTTTGAATAAGCACAGCATTTTCTTTACTCAAGAAACACAGTCAATAAAGGCTAATGTTTTTGTGTTTATAGAGCAGAGAAGAATCTTAGCATTTGCCGTCTGCTTGTATCCAGTGATCCACAGCTGTTTTTTTTTTTTTTTTTGTGATAGTTGTTAATGAGTCCCTTTTGTCCTGAACAGTTAAACTGCCCGCTGTTCTTCAGAAAAATCCTTCAGATCCCACAGATTCTTTGGCTTTTTAGCATTTTGTGCATTTGAACCCTTTGTATGATTTTGAGATCCATCTTTTGACACTGAGGACAACTGAGGGACTCATATGCAACTATTACAGAAGGTTCACTGAAGCTTCAGATGGAAAAACAATGCATTGATTGAGAGCTGGGGGTGAAAGCTTTTTGAATTTAAAGATCAGGGTAAATTTAACCTATTTTGTTTTCTGGGAAACCTGTAAGTATCTTTTGTAGCTTCTGAAGGGCAGTACTAAATGGAAAAAAAAGACATTTATGCAAAATAAGACAAATGTACACATCTACATTCTGTTCAAAAGTTTATTCCCCCTGGCTCTTAATGCAGCATTTTACTTTCTGAATCATCAGTGAGCGTTTGAATCTCTATAATAGTTGCATATGAGGCCCTCAGTTGTCGTCATTGTCAAAAGATGGATCATACAGTCATTGGGTTAAAATATGCAAAAATGCTGAAAAACCAAAGCATTTGTGGGACCTAAAGGATTTTTCTGAAGAACAGTGGGCAGTTCAACTGTTCTGGACAAACAAGGGACTCATGAACAACTATAAAAAGCTGTGGATCATACAGGTAACAACACAATATGAAGAATCAATCATATGTAAAGCTTTTTGTCTTTTGAATGCAGTTTGTATGATCCCTCTTATATTGGCAAAACAAGTAACATTTTGCAGATTCTGCAAGGTGTAGGTAAACTTTTGACCTCAACTGTAACTCCATCATAGGCTTGTCATTTAAGCATGATTTGACAGCCAAAATATCAACTCCGATAAAGCATTGTTTCTCCCCCCTTTCTATCTTTTTTTTTTTTTCTTTTTTTTTTAAAGTTTAGTTTAGTTGTTAGTGCTTAGTGGTGTGACGTAGGATTTTTTTATTTTTTTTTTACTTATCAAAACTGTGCCGCAACAGAAAAAGCTTGGGAAATGGTGCACTAAACCGTACCCTAAGCCTGAAAAAAAAAGATAAAAAAATTTCAGCTTGCTTCTTGACAGGTGTCACAACACTGTTTCACTGAAATGCAAAGCTGTACCAGGTGAGCTACTGAGCAAGTTTACTACATCAAAAAAGCTATACATAAGGATCTGGTTATGTGACAGCAGTAATTAATCAGTATTCGTTTACTGATCATTTACAACTGTACAAGATTTTTGAGGTCATAACATAGTATTGTGCAAGAAACCATACTAAAAATGATTCATTAATCTATAATCTAGCCCTGTAATCACAGAAGTGTTTTAAGGAATTAAAGTTGTTTGTTTTTTAGTGCCTCTAGTGTTAATTTCAGCTGGAAACTGCAGTGAAGTCTACGTATCCGTACGTTTTCAAAGTTTCACAATGTGGTTGGGTTGAAACTAGTCCTTTTCAGTGACCGTAAGTTAATCACAAAATGTTTTACTTGTCTGATATCTTGTGCAGGTAAATGATCTGAAGGACTTTCAAACCTCAGTCTGTCACAAGCCAGTTGGCAACCTGTCATCTGCTTTGTGGGAGTTAGTTTGTTATGCAATGTGGCCACTGTGTTCCCTGTGAGTGGATTTGTTCCACAGCCAGGACCTTCTCACAGGGTGGGGCATTTATTATATGAGGAAAAACCCAAGTAAGAGTCTTGGCCAATGTCTTTTTGTTCTTTATTTCTTCCTTTCTTCTTATGTACAGTATATGTCCACCCCCCCCCACCCTGTCACTGACTCATGTTCTTGGCATTTTCTTACTTCAGCGTCAATTCCTGGCTTTTCTGTTAGCTGCATTACTTTCCATGTTCAGCCAGCCAAAGCTTTTACATGACTCTCCACAGACAGCACACAGAAGTTTCCCTGTCTCTCACTGCTATATATCAGAAAGCTGAGAAGGTGAGGTTGTTCTCCAGCCACACTAGGTTTTCAAAACCAGTTTACATCTTCCATCCCTTCCTTGTGACCCTTAGGGTGCAGTGACATTTACTATTGTTTGGCAAAATCCAGTAATTTTAATAGAAATCCACTCCGTCACAAATTTTGCATCAAGGCAAAAGATTTCAGCAGGTTTAAGTTGGTCACACAAATTTGCAACGCTGACCAACAGACAGACCTTTTTTGTCTTTGAAATCTAAATTTTGCTAATCTGACAGGACCTTTTTGCTGATGTATGGAGCCCTGATGTCTGGAGGTTTTTAAATAGAACGGCAACTCAGTGAGGGGATTGTTGGTCTCTTGCTCTTTTCTAGAATGTGACCGGATTTAGATTAGTAATGATTTGATGTGTGGTTCTGATTGGTTGAATTTGAGGAAGGAGATTTTTAAAGCACCTGGAATTGCAGCATGTCTTTGACCCTTCGTTATTTTAAGACCACCACGACCTCAGTCTGAGTCACCGTCATTCAGCAGTAGATTAACAAAGGCTTATTCGACATCAGGCTTATCTTGAATGGAACTCTTCCCTGCCAAAACTAGCTTAAACGCTGGACTGATTTCCACACTTTCACAGGCTCCCCTTGTTAGAAGGGCTTTGTGTTGCTTTATAGATTTATGTTTAGTGTGGGAATGTATATTTTGAGAGAGTTCTGGCTCCCTAAGATAGCTTGAAGGGTTTTGTGCTATTAAGAGAGAACAATGTTGGGGTCTGTGTGCACAGCTGGAATCGTCCATTTCATGGTAAGAACCTGTTCTGTATGATTTGGTATGTAGTCATTATATTATACAAACTTTTTTTTTTGTCATGTATTTATTAGAAGTTGGCTTTGAGTACCTCATAATTGATTTGATTCAAAGAGTCACAATTCACAAATAATCTTACTTTTTAAATGGCTGAAATATGTTGGGGTGCAAATCGATATATATCAAAAGATATTCTTTGTAAAATAACATTTGAAAGTGATTAATCTCAATTAATCGCGTTTAATCATTTTGCAGCTCTAATAATTAACCTAGAATCAGGCTTATTTAAAATCATTTGAGGAACTGATCGATTAAAAATGACATTCGCAAGTATTTTCCACTTTGCGCAAAAGCTTGTCTTAACAGCAAGTGAGTCTTCACAGAGTACAATAAAACAGGCACCACAGTTATTCTGACTAAAATGCATGTTTTGTTACAAATATGCATTTCTTTTAACATTTAAATGTAGTTTTAAAACTGTAACACAAATAGTTCTATTTTTATGAGAGCAGAAACTCTAAAAGGGATTACTGTAATTGTATATAAATGTAATCTAATTACTATATTTATAGGGACTGTGTTTAGTCTGTGCTTTTGTTGTTCTTTATAATGGTACATTTTAAAATGTTTTGCACAAAGAATGTAGCGCAAATTATTTGGACAACAGATTTTTATTTATTTTTTTTTTCACTATTGGGTGCCGGATACTATAGTTCGTGGAAAAATTCTTCATACAGTGGACTACCAATTAAAAACAATAAAAATTGCAAATTTTTTTCATCAGACTGAATAGAATTAAGCATTGCTTGGTAGTTGGTCAACAAATTATTGATAGTTGTGTAAATATTGTCATACTAACAGTTGTCTGAATTTTTGGTTCATTGTAATCCATTATGTACCTTTCTATCAAAGTTATTTGTGATTATCAAGAACAATTTGTTATGACACAATGTAACTCTGAGTTCTTGTGATATTTTATAAACATTTTCTAAACTATAACTATATTTCAATTCATAGAATATTTTTGGAGGACAATATTGGGCACGAAGTGATAACTTAAATTACTGAGGATAAAATTTGGCTTTTTTAACTTAATCAAAGAAGTAATTGACATTTGATTGATTATCAAAAAATGATAGAAAAATTGTGATTCATTGTTGAATGTGAAACTGATATGATTTCTTCAGTATATAGACTATAGCTTTAGGATTTATGGACTGTTGTGCTTAAATGCTTGTGGTGACCTTCCTGACGTTTATTTCTTCCCTTTTTTGAGGAAGCCTCTAGTTTTAAATCACACCGCTTTTTTTTTTTTTTTCTCCGCTCTGTGTGGTCACATCTAGTTGATTTGAAGCAGTTGGGCTCCTCAGTCAGTGATCTGTGTGTGCTGACCCCACCCTGCTGATAACACACACTCTGAATGCCAAACCCCATGTTTGCTGTATGTCTGTAAATCTTTCTCAGGAGGGGTCTTCTCATTTACCATGCAGGCATGTTTGTGTGAACTTTGAGAACTACAGGCCATGCTGTAGTGAGAAGCCTGTGCACTGAACTGACCTGTGGTGGAAAATGATTCTCAGTTGAACTTGTTTTTGGTGCGTGCTTTAACCTTACAAAATGGAAACTTGCATCATCTTCTATACTGAGAGATTGATTGTGTTAGATGGTTGAGGACAAACTGTTCTAAAGGCTGTAAATATCTTATAAATGGTGAATTGGTGCAGATGTGTTTTAAAAGGATAGTTCATCCAAAACGGAAATTCTGTCAAAATGTACTCACCCTCAAGTTGATGAGTTTCTTTCTTCTGATGAACATAAAAGAAGATATTTTGATGTGAATGTTGGTAACCAAACTGTTGCTGGTTGCTGTTGACTTCTGTGGTGTGGAAAAAATAATATGGAAAACATTGAGTATCAACAACAAATATTGTCTTACATTTTCAGGAGTAGAAAGTAATTCATACAGGTTTAGAACAACACAAGGGTGAGTAATTAATGACAGAACTTTAATTTTTGGGTGAACTCTTTAAAATGAAATTTTTCCACCCATCAGGCATCAAAAATTAGCATGTTGTTGTTGAGTGGTCATACAATGTTAACCAATGCTGCTACATTAAAAGGCTCTATGTTACAGAATTACAGTAATAGATCAGTTCCCCCAAAAATGAGAATTCTGTCATTATTTACTCACCCTTGTGTTGTTCCAAACCTGTGCGAATTACTTTCTACTCCTGAACATGTAAGACAATATTTATTCAATATCAAGGCTGAGTAAATAATGACAGAATTCTCATTTTGTCTGGGTCAACGCTCATTTTTGATGCCTGATTGGTGGAATAATTTCATTTTAAAGGGATAGTTCACCCAAAAATGAAAGGTCTGTCATGAATTACTCACCCTTGTATTGTTTTAAACCTGTATGAATTATTTTGTACTCCTGACCATGTAAGACGATCTTTTGTTGTTGGTACCCAATGTTTTCCATATTATTTTTTTCCAGCAGCAACTGTTTGGTTACAAACATTATTCAAAATATCTTCTTTTACCATCATGTCATTCCAAAACCGTAAGACCTTTGTTCGCTTCGGAACACAAATTGATTAAATCAGAGAGCTTTCTGACCCTGCATAGACACCACCACAACTGACACATTTGAGGCCCAAAAAGATAGTAAGGACATTGATAAAATATTCCATGTGACATCAGTTGTTCAACCTTAATTTTATAATGCTACAAGAACACTTTTTTTTATACGCAAAGAATACAAAAATAACAATTTTGTCTTTTCTGTGTCAGCAGTTCACGTCAGTTCATTCACCTTTTTTTATATTCTATTAATAGCTCTAGACAGTAGTGACATTATTTAGCTCAGTTCAGATTCAGTGTTGATCCAGTTAATTTCAGTAATCATGTCACTATCAGTAAGTTCATCGATTATGAAACCACTTCAGAAACAACTCAACAGAAGACATTGGTTTCATTTTGCAGCTCTGTTCACTTAATGTCCGTACTAAATTTCCTAATCATTTATTAACCCCCATGTCGTCCAAGACGTCCCTCTCTTCCTTTCTTCAGTCGAAAAGAAATTAAAGTTCTTGAGGAAAATATTCCATGATTTTTCTCCATATAGTTTCATTGCAGCTTCAAAGGTATAAGAGTCTTGTCTAGCATAACGAACGATCATTTTCCAAAAAAAAAAAAAAGTTCTTTTAACTTAAATTTGGTTTTTAACCACAAATACTTATTTTGCACTAGCTCCACGCATTGCATAGTCACATTGAAAATGTCACGTGTGATGTAAGCAGATATACCGACCCAGTGTTTAAAAAGCAAATGTGCAAAGAAAGTCAAACATCCTTTACAAAAAAAGGTAAAATACCAAAATGTTGATTTTAAAGTTGAAGGAGAAAATAAGATGGAGTTTTTTACCCTGCCCAACCTTTTTGAACCAGAGTACAGGCTATTTTCAGCTCCATTTTATTCTCTTCCCTCTCGTCAACTGGCTGGAAACGAGACAAAAATCTAAGTAAGAAAAGCATGGGTGTTAAAAGTAGATGATAGAAAAGCAAAAACAAAATGTGAAGAAACGAAAAGACTGAATAATGACGAAGAGAAAATCCTTCAGAGCGTCTAGCCCCCGAAAGCATAAAACCATAAATTATTTTCTGTGTTAAAATGTAAAAAAAGTAAATAAAGCTTGCAAATGGATGGATCTGTTCATTATTGGTCATGGAAATTCAGCTTTTTAGTCTGTAAAAGTCAGGGAATTTGACATTTGGCTTAGAGTGGGAACCCTGCATATACATTTTTATTATTTTTTTGAAAAATGGACAATCGTTTTGCTAGACAAGACCCCTGTTCCCCAGCTGGGATCGTGTAGAGCCCTTTGTAACGACACTGAAACATGAATTTGAAATTTAGACCTTCAACCTGTTGGCACCCATTGAAGTCCACTATATGGAGAAAAATCCTAGAATGTTTTGACATGAACATCTTGGATGAGTGAGTAAATTATCAGGAAATTTTTATTGTGGAAGTTAACTAATCCTATAAAAAAAAAAAAAATATATATATATAATATATATATATATATATATATATATGTATACACACACACACACATACATATATACACATATATATATATATATATGTGTATATATGTATGTGTGTGTGTTCACCAAAAAAAAGTAAGTTCTGTCATTAATTACTCACCCTTGTGTTGTTCTAAACCTGTATGAATTACTTTCTTCTCCTGAAAATGTAAGACGATATTTGTTGTTGATACCCAATGTTTTCCATATTTTTTCCACACCACAGAATTCCCTTTACTTTTACTTTTCTCAAAAAAAAAGGTAATTTGATAGGGAACAGGTAACATGCCTAATGTTATATTTTAATAATGCATGTGTGTGCGCTCACATGGTTACACCATGATATTAAAATACAACTTTTTTTTTTGTATGGTATAAAAGTGCTTTACAGGGTATATTTCTAGAAAATTGTAACTAGATTTTCTTTTTTCTTTTCTTTATCGTGTACACTCTCAGACCCCTTTGCTTGTCTGAAGGTGTTGCATTGTTCTTGTGAGGGCCTCCTCAAGCTGATTAGCTGGTGCTTTATTCCATTGCATAACAACCTGAACCGGATCATACACACCACTGTGTATGTGAAAGTGAATTGCCATCAGTCTGCGGCATAGAAGGATATTACTCACACAATGGAGACCACTTGTTCTGAGAACTTGCCATTACGTTGCATCCTGAGAATGATGCTACATTCCAGGATGCAATGCATGTCTCTGAATGCCTCGGATAATTGTAAACATTTCTGTTATCTCTTTCTCTCCCCTGCTCCTCAGAGTGACACTCGGGGTCAGATGGTTTCAGAACGTCTTGGTCTTGGCCAAAATCTGGACCTCTCAGACACCATGGTCCAACAAAAGCTGGATGAGATCAAGGACCAGATAAAGCGAGAGATCCGCAAAGAGCTGAAGATCAAAGAAGGAGCTGAGAACCTGAGGAAAGTGACCACAGATAAGAAGAGTCTGGCTTATGTGGACAACATGCTTAAAAAGTCCAACAAGAAGGTGGAGGAACTGCACCAGGAGCTTCAGGAACTGAATGCACACATAGTGGTGAAGGACCCAGAGGTGGTTGTAGGTAGGTACTTCAATCCTTCTTTCATGTCTTTTTAGCTTGCGTAGTTATTGTAGCTTTTTTGTATTCACTAACAAAATTGTACCATATAAAAATGCCATGTTTATTTATTTACAAGCCTGACTAGGTGCAGTGGCAATACCTTGTTTTAGACCGTGATAAAGCATGTTCTTTGAACTGTTGCGGTACTATTGTAAATAACATGGTACGTAAATATTGTTATCATCAGTATAATAGTATGCATTCAAGTACTGGTATTACCATCTTATGCTGTTGCTGTACCTTGGTACAACCATAGCACTTTTTTGTTCTACTGTGGTTGTACAATCAAGGACTTTGTGTCCAAAACAACAGTTATCCATGATATTACTCTACCCTGTAATATACTGCTGAAAAAAAAAAATCACCACAACAAAGAACAATGATAATGATTTGCCAGGGGTTTAAGGGATTATCCAAAATAGGAGGTTTTGCATTTGGGCTTTTGGTTATACAAGAGGCTTGCTTTTTAATTTTGATATTGTTGCTTATTTGAACTATGAGGCAGTTACAGGAAGGAAGAAGGAAGGAAGAAGGAAGAACTAGTGAACTTTATTATCGGTAATATTACAATAATATAATGTATAACTCAGAAGTTAATCATAAATTAATGGAGAGAAACAGTATGACAAGAATGGATGAAGGTCTTTGCGTGCTTGAGTGTGTAAATGTTTTATTATGCTTATACTTCTGTGGGTTATGACATATTAGTGACTCTGTCACGTCGCATAAAAGAGAAAGGAATTAGGGGTGTTTTTGTTTTGTTTTAATAGCGCAGTATGTTTTGTTTATCTTTGTAACCATCGCAACGTAATACGGCGCACGTAATAAACCCGGAAGGAATAGCGCTATGCGGTAGTCAGTGACGGCAGTTCACGAGCTCTCTCAGTCATTCATTCTTCTAGCGATTGCTTTTCCTTCCCTCCTTCGCTAAAGCAACGTCTGTGAGTATTTCTTCGTCATGTAATACTATGATAGTGTATTCGTTTATCCTTTGTTAGGGACTATAGAACGGCTTAGTCAGTTTATGTTTATTACTGCCGATTGTTTACTAGTCCGTTGCATTTCGTCATATAGATCGCCGCCATCTACATTATCTGTGCTGTTTTCCCTGTCACTTGTATTTAGATCTAATATTAATGTATATCTTGTTTGTATCATATTACAGTTTCACAATATTCCAAGTAAACTTCATGGAAATTAATCATCAGTGTCCTGGAGTTCTTGGGAGTGTTTAAGCTGAATGGAGTGCGGTCCATTACAGACTCTTTGTGGACTTTTGAATGTGATTTACAATTTTTAAATAGTGTATATATAGTATTATTATTGAAATAGTTTCTTCTTATTTTTCATCACCACTGTATGCCTGTTTTTAGTTAAAACCCGTTCACACCCAGAGCGTCCTCTTCGACGGGTGATAACGCTGTTTGTTCTGAGCTTTTCAGTGAACATAATTGACCTATCGGTAAGCCCCGCTCATAAAACGCAGATGAGCCAATGGCAGTTGAGTATCAGCTGCACGGAGATGGAACTCGGACATCCGTAGGTTACAGTGCCATAGAGAAACATTGGTAGATCCGAAGCTCTCGTCATTTTAATGGTGTTTATGCTACAAAAATAATAAAACGATGTGCCTGAGGTATCCGTAACACTGATTCCAGGTCTCCTGAGAGGATTGGCAATGGAAGTTGGAATTTATTTTATTATTTAACGTTTATTTTCTGGTTGTCACACACTCATTAAGTGGCTTTTTTCATCTGCTCAAGCAGGCAATGTCTGTAAATGTCGTTAATATCTCTGGCTAAAACTAGCTAACGTTAAAGTTAGTGAGTCCATGCTAACGTACAAACCTCAGCTAACTATTCTCAAGTCATGTACAGTGTGGGTCAAAAACACATAAACGAAGGGCTACATTTCAGTGCCTTGCCATATTAAACTGGTTAAATGTAAAATAATAATCATACACTGTGGTACAAGGTTTTATTACACTAACAGCTGTCATTGTAAGACAGTGGGAAACTCTTAGCGAGCGATAGGTCAATTGCCATGCATGCTTTGAAGTAGGAACAATTTTGATTGGCTGTCAGTGTTTTTAAGCATTTTATGTCCAGAAAAGTGAAACATACAGAGCTGTAATCATAAATGTGTTCGAAAACGATTACAAGTATTTGCTGTTTTGCCACCTCTAGTGTTCATTTTTGTAGGAAACGGCAGTGTTATGTACTTATTCGTACGTATTTCGCATCTTTTGTAAAATTCCCACGTACGTTTTTGTCATGAGATCAGGTAGATTATTATTATGGAGTGCTCTCACCGTTAGAAGGTTTTTTGTTTTTCAGTTTAAGGTGTGTTTACAGTATGGTGGATTTAGATGCATATTTTATTGGGCATGCAAAAGCAACCTGCCCATCTTCATGAAGGGGAGGGTGATAGAGGGATTAGAGGAGAATTAGGACGGGAAGTGTGTCTTTCCTGGCACTTAGTAACGGGGAAACCCATGGCAAATGTAAGACTTTTCCTGGTTAGTTCTACAAATGCTTCATTGAATATCACTGTACTGTATGTTTCTAAAAGCAACAATTGTATTTATTTATTTATTTTATTTTATTTTGGTCACCATTTTCCGCTTTTCAGATATGTAGAAACTAGTGAGATTAAAATAACTTGCTTGCATGTTGATTAAATGCATAGAATGTCTATTGTCCAGAGTTGATGTGCTCAAAGTTTTAGGTTTACAGATAGGAGTCACTCTTCTAGATAAGGTTATAGGAATACCCTCACTGTAAACCCGAACAGTGAAATTTACTGAAATTAAATGAGTTATTTTCACTCAAATAAATAAAGTTCATTGGACTTAATTTAAATAAGTTCTGTAAACTCAAAATGTCGTTGTAGTAAACTGAACTTAGAATGATTGAGTTTTCTAGTTCCCAGCATGCTTTGCATCAGACGACATGGAAAATAAATGTTGAAATTAAGTGTTATTTTGTGTTTTTTTGCACAAGATTAACATAGGGAGACATTAGTTAGTACTTAAATGTTGTGTTATGTTAGGGTTTACATAGGTTTCTGTTTTGTTGAATTTGTTGTGTTACCGTTGTGGTAAAGAGTAGAGCCTGTGGTTAGGTTGAGGATGGACAACAAAATTTGAAGACTACATATACTGCACGTTCTTTGACAATTTAAATGCAAGTATATATTAAGAGTCTTTCTGATAACCACTTTAGCATGTGCTGATGTGTTATAGCTAATTAGTACTTCGCTAATTAGTACTAAGTATTTTTGCATTAAATATTTTATATCTGGTTAAATTAAAACATTAAATATGATAAACAGTATTTTTAAGTATACTGTACTTAAATATTAAATAAAATGAAATGTAAATATTTAAGTTTTTATTTGTTATAATTTATAAATTGTGTTTACTCAAAAATTTTGAAATGTTTACTCAAAAGTTTTGAGGTAATCGGTGTCCACAAAAGTTGAGTTTTCTGAACTTATCGGGTTTTACAGTGCTCTCAGTATGATTAGCTGAGAATTTCACATTTACATTTCTTGATTTTTGTGGTTTGCCTTCATAGTAATAATCAGAACTAATATCAGGTAAAGATTGAATATTGTTGTAAGCATGTAAACAGCAAAAATGCATGTCATTTTTTATGTATTTATTTATTTTGTAAAGTTTAGTTCATGTTCACAACAAAAATTTCCTGATAATTTACTCACCCCCAATGTCATCCAAGATGTTCAAATAATTTTTTTTTTTTCAGTTGAAAAGAAATTAAGGTTTTTGAGGAAAACCTTCCAGGATTTTTCTCCATATAGTGGACTTCAATGGGAGCCAATGGGTTCAAGGTCCTGATTACAGTTTCAATTCTTCAAAGGGCTGTTCACAAATGATAAGGGTCTTAATTAGCAAAATCATCTGTCATTTTCACAAAAAAGAAAAAAAAGTTTTTAATATACTTTTTAACCACAAATGCTCGTCTTGCACTAGCTTTGCAATACGCGTTCACGACTTTGCACATTACGTATTCAAGTTGGAAAACTCAAATCACTGTTTAAACTTTTTGTTGTAAAGGGCGTTTGACTTTCTTTGCACATTCAATTTCTAAACCTACATCATGCATGACCTTTCCGACATGAATATGTAATGTGTGAAGTCAAGCTAGTGCAAAATGAGCATTTGTAATTTAAAAGCATATAGTTTGTTTTTTTAGAAAATTACAGGTTGTTTCGCTAGATAAGGCCCTTTTTCCTCGGCTGAGATTGTGTAGAGCCCTTTAAATCTGCACTGAAACTGCAGTTAGGACCTTCAACCCGTTGATCCCCATTGAAGTCAATAATGGAGAAAAATTCTGGAATGTTTTCCTCAAAAACCTGAATTTCATTTTGACAGAAGAAAAAAAGACAAGGGGGTGAGTAAATTATCAGGAAACTTTTATTTTGGAATTGAACTAATCCTTTATCTAAGAATTTCATACGTTTAGTTCTTCAAACTTGTCACTTGTATGTGATTTTTCACAGTCTTATATATAACATTTAGAACATTTTTAAATGTTTATACTTTTAGTATAAGTATCAGTGTACAAAAACGGTAAAGGGAGGCACTGGTTTTGTGTGCTTATATTTTAACACCGTGTGAAAGACTTGTTGCTTATTGTGCAGAATAAGTAAAATGGAATATGTGAAGCATGTATAAATGGTACAGATGAACATTTCCAGAACTTCTGTAAGATAATAACAAAAAGAACAAAGAGCTATTTATACAGTAATAATGTGAATTCTGATATACTCTCTTAAGTATGTGTTACTAAGAAATCTGAAATAATCACTTTGCACTTTTGTACTCAGAAACGATGATTGAATACATGGGAATTCCCAACGTGTGAATCATGCAGGGAGTCGTCTTCTCCTTGGTGGAATTAATTGCATTCTTGTTTTGTCTATTTCTAACAAGGTCAAGTGAAATATTTTCAAATCTGTCACATTATTAGATTTGTGCTTTTAAGCCTGCTTTTAATTTCAGGCCTTGTTAATAGCCACACTTACAGCATTATTTAGCTAGCCCTAATGCAGTGATGACTATCAATAATTTATGTTGTTTATTTACGCAATTGCAAAGAGATATAAATTTGCATATTTTGTGTGTGAGTAGTTGACGTAACCTGGCAATTTAAAAAACAAACAAGGTCAAGATAAGGAACTATGAATTTTTATTTATTTTAAATGTTTTATTTACTGTCAGCGGTCAAGGTTTTTTTTTTTTTTTTTTTTTACATTTAATAATAGTAATCCTCTGTGGTGTGACAATTTGATCATTAAAATAGTCATTAATATCATTAAAAGTAGTACAAGTAGTCCATAAAGTCTCTTGATATCGGGTAATACAAGAGTACAGAGAAGCTGTCAAAAACAGGGCTTCCACCTTACCTTTGCAGGTGTATAATTTGTGGTTGAGTGTTCTTGTCAGGACATGAGTGGATGATCTCATCATTCTGAACCTCAGCTAATCAAAAAAACAGGCCTAAAGTGCATGGCATGTGTGTGTATGTGCGCATGTCTACGTTTCAAAATGAAAAATGACAAAATTTGCCATAGGCCATTTGTGTTTATCTTGATCAAGTTCTAAATCACATGCGCATTTTAGTAGTTTAAGAATTACTTGAGGTGAAGATGAAGCAACTTTAATACTGGCATACTGGCAGCTCTCCGTTTTTTTTCTCCTAAGGTGTTTTCTGCTCATGTTTGTTTGCTCAATCTTTTGCAAGTCTTTCCATGATGGCCTAGTTGTTCTCACAGAGAGCCTTTGAGAAACTGGCTCGCTGTCACCTGAGAGAACATTTGCATTTTTCCTGCCTGCACAAGTTCTTCACTGGGTGTCATTATATCATTGTCATTTCTGTTTATTACATAACTCATCAAATGCTAAAGTTAAAAAAAAAAAAATGCACCCTTATGTTATTTGACTACATGTTTTAACAAGTTGTGATTTTGGCTTGAGGGAAGTAGTTTTTTTTCCTAACATTACCAATATGTATATGAATATACCTTAAAATTATTTTAATATTATTACTTCTGTACTCTTCATATCTTCTAAGGGTTTCGCCCTCTAAGCACTAGACCGTTGTTTAAAAAAAAAAAGCAAAGAAAAAAAAAACACTTCACATTACTCTGTGAGGGAACAAAGGATTAATCTTTTGTAGTCTCATTCATATGCATCCTAGAAAATGCATTCTCCATTTAGCAAGCTCTAATCTTATTGGCTGATTTTAAACAGTTTTAATTTGAGGTGCTTACTTTACTTAATTAAACAAAACCTTCATAAGCGGAACTGTATATCTCTTTTTGCATTAGTAGGTGGTTCAGGTGGCCAGAATGACCTAATGTGGACACTTGCTGTTTATTTAAAAACTTTTATCTAAAGGTTTACAATTATGTTCAACAACATGAAAGGTTTTTCTAAGTTAAATCAAACTTGTATCATCAACTGCCACACTGTTTCGGTGTAGTTGTGATTTACGATCATAAAAATGTACTGGTAGAACATTTACTCACACCAGGATGCAAAGACAGCCGTATAAATATACAGTGTTCTTCCTTCTGTAAAAATGTTAGCTGTCCTGCATTTAGCATATAGCATATTTAGCATGCCTCAAATGATCAAGTTTGGTTTCGCATATCTTGTGTACACATTCCACTCATATGTTTAGTTGCATTTTTTTTTTTTTACATTCCCAACATGCTGTATTGTTGTTTTAGAGTTTTATTAACTCTTTGATGTTGATTTGTGTTTGTTCAATGTCAGAGTACCCGCTAACGCCAGACACCCCCAAGAGCGAAGCTCGGACGTCCACCAACAGTAGCAGACTGGCCGCTCTGAAGAAACAGGCCGACATCGAGCTCAAAGTGAAACAAGGAGCGGAAAATATGATTCAGATGTATTCCAACGGCTCTTCCAAGGTAGTAGCCTGCCTTTAGAGAATTTGTGGTGTGGGTGGTATATATTAAACCTGCATCACATCAATTTATTTAATTGAATCACAGCGTTTGTGAAATTACAATACCATTATGATTTTTTTAAATGGGTTTGTTTAATACATCATCAGCCTTGAAAAACGGTCTAAAAATGTGTTTCATAAATTCTTGTTCTTGGAATGCACCACTTCTGTTATTTTGCCAGTTACTCGACATGGGTAAGATTATTTCAAGGATTTTTTTTAAATCGAGTACACTAATTGAATTAAAGAATCATGGCAGGCCTAGTTTTAATCTGTCTCTTTTTTGACAACTTCTGTCCTGATTTTGAGTAGGGGTGAGCCGATCCGATGTTCCATATCAGTATCGCTCCGATATTGGCATTTTCTGCCATGTCAGAGTATCGGTCTTATGAGACCGATCCAAATCCGATATTATGAGTATACTGTGTTATCGCGTATACTGTGTTATTGTTAAGCCCCACAAAAAACCACAAACACATTATAAAGCACCATAAAGATTCTGTGCATTATATTTCAAGTGTTCTGAAGTTCACTGATAAGCTACGCAAATATCGCCTTCATTATCGCAGGCGATGCGTATCGATAATGCACGCAAAACTGCTTGTCAGTGAACTACGGCTCTGTGTAGTAAACGCGGCTGTATGAATCAACACGTGAATGAGATTTACAACAAATCACAGAACCGGCATTACTGACGAGATACGCATGATATCGCGTCCGAATATTGGCACAACCCTAGTACAGATTAACATTTAAGTCAAGTTCAAGTAAACTCTTCTCTTCGCTGCTGCTGTCTGTCATTCAGCATTCAAAATGCGTGTCGCGTTTGGTTGCGGCAGTCAAAATAAAACTCTCTCCAAGATGATTTACTGTTTCTATTATACCCGATCTGTAAATAAAGATCAGTGGTTTTGCATAAAAGGACTTGCTGGAGTTAAGTGCTGTTTTTAAATCATGTTACTTTCTACCGGGTGTCTGTTAGATCACAACACTGTTGTAGAGAGCACTATGAATTGTTCTTCACAAGCACAGTAACTGAAATTTAAGACTGTCAAAAGTAATCGCACAGTATTTTATACACTACGCACACATTAATATCTCTTCACTTTGTGCTTTGAACTTTTCTCTATGTGGAGCGCTGTGCGTTGTGACTTTGTGTTGCTTCAAGCCCATCATTTTGCGCACGAGAGCACATACATGCTTTGTATTTGGAGGCTTACGTATTATAAATTAAAGATTATCAGTAGCCTTTTTGTTCATCTCATCTATCATAGGGTGCTGCCTCATTGCTGCACTATACATTTAAAAGAATTGTCTTTTAATTTTATAATTTAGATTTATATATAATGTATTAGGCTACTTGTTTTTCATGAATGTATTTTACAAAAATACAAAGAGCAATGTGTATTATTTTTATCAGATTTAGTCTTACACTTGATCACTTTTAATTGTTCCCCACTAAATAATGTTTTTTTTTTTTTTATAATTTTACGTTTTATAAAATTATTGTGCATTGTTTTTTTCTAAAGTGACTTTTGCTACTGAATTATCCACCAGCCTAGTTTATAATAGTATTTTTGTCATAGATTATAATTATATATTTATTCATTTGTTGTTTTTCTTCACAATAAAGTTGTCTATATTTAGTAGATTGTGTGTAACACAAAAGAGTGATGGTCAGGTTGGATGGACACATTGAAGTATAGAAATTCAACACTGATTTAAAAAAACAAACAAAAAAAAACCTGCACTAGTATCGGATTGATATCGGTATTGGCAGATACTCAGAATTGTTGGTATTGGATTGGGATCGGTTCTGAAAAAGTGGTATCGAGCCAGCCCTAATTTTGAGTGGAGGGTCAATGGGTGAGTGTATGTTTGGGCTTTTTCTGAACTCTCAGTCTAATAGTACGAAATACGTTTGTGCAATTTACATAAGAATGTGAAAGGAAACAAAGTAATATATTACGGAAAGCACAAACTATGCTGAACACTGGGGTTTTTTTAGAATCAGGACTGGGAAGACAACATTTTCTTTTTTACCTTCATACCAAACTTACTCCGGTTCGCACTATACAATTTTAGCCTGATTTTGGCATGATCTGCTTGCAGTAGAGTGTGGTGGGGATTCGTAAACAACATTAGGCGTCGGGGCGCAAGATTCAATCGCTTCATCTCGTGTAGTGTGTCACAGTGGACAACTGATGCTATGTCTACAATGCTTCACAACGCCAACACAGAAAGAGTAGTATGTTTAATTAAATTTTTTTGTCATCCACTACGAGTCTCACATCTGTGACACTGGCAAATGGGAGCATAGAACCGCTTCAAACAAGCTGAAATGAAAGAGAGATGGTATCGGCCCTGCTAGGTTATAATGGAGGAAATGTGCGTGGCGCTGTGGCAATAATACTACTGCATTTATGATGTTTCCTCAAGGGACTTTTACCTCAGTTCTCTTTGACCGTACATACTGTCCTCTTCATGCAGTCCAGATTTGTGCCAACTGTCAGGTTTTTCTTTCTTTTTTGGGGCTTTTCTAATGACAAGATAGCAATACACGCTGTTTGCTAGCCATTGTTTGTTTACGCTCGTGTCACCTTTTGTCTAGTCCCGTGCTATCGATGACAGCACACATTGTTAAAAACGGCATGCAATGAATGGTCAGGTAGAAACGTATAGTCTGACATGATTCTTGTTCTAGATCGTAACCGACAACACAATTGTGTAGTTTGAACTGGGCTTTAGTAAGTAGACATAAGGAGACAGTCTTTTGTGGCTGTTTGGATGTAGTTGAAAGTGGACTGTTCACACCAAAACGCATCTTAATACCTTTGTTATTAGGTGGTCCTACTCCAACGCCACACCATTGGTTGAGCCATTCCTGCAATGTTGGGCTGTTTGGCATGTTTTGATGGAGGCACTGTGCAAAGTAAAAAAAAAAAAAAAATTGTAACCCTTACAAATTAAGCTGGAATATGAAAAGTATTTCAAAAACATGCATTAGCTTTATATTACACTAAATACTACACTTTGCTCTTACTCCCAGACAGGATAAGCCGTTTGATCTCTTAAAGATCTTGGGAGAGAAGATTCATCCCAAGAAATGAAAACAGATGTTAGCAAACATGTCCTCTAAAATTGGTTGAAATATCCTCTCCGTTTTTCCAAAAGAGGTAAAGGAAGCCAGACTAGACTCATTTATACACATATGCCAATGTCATGGACATGGTTGTAACCCCCTAGGGTGCAGCTGACATTAAGGAGAACTGGAATAGAACAGTTCAGTTATGTTTTTCCACCCTCCCCCTCAGGAAACAGGCTTTGGTTCTGTACATATAGTGTGTTTCAAAACATACATGTAGTATCAGCAGAATCACTCTCATGGTTTGGCTTAGATTTGGCCTAGAGTGTCCGACCCTCCTTTCCTCCCTTTTATCAAGAACGATGCTGTTAATTAAAGAGGCTCTGTGGCTAAAATTAGCATCTAGGACTCACAAAGGAGTTCTGTTAAATCAGCACAGTCTTCGGGGGGAAAATATATGGAGTGATAAACACAGGGAGACAGAAGTGAAGGGAGTCTGACTCATTTCCAGATGTATAAATGGTTTAGTACCCTTCAGAAAACTGTTACCAAAACATTCTCCGCACCACGGCACATGACTTCATCTGACTCGAACTGATTAAGTGATACTCCTACATTTCTAAGCTGCATTTTTGCGCCACTTGTGGCACCAAATGGAATTGCTAACTCTGTGTTCCAATGCTTGGAATGTTAAAAAGAAAAAAAAAAAAAGAAAAAAACACGCACACAAATGAACCGGTATGTGTTGTTTTTTTTTAAGTGGTGAGTCCTGTATGCAGGTTCCCAGCTGCTTTAGACATCCGGAGGAAAGGCCTCTAAGGTAACGTCAGCCTCTAATGGCTGCTTACAGGAAGTTCAGTCCATTGAGATTCTTGAGTCACAGTCTCTAGATTTGAATACTTGGTGTCCAGGGAAACATTCCTTTACACTTCAAACACATTACGGATGGTTTCGTTTTTAATTTGTGGATTTCACTTTTGAAAATCAAATGTGAGAAATATTAAGAATATGAATTAAGAATTACAAATAAACAAGCTTCTTGAAATGTGACTATTCGCATCGCAATACAAGGCCTAAAGGACCATTTTATAATACATTTAAATTTAAGAGTTAATACATAATTTTCAGAACACACATTTTTATTATATCAAATTTATGAACTATGGTTCTGGATTAAAGGATTAGTTCGCTCCAGAATTAAATAATCATTTTTTCACCCCTATGTCATCCAAGATGTTCATGTCTGTCTTTCTTCAGTCGAAATTTTTTGAGGAAAACATTCTAAGATTTTCTCTATATAGTGAACTTCAATTGGAATCAATGGGTTGAAGGTCCAAATTGCAGTTTCAGTGCAGCTGCAAAGGGCTCTACACGATTGAAGCTGAGAAATAAGGCTCTTACCTAGCGAAACAAGCGGCCTTTTCTAAAAAATAAATAAATAAATAAATAAAATGTAAATGATTTTTAACCACAAATGCTTTCACCATGATTTTAATAGCTCTGTTTGGAAATAATTATTGGGATGAACTTGAAGGAAGTCCATCTGACTATAACACATTACGGATGGTTTTGTTTTTAATTTGTGGATTTTTCACTTTTAAAAATCATATGTGAGAAATACTAAGAATATGAATTAAGAATAAGAATTACAACTAAACAAGGTTCTTGAAGTGGGACTGTATTCGCAATACAAGGCCTCAAGGACCATTTTATAATAAACGGCTAATACATAATTTTCAGAACACATTTTTATTAAATCTAATTTATGAACTATGGTTCTGAATTAAAGGATTATTTCGCTTCAGAATTAAAATTTCTTAATTTCTCACACCTTTGTCATCCAAGATGTTCATGTCTGTCTTTCTTCAGTTGAAAGGAAATTACAGTTTTTGAGGAAAACATTCTAGGATTTTCTTCATATAGTGGACTTCAATGGGAATCAATGGGTTGAAGGTCCAAATTGCAGTTTCAGTGCAGCTGCAAAGGGCTCTACAAGATTGAAGCTGAGAAATAAGGCTGTTATCTAGCGAAACGAGCGGCCGTTTTCTAAAAAAAAAAAAAGGTAAATGCTTTTTAACCACAAATGCTTGTATTGCACTAGCTCTGCATCCACAATTTCACGCAGACATACAATGGAAAATGCAATAAAGTCAAACATGGTTAACAAAAAAGGTAAAACAGTGGCATCTGATGATTTTGAAGCTGGAGGTGAAAGTGAGTGAAGAGAAAGTACCCAGACGTAGAGCATAGACGCGTGTTGCAGAGCTAGTGCAAGATGAGCATTTGTGGTTAAAAAGTATATAACTTTTTTATTTTTTGGAAAGTGACTGATCGTTTTGCTCGGCTGGGATCGTGTAGAGCCCTTTGAAGTTGCACTGAAACTGCAATTTGGACCGTCAACCCGCTGATCCCCTTTGAAGTCCACTATATATGAAAAAAAATCCTGGAATGTTTTCTTCAAAAACCTTAATTTATTTTCTACTGAAGAAAGACAGACATGAACATCTTGGACGACATGGGAGTGAGCGAATTACCAGGAAATTTTAATTCAGGAGTGAACTAATCCTTTAAGGAATACTTGTCATTGTAAAGTGCTGTTTGTGCGTATTACGTTCCTCCGTTCTCTTCTGAACTCCTCTTCTGTTTTTATTTTCCTCCTGTGGCTTCATCTGTAGGACCGCAAACTGCTCGCAGCAGCTCAACAGATGCTTCAAGACAGCAAGACAAAGATAGAGTTCATTCGAATGCAGATTCTCAAAGCCAGCCAGACCAGCGAGATGAACTATGAGAACAATGACGGTATGTGGTGTAGCTGATTTCCTCTGTGATTTGCAATTTAAATGGGCAGGAGTGTGGTAATGAAACATAAATCTGATGTTTGCAGTTACTTCAAGCAAGCCTATAATCAGTCCTCTGGACTTGAGGATAGAAGAGCTCCGACATCACTTCCGGATAGAGTCTGCTGTGGCAGAAGGTGCCAAGAATGTGATGAAACTGCTGGGAACAGGGAAGGTGACAGAGAAGAAAGCTCATTCAGAGGTCAGCTTCATTTCTAAATTATAGTTATTTGTATAGCCGGTTTTCATGTTTTTCCTGTGCTTTGTATAAATACTTGTATGTCTGTATCCATTTAATTCAGCTATTCATTTAACTATATACTTTTAATAGTCTACATTGCCTCAAGGGCTAAATGTTTAGAGCTTTTCTCACTTCACACCATAATTGTGGTATGACGCAGGGCGGTTAAATGGTCTTTAGAACGATCATGTAATTGTTTTATTCCTGTGTGAGTTATACTCTCAGTTTCCTATCAGTTGGAGGATGAATTAACTTTTATTTTAAAGGGTGCTATAAATGATTGCAACATTACAAACTGCACACCTACCACCTGACAAAAAACGGCTTTCTTTTACAACGCTAGACTCCACATACAACGAAAAAGATTTAAGCTAGTGCCACATGATAGCAATTATTTAGAATACTAGCCACTGAATGAAAGAATGCTCTGTGCCTCTGAATCATTACATTTTAATTGAATTGTTCCTGTTGCTCACCTGGTAGAGCAAAATATGTATAAATATTTTAAGGTTGCACGATATTGGAAAAAAATATTTTGCAAAGTCTTGTTTTTCTGTGATGTTGTGAATAGAAAACAAAACACTAATTTTCACCAGATGATTTTAATAGCTCTGTTTGGAAAGAATTAATCAGTCTAGAATTATTGGGATAAACTTGAAGGAAGTGCATCTGACTGTAAAATCAAAATAATTTTCTGAAAGCTGAAAAACTGACTTCACTCTGAAGACATTTTAATGGGAACCATCCTTTTACAGTTGAATGGTTTGGAAAAAAACATGTCATAATTTAGATTTTTATTGTGATTTTATTAAAAAAAAAAAAGTAATGAATATACAAAATAAATATATTGTAATAGTACTACTGTACTGTACTGAGAATATTTATGTCTGTATGTGCACTACCAGTCAAAAGTTTGGACACACCCTCTCATTTAATGTTTTTTAAAGGAGTCTGTTATGGTCATCAAGACATTTATTTGATCAAAAAAAAAAAAATGTAGTAATATTGCAAAATGTTATTATAATATAAAATAATGGTTTTTATTTTAATATACTTTACAACATAATTTTATTCCTGTGATGCAAAGCTGAATTTTCCAGTCTCCTGTTTTAAGTGTCATGTGATCCTTCAGAAATCATTCTAATATGCTGATTCAATATTAGAATTATCGATGTTGGAAACGATTGTGCTGCCAAATATTTTTTTGCAACCTGTGATTCTTTTGTCAGGATTATTTGATGAATAACAAGTTAAAAAGAACAGCATTAATTCAAAATATAAATATTTTCTAACAATGTAAATCTGCGCTATCACTTTTTATTAATTTAACACATCCTTGCTGAATAAAAGTATTAATTTCTTTCAAAAAAAGAAATAATAAAAATGTAACTTTTGAACAGTAGTGTATATTGTTAGAAAACCTTTCTATTTTAAATAAATGCTGTTCTTTTTTTACATTTTATTGATCTAAAAATCCTAAAAAAAAAAAAAAAAAAAGTATCACAGGTTCCAAAAAAAATGTTAAGCATCGCAACTGTTTCCAGCAGTGATAATAAATCAGCATATTATAATGATTTTTGAAGGATCATGTGACACTGGAGACTGGAGTAATGATTCTGCAAATTCAACTTTAATTACAGATATAAATTAAGTTTTAATGTATATTAATATAGAAAAACATTGATTTACATCGTAATAATATTTCACAATATTACTTTTTTTTTCTGTATTTTCGATCAAGTGAAAACAGCCTTGATGAGCATAAGAAACTTCTTTAAAAAAACATTAAATGAGAGGGTGTGTCCAAACTTTTGACTGGTAGTGAAGTTTTAAGCACTTTCTTGCAGGCTCAAGCCCGTTTTAATGAGTCCAGTCAGAAGCTAGACCTGCTGAAGTTCTCTCTGGAACAGAGACTCAGTGAGCTGCCCAAAAATCACCCGAAGAGCAATCTGATAATGGAGGAGTTAGCAATGGTGTCTTCGCCACCTCTCAGTCCCCGGCAAAACATCATGTCCACCAGCAACAAGTACAGCACTGTGGCCAAACCTGCTGCTCTTACCGGTAACAAAACAGACTCCATACAGTCACATAGTATTTACTGTTCCCATTTTAGAGTAACACTGATGTTTATTCTCACTTGTCAAGCAAGCATGTTTGAAATGCCATTGACCATGTTTGATGTCCTCTATGCAAGTGTGTTGATCAAAGTTTATATGTAAATTAAAGCCTTAATTAAGGTTGTGTCAGCTGAAAACGCTTGGCTGTCAGTGCTTCTGTCTTCAGTTGAGACTCTTTGGCTGCAATGATACGGATATCTGTGGAAGTGTAACTAGTATCTGATTTATGAATATAAATGTTGATGCAACATAAAATATATATTGGTCTGGCTCTTGTTCTAGATGATTTAGTTCTGTTGTTGTGCTTGTTCTCATCTGTTGCTGTTGTACAACCAGGATGTAACAGTTGGTCGGGTATGGAGTGTGTCCTTCCCATTTCCACTGTGATTGGTTAGCTGACTAAAAAGTGACAGTGATGAATGAAAAAAGCATGAACAAACCCTTAGCGCCTTGTCACGCTCATAGCGTTTTAAAAAACGTCATGCTCTCATTGAAAACAATTGAAAAAATATGTTAGCCTTGGGGAAAAAATGCTTTGGACACGTCCTAAATCTGTTTATCGTATGAAGGCTTGGATTAAATTATACGGTTTGCTTTTATTACCTGTTTATGAACTTCTGAAGCATCAAAGTTTGGTTAACATATGAGAAAACAAGAGAAAGCAAATGGATTCCACTATAGACTTCCTTCACTTATTGTGACTTTGTTCAGTTACCTGGATGCACGGCCATATTGGAGATACTGCATGGATTGCATGGTTAATGTACTATTGAATATATTATTCTGCTAATTTATGTTGTCTAAACATTGGGGGAAAAAATGTGTGGAAGCTGCTAAATCATATAGAGGAGCAGGAAAGCCTAACCCACAAAATAGTAAGGAGATATTTGAATTATTTATGAATAAACTAGTGTATTCTGAGTCAGTGTCGCAAAGATCCTGATTCGCAATCTCCTTTTGACACGCCTTTAGAGAGAAATGCATCTTTACGGATTACATAATGAAAGAGTTTGCGTTTTCGATTTGTTTTATTTTAAGTAATCAATTAAAGCTTTCTATATATGCATTTATCATGTCTGTAAGGCATGTATTTGTGAGTTTTTTTGTTTTAAAGGATAATTTTAAATTGTTTCCACTGGAAAAAAAATGCAAGTGATCACGCTGGTGCCTCCATGTCCTGCAAAGTGGCTTTAGCTTTCACTCTCTGCACAAACGATTGGATATGCGCCTAATAGCGCACATTTATCTAGGTTTAGCCTTTAAACATTGTTTTATACTTGAACTGTTTTATATAGATTTTATTTTAGTCAAGTCGTGATGATTTGAGAGGACAAATTGATCAAACAGACTAGCTGCTGGCTGCTGTTCGTTTCTTTAAAAAAACAAAAACTTATATTTAAAGAACAAAAAAATCCTCTTTCCTCTTTCCAAATTAACTAAACGAAACTAAATATAAGCCTAACCACTTTGCCATTACATACAAAACTGAACTATTTTAATAGCTGAAACAATAGCTAAACCTTCACTTTGTATTTGTCCGTGTTTTGTTTCCATCTCTGAATGCGTACACAGAACAGCGCAAATTGTCTTTCGTGCTTTTAAAAACATAACATCAAATAAACATTAATAAATCAAGCACGTCCCATTTTATGCAAGTCACAGATTTACCGCTAATCAAAGAACCGGCTTTAGTGACGAGATGCGCATGAATTTATCGATCGATATATATCGCCCATCCCTAAGCTACATGATTTTTACTGATTTGCATGTGAAATTGGGATTTTATGGAGGAGCAAAAGCACACCAAAGGGGGCGGAATTGGGAGCAATAATCATCTCGATTACTGTATTTTCATAATTGTTTGAAGCTGCAATTGAATATGCTTTTATTTTCTTGGTAGATAATCTGAAAAAACTATACTTGGGTGAAAAAATACTCCAGTGTTCAAAAGAATTTAGCCTCTGTGAATATATCCATGGGAATTCATTGTTTCAATTTATAGTCTTGTTCACTGCAAATATTCACTCGCACTGTGAATAGACTCTTTAGTCCTTTATCACAACACATGGTACTGTACATTCACCCCATTTGAAAGGGGCAACAGCTGTCTGGGTATAGGCATGTAGGAACTACATTCAACATTTCACACTGTCAACACACTTGGCCCCAGCGGTCCCCTCCCCCACCCTTGGCTTTATCACACACAACTTTGACCTTCACTCTTAAGGAGAATGTGAGAGCTTACGTTACCATTATAGACTCATAGTGCTTTCCATATAAGGCTCTGACTATAACCATTGCGTGTGTCTTGAAATAGATATTTGCAATTGTTTGCACACTTACTATCTTGTGTTAATCAGAATAGATGTGTTTGGTGATTTACATCTCTGATCACGCAGCGTTTTGGCTCTGAGTTTTGTTTCTGTTGTAAATCCACAGGCACATTAGACGTGAGGCTCATGGGCTGTCAGGACCTCCTGGAGAACGTCCCAGGTCGCTCTAAGACAGCATCTGTTTCTCTGCCCGGCTGGAGCCCCAGTGAGGCACGCTCCTCATTTATGAGCCGAGGAAACAAGAACAAATCTGGCAGCAGCCGAACCCTCTCCAAGTCTGATGATCTGTCCAGTTGAGTGGCTTTATATGTGGTTTGAATTCTTGTTGAAAATCCAAGTTAATATTATTCATAAGAATCTTAGATGGCTATTGTGCTTCACTGTTTAATTCTGAAGCAGAACAAATTAAGTAACAACTGTAAATTAAACGAAATTCAGACACATTAAACTGCATTTATCAGACTACAAAGTGAAACATGGCAGTTTGCAATTTTATTTCATCTTCACTCATTGACTTAGCCGTTATATTGATTATACTTTTATTCTACAGTTATAGTTGGTCAAAAGTTTACATACACCGTGCAAAATGTTAATCATTTTACCAAAATAAGAAGGATCATAAAACATGCATGTTTTTTTTTTTTTATTTAGTACTGACCTGAATAAGATATCTCACATAAAAGACATACATATAGTTCACAAGAGAAAATAATAGCTGAATTAAAATAAAATTAATTAAATAAATAAATAAATAAAAATGAAAATTACCTTGTCCAAAAGTTTACATACGCCTGATTCTTAATACTGTGTTGTTATCTGAATGATTCACAACTGGGTTTTTTTGTTTGTTTGTTTAGTGATAGTTGTTCATGAGTCCCTTGTTTGTCCTGAACAGTTAAACTGCCCGCTGTTCTTCAGAAAAATCCTTCAGGTCCCTCAAATTCTTTGGTTTTTCAGCATTTGTGTGTATTTGAACTCTTTCCAACAATGGCAGTGATTTTGAGATCAATTTTTCATATTGAGGACAACTAAGGGACTCATATACAACTATTACAGAAGGTTCAAACACTCACTGAAAAATGATGCATCTCTGTTGAACTTATATTCATGTTTTTGTTCTAAAGTAACAGTTTAAGAGTTGTTTTGTACTGTTATGACAGATGAAATCAGTGCCGTTCTGAAGTTGGACAACACCGTTGTGGGCCAGACCCATTGGAAGCCAGTTAGCAACCAATCTTGGGATCAAAAGTTCACGCTTGAACTTGACCGGGTAATGCAAAAGAAATTGCATAAAACACACTCTTCAAACCACAGTCTTATCCCATAATCCTCTCGATACATGAGTAGATGGGCACACACATGCACACATGCTCTTCATTCCAGCCTCTCTCAATTAACTTCGGAAATGTTAATCCCAGATTTGACCCAGTTCTTATGGAAACTCACACAAGGCGGATCAGAAGTCATCAATCGTAATCTCTTCACTCTCACATATATACCTGTCCCCTTTCTTTGATCGCTATATGGTTGTTATTGAGTCACACTCTTAAACAAGCAAACCTCAGTTTACATGTAATGGTTATGTATTATACACCTCCACATTAAGAAATGGGCTGATATTGTTTACTTTTAGGCACTCTTTGTATTTCGTTTGATGGAATTGCTCAGATTTATTTTCAACATCTCCTAAAGCAGCAAGGGTTAAATAAGTGTGACTCCTTAGGGAAAAACATTGAGAATAGTTCAGTCACTTCATTAGTGATTTCTGTAAGACTGATATAGAGACTTACTATTTGCTATGCTATTCTATCTATTTTTGAGCGTTGATTATTATTTACACTTGTCTGTGGGTTTGGACGTGCTTTTTTGGCTGTGTGACTGCATAAGCGTTTAATCTCATGGCAGGCAACGTGAGAGCTCTACTCAGTAGTTGGGCAGTGGCAGACAGACTGTGAAAAAGACCTGTAAAAGGCCCGTAAATGTCAGACTGATGGCTGTGAACTGTAGTTATAATACTCATAAGTGCTAACTATTGGGCAACTTGATTGATAAATTAAGAAAGAAAAGCACTCGACCAGTGCTCTCTTAAATACAGTTTTAAACTGGCATTAAATGAGTTATAATTACATATGAGATATTTTACATTAGTCTAACATTTTAATGTAGTTGTTGGCGCACAGCCATACAGTGCCATTGTGCTACAAGCATCCCAAGGTCGAATCCCAGCTTGTGGACCTTTCCCAATCCCATCCCATCAATCAGTAAAGAAGTCAGTTATGCTCACCAAGGCATTGTGTATACTTTAAGGTAGTGTATATGTAGTGTGTGTATATTTAATATCAGATAATAAATGCTTTTTTGGTTGATCTGTAGTCTCGTGAGCTGGAGATAGCTGTGTACTGGAGAGACTGGCGCTCACTGTGTGCTGTGAAGTTTTTACGGCTTGAGGACTTCCTGGACAACCAGCGTCATGGCATGTGCCTTTACCTGGAACCACAAGGAACACTGTTTGCTGAGGTACTTTTTTAATCACACACAGACATGCAATATACAAGTTCAATGGCCTTGTAGAGGATATTTTTATTGAGATTCTCTCTACCTTTCTGAATACAGGTTACATTTTTTAACCCAGTTATTGAGAGGCGACCTAAACTACAAAGACAAAAGAAAATCTTCTCCAAACAGCAAGGTAAGCTTATGAAGTGGCAAATATGCCTTAGTGTTGAGAACGGTTGACATGTTCACTCAAACAGATTAGATTAAGCAGCCTACTCTTGACACAGTACTGTGGTTCAATATTACACTGCTTTGGGGCCAGTGTTTACACAATGAAGTCAGAATGAACTTTGACCTGCTTGTTAGAACTTCTTTTGAACCATTTATAGACGAATAAGGTGAATAGGTGGTTTAAAGACTTAAGCTCTGTTCAAATTGTGCCAAAGTCCCAAGAATGCTCTACATGGGAGACTCAAGTCCATAGTTTTCCGTTAGCCATAGATGTACAGAGACGAGAGTTTGCCAATCAAATTGAAATGTTTATTGCACTGGTGTGAACAGACTTTCACACATATATTTGCTCTGTCATTGAGCTGGGACTGCATTGTTCATGAATGTAACAACCGGAGACCATGTCTACACTGCATTAAAAGACTGTCTCTATAAAAAGCAGTTTGCTTCTGCTTTCTTCATCTCATATGTAAACTGTGTTCCTCTCAGGTAAAACGTTCCTGCGTGCTCCTCAGATGAATATTAACATCGCCACCTGGGGCAGATTGGTGAGAAGAGCCATTCCGTCAATCAGTAACTCATTCAGTCCTCAGACGGCTGATTTGGGCTCAGCATTGAGCCCTGAAACCGTACCCATCGGCCACCCAGACACCCACTCCCTCCCCAGGTACATATATGTACAAATTCATTCCAGCTCATCCACGCAGACTCATTTCCTATAAGAGCATCTGGTAGCGGAAAGCCCTCAAATTATTCTCCAGTCTCTGATAAACAATGACTAATCTGTCTGGAAACATAATTGGTGCTCTATATTTAGATGATGAGATGACTTAACATTCCTGCTTTGTATCCCAGTGTATGCATTCCATAATGTAGCTATTCTGTAAATCTCCAGTCCCCCAAACAAAGCTGCTGGACTGTTTAAAATGGAAACTGACATGTTGTCGAAACTTATGATTTGTCTTCTCTCGTTCACAGCGACCCGACTGTGACCAAATTAGACTTTGACAAACCAGCTACCCCTCCCTCAAAATGGCACTCCATTGAAGAGGACTTAGAGGAAACTGTATCACCGAATAAGATCCCAGATGGAAAAGAGGTGCAGGTAAAAAAGCGCTTGTATTAAAGGAACAATTCACCCAGAACTGAAAGATATCCTCATTCAGTCATATTCATCCAAACCCATCCGACTTTTTTTTTTTTTTTTTTCTCTGTGGAATACAAAAGGAAAAGTTGAGGTTATTTAAATGTATGTGAAGATGAATGAGATTTGTGAATTCCTATTCAAGTTGTTTCACATGAAGTTTGATGTCAGTGTATGCTAGGGCTGTGCAATTAATCAATTTAATTTCGATTTCGGTTTCAGCTTTAAACGATTATGAAAATGCAATAATCGAAATAAAATGATTTTTGCTCCCTATTCCGTCTCCTTTGGTGCACTTTTGCTGCCCATAAAAGCCCAATCACACATGCAAATCAGTAAAATCATGTCACGTGACTTGCATAAAATGGGACATGATTGATTTATTAATAAATTTGATGTTGTGTTTCTAAAAGCACGAAAGATAATTTGCGCTGTTCTGTCTATGCGTTCATAGACGAAACAGAACACGGACAAGTAAAATGAACGTTTAACAGCTATTAAAATAGTTCAGTTTTGTATGTAATGGCAAAGTGATTAGACATATTTCTTTTAGTTTTTTTTTTTTTTTTTTTAATTAATTTGGAAAATTGTTGGGAGGATTTTTTGTGTTTGTTAAATATAAGTTTTCGTTTTTTTAAGTAACTAACAGCGGCCAGCGGAAGACTGTTCGTAGTCTGTTTGATCAATGTGCCTTCTCAAATCATCACGACCTAAAATAAAATCTATAGATATAAAACAGTTCAAGTATAAAACAATGTTGATTTAAACGTCAAACCTAGATGTTTGCTCTTAGGCGCATGTCCAATCGTTTGTGCGGAGAGTGAATGCTAAAGCCACTTTACAGGACATGGAGGCGCCAGTGCCGTCACTTGAATTTTTTCAGACATGATAAATACATATATAGAAAGCTTTAGATTGTTACTTAACAAAATAAAACAAATCGAAAACAAAAACTCTTTCATTATGTAATCCGTAAAAATTAAGCATTTAAGGCGCGTCAAAGAGATTGCGAGTCGGGATCTTTGCGACACTGACTCAAAATACACTAGTTTATACATAATTCAAATATCTCCTTACTATTTTCCCCTGACATTCCTTGTTATTTATTTTTGCCGGTGCTTTGTGGCAAGTTTCAGTCTGTTGCTTGAACGCGAAGCTGCACTGAAGGCATGCTGCTGGCTGAGACACTAAACGCCGTCCGAACCGCGCTCCAAATTGAAAGCGAAAGTGAAGTCTCACTAGCGCGGCAATTTTTTAATCACCATAATTAATGGATGTCTAAAATGTAAAAATAAGGAGAAGCCTAAAACAGGCCTGATGCCCAGCCACGTCTGAACTATTAGGCCTATGTGAAAATTGGCTGATTCCCGGCCAAAAAAACGTGCTAATCAATAATCAAATAGCCTATATATTGCGGACCCACTCATAATCGTGTTAAATAATCGTGATTACGATTTTTGCCAAAATCGAGCAGCCGTAGTGTATGCCAAATGTTGTTGGTTCTGTCTTTTAATAGATGTGTGAATGTAATGTGCTCAATTGGAATATGCGTTTATTCCAGTGGTTCTTAACCAAGGAACTGGGAACCACTAGGGGCCTTGGCAAACTTCCATGGGTGACTTGAAATGATATAAATAAGATAGAACAAGCTTTTAAAAAAGCAGCTAAACTTAAATACCAGATACTTCTAATTTTAATTTACCAACGACTGTGGTTTCTACTGTAATGTGGGATTTCTTGCCCTGAAGAAGTCACAGAAATTATACAAATGTTAAAACACCATAATATATTTTTCTAACAAATGTACTTTTTTTTTTTTTTTAAATAGAATTGATGTAGTGGTACCAAATCTCAAATACTATAATATCGCAATATGATGTCCATGATGCGATTATTTGTTGCAATGTTTAAAAAAAGAAAATTGTACATTTTAAAGTTAAATTATTCTATCTAATGCACTTTGAGAGTTCAAAATTAAGAGCTCCAACCCATGTTCTTAACTAAGAAAACTCAAGTCAGGAAAAAGTCAGTGAATTGACTTATACCTGAAATTAAAAGGGGACTTGTCCCATTTTATTTTTAACATATATTATATTCACACTGGTGTTTTAGGAAGCCAAACTAATTAAAATATAATAATAATATTAACAACAACAAATATTGTGAAACTACTGCAGGCAAAATAAAGGAAAAATAATATTTCATAGGTATATTATTTTTGCTTTACACTACAGTAGGGAACATTACAAATTACTTTTACATTTCTACACTTGAAAGAGATCATTTGAATTTGGACTGCAGTAATGTTACTCATTTAAACCGCTAGTTGTCAGCAATTCATACTGCACTTTTAAAAGCTTTTTTTATGGAAATGGCAGTAGAGCTTTTATTTTGAAGGAAAACTCCAGCTTTTGCTCCAGCAAAATCCTTATCTTTTAAAAAAAAAAATCTATATCTAGTATCAGTAATGACAGGAAAAGTCATGTAAAATGTATTGGTTGAAAATAATTGAATGTCTAAAGATCCTGTAGCTCTTAAAGGGATCAAATGAAAATTCTGTCATTAATTACTCACCCTCACCCTTTAAAACCATTGTTCATTTTTGGAACACAAATGTTTTTGATAAAATCCAGGAGCTTTTTGACCCTCCATAGACAGCAACACAACTTACACTTTCAAGGCCCAGAAAGGTAGTAAGGACATCATTAATATAGTCCATGAGACATCAGTGGTTTAATGACTGATTTGTTTTAGTTACTTATGTAAATCTATGGACACTTCTAGTATCTGTAATAAAGAAAGCTTGATAACCACTAGCTATTCAATAATATAATCACATGAATAAGATTATAGAGCTACAGCAAAGTTGTTCTTGACTGCCTCGGTTTACCATTCACTTTGATTGCATAGAAAAGAACAGCTTGAACATCCTGCCCTACATGTCCTTCTGTGTTTGATGGGAAAAGGTTAGTCATATGGGTTTGGAATAATATGATGACAAGTAAACAATTGCAGAATCTTTTTTTTGGTCTGAATTGTCCCTTTAAAGCAAGTGTTATTAATAAGGAGAGTTCTCTTGCAGTACTTCAGAATGATTCTTAAATGCCTTTTGTCTACAGGATGCCCTAGCAACCTTTGACTTCCTGAACAACACAGTAGCTAAACCAGATTGTGACAATCTGGTTGAAAATGAGCAGCCTAAACTGGAACTGACTGCAGTTCAACGAAAAACTGAAATAAGGTAGTTTGTTCCCCATTTATGGATGACTGACATAGCAGCTACACATAAACATGCATACATTAACGATTGTCAAATGCTCAAAGTGTGTGGTCATGCCTTTAGGGAAGAAGAGGAAGTTCAGTTCAGTTTGACAGACTTCAAATGTGTAGCTGTTCTGGGGCGTGGCCACTTTGGAAAGGTAAACTTAAACTTGCTTTCACATACGCAATAAAGCAAGTTGTGTAAAATGTGCAAATGTGCCCTTAAATTTATAGTGCGTTAACTATGTGTGTAATAGTATTGTAGATTATTATGAGACCAACAGACATTTTCATTGTCTCAACAGGTTTTACTTGCTGAGTACAAGACCACTGGAGAAATGTTTGCCATTAAAGCTTTGAAGAAAGGTGACATTGTTGCAAGGGATGAAGTAGACAGGTAAAAGCGATCTATGTGTGTTTAAGTTTAACTAACAAAACAAAACAAAACTTCATGATGATGTTTGGAAGCATTTGGAGAGGCATCAGTAATCGTATACAGTGGGGACTATTCTGCTCCTGTTTTACTTCCTGTTATTATTAAGGCCAAATAGTCAGAGCTGTACTCTAGACATGGTGGAGCCACGATGCACAGTTTTTACAGTTTTTGTCTTGACAAAAATGTTCTTTGAATTTAGTCAGTATTTTATCATGTCACATTCATTCAAGTCAATTTTATTTAGATAAAAATGCCATTCAAATAACATTTTAGTTGGCAATATGCAAAAAAAAATGCATAATTTACCGGAGTGTCTATTTACACTAAGTGCATTTAGCCTGCCTTGTTGGCAGAGGCTATTTACACTAACTCCGCCCACCAATGTGTAGTTGGGTTAGAAAACATTACAAAAGATGCCTGCTAAACATAGGATCCAGTGGCGTAGGTGGTAAAGCGCATTGAAGTGACTTTGACGCGATCGACCCGAGTTCAAATCTGACTTTTGCTGAACTCATTCTTCTCCCGTTTCACATCATATATCAGATTGAAATGTATTCTAAATAAAATTAAGGAAATAATCAAAAAGTGTAAAATAATGTGCCTCACAGGTGTTTATCGGGTAGGGTTAGGGGTAGGTGTATGGAGGGCTTTATTTACCTAATAAGGCTACATTTATTTAATAAGTTTAATCAAAATTATCATTTAGACTCAATGTTATTATTGAGTACTGTTTTATATTGTACTACAATACTGAGGTGCAAATATCTGCCAAGTAATATAAATAGCATCTAACTAATATTATTGCAAATAAAATGCTGCTATATTTACGTAATGTAAATAGAATCTATTGCTATTTGCACTTAGTGTAAATAGAATCTAGTTAAGAAAATACTGCCATTTTAACTTGGTGTAAATAGCATCTATCAGATTTATAAAGTCAATTATGTTTTGTCCATAACTGACTTTAGGTTAACTAAAATTAGGTTGGGGCTGGAAGTCCCTTTGTATAAAAAAAAATAAATATATATATATATAATTTTTTTTTGCCATATCCTCATTTCCAGGTTATTTTCTTCACAAGAAATTTCTCTCACGTCTTGTCTTATTCTGATACAAAGGCTTGTTATATAATTTATAGCTGAGGTCAAAAGTTTACATACACTTTTGCAGATTCTGCAAAATTGTAATTATTTGAACAAAATAAGAGGGATCACACAAAGTGAATGTTTTTTTATTTATTTATTTTTTTTTTTACTCACCTAAATAAGATATTTCACATAAAAGATGTTTACACATGTCCACAAAAGAAAATAATAGTTGAATTTATAAAAATTACCCTGTTCAAAAGTTTACATACACTTGATGCTTAATACTGTGGTGTTAACTGAATGATCCACAGCTGTTTTTTTTTTTCTTTTTTTGCTTGGTGATAGTTGTTCGTAAGTCCATTGTTTGTCCTGAACAATTAAACTGCCCACTGTTCTTCAGAAAAATCCTTCAGATCCCACAAATTTGTTTATTTAAACCCTTTCAGCAATGACTGTATGATTTTGAGATTCATCTTTTTACACTGAGGACAACTGAGGGACTCATATGTAACAATTACAGAAGGTTCAAACGCTCACTGATGCTCCAGAAGGAAACACAATGCATTAAAGACGTGAAAACATTTTTGAATTTAAAGATCAGGGAAAATGTCATTAATTTTGTCTTCTGGGAAACATGTAAGACATGTAACATGTAACATCTTCTATAGCTTCTGAAGGACAGTACTAAATAATAAATATATATATATATATAATATTTAGGCGAAATAAGAAAAATGTACACATCTTCATTCTGTTCAAAAGTTTACACCCCTTAATGCATCGTTTTACACCATATTAAAAATCAAACGCATGTAAACTTTTGAATGGGGTCATTTTTATAAATTCAGCTATTATTTTCTCTTGTGGACTATATGTGAAATATCCTATTCAGGTCAGTACTAAATAAATTGGTACAATAATTAACATTTTGGAGATTCTGCAAGGTGTATGTAAACTTTTTGACCTCAACTGGATATACAAATGTAATGCTACAGTACATTAGCAATAATCACTTAAGATTATATATGCATTTGGGTAATTAACATTCCACTTAAAACCACTAATGTTTAGCTTATCCTGTTATAATTACCTTGTATGCAGTTAATGTGGCCATGTTAACTGACAAAGTGGAGCGATTCTTCGGAAAATGCATTTGTCACATTGCAGGACAATATGAAGAAGTAGAAAGTCTTAAATATAGCAGCTAAAGTGTGTATGTCTCATATCAATTTTAACCGGAAATTTCAGAGGAAAGAAAAAAGTAAATGCACGTGTTTTGTATCAACCGTCCATTTACACTACATATTACTATCTATCCACAGCCTCATGTGCGAGAAGAGGATCTTTGAGACAGTGAACAGTGTTCGGCATCCGTTCCTGGTGAACCTCTTCGCTTGTTTCCAGACCAAGGAGCATGTGTGTTTCGTCATGGAGTACGCAGCAGGAGGAGACCTGATGATGCACATTCATGCAGACGTGTTCTCTGAGCCACGCTCTGTGTGAGTGATTACATTTATTGCTGCTGCTGTCACTTAATCGTTTCCCACTTAAAAAGCCAAAAGTTGAATGACTTGTTTTTGTGTCCTCAGTTTTTATGCTGCTTGTGTAGTCTTGGGGCTGCAATATCTGCATGACCATAAAATAGTGTACAGGTAAGTGTCAGTCCTGGATGTAAAAACAAGACTTTATGAATGTTATATGAATCTCATGTGACTCTCTTGAACTTCCTTCTGCAGGGATTTGAAATTAGATAACCTTTTGCTAGATACTGAGGGATATGTCAAGATTGCAGATTTTGGTCTCTGCAAAGAAGGTAGATAATGGGTTTTTATTACTAATGTTACTAGTGTTTTTGTGATTTATGTGTTGCGTCAGTAATGTGGGTGTAACTCATTCCATCTCTCGTCATGTAGGAATGGGCTTTAAGGATCGTACTAGTACGTTTTGTGGCACTCCTGAGTTCTTAGCACCGGAAGTTTTAACTGAGACGTCGTACACAAGAGCGGTGGACTGGTGGGGTCTGGGAGTTCTCATCTTTGAGATGTTGGTTGGAGAGGTATGGTGGATGGATATTTGATTGATCCGCAAGGCAAAATTGATCAAGAGTACAGTTTATATTATTTTATTTCAGATGACTAAATCTTTGAAAAGTCAAAAAATGTGACTTAAAATGTTAAATTTAGCGACTTTAGAACTGTTAGGGCCATTCTACAATATTGGTGCTGCTGTCCACAACCAAAAAAACACATTTAAATATTCAAACCCACAATAATATTTATAATATTAGTGAGCTTAATAATAATTAGAATTTATTAAAGGATTAGTTCATTTTCAGAACAAAAATTTACAGATAATGTACTCACCCCCTTGTCATTCAAGATGTTCATGTCTTTTTTTCTTGAGTCGTAAAGAAATTGTTTTTTTTTTTTGAGGAAAACCTTTCAGGATTTCTCTCCATATAATGCATATATCCGAGTTTAAACTTCCAAAATGCAGCTTTAAAGGGCTTTAAACGATCCCAACCAAAGAAGAAGGGTCTTATCTAGAGAAACGATCGGTTATTTTCTAAACAAATTGACTATTTATATACTTTTTAACCTCAAATGCTCATCTTGTCTCATCTCTGCAATGCACAGTCTGTGTGATGGGGGAAAATACAGTTAGGGTATGTTGAAAAACTCCCATCTCGTTCAAAATTGCCCTACATCACTGCAGAAATACCAATCTAGTGTTTACAAAGTGAACATACAAAGATCATCAAACACCCTTTACAAAAAGAGGTAAAACAGCATTGTAGGGCGATTTTGAAGTTGAAGACTAAAACGAGATGGGAGTTTTTCAACATACCCTAACTGTATTGACCCAGATCACACAGACTATGCATGTGCATCGCAGAGACGAGACAAGACGAGCATTTGAGGTTAAAAAGTATATAAATTGTCAATTTGTTTTGAAAATAAACGATCGTTTTGCTAGATTAGACCCTTCTTCATCGGCTGGGATCGTTTAGAGCCCTTTGAAGCTGCCTTTAACTGCATTTTGGAAGTTCAACCTTTAGGGCACCATTCATATCCATTATATAGAGAGAAATCCTGAAATGTTTTCCTCAAAAAACATAATTTCTTTACGACTGAAGGATGGCAAGGGGGTAAGTACATTATCTGTTCATTTTTGTTCTGAAAGTGAACTAATCCTTGAAGTAATTTATTATTTATTATTGATGAAACTTATTTTAATTGCAGTCCCCGTTCCCTGGTGATGATGAAGAGGAGGTGTTTGACAGTATTGTTAACGATGAAGTTCGCTATCCCAGGTTCCTCTCTACAGAAGCCATTTCCATAATGAGAAGGGTATGTTTGGATGTGCCCTGCTATGGTTAAAACGTTGACCTAGACTACAGCTCATTTAGTTGACAACTTTATTACAAAAGACTGTTCCTTTTATTCTGAAATTAATTTGCAAGCCAACTATGTTTATAAGCTTTAAACATTCTCTTCCTTATCCAGTTGTTAAGGAGAAATCCAGAGCGGCGCCTTGGCGCAGGAGAACGAGATGCAGAGGAAGTAAAGAAGCATCCGTTTTTCAGAGTAGGCCATCTGTTTAACTTTTTTTTTTTTTTAACTTTCATATGTCACTGAAAATTTCCTCACTACACATTTGTTTATTCTTCGTCAGACCATGGATTGGGATGGACTGCTGGCAAAGAAGATCCCGCCTCCATTTGTCCCGACCATCAAAGGGCGTGAAGATGTTAGTAACTTTGACGACGAATTCACCTCAGAGGCACCGATATTGACTCCACCTCGTGAGCCGAGGGTTCTGACAGTCAACGAGCAGGAGATGTTTGCAGACTTTGACTACATCGCTGACTGGTGTTAACCCAGATCCTCATAAACCCTGTTCACACATGCTCAACACTGAACCTGCCGAACAACTCCCTCTCTGTAGGACACATTGGAAAAGAAACTGCTTTCCCTCAATGCTCTTATTGTGCCATTTAAGGGATTGGCAATAACCTGTTTTAAGAAACAAGAATGAAGTGGCTGAGTCTTGGTAGCCCAATGTGGCATCTTTTTTATTGTCAGAGCACTGGGACGCTGATTGGTGACCAATATAAACTTGTGAGGATTCAACAGAATCATCTGCAGCTTCCCTCTACATTTTCCACACATTTTCTCTGCATTCAGAAGCTAAAATGTGCCTACTGTCTTCAGATTTTGGGATTTTCAACACACAACTGAAGAACTGAACCTGACCAAGACATCAAATTGGAAATTCTTTACTCCATAATAGGAGCATCTTGCAAGACGAGAGTTCTCTTGAATTATTTATTTTCTTGTATTCCCTTCAATGCCTTAAATTCTTTACAGGGCTTCCAAACAATAACCATCAGGTACAGAAAACCTACCAAAGCGTTCCTGCCAAATGTTCTTCTACCAATTTTATTGGATTTAAAAAAACCTTGGCCAAGAGCACAGATAAATGAACTTGAATTTTATCAACGCAAAATGTGAGAAAGCTGCGATTTAATTGATCTTCTTTTCATTTCTATAAAAGTATCCTTGTACTCTAATCATCAAATGAAATGTAAGTTATAGTTTTATACTGTATTTTTAGAATATTAGCCATTTGGATCTGCTGTATGTTGTGACAATGGTTGTACACATATGAATGGTAAGATTATCATTTTGGAGAGGGCAGCTCAAAGTTGAGAGCAATTCTGAACTTTTCAAATGGAATGTAAAAATGTATATTCATGAAAACAAACAAAAAAATGTATATTTTTGGCATGTGGTCATGCCAAAGCTGGCTGTATGTTTTATTAGTTGACATTTTTTAAAGGATATTTGTAGTCTGTTTCAGATCTTTGTAATTTTGCAACGATTTCTCACAATTTAGCCATTTGTGGTTGTATATGTTAACATTAAACCACCTTTAATAGACATGGTTTTGTATGTCTGTGATCACCATTCCTACTACTTCGCACATTCATTCCTACAATGAACTCACCCCTTTTCTGAGTAAGATTATGATGGACTCCTGCCAACAATTCCACTCAAGTACATCACGAATACATTCTGTACACTGACGCCTGGTTTCTGTCTGTTTCTCTTGGTAAAAGCTTTACAGAAGAATGTGTGCGCTCCAAGCAAACTAATGAAGACACAACACCCATATCAACTAAGTACGTTTACATGCACTTTAAGGGTGTGTTCACACTTGTAGTTCAGTTTGTTCGGTTAATTTGTTTCGGACCAAAAAGGAAAATGATACATTTGGTCCTAGTCCGTTTTAGTGTTCACACTGGCATTTTTGACAGCGAACTTTAAGATACAGAATCTAAAGGCATAGTGATGCGTTGAATGGCATATATTTTTGTGAATGAACTCTGGTGCGCACCAAAAGCAGACCAAACAAGTGGGGCATGCTTTCAAAGGAATCCTGGAATGGACCAACGAACCAGGCTATGTCACAATGTATAATGGGTTATTATAGATCAGTGAAAAGCAGTAGCTTTGTTGTTTTGCTAATACCACATAAAAGTCAAATGTAAATGTCTGTGGATGTGCACGTCTTAGGCCCCGATCACACCGAACACGCTTTTTATGCCTGAAAATGCGAGGTGCACAGCACTGCCTTTTTTGTGACTTTTGGTGAAAAGAGCAGTGCGCAGCGGTTTTTTTTAAGTTGCTAGGAAACCGTCAAACTATCAAAACATTTGATTGGACAATGGAAAAAACGCGATGACGTTGAGCGCTTTTCTGCACAGAGTTGCTTTTTTTTCAACTTCAGACGCTCAGAGCGCTCCGGCAAAAACGGGAGGCGCAGCAGGCGGTTAAAACGTGAGGCGCCGGGGGCGCAGAAACAGCGCACAGAACGCTCACTGCCAACCGAAAACCATTCAAAAAAGGTGTGTCGCACTGCACAAAATGCGTTCTGGGTGATCGGGGCCTTTGACATTCAAAATAAAAGCACGCCTTTTCATTTTATAATGTTGCTCTTCTTTGTAATAGGTGCATTAAAAAATCCCTAACGAATCTGGGACTCCTGCTCAAAATTATAAATTATAATAACAGCTATGAAAAACAAAAAGCTTGTGAAGCTGTGGTGTTCCATCCTGACGGATGACGGCTATGAGCAGAATCCTGGAAAATAAACCCTAAAACTTTGACCAATGAGAGAATTTTGTATTAACAATTTTGGTCCGTTATAAACTTTGCCTTGTGAAAGCGAACCACACCAAGAATAAAATGCAACATTGTAATAATTATAATCCCTGTTTCAGAACAAAGCAATCAATCTACAGGTTTGAAAGCACCATTAAGCCGGGCATACACTGTGCGATTTTCATCCGATTTTGAGCCGAATACTGACTCATGTGACTCTTTTTTTTTCAATCGGGCCGAATTTCAGCTTTGTCGTGCGTCGTTTGTCCTGCATTGTTCGTGTAGTATGTAGGGGACCGGCAATCGGACGGTCGGATGAATTTCTGAAATTGTCCGAAATTTTGGTCGCCTCTCATGGGGATATCGCACAGTTGAAGCAGAGCTACGAACCGATCATTGCATGTGATCTTCTCGTACAGTGTGAGAATTTCTGGTTGAAATTGCACGGAAATCGCAGTGTATGTCCGGCTTTAGCGGTCTCGGACCGCTTGTTTGGTACACACCAAAATTCGGATGGCAGCATTCACACTTAATGAACCGCACTAACAGAGCAATCGCACCAGTGTCAGTTTTAATCGAACCTAACATGTCACGTGTGAACACACTCTAAAACTTTAGTAGAAATAAAGCTTGTCAAAATGTTGTACTAACAGACACTATATGCATGTTTGATGTCACTAGAAACACAAATAACCTACAACATTTTGAATGTAACACGATACATCTTTGTTGTAATTCTGACCTTATAGCTTTCCATATCGAAAAATGTATTTGGCTATGCCTGTTTCTAGTATATATCTGCATACTTAAACGTGTTGGCGAGCTGTCTGTTAAGAAATAAGAACTGATGTATTTACTACTATGAAAATGTGATATGTAGGCTAATCTTACTACAGAAGATGACTGACGTACCTGTCTGGTTAAACCTGACGTTCAAGTTTCAGCACTTGCCGTAACATTGTGTTTTTGTATCAGTGGCAGATGAAAACCGGTCTAGAGAATTTACTAGTAAGCTAATTTTTACCGTTTCCTGCTGTGGGTGGCGTTTGACAAATTTTCAGTGAAAAAAAAAGCAGAATCCATTTTTGATGTTTGAGTCATCTCATCTGAGGGGAAGAAGAAAAGTTATCGCTCTGCGGGTCTAACTGGTCCTGTTTGGGTGTGTATGTGAGAGTCAGTGTGATTAGTCTTTATGACTAATAAGGGTTTCCCATGGAAAGCAAGTTTGTTGCTTCATCCACTCCGTGAACTTTCATAACTCCCTCCTGTGTTCAAGATTACGGTAATGTGTTTTAGCAGCCTCCTCAACAGCATAGTATCATAAACGTGAAATACTCCCACTGTGCTGTTTTTAAAGGAAAACAATTATTTAGTGCAAAATGAGTGTATGAAGCAACGCTGACGATTATATCTAGGATGATTTGAGAACGTCCCAGAGAGCATCTTCTGACAATTTTCACAATAGAGCCCATGGTAAATGTCAAAATGTACTTATTTGATTAGTGACCTATAAATCTATGAATTGTTCAAAATAATAATAAGGGCATGCCATGACTTTTTGACCATGACCCTTTAAACTTTGTTTCCAGGTTTTAATTAGATTAAAACAGATTTCAAAGTGGACTCAGACTTTTGAACAGCAGTGTAAATCTGATTTTGCTGTCTGATAGTCTGTGACCAGACGTTATGTTGGAAAAATGTCATAGAAATAGTAGGGGACATGCTCTCCAGGGGATAATCAGGACATGGGACAGATTTACAGAAAGGAAGAGGAAAGGGAAGCTGGGAAATAGGTTGTAGAGGAGAGGCTTCGCCCTTCACTTGTTGGTGCTTTAGAAAACCTTTTATCTGCAGAAGGAAATTGAACAAAAAATATAGTAGGGAATTTGTGTGTCAGTGACAAAAGTCTTTAAACTTGGAAATAGGAATTTAGACAACTGTGTCATAGCACAGTTCTGTGGATTCCTACTATTTCAACATTTTGAGGTGGGTCTGGTGTATAAATACTTCAGATCATTTTGTATTTGCACCTGATTGTAATACATAACTAAGTATTAGTACATGAACTGTTCTAGAAAGTGACGGCTTTCATTAAAAATCGACTTTGTGTTTGGCTTGTGCATTTTAGCACACAATATTAACATCAGTTACTCTCTTTTCACTTAACTGATTTGCAGCTAACCGAAAAAGTACCAAAAGATCTAAATTGATTCAATAACAGAATTCATCTCATACTCACATACTGAATATTTACAGGTTGAATGATGCCATCTTGAGGTTGACTAATGATATTGCTCTATGGGAAGAAAAAACTCAAAACAAAACTTGTTTTGTTTTTGACAGTAGTTTTTTGACAGTAGTGACAGATTTTTTGGAGAAGTAAAATGGAATGCAGGTCAGACTCAAACCTGTGTCATCCACATGAGCAGCACCACTGGTGCTGCTCATGGCTCCGCCCCTGGCTCAGCCCCTGGCTCCCCCAGATGTTATAGGTTAATATAGGCCTCAAAGCTTATTATTGTTGTCTTTTCTGAATAAAATATCATTACATGACATAGTATAAATACTTAGAAATAATACTTAATGTTTTTAAGTTTGTAGCGCGCCCAGTCACCCAACTGGAGGAAAAACAAACAAACAAACTTGAAATAGCGTTGGTGCAGTAACACCACATTTAATTATCACATTCAAATTATAAATACGGAAATTGTTTATTTTATCCTTAATTTAGATTATAATTTTAAACATTTTATAGTTAATGTTAATTGAAAGTTTGAAGAGTGAAGAGCTAAAAACTACAGTAAATGGCATTTGAGAATTTAATGTCTTTTTTTTTCAGATTGATTTTACAGTAATTTATTTTAAATATTTTTTGTATGTTTTAATTAGTAGTGTCAAATCGCAATTTTTTTTCCTGAAATTAATCACGATTAATCCTCCCTGACATTAGTTTTTAATTATACTTTTATATTGCAATTTCACATTCATTATTTAAAAAATATAGATACAACATATATAACATATTTGTTTAATGCCATCTTTTTTTTTATGACTGAAAGCATCACTGATTCCAACTGATGTCTCTATTTCCCCCCCTAATATTTAACCATTGAATATAACCATTCAACATTACAGTATCATTGAGAGCTATCACTTAAATATTTATTAGACTTAAAAAAAAAAAAAAAAAAATCTAATTTAAGTAAACTTGAAACAATCTTCACATAAACACATTATAATACATGTCATATAGGCTAACTACCTGTGCCCTTTAAACAAGAAAATATAACTTACATTTATCAAACACTAAAATATAAATTAAATTAGAAAGATAAAGTCTAAAACTAAATAAGTTATTAATTACATATTTTTAACTTTGTTGTTTGATTAACAGACATCACAGCTGTTTGTTATTAAGATATTTAGGCTGTTGTTACTTTAAAAGCTGCCGCTGCTGACATTGCTTTAAATGTGACCTATAAATAATAAATACTTACATGCACAGTTTTAAAGCAGCTTTACTCGCCTTTTTTGTAACTTAATGTCTTAACAGACTTCATGACACAACTACGACATTTCATACTTGCAGTTTCATTTGAGTTTGAATATGATACAGTGCTTTAATATAGGCTAAGCCTAATACAGGGCAGGAACATTTGTGCCTGCACTTGAAGAGCATGCGCTACGATCACAGTACAACGGCTGACAGGACAGGTAAATTCGTTTTTACTGACATATGGCCTGACAACATCTTATCTGACCGCAGTTCACTGATGTTCTACTGAAGCTCCTTGTCACCGGTACCGTTTCCACACTAGTTTGACTCGCGTCTGGTGCTGAAGTAAAGTTGGAGCTGGTGTCTGAAAAGTCTCCCGTAAAGACGCACTGCGCATCTAAATAAACGCAATTCTTTAGAAGTTGTGAGTGCCTAGCCCCGCCCATGCGTTAATTATGTTAAATATTTTTAACACGTTAAAATGTAAAATATAATAACGAATCGCCTGCGTTAACGGGCTAATTTTGACACCACTAGTTTTAATTAATTATTAGCTTTTCATCAAATTTATAAACCCCCTGCAGTTCCTTCACAAACACCAGTTTGGGAAATCTTGACCTATATAATGTTAAATGCCCTTCATGTTATTAATAATAAAATATATATTATTTTCTATAGCTATAAAATCTAAAATATATTCTAAATGTGTTTTCTTACTCTTTGTATTGAAATGTCAAAATAGTACAAGATTATTTAAATCAATCTGATAAACGAGTTAGGTCAAAAGTAATCTAAAAGCAGTCTGATTATATTAACTAAAATGTGTAGGCCTAATGTAATGGATTACGTTACTAACTAAATTTTTTGTCATGTAATTTGGAATCAGTAACGGATTTGTAAATAACCCAGTTCTGCTCCTGAGAACCCACCATATACAGGACAATGAAACTGAAACACTTGGTTTTAGACCACAATTAGTATGGTGTTGGGACTTTTTGTGGCCAATACAGCATCATTTCGTTTTGGGATTGACAAATACATGTCATGCACAGTAGCCAGAGGGTTTAGAGCCATTCCTTTTATAGAACAGTGGCCAGGTCACTATGTGATTCTGGTGTAGGAAAACGTTTCCTGACTCGCTCCTCCAAAACATCCCAAAGTGCCTCAATGATATTCAGATCTGGTGACTGTGCAGGCCATGGGAGATGTTCAACTTTACTTTCATGTTCCTCAAACCTCTCTGTCACCAGTCCTGCTGTGTGTATTAGTGCATTATCATCCTTATACATGGCACCACCTTTAGGGTACAATGTCTGAACCATTGGGTGCACATAGTCAACCTTCACACTTTGCTCTTACTGGTGGAATGTGCAATAAGTGAAGATTGGCCACCAGGCTGTGCAAATATAGCCATGAAACCTCCAACATATTGGCCAGTGTTTCAGTTTCATTGTCCAACCCCTGTATATTCTTATGTGTAGAGTGTAGAGTCCTAAATGACCAGTGTGGTGTAGTGGGTTGTGTGTGGTGGTGGGGGGTGTGATTACACCCCCCACCACATAGTAATTATTCTCTCTAACCAAATGAGCATTAATGGTTTATCCTTCATTAGTAATGGTTGCTAATCACTGTTAACACAAGCTATTAACCATATGTATGGTTAGTATGGTTAGTAGACAGTAATCAAATACATATTCAAAGTAATGAGGAAAATAAATGACCAAAGAGTTCAATTACATGAACACATGCATCATCCAAAGACTTCAGTGCATGTTTACATACACTTGAAAATATAGTACACTGAACACAAAAGCAAATCTTCCATGGACTAGACTGCTGTGGACTGTAGTAGGCCAATGATAGGCCTATGTTCAGTGATATGGAAACCAGAGGCAACCAGGTTAATGTGGGCTCCAGCACTTAATGTTGTCTTCTCTGAGGTAAATCACATTATATGACTATTTACAAGCTGTTCTATTGACAGATTAAATGTTTTTTTAATCAAGTTTATTTATTATTAGTAGCACGCCAGCACCCTATAGGTAATCGTTATAAGCATTTTGTTACTTTTAATATAACACAAATCATGGCTTTTAAATTGTCAATCTTATCATGAAATACAAACAATAAATGTGTTTTTTCACTCTTTAATGTGGCGTGAAATCACTGTATTCGCCTCAGTTCAAGCAGCATGTGAACCAATCATCTTTTGTCTCTTTTCTACTAGTTACAGCATAAAATAAACATGAATAAATACCAGAAGACATGTTGAAAAAATCTGAACTTAATAAAACAAATGTCTCATGTAATTAATCAATCAGTGTTTAAAAATCGTCAATAAAAAGGCTAAAACAGCACCTTTAAAAAGCCAGACGAAAATGATTTCATCACATTTTATTTACTTATTTATTTTATACAAGCATTAAATTCAGCAGATTTAATACAACTAGTAGCCTGTGGCAGATTATTAATTTAAAAATAACACATAACAATATAATTCCTAATTCCAACAGGCTTCTCAAAATGACTGATCTTGCAAACTGTAAATACAACCTCTAAAAACACTTCAGCCATAGTTTGAGGATGTAACAATATAAAATTCAAGTTAATATGTTATACATCTGACCAGTGCTGCACGTGTTACTGCATTGTCAGGCTTTCAAAAATCAACATTTGTTCCAGCTCTTTAGAACGGTCTCTGCTGCATCCAAAGTGCTCTCTTGCTGTAGTAAAAAAAAAAACATTATATACCATCAGCATTGGCAAGGCATTTAATGTCATTTGTTATTTTAAAAACATCTATGCAACATTCAGACAGTTTCTTAAAGGAGCACTCCACTTTTTTGAAAATAGGCTTATTTTCCAACTCCCTTTGAGTTAAACAGATGAGTTACGGTTTCTGAATCCATTCAGACGATCATGGGGCTGGCGTTAGCACTTTTAGCATAGCTTAGCATGAATCATTGAATCTGATTAGACCGTTAGCATTGTTTAAAAATGACCAAAGATTTTCAATATTTTTCATATTTAAAACTTGACTCTTCTTTAGTTACATTGTGTACTAAGGCCGACAGAAAATGAAAACATGCGATTTTCCAATCTGATATGTATAGGAACTATACTCTCATTCTGGCGTAATAATCAAGGTACCATGGGTGCAGCAGGCGCAATGATATTACGCAGCCCCTGAATATATGGATCGGATCGGACCATTTTTCGGATCAGCAAAAAGGCAAAAATCGTATATATATATATATATATATATATATATTAGGAATGCGTGGTATACCGGTAATGGAAAAATACCGGTATATATTATATTTCAAACGGTTCGATATCATCATTTTGCCCAGTTCGGTATTTCATAAGCTGCAGTTCCGATGTTCACCTGTAGGTGTAGTACTTCCCAAATTGCTGCAAAACCGGTAAATGTGACAAAAGAAAAACGCGATGGATCATCAAACTGATGAAACGCCATCAACGCGCTCAAAACTAGTAAATAAAGACAGTAGAAGTGCAATATGGCATTATTTTGCATACAAAACTGATGATAAAGGTGAACAAACTGACCTTACTGCACCTGTATGCAAGCGTTGCTATAAATCACCAAGCAATTGTCACTTGCTCATGCTGATCTTTTCCACTAATTTAGAGATCAACAGGTGAGTGCAGATTTTGATAACTTTTATTCACAAATGATAGTGGATAGTAGTGAAGTATTTTTACTTTACTTAATTAAATTTAAAAAGTATCTGTAGTTTATCATAGTGTTTTTCTTTGAAAATATTTTACTCCATTCCAAAGCATAATGTCATACTTTTTTCTAAACTACATTTCATAAATAAAAGTTGTTTTTTGTTTTACCTTTTGATAATTAAGAATATTAACAATGTAGTATTTTCTTGTACTCAAGTCAATTTTAGAATTACTTTTACTTGAAAAAAAAAGTAAGAATGTAATATATTTCTAATGTAATAAAGTATTAAATATTGAATATGAAACAGTGAAGTAAAAAGTACAATATTATGCTTTGGAATGTTGTGAAGCAAAGTTTTCTAAAGAAAATATTAATAAAGTACAGACCCTTGAAAAGTACTTTTAAAGCAGATTAAAAACTTTCTGAGTCTGAAATCTAAAAACAATCAGAGAGACAGAGACTTAATAACGTGATTTTGAATATTTTGACTTTACAGTAAAGAAACCTTGACCTGAGCTGACCTAATTACAGCACTTATTAATCTAGGTCAATATTTATTTATAAATTATAAATAAACTAATAAATTTTTAGTATGTTAACATTACTTACTACAGTATCGATTTAGTATCGATACCGAAGTATTACATTCTGGTATCGTACCGAAGCCAAAATTATGGTATCGAGCCTCCCTAATATATATACATATTAATACATATTTCCTTTTTTTTTTTTTTTTTTTTGAAATTTAATGTAATTAACTGAATGGAAAATAAAACAGCATAGTCTTCATTGTAAGACTTAAACATGTTTGTTTCTTATAAAAACTACAAAAGACCATCTGTCAAGAGCAGTGAGTGATTTTGTCTTTTGCTGTTTGATTAACATTAACCGCAAAGACGGCAGAAGGAAAATTACTTGTGGCCGCTTTAAGAGCTGCACGGATCCAATTTACTGTTACAGACGTATTTTCATTCTCAACTGTTTACATTAATTTGAGACAACTGACGATTACACGAATAATCACCAAACGCCACATTTTGACATATATTTGCATGTATTTGACCGTTTAGGTAACATCTTAAGCTAAACGTTCACTTCACTTGTCCGTGTTCTGTTCTGTCTCTGAGCGCATACACAGAACAGCACACATGCTCGATGTATTGCCGTTTTCATACGGCTTTCTCGTACCACGGTGCACACTGTAACAGTTTTGTCCATGATGTCTATGGTTTTGTCCACCACCCTTCTTCCATCATCATTATATTTTACAGGGAAGACAAAATGCTCCCATACATGCGATTTGAATGACGCGGAAGGCTTTTTGAGTTCTTCTGTTCCGCATTGTTGACTATTTAACATGCCGTGTTCACGTGAACACGACCTCTCTGTGTAATTAATTACTTAAAAGCAATATCAGCGGAAAAACGTTCTTTTTCTCTGTGATTGTTAAAAATATAGGATTAAATTTACGATTAGGCCTAAATTTAGGATTATCTATAAAATTAATCCGCGGGTCCTGTGCCTGCCGAACCGTGGGTCGTGTTCCGCACGGATCACGGATCAACTGTGATCCGTTGCACCCCTACGGGAAGTATTTTCAGGCGCTGCGTAATATCACTGCGCCTGCTGCACCCATGGTACAACAGCAAAGTTCCTTGATTATTATGCCAGAATGAGAGTATAGATCCATCTTAGCCTGGAAAATCGCAACTTTTCATTTTCTGTCGGTCTTTGTACACAATGTAACTAAAATATTCAAAATCTTTGGTCATTTTTGAGCGAGATGCTAACAGTCTAATCAGATTCAATTATTTATGCCAAGCTATACTAAAAGTGCTAACACCAGACCCGGAGATCGGTTGAATGGATTCAAAAATGGTAAAACTCATCTGTTTAACTCTAGGGGAGTTGAAAAATGAGCCCATTTTAAAAAAAAAAACAAAAGTGGAGTGTTCCTTTAAAGGAAAGAGCTAAATATAGATTTAGCTACCTTTAGACAGCTGAACGATTTTTTGCATTTCCTGTGAAAGCCTGAAGTTAATGCACTCCTTACCTTGATAAAGCACAAACGAATGTATTTCTCAAACTGCTTTACTGAATCTTCCCCCACAAAAGCTGTTACAGGAATCGCAGCCAGTTTCTAAACAAACAATAATATCATTATGAAGACAATTCTGTACATTTTCCTGTGCTGTTATTTATTTCTAAAAATCACAAAAGAGAATACCTTCTCTTTTATCATCCATTTGACAAACTTGTAATCATATGGTTCATCATCTCCCATATGTGACAAGTCCTTATCTATATTAAACAAACAAGCCAAAACAATACTTAACAGTTTGAACTTCCCATGTCACCTTTGCCTCTATAAATATAATTTTCCTAACAAACATCACTTTAGGTCACTTACTGAGTGCTGTGACATCCACTATCATGAAGTATCCTCCCTCGGGGACCACTGGAGTCATTCCAGTCTGTCTCAACATGGCTGCCATGCGGTCTCTTTTCCATTACATACACTTGAAAATATAGTACACTGAACACAAAAGCAAATCTTCCATGGACTAGACTGCTGTGGACTGTAGTAGGCCAATGATAGGCCTATGTTCAGTGATATGGAAACCAGAGGCAACCAGGTTAATGTGGGCTCCAGCACTTAATGTTGTCTTCTCTGAGGTAAATCACATTATATGACTATTTACAAGCTGTTCTATTGACAGATTAAATGTTTTTTTAATCAAGTTTATTTATTATTAGTAGCACGCCAGCACCCTATAGGTAATCGTTATAAGCATTTTGTTACTTTTAATATAACACAAATCATGGCTTTTAAATTGTCAATCTTATCATGAAATACAAACAATAAATGTGTTTTTTCACTCTTTAATGTGGCGTGAAATCACTGTATTCGCCTCAGTTCAAGCAGCATGTGAACCAATCATCTTTTGTCTCTTTTCTACTAGTTACAGCATAAAATAAACATGAATAAATACCAGAAGACATGTTGAAAAAATCTGAACTTAATAAAACAAATGTCTCATGTAATTAATCAATCAGTGTTTAAAAATCGTCAATAAAAAGGCTAAAACAGCACCTTTAAAAAGCCAGACGAAAATGATTTCATCACATTTTATTTACTTATTTATTTTATACAAGCATTAAATTCAGCAGATTTAATACAACTAGTAGCCTGTGGCAGATTATTAATTTAAAAATAACACATAACAATATAATTCCTAATTCCAACAGGCTTCTCAAAATGACTGATCTTGCAAACTGTAAATACAACCTCTAAAAACACTTCAGCCATAGTTTGAGGATGTAACAATATAAAATTCAAGTTAATATGTTATACATCTGACCAGTGCTGCACGTGTTACTGCATTGTCAGGCTTTCAAAAATCAACATTTGTTCCAGCTCTTTAGAACGGTCTCTGCTGCATCCAAAGTGCTCTCTTGCTGTAGTAAAAAAAAACATTATATACCATCAGCATTGGCAAGGCATTTAATGTCATTTGTTATTTTAAAAACATCTATGCAACATTCAGACAGTTTCTTAAAGGAGCACTCCACTTTTTTGAAAATAGGCTTATTTTCCAACTCCCTTTGAGTTAAACAGATGAGTTACGGTTTCTGAATCCATTCAGACGATCATAGGGCTGGCGTTAGCACTTTTAGCATAGCTTAGCATGAATCATTGAATCTGATTAGACCGTTAGCATTGTTTAAAAATGACCAAAGATTTTCAATATTTTTCATATTTAAAACTTGACTCTTCTTTAGTTACATTGTGTACTAAGGCCGACAGAAAATGAAAACATGCGATTTTCCAATCTGATATGTATAGGAACTATACTCTCATTCTGGCGTAATAATCAAGGTACCATACAACGCGTACAACGCAGCCCCTGAATATAGTCCCCAGCTATTTTAGTATTAGCTTAGTGGCTTAGTTTTGGTCACGTTGAAAGTTACCTAGCTGGGAAGTAGTGGTGCAACGGATCACAAAACTCACGGTTCGGATCACATTACGGTTTTTGAGTCACGGATCGGACCATTTTCGGATCAGCAAAAAGGCAAAAATCGTATATATTAGGGATGCACGGTATACCGGTAATGGAAAAATACCGGTATATATTATATTTCAAACGGTTCGATATCATCATTTTGCCCAGTTCGGTATTTCATAAGCTGCAGTTCCCAAATTGCTGCAAAACCGGTAAATGTGACAAAAAAAAAAACACGATGGATCATCAAACTGATGAAACGCCATCAACGCGCTCAAAACTAGTAAATAAAGACAGTAGAAGTGCAATATGGCATTATTTTGCATACAAAACTGATGATAAAAGTGAACAAACTGACCTTACTGCACCTGTATGCAAGCGTTGCTATAAATCACCAAGCAATTGTCACTTGCTCATCCTGATCACCCTTTTCCACTAATTTAGAGATCAACAGGTGAGTGCAGATTTTGATAACTTTTATTCACAAATGATAGTGGACAGTAGTGAAGTATTTTTACTTTACTTAATTAAATTTAAAAAGTATCTGTAGTTTATCAGTGTTTTTCTTTGAAAAATTTTTACTCCATTCCAAAGCATAATGTCATACTTTTTTCTAAACTACATTTCATAAATAAAAGTTGTTTTTTGTTTTACCTTTTGATAATTAAGAATATTAACAATGTAGTATTTTCTTGTACTCAAGTAAATTTTAGAATTACTTTTACTTGAAAAAAAAAGTAAGAATGTAATATATTTCTAATGTAATAAAGTATTAAATATTGAATATGAAACAGTGAAGTAAAAAGTACAATATTATGCTTTGGAATGTTGTGAAGCAAAGTTTTCTAAAGAAAATATTAATAAAGTACAGACCCTTGAAAAGTACTTTTAAAGCAGATTAAAAACTTTCTGAGTCTGAAATCTAAAAACAATCAGAGAGACAGAGACTTAATAACGTGATTTTGAATATTTTGACTTTACAGTAAAGAAACCTTGACCTGAGCTGACCTAATTACAGCACTTATTAATCTAGGTCAATATTTATTTATAAATTATAAATAAACTAATAAATTTTTAGTATGTTAACATTACTTACTACAGTATCGATTTAGTATCGATACCGAAGTATTACATTCTGGTATCGTACCGAAGCCAAAATTATGGTATCGAGCCTCCCTAATATATATACATATTAATACATATTTCCTTTTTTTTTTTTTTTTTTTTTTTGAAATTTAATGTAATTAACTGAATGGAAAATAAAACAGCATAGTCTTCATTGTAAGACTTAAACATGTTTGTTTCTTATAAAAACTACAAAAGACCATCTGTCAAGAGCAGTGAGTGATTTTGTCTTTTGCTGTTTGATTAACATTAACCGCAAAGACGGCAGAAGGAAAATTACTTGTGGCCGCTTTAAGAGCTGCACGGATCCAATTTACTGTTACAGACGTATTTTCATTCTCAACTGTTTACATTAATTTGAGACAACTGACGATTACACGAATAATCACCAAACGCCACATTTTGACATATATGTTCTGTTCTGTCTCTGAGCGCATACACAGAACAGCACACATGCTCGATGTATTGCCGTTTTCATACGGCTTTCTCGTACCACGGTGCACACTGTAACAGTTTTGTCCATGATGTCTATGGTTTTGTCCACCACCCTTCTTCCATCATCATTATATTTTACAGGGAAGACAAAATGCTCCCATACATGCGATTTGAATGACGCGGAAGGCTTTTTGAGTTCTTCTGTTCGCATTGTTGACTATTTAACATGCCGTGTTCACGTGAACACGACCTCTCTGTGTAATTAATTACTTAAAAGCAATATCAGCGGAAAAACGTTCTTTTTCTCTGTGATTGTTAAAAATATAGGATTAAATTTACGATTAGGCCTAAATTTAGGATTATCTATAAAATTAATCCGCGGGTCCTGTGCCTGCCGAACCGTGGGTCGTGTTCCGCACGGATCACGGATCAACTGTGATCCGTTGCACCCCTACGGGAAGTATTTTCAGGCGCTGCGTAATATCACTGCGCCTGCTGCACCCATGGTACAACAGCAAAGTTCCTTGATTATTATGCCAGAATGAGATCCATCTTATAGATCCATCTTAGCCTGGAAAATCGCAACTTTTCATTTTCTATCGGTCTTTGTACACAATGTAACTAAAATATTCAAAATCTTTGGTCATTTTTGAGCGAGATGCTAACAGTCTAATCAGATTCAATTATTTATGCCAAGCTATACTAAAAGTGCTAACACCAGACCCGGAGATCGGTTGAATGGATTCAAAAATGGTAAAACTCATCTGTTTAACTCTAGGGGAGTTGAAAAATGAGCCCATTTAAAAAAAAAAAAAAAAAAAACCAAAGTGGAGTGTTCCTTTAAAGGAAAGAGCTAAATATAGATTTAGCTACCTTTAGACAGCTGAACGATTTTTTGCATTTCCTGTGAAAGCCTGAAGTTAATGCACTCCTTACCTTGATAAAGCACAAACGAATGTATTTCTCAAACTGCTTTACTGAATCTTCCCCCACAAAAGCTGTTACAGGAATCGCAGCCAGTTTCTAAACAAACAATAATATCATTATGAAGACAATTCTGTACATTTTCCTGTGCTGTTATTTATTTCTAAAAATCACAAAAGAGAATACCTTCTCTTTTATCATCCATTTGACAAACTTGTAATCATATGGTTCATCATCTCCCATATGTGACAAGTCCTTATCTATATTAAACAAACAAGCCAAAACAATACTTAACAGTTTGAACTTCCCATGTCACCTTTGCCTCTATAAATATAATTTTCCTAACAAACATCACTTTAGGTCACTTACTGAGTGCTGTGACATCCACTATCATGAAGTATCCTCCCTCGGGGACCACTGGAGTCATTCCAGTCTGTCTCAACATGGCTGCCATGCGGTCTCTTTTCTCTTCCAGCTCTACTGCTAGAGAGGTAAAGTAGCAGTCAGGCTGACCCATCAGCTCAAAGTCCCGAAGAAGACCCTGGCCAACAGCTTCCTACTGTGCAGTAGAACACAACTGTGTCACAAAGACAATGCATAAAACAGTGCATTGTATACAACTATAGAATAACAGATAGAACATGCCTGTAACGGAGTAGGACATGTATAGAGACTGTTCTGCATAACAGTCTGGAGGTGTTTGATCAAGTGCTCAGGTCCGATTGACCAACCCAGCTGCAAAAAAGAGAGAATGTTTCAAGAATCTTCAAACATCTCCATACCATACAATTATGATATGACAAGATATAAAACTAGGGCTGGGTATCGATTCAGATGTCTCAATTCAATTTGATTTCAATTCACAAGCTCTCGATTCGAATCGATTCTCAATTTTTAAAATTACATTCAGTGAATAATACAAATGCTATTGATATTTCTAAAAAAAAAATAACAGTTAACATCAGAAATTAAGGTTTATATTTTAAACCTATTCTTTTTTTTTGTATATAGGGTCCTTTTTTAAAACAATAACAGGGCCCTATAAAATGTACATCTTCATTTTTCTGGTAATCAGATGAAGGCATAATGAAATGATCAAATGAAAATTAAACCCTTTTACTTTTTGGCAAACAAAGTGCTGCACAATAGAGGTTTACTGTAAAAATTAAAAAGAAAACAAATGTTACTTATTTAAAAATAAAGATTCATGTTTATTAGTAGTAGCAGTAGTAGCATTGTGCAAATCTTACGACTGCTAAATAGTAATATACTTCTGACACAGTTAATGTTAAACTAAACTTTCATTTTAATGAGCTGCCGTGAAGAACTTGTAGCTGCTGTGAATATGATATGATGGTAGTTTTCTCAAATTAAACTGAAAAATGCTAATGAAGTGACTCTCAGAGCAGCTGGATATTATATTGTGTGTTCATATCGTCATATAGAGAGATGGCAGAAGCTGAAAGCGCAGCCATGCTTTATTATGTGTAGTAAACAAAACAGTGTGTCATGCCATCAGACATTCATTAATTCATAGCGGAAAAAATGACGCCTTTTCGCGTGATGTCAAATGCTTCTGCAGATTTGTATTATTACTATACTATAGCATTTCACCTAAGCATTGCAAATCACGCATATAGGTAATTAAGAGGGTGACATCTAGTGGAGAAGACCAGTGATAAGATTCACATTAATCAGATCTTGTTTTAAATGTTTGCTGAAATAATTACAGGAAAAAAGCGATTTGAGAATGTATATCGAATCGACATCATTAAAAAAAAAAATTATTAATCGATTTTTTTTTTTTTTTGCCCAGCCCTATATAAAACTCATTTATTAGACAGCCCGACAACACATTGAAACGTGTAGTCATATATGAGCAAGAGGTGTAACATGAAGCATTAAATACTTGTTTTTCAAAATGGCAAGCCAACAGAATCAAAATTATGATGTATTACAATCTTAAATTTTAGGGGGAAATAAAATGAAAATGAAAAAGATAGAAGACTGCACATAAAGGCTTTAATAAAGTAAAGAACTACAGTTGAATGAATCATTATGAAAAGGAACAATTAATAAATACAAATCTTTTAAAGCGATAGTTCACCCAAAAATGCATGAAATCCGAGAGCTTTATGACCTTGCATTGACATCAGTGCAACTGACATGTCCAAGGCCCAGAAAAGTAGTAAGAGAATTGTTAAAATAATCCATTTGACAGCAGTGGTTCAACAGTAATTTTATGAGGCTACAAGAATACCTTTTGTGCACAAAACAACAACAGATTTATTCAACAATTTATTTTCTTTCATGTCAGAATGTGCGTTCACGAGAGTACCACGACACATGCGTGTGGTGTTGCTGATGGAGTAGTCAGCGTTCTGACTGCATATTCATTGTCTGTATATTCTGGTTCAAATACGGAAGGCTGGAATAAAAATTGCAAATTATTTTCCTCCACTTGTAAACAAGGCACAGCACATCCAGGTTCTATGTCAAGACACCAGCTTTAGAACCACAAGTGGTACTCTCGTGAACATGTGGCAAAAACAGACACAGAAGAGAAAAAAAATGTTGTATTAAATAATTTTAATATTTCTGGAACCAAACTGCAGATCACTGCTATGCAGATGATACCAGATTTACCCAGCCTTACTGCCAAATTACTACAGCCCCATTGACTCTGCCAATTCACTGATTGTATTTACAGTTGGATGTAGGGGTGTGTGATGTTGTTTCAACGATGTGCAATTTGACATTATCAAGTATAATGAGAAAAACCAACAAAACACACCTACAAAGTGTACGCATAACGTTACATTAAGTGCTGAAATCTAGTGAGTATGCATTTAGAGTGTATTCTGTCTTTTGTCTATTGAAATGCATTTAAAATGATCACAGAATTCAAGTTATAGGGGCAGAAAATGTATATATATATATATATATATATATATGTATAGTTAAACAATATCACACGAAGTGTGACGTTTTTTCCTTCAAAAATCAGCATGACTACAAATGTGATATTGATTTTATACAAGAGTTCAATAAACAAGAAGTTAATTTTAAAAGACTTACATTTTAGACCAACAATAATCATTCTAAACACAGCCACAGCACTGTTTTGCGACTCTGCGCAACATGAAGGTGTTTCGTTTCTGAATGAATCAACCGTTTAAATGATTCGGTTAAATCCCAATGGCTCACTTATTAACAGCGACTTACTGCCACCTACTGGTGGATTTAATTTCACATTCAAAGTATATTGTCACTTTTAAAATAATTTCAAATATAGCTGCATTATCATGCGTAAATGCATCTAAATGCCACTTTATATGCAACTTCTGCAAAGATGAATTTTGTTGATACTAAAGTAATTTGTTTAGTAACAGCCAAATGTATTACTATTCTAATTGGCTAATTAGATTTAAGAATTAGATTCAAAAGATGATGCACACTTTTAGACAAAAATGGCTTTATAAAGGTAAAAATGCCCATACAAGGTAAAAATCTATTTAAACTTTTAGGAAAAGGATCATTTCTATCACTGCTGTGAACTGACCACACAGAATATGAAGAATATCAAAAGCTTTAGGAGTCAGCACTGTAGTCCTTAAGCACAAAAACACACACAGTAAAATACTGTATAATTATCGTTATCGATAAAATCCCAGAAAATACTGAGATATTATTTTTTTGTCAATATCACACACCCCAAGTCATTACATTTGGAAACAAAGATTAAGTTCTTAAGGTGAATGTGTACCTTGACTCTAGGGGTCAAATAACTAAAAATCAGTCAGACCTTAATTTTAGTAGTCATGTGAAACTATCATCTCAAAAACATTGCAAGAATTAGAGGTTTTGTTTCCAGTAAAGGCTTGAAGAAACTTGTTCATGATTTTATCACTAGCAAGGTGGACTATTGTAATGGTCTCCTCACCTGCCTTCCCAGGAATACCATTAGACAGCTGCAGCTTATACAGAACGCTGCTAAAAATATGAACATTACACCAGCCTTCAGATCCTTACACTAGCTTCCAGTTATATTTAGAATTGATTTTACTTTTACTTGTTTATAATTCACTCAATGGCCTAGGACCTAAATACACTGCAGATACGCTCACTATAAACCTAACAGACCACTCTGATCATTAGAATCGAGTCAGTTAGAAATACCAAGGCTTCTCGCAAAACAAGGGGAATCTGCTTATAGTTACTATGCCGCCCGCAGTTGGAATCCGCTTCCAGAAGAGATCAGATGTGCTTCAACATTAGCCACATTTAGTTCCAGACTCAAAACTCATGTGTTTAGTTGTGCATTTACTGAATGAGCACTGTGTGATGTCCGAACTGATTGCACTGTATTTTATGTAGAAGTGTTTTTATTCTTACCTGTTTTAATTAATTTTAAATCTTTTTTTTATTATTTTAAATGTTTTTAAATTCCTTGATTTTATTGTTGTGATTATTTTTTATGATTATTTTAATTTGTTTGATGTACAGCACTTTGAATTACCATTGTGTATGAAATGTGCTATATAAATAAACTTGACTTTTCTTGCCTTACATTACTGGGCCTTAAATGTGATAGTAGCGTTGCTCTCTATGCAGGGTCAGAAAGCTCTTGGATTTCAGCAAAAAAAAATTAAAAATTGATTTGCATTCCAGAGTTGAAAGAAGGTCTTACGGGTTTGAAACAACATGAGGGTGAGTATTAACAACAGAATTTTCATTTTTAAGTGAACTGTCCCTTTAAGTAGTTTAAGAATGTAGGGAGATTTACTCTATTACAAGATTTCAAATCTTAAATATCTTTATTTATTCCGCAGAGAAAAAAAAAACAGCAAATGGATCTGAATTAACAAGTAGGTGAGTTAATAATAACAGAAGATTTCTTTTTTGGATCAATTATTATAAACATGAACAATGAAGACTGATGACAATAGTCAAATACCTTCCATCCAGTCACGCTGAATGTTTTCCCTGCACTGCCGATAGTGATGGTTCTGTCCCACATTCCAGGGAGGGTTGCTGTTAAGAAAGAATGCAGCAGAATCAGCACATCTTTATACAACTTGTAATCCACTGACACGAAAAGACAAGATGCACCCCTGGAGATATATCACATACCTATCTTTACATGCTCATGGCCTTTATATGTGAGCCATTCATATACCTCATCACTGAAGCACAGGGTGTCATGTTTGATGCAAAGATCTGCAATAGTTTGCAACTCACTCCTGCTGAATATCTGGTAATAGAAGAGAGCTTTAGAATATTTCCATTATGATAACTCTCTGAAGATTTTAGCATGGTAATGAATATGAAAATGTTAATGTATTTGGCCTTGGAATAGATCTGCTATGCTACTGCTACAGCTGAAGACAAAATTATTAGCCCCTTATAAAATATTACATTATTTTTAAAATAACTCCCAAGTGTTGTTTAACAGAATGACGATTTTATCAACAGCATTTTTAAACATAATACTTTATTCAGGAAGCTTTTAGGGTTTGTAATAATGTATAACCAATAATTTTAAAATGTCTACTTGTCAAAATTATTAGCCCTCTGATGTTAATAGTCAATAGTGTATCCCTTGATAACAGCCTTTAGTCGTTTGCTGTAGTTCTCAAGTTTCAAGCATGTCTCCTGAGGAATGACAGCCCATTCTTCCTTAGCAAATCTCTCAAGCGCCTCCAGATTTGTTGATCTTCTGGCACAAACTCTGGACTTCAGTGTGCCCCACAGATTTTCTTTTGGATTCAAGTCTGGGCTTTGTGCAGGCCAGTCAAGTGCACTCACTTTGCTCATTTGGAGGTATTTCTTCACCAGAAGTGAGGTATGCTTTGGGTCGTTATCATGCTGGAAGACAAAATGTCCACCCAAACCAAGTTTTCTTGCAGACTGTCTGAGGTTGTCTTTCAAAATCTTCTTATAGTCTTCCTTTTTCATGTACTCCCACCACCATGTTTCACTGTGGGAACGGTGTTCTTGGGGTTGAATGCCTCTCCCTTCTTTCTCCAAACATAGGCAAGTGTCAAGTGTCAATAATCTCTATGGCCAAAAAACTCTAGTTTTGTCTCATTTGACCAAAGGACACGTTTCCAGTATGCATCACATTCCCCGAGGTTTAGCAAACTTCATTCTAGCTTGGAGGTGTCTCTTCTTCAGAAGTGGAGTCTTTCTTGGTCAGCAACCTCGCAGTTCATTCCTGTGCAGGGCTCTAGTGAGTGTCTTCATTGAGACATCAATTCCAGACTTGGCTAGGTCATGCACTAGTGTGTGGCAGTTGTTCTTGAGTCTTTAGAAACCTCTCTCACTAGTTTTCTTTCCAAAGTTTTTGAAATATTTTGCTTCCTGCCTCTGTCTGTGTTGTTCTCCACTGTGTTGGTCTCTTTAAACTTCTTGATAAAGCATCTCACTGCAGTTCTTGACACTTGAAGACGCTTTGATAAACGTGTGTATCCTTCTCCATCTTTATGAGCATTAACAATTCTTTCTCTCAAGTCCAAACTAATTCCTTTTGTCTTTGCCATGATGACAGTGCATAATATTTTACTAGTTGTTTCGCAAGATACTAATCCTCAGCTTAAAGAGCAATTTAAAGGCTTAACTAGGTTAATTAGGCTAATCAGGCAAATTAGGTTAATTTGGCAAGTCATTGGACAACAGTGGTTTGTTCTATAGCTAATCAAACTAATCATTTCTTAAGGGGGCTAATAATATTGACCTTAGCAGTTTTTTTATTTATTTATTTTTTAATTCTTTTATTCAAGCAACTATAATAAATCAGACTTTCTCTAGAAGGAAAAAATAATAATAGGAAATAATGTGAAAACATTCTCTTGCTCTGTTAAACATCACTTGGGAAATATTCTAAAAAAAAAATTAAATTTCACAGGGGGGCTAATAATTTTGTCTTCAACTGTACTTATTGTTATTGCTGTTGTTGCTGCAAAGCAAGTACAGGAACTTGCTACTGCCAATACATACACTGATATGGTGCTTAGAGTATTTAAGATATACTGCTGCTGCACAAAAAAACATATGTAATAGCCCATACCAGATCTAAACAGGTGGAGCTGGGGAAGGTGAAGCGTGCTGTGAAATGCTCTAGTGCAGTGGTTTTCAAACCTGTCCTGGAGGCACCCCTGCCCTGCACATTTTGCACGTCTCACTTATCTAACACACCTGATTCAAATCATCACGTCATTAGTGGAGACTCCAAGACTTGATTTGGGTGCATCTAATAAGGGAGACATACAAAATGTGCAGGACAGGGGTGCCTCCAGGACAGGTTTGAAAACCACTGCTCTAGTGAATGGCAACCAGCCATTTAAATGCAAAGCAGTAAGCTCATTGGCAGTGTTTGCAACATGAACCAAACAGCTGTGCCAAGTAGTTTAACGCTGTGAATATCATCAGTTTGCATTAACGACCCATCAGCCAGCACCATCTAGAGTTTAAATGACAGAACTTGGCATTAAAATGCCATTTTGGAACAAAATGCAAAATATGTGACCTTACTTTTCCAATGGGGTTATTAGGAGTGTTGATTATAATAGCCTTGGTCTTGGAGTTGAATTTACTAACAAGTTCTTCCTGGTCCAGAACCCAGTCGGCACTACTTATATTGGTTCCTGCGGATGGTGACTTCTGCAGAGCAGGTCAAACAAGTTTTATGTTAAATGGAAATACAGCAAACACTACGCTAAAGAATATTCATCATGCTGACATACCAATCGCAAAGGTATGAAAACAGGTTTCCCCCCTGCCATTTTCACCATAGGAACATAACAGTCAAAAAAAGGTTCTATAATAATAACCTGAATTGAAAAAGGGACAAAAACAAGAGTAGAAAAAAAGCACAAGTCTTAATCTATTGCAATTATATGTTGAAAGTATTACATACAAGTGCTAAAGATGCTTTACCTCATCTCCCTCCTCAACCAGAGCCTGCATAGAGCTGAACAAAGATCCATATCCACCTACTGTAACCAGGATCTCTTTAAATGGGTCGATCTGGTGATCATAGACTTTTCCATATACTTTTGACAGGGCTTTAACCAGTGTTGGGTGGCCCTGAAAACATGAATGTAACTATTTGGGTGCCTTTTAACACACACACACACACACACACACACACACAATACAGGATGATAATAAGGTGTAGATAAAACATACAAAGCCACGTGTGTACTGGTTCAGCCTGTCAACCATTGCAGCCTGAGCGAGACCCTCTTTCACATAGGAAGGAGGAGGAATGTCTGGGTAACCCTGTCCAAGATTGACAATGGAAGGGTCTGCTGCCACTGATGTGAAGGCCACCCTAAACAACACAAAAAAACACAATTAAGAATATTTTAACACAATGTCTGTGAGAAAGTGTTAGCAAATATTATATTCTTACCATACATTCTTGTCCAGACCTTCTATCCTTTTCGTGTTCTTATGTTTTATGGATGTCATCTTGCACTAAAAAAGTGAAAGAACAAAATAAAGGAATGTCAAAGAGAAATTATTAACTCAGCAAAACTTGCACTTACCTGGCAGGATGAGAAAGTTCTAAATCTATAGGTTTGTAATAAGCGTGGAGCAGATCTAAAAATACGGAGTAGACGAATAGGATTCATATCTGCCCCCCCAAAAAAAAGAAAGAAAAAGAAGCCAGGGTACTATCAAATATTTATTGCTCACTTCAAAACATTGGGTCGCTGATATAAGACTCCTTTTAGTTCATTGGTTACAGTACAGTAAAAGTATTTTGTGTTTGAAGGGCGCAGATTCTGCCTGACGCAAACAGCCAACGCCTCTAAAATGAACCAATCAGTTTGCCCAATGCTCATCTCAAAGAGTCGATACAAGACTCTAGCGAACAGTTCTTCTGTGTTTTTGGAAGTGGTTGGTCCTACCATGGTGAGGTTCGTCGATTGGTAATTAAGTTACGTGATAACCTTGCTCTATCGGAATGCTCGATGGAAGATACCAAAGTCCGCATAAGCTGTTTAAATATTTATGATCTTATTCGCAGTGAACTCTGCCTCCTTTCAAAGAGTCAGTTCTTCTTCATTTCAAAGAACTTCAAAAAAAAGGTTACCACCAAGTCCCAACGTGCAATATTGCACCAGAAATCCCGACGTGGAATGATTCAATTCACCAAAACGTAACAAAGTTGCATTTCCGTCAGGTTGTAAAAGTTTTTACCCCCTTAAAACTAGCTCTAAAAATGCAATGTAATTACAGTATGTTTATTTATTTTTAAAATTAAATAAAACTTTCGCTTGGTAAACCGATCCGCACCGATTAGGGCAGAGCTTGCCCTGAGCTACTTGGTTTATTACTTGAAAGATATGATTAAAAATGGTTCGTTAGTGAATTTGCCATCGGTAACGTTAACGTTGCTTAGGCTAGTGGATGACGAATTCCTCATTTCTGGCATTCATGATAAACTGGTCAGGGAAAAAGCGTTTATCTTTATCGAAACAATGGCGCATGTTGAACGATACAACAAAGGATTTAGCAGAGGTGTAAAACAGACAGCTTTATTTACATGATAAGCTAAAATAAACTTCCAGTTTTCTGAGAGTATCAGTTTTACTCACGTTTGTTATGGTCTGGCATAAGTTGATTGCACCTCTATTGAAAGAAAAAGATCCTGCAGGAAAAACGTGCCTCGGGGCTGGAGTTTTATGTTTGTAGTCTGGGTTAAATTAATCATTCATAGAGGCATCCAGCCCGCATCTATTTTAGACAATATATTACTTCTTAATGTCAACATAATGTAAGCTAGTTGTATAGATAACAGAGGAGCCTATAAACTTTTTCATACCGACAAAGAAAAAAAAAAATTATATATAAATATATTTATATTATTTATTTACTTCTATTTTTTAATCAAAATTGCATTTTTTTTTTTTTTAACGATATGAAGATATGCTTCAATGGCTTTTTCCCCCCATCTACTTGTGATGTTGCGGTGTCGATGGCTCTGTCTGGTGGGTCCGTGTTTGGACAACTCTGATCTTTATGCTTTTTAAATGTTCACATTTGTCGACATGTATTTTAACACAGTAGATGGCGCTGTAATCACAGATACATTATACATATTCGCTTTTAATGTAGAATAAATAATTAACATCTGAAGATTTAAGAGCACACGATGCTTAGAATAGCAGTTGATCAGCTCAAGACAATATTTTACTATGTATTCAAGATTAATATTTTACTACTTACACTTGTAATGCAGGTGCTACTTTCATGCATTTTAGTATTATTTACAGGTTCACTGAACTAGAGGCTAATCCTGCTAACCATTTAACGTAAAATAATTATAGAACACAGTGTTTAAATAATGTCCTTTGAAATCTTTGAGATTTTGAAAGAAACTTCCTGGTGACCTATTAGGGATAGCATGTGCTGGAGATACTATTATAACTCTCTATGAATCGAATCTCAAAAGCTTGCTATTTTAGCAGTCTAGCTCATCCAAAGTATGGATTTCTAATTAGTCTGCGACTCTTTCAGCCATAATTTTGAACAAGTTTGTTCTTATTTGAATTTATGTAGAACTTGAAATAATAATAATAATAATAATTCAATGACTTTTTTTTAAGTAGTGACATAAGGTTTCCATGTGGCACCAGAAATCCCAACGTGGAATATGATTCACCTCATCCAAAATCTGGATTTCTAATTAGTCTGCTACTCTTTCAGCCATCATTTTGACCATTTTGTTCTTATTTGGATTTATACATTTATGTTTAGCTAAAATAATTTTCTAGTTAAAATCACCGTATTTACTTTAGATAATTTAGATAATTGCATTTATGTCTTCACTATACATTAAATCAGGGTTTTTTCAGATTTTATGCTCTCAGTGATCCAAGAACTAAACTAAGTAAACTAAACCAAAAGCTAATATTATAGCATAATTCTTATCAATTCATTAATAGAGAAAAAAATATCATGAACATTTTTAAATATAATTTTACATATTTCATATCTTCTCCCCATGTAATACCTTCACAGACCACCAGGGGTCCATACAACTCTGACATTAAATAATAGATGACCTCAGCAGTGTGTGTCTTTTGGGGCAAATTATTCTAAATTAAAGGGGATTCATATTTCCTGTATTTCATTTTTCTCTTAGGCATTTAATATTTAATTGGCTTCCAGCCAGCACTGAATAGTTTCAATGAAAAACTGAATAGAGATCACTTAGCACACATGGGTCCTTGAGTGTTTTTTTTTTTTTTTTTTCCTGTATTGTTCATTTAACAATACCACAATAATAATCACATGATAAATACAATATTAGAAGGATTTACACAAGCTATGCTACTACACATGGCCATGTAGTAATTTCATTGTGTGGTGTTGTTTATAGGATGATGTAAACACAGTTGCAAAATGACTGTCATAAACCAGTTAAGTTTGACCTTCGAAAAATGTGTGTTTAAAATGTTTTACCATCTTAACCATCTGAAGGCAGTTTGTTCCTTGATTTGAAATTAAAACATAAATACTGGAAATAGTTCAGCATGTTTACCTATATCACAATCACTGACCAACCATATAAGCTATGCATCTATGTGTCTTTCCATAGGTCTTTTCATAGGTTTATAAATTGGAATAATGTAGTATACTGATGTCAACAATATATGGACATTAACCAAACTGGTGGACATATAAGCACTTGTAAAGGTGAGCAATTTTTGTCTCAGTTACCCAATTTCTAATCCACCTCTAGCCTTTTTTTTATTATTTTATTTTACGCAAGTGCTCACCATGGACTCCAAGAGCAATGTCAGGGGGGATAAACCAAGTACTTCAAAGTGAGGACACGAGATATTCAGTCGAGCTGCAGGGTGTTCTGGACAGGAGATACTAGCAATTATAGTTTTTTGTGGATGATCAGAAACTCCCATAGGCAGGGTCCTTTGACCTAATGTGGGATGGGAGTAGCTAGTGGTACTGCTGATATCAAGAATGACTTTGCTATCATATTTCATCTACTGGACAAGTACAATCCATTATTCCTAAAGAGGCAAAGAGACATTCAATGTTTATGTTAGGGATCAATCAAAAAAAGCATCTGGAGAAGTTAACTCAGTATAAAATACTTGGTCAAGTAGACATCTGCCTTATATTTAAAAATGTTGTTTTTGAACACAGAAACTTACTGTACATAAGGTAAACTCATAGAAATATTGCTAGACTACCTGCACCTGCAGACCCAATGGCCTTGCCCAAGTTTGTTTTACAGAACTGAAATAGATCCTAAATTAATTCTGATAGTTTGCGGAATCTTTGAGAGAATCTTTCTGGAAGCATCTTATCAGTGGCAACGCCAAATACATCCGTATTTAAATAGAAAACAACAACAAAAAAAAACTTTAATCTTTTACATTAAGCTTCGCTGTCTGAGCTATAGTGTTAAACATTATATAAGACACATTTTCAGTGTTTTATTATGTAAGTTTGGGAGTTTAATGATTTCAAGTTCGAGGAGTCAGTAAATAGTGATACGTGATAATAGTTACTTTTAGAGACACTATATTGTCTTAGAAATGACAGAAAGGGCCAGTGTAATTCAAGGACATATATACAAAAACATATGCTAATAAAATGTGCAGCTTGAATGCACTAAGAAGTTGTAGTGAAGAGCAGTGCTGGGTAGTAACTGATTACAGTTGAAGTCAAAAGTTTACATACACCTTGCAAAATCTGCAAAATGTTAATTATTTTACCAAAATAATCATATGAAATGCATGTTGTTGTTGTTTTTTTTATTTAATACTGACCTTAATAGGATATTTCACATAAAAGACAAAAAAAAAAAATAGTTGAGTTTATAAAAATGCATGGAAAATGCAAAATGTTAAATACACTGGATTCTTAATACTGTGTTGTTACCTGAATGATCCACAGCTGTTTTTATTTATTTATTTTAGTGATAGTTGTTCATGAGTCCCTTGTTTGTCCTGAACAGTTAAACTGCCCACTGTTGATCAGATAAATCCTTCAAGTCACACAATTTATTTGGTTTTTCTGCATTTTTGTGTATTTGAATCCTTTCCAACAATGACTGTATGATTTTTGAGATCTATCTTTTCACACTGAGGACAACTGAGGGACTCGTATGCAACTATTACAGAAGGTCCAAATGCTCACCGATGCTCCAGAAGGAAACACAACGCATTAAGAGCTAGGAGATAAAAACTTTTTCAATTTGAAGATGAGGGTAAATTTAACTTAATTTTGTCTTCTGGAAAATGTGTTGTAAAGTTTTTGCATTACTAAATGAAAAAGACAATTAAACAAAAAAAGTACACATATTTATTCTGTTCAAAAGTTTACACCCCTGGCTCTAAATGCACCTTGAACCTTCTGTAATAGTTGCATATGAGTCCTTCAGTTGTCCTCAGTGTAAAAAGATGGATTTACTGTATGTAAAACAAGAGTTCAAACACACAAAAATGCTGAAAAACCAAAGGATTTGTGGGACCTAAAGGATTTTTCTGAAGAACAGCGGGCAGTTTAACTATTCGGGACAAACAAAGGATTTATGAACAACTATCACACAGCTGTGGATCATACAGGTAACAACACAGTATTAAGAAGTGTGTGTAAACTTGTGAATGTTGTCATTTTTACAAATTCAACTATTATTTTTTCTTGTGGACTATATGTGAACATCGTTCATGTCAATATCTTATTCAGGCACTAAATAAAAAAAAAAAAAACATGCATTTTGTATGATCCCTTATTGTGGTAAAACAATTAACATTTTGCAGATTCTGCGAGATGTATGTAAACTTTGACTTTAACTGTACATGTAATTTGGATGACATAATCAGATTCCAAAAATACTTGGAATTATAGTATATTACATTTTACATTTCTTATAATCAGATTACACTTACTTTTCTTAATGGATTACATGATTGCATCACACAATGGCAGGAAATTATTCATAATTTATTGATTCTGGAAGTCTGGACAAAAATATTTCAAACCTGGAAGACCTTGGGTGTGTAATGTCATTGTTTTCATGTTTGTTTATATGTAATGCAGGGATCCCCAAACATTTTTGTCAGCCAAACCCCTTAAAATATATATTTGTTTTACTTGAAATATTGCTGAAGTTAATATCTGAAGAGTTTAACAACATTTTCACATGTTTACAGTTCTCTTTCACATGCTACTGTTCTTGTTTAATGGTTGCAGTCACATGCAAGTAAATAAAATATCTATCAAAAATATCTATCAAAAACCTGGCCAGCTCTGGTAAACATATTGAAATTTCTTTTCATCATTTTATCACCCTCACGTTGTTCCAAACAGATAAAAGAATGTTGTTTAGATTAACATGAGGGTTAGTGAATAAGGACAGAATTTGAGTTTTTAGGTAAACTTTATAACTTTAAAAACATAAACGTTTTACTCTGGCCTCCATCAAGCAAAGAAAAAAATTAAAAATAAAATAAATATATATATATATATATATATAATGCATTTTCTCCCTGTTTTTATCTTATACTTGACCATGTGGTTTTGCAAACCTTTATATAATGAAATAAAACATATCACTCAGTGTTCTGGAGTTCTTAGAAATAGAGCACACTACTATTCTCCTAGATCTTAAGTAGACTATATTTGGACATTCCCACCTGCAAGAAATAAATCACTTTGAAACAACTATTTGGTGGGTCATGAATTCTGTCCTTGACATGACACTTTTGAAATGTTGTATGTGCATTTGTTAATCAACAACACAAAGACATTTTTATCATATACCTTTAAACCTAATTGTAGTCATGTATTATATATATATATATATATATATATATATATATATTTTTTTTTTTTTTTTTTTTTTTTTTTTTTTTCTATTTAGAACTTTTATCTAGCTTTAAATGGATTATTTCATGACAGAGTTCCACCACACCAGTAAGTGTTCTAACTCATTTCCAAGGGAACCAGCTGTGGATTCTTTCAGCAGAGCTGATAATGTGCCACGGCCTTGCAGTGAATAGGGTTTTAGTTGAGGAAGACCTTTTAAAGTCTCTGCTGACTGCCGCCCAATGTCAAAGAGGGTTTCCGTAGAACAAAGAGCGTGCAAGCAAGCCTGAGGCAGATGGTGCAGCCAATCAGACACGCTGTAAACATATGATCTAGTACAGAGGCTATGGAGACAGTGGGATGAAATACTCAAGTTAATGTCTGCTATGGCTGGTGTGGAGGAGGATGGCTGTAATGAATAGCTTGTGGACACTTTCTAACTCCTTGGCGTTAGCATTTTAAAATAAATACTAAAAATAAACACTAAAGTACTAAAAAAGACATAGAAAGTTGCATTGCTCATGTTTAAAACTTTATGTGAATTCTTGTTTAGTAGTTCTACTCTCAATGTAGACTAATTGTATGGGGTTTGTAAATAATTACACAGTCAAAAAACCCTGTGTGAATTACAGTGTTTTACAATAAACCACTGCCTATCTCTCCTGCTCATTCTCCCATGTCTTTTAGGTTAAACAAGGACTCTAAAAACTGTTAAAACCATAATTAACTTTAGCGTGACGCACAGGAAATAGCTTTATTTACTTGGTTAAAATGGTGGGGATGTGGAGGATGCACATGAGAGTTGCTGTAACAATGAGGTGCTTATGGGTCATGGACAGATGTAGCGCGACATAATAACGCGCAAAATCTAAACGGAAAGTAAAAAAGGCGGTTCTGGGAACGCTATTTGTCATGTACTGAAGACCCGCCCAAGGTAGCTCAGCCTATAGCAGCTGGAGGACAGAACTGACTGAGCACCGCAGCCACAAGGACATGCTACAGTCCCCGCTAGAATCTTCAGCTGTAGACGGAGAACGCGCCTTCAATCCATTTAAAGGTGAGTCAAAACCTGGACCGTTTCTTTCGCGTTATCTGTGTTTGAGACCAAACGTTACGTTGCTCACGTTTGTGTTGGATAATTTCATCTTCATGACGTAATTGTGGGATAGTCGTTCGGGGCAGCGTTTAACTTTTCAAACCCCCTCAGTGAGAAAAAACGTGGTATAGTTATTGTTCTAAATACATGTTTGTGGAGCAAATTTGTTGAGTTTACTCAAACCAGTGCTTGAGACGAATGAACATTGAGGAAAGTGTCGATACAGTTAATAGAATATCAATAAAAATTTTGCGTCAGTAAAGTAAACTTAAATGTTTTTTTAAGCTTATATTTATTTTACATTATTTACTAACGCATACCCACAGTGATTAGCCAGACAGGCCTCTATTTAAAATACTTATAAAGTTAATGTACGAGAAATTCAAATATATTTAAAAATGAAATACAAATAGCACGAGTGAACCGTTTTCGTGCTGTTTTTGTTTTGTCCTGTGAGAGGGAATTAATGTTGTTTATTTCGATTTCCGTAATTAGCAGTAGAGGAAATTGTCCCCAAGTAACATTACAAAACATTCATCGTCCGTGCGAATGTTTTTATCGAGGCTTCTGAAAATGAGCTCTTCATCCTGCTGACTGGATATGATTCAGACGTGCTACGTTTTTTTTTTCCACGACTATATTTGAGAATCACCCCATTTCCTGCCAGGAAGAGCAGCTCCAGGACCAGGAGATGGTACAGATCTTTGCTGAGCTGAGTTTAGTAGGATACTTAAAGCTATTAGATTAAATAGCAGATCTGCAGGAACATGCATAGACCCCCATCCATTTCTGTACTGCTTATTTCTTGTCTATCAGAACTCTTTGGATTTTTCCATTCAGTCTGCCAGCAGTTTCCGTCTCGCAGCGTCTTAACATTGGACATGGTGTAGCATTCATCAGTTGTATCTTTTAACATTTATTCATTTTAGATAATTGTGTTGTATTCCTGGAAGTGTAAAGGAATTTGTGAGCATTTTACGAGTTTCAAACCCACATGAGGAATATATCTAGTCACAAACTCAGCCAGGAACCATTAGCTCCAGATACTTGAACTGCTGCAGCTGTTCACAAATGTCCAAATATTTTGCACTGCCTGAAGAAGGCTGACTGTTGAAGCATGTTGCGTATACAGTGAAGTTCTTTTACCCCTAGGTTTCTTTTTTTTATAATGGTTGTGGCTACTATACATAGAATACAAATAGACTGCATCTAAATATGCAGGCTTTGATGTTGTCTTTTTCCTTAAGAAATATTTATGAAGCACAGACTATATGTGGATACTGGAGTATGTTTTAGTCTTAATAAGACAGATTGTGTTTACTCTGGTGTAAGCACCACTGAAAGGTTAACATTTACAGCAAGTACACCACTTGTGGATTTATGATCAGCTGAAGTATGGTTTGCCTAATTCATTTGAGGACCAGTTTGTGATGATTAGTCTAGTGTTGTACACTTTCCTGTAATTGTGTGTACAAGTTTGGCTATACTTTTATACTTTCATACTTCCCCCTCATAAGTAAGTTGTTAATTATACATTATACTATATTTATTTTAGAGTGTGAATGTTATTTCTATGGTTTGCTCTTGCATGTATGTTTTCACTTATCTGATGTTTTGATCAGGGAGAGTAATTCAGACAGTTTGACTTGAAATGGATTTCAGGTGTATTGCATCTGGTACATGACTACAACTGGGTACTTGTCTGGATTTTCTGAAAGGTGCCTTAGTAAGTCTCCTCATTAGTAGTGGTTTAAACCATGTGAGGTAGTTTAGTACTACTCCCCTTTCTGTGTGCTTACTACTTTGTTGTGTCAATGCTCTCCATCTGTGCAGGCCTTTTATAGATACACATACATATAAAAACCCCTTTTTTGACTGGCTGACTGCTGCAAAGTGAAGCATATGCAGCAGTAATCTCAATAATTAATAAGACCAGTGGAATACGCTTTGTGTATGAAATGATGCAAGATGTGGGGCTCAATAGAGTTAGAGGAAGCCTGGCAGACTGCCTACATTAGGAATCATTAGATCGTAAGGGCATATTATACTAGTCTTCAATGAGTCTTTCAAGATTTATATGCCGTTTCTAATTGCAACTGAACTTGAGACCAATAGATATAAAGAAAGGTTTTTGTTTCACTTGATTTTAGTTTGCATATTACCTCGATATTTGCCAAATAAATGCATTGTGAGCGTTTTCACGACGCGTAATCAATCAGCCATATCGGCGGCACTGAAAACAGTGCCACTGAACAGAAAGAAACTCATATTTTGCTGATTATTGCTGCTGAAAATGGCCATTATTGTCATGTTTTGGGCTATACTAATTGGTCAGACCAAGAAAAACATTTGGAGTACTGCCAAAAGTTATAACAAATCAAGGAGAAGAGTGTAAAAAACTGTCTGTGGAACAAAAGGCGTTTGTGGTTGGCCAAACTGAACAAGGATTTCCAGGGCAAGAATCTTAACAACATTTGTGTTTATCATTTCCAGTCAGGTAGGTGAAATATTAGGCTAATATTTTAATTAATACTGCTCGCTTGTATCCTTACCACCTATTAACTTTAGTTTGTTAAAATATTTTCCCTTTCCTGCTAATTAAGTCTTTCTCTATATATGATTTAGCAGCTTCCACTTTTTTTTTTGGTGATTTAGCATAAATTAGCAGTTTACTTGTAGAGACTGTGAAGGGAAAGAATATGTAGCTAATGTTGTATTGGACAATAGTCATTATTCAGAAATATTTTATTGCTGAATGTAGTAGTTGAATGAAAAATCAACCACTATTCCAGACAGCCATGTAATATTGAAATAAATGTAGTAACTTTAGCCAGATGATACATACGGTTTGATCGTTGGAGGTGTTTTTTTTTGTTTTGTTTTTTTGTTTTTTTTCCCCACAGTGAAATGCAAATGTAAATATTCAAATACAAATGTGTTGTTCCTGTGTAAACAAATGTCCCCTATTGAGGTTATAATTCTTTGGTTATTGGGAAATTATTAAACCAATAAATACTTTTGTATTTATGGATTTGCCATTGGCTTTCGGTCCAGAGATTCCTTGGGAATATAACTTGTGTCCTTTTCATCATGCTCTTCCAGTTGAGCTATAAGAACTAACTTATTTTGTACAGAACAAGATGATAGTATTAAATGTTGCAACCTGCTGCATACATATATTGCTGGTAGACCGTCATACCATAGCTCATTTATTTTAAGCACTCACCAATTTATATTTAATCTAGCGCAGTGTTGTTGAAAGTACCAAGTTGGTACTGAAATATTGAAAATATAACAATACCATGGCTTTCAAATGCTACCATGCATACAGCAGGCTAGATGTGTGCTTGGCCTGTGAAGAGCATCAAAGATGTTTTGTTTACAGTGTCTTTTTGGAAACTTCAATCACAGGCATGACTGTTGAGCTCACAAACACAGTGTCCAATCAGAGGTATCTCTGTTCAGTATCAAGAGTTTAGGGCTAGTTTTGCACGCTAGTGAATCCTTTCAATATAACCAAAAAAAACATGGGGTAATTAAGCGATTCATTGTGCGGTTTAAAAAGCTTCTTTGATTGTAATGTACATTTATGGTGAACTGAAGCGATTCACATTTTGAATGAAAGTTGTATTTTCCTAAACTATACACTGCAACGTTTTGGAGGAATAACTGTATTTGAATGTAGCATTAATTGACATTGAAATTGTGATGATTGTGTAATGTGTTTCCTAACCTTTCAGTTTGACCTTGACCTTTTTTAAAGAAACGGTTTATTAATTGAAAAATATTTTAATGGAAAGCTACATGTTTTAATCTAGAGACCATTATTTAAATAGTATTGTATTGTCATCATATATAATTTATTTTATTTTATTTTTAAATAGTTAATTATTAATTAATTAATATTAATTATTTATTTTTATTTCATTTGAAATATTATTATATTTAATATTATTATTTATATTTTTATATATATATATATATATATATATATATATATATATTAAATTGAAATACAACTTTAAAAGCGATTTTCTTAATGTTTTTATTTTTTGGCACCCTCATGTTCCACATTAGTGTTATCTCAACCAAAAAGTGTCCTAACAAACCATACATCAATTGAAAAGCTTATTTATTCAGAAACGGCATATAAATCAATTTTCAAAAAATAACCCTTATTACTGGTTTGTGGTCTAGGGTCGCATATCGTGTGTTTTTAGTCAGCATTTATTGTGTTTCTTCCCATTCATAATTCTTCATTGTGCCTTTACAGGAGTATGATTCCAGTGACTGAATTCCGGCAGTTCACGGAACAGCAGCCAGCGTTCCGTGTTCTGAAGCCATGGTGGGATGTGTTCACAGACTACCTCTCTGTGGTCATGCTCATGATAGGTGTGTTTGGATGCACTCTGCAGGTAAATATTACAATTCTTCTTCTTTAAGCCACATACCAAAAGAACAGTAAGGTCTTTCAAGGTAAAAAAAAAAAAAACAAAAAAAACTTTTTTGTTTTTTTTTATTGCTGTAAAGCTAACATCTTAAGCAGTACTAAGATATACTGTACAGCCTTTGATCAACACCAATAAAATAATAAATTACATCACACCAAAGATGGATTTCCTCTGTGCATAAACAGCCCACTGTTGGGCAGTGCATACTGCATTTAGAAGTGGGAGTTTGCTAACGGAAAAAAAGCTAAATTCCACCCACCCCACACGAAAAGATTACAGCTTCCCCTTATGGTGGCCCCTCTATAAACACAAAATGACTCCTGTAGTCTAGCTGCTCAGCCTCATAAACTAGTAGGTGGAGCTTCAAGCAGCACGCTTGGCCTTCAGTTTGAATTCCTAGATGATCCTAATTATTTTTAGTCTCAACAAACATTAACAGGAACCCATTGTTAGGGTGGGAATATCCCCCACTGTCCCTGGAGGTGTGCATCAAAGAATGGCACAATTTCATGATTGTGTAAATTGCGATTGGATGTTTGTGATGATCCCAGAGAAGGCTGTATTAATTGACCTAATTAATGCTTTTACTAACGTCATGGCATATTCCTGTGGTTCTGAGGGGGGGAATTAATAACCTCCTCTTTGCTAAATAACCATGTATGAATGGGAGCACTTTGAGTGGCCCTGTAGTGCATAATGCACATTTTATTAATCACTTGGGGCTTCTGCACCTCGCATCCATTTTACTGCAGAGATGCCGTGTTCAGAGCTGCTGATGCTTCATTAGCAGGCTTTACTCAGCAGTCAAACTGTTGTGGTTGTGCCACAATATAGTGCTGTGTAGAGCTCTCACAATCTTTTCCCTCTCCTTTTAGCTGATTTTTCTTGTTTCTCATTACTTTCCCAGACAGAAACCACATGGTAATTACCAGACAAACTAAAACAGTTTGCAGGAAAAGGGGGGAGGGCACACATCGTGAAACGAATACAGAATGTTTTTGTGTACTGCTTTTCAGTTGTAGTGAAAGTTTTTTTTTTTTTTTTTTTTTTTTCTGCCCGTTGTTCTTTAAAAAAGATTTAACTTCAAACTGAGCAATAGTTGACCAGTGTAATGATTTCCCATTTCCTGTCTGAGTCACAACACTGATGTCAGAGCACCAGAATAGTTATCTTAAAAGAGATGCTCCTAGTCAGATAGTGTTACAGTGTTCCCGGCAATCTATGGCTGGTGTGGAATTATAATTCAGTTCATAAAATGTCTTTTACACTCATGAGGTTTATCAGTTTGCTGTCTGATGTGTGCATTTGAGGTTCATTAGCTTTAATCTTCTCTTTTTTTTTTTTTTAAATATCCAGGGAAAATGACTTGCATACTTAGCACTTACATCGTGATTTGGTCAGTTACCTGGATGCACAGCCATAGTGGCGATATTCAGATGTAAACAACAGCATGGATTGCATGGTTAATGTACTACTATAATGTACTGTACTTATGCTGTCTAAACCACAAAAAAAAACAAAAAAAAAAACACTTTGGACACTTCTAAAACATATATAAAACAACTTAGTAAGCAGGAAATGGTGCGATATTTTGACAAACTAAATGGGTTGTAAAGATCTGTACAAGCAGTATTAAGATATTAGCCTAATATTTAATCTACCTGACCAGAAATAAGAACAAACACGAATGTTGTCAAGATTCTTTCCCTTGAAATCCTAGTTCAGTCTGGCCAACCACAAACGCCTTTTGTTTCTCAAACTGTTGTTGTTGTTGTTGTTGTTGTTTTTTTTTTTGTTTTTTTTTGACACTCTTCTGCTTGATTTGTTATTATAACTTATAACTCTGATATAACTTTTACGTGTCGTGAAACCCCTCTGTACAACTTTCTGGCTGTCTTGATTTAATGGTGTTGATTATTGATAGCTACACTCTTCTGTTCTTCTAGGTGATGCAAGACAAAATCATATGCCTTCCTCAAAGGACATACTCACCAAACCAGACAGAGCTGATGTGCCCACCGCCTTCCTCAAATCATGAACCGACAGTGCCTGTCCATGAATTGAAAGGACTAAAGACAAACTTGGATATTCAGCAGTATAATTACATAAACCAAATGTGCTATGAAAAGGCACTGCATTGGTATGCCAAGTACTTTCCATACCTGGTTCTCATACATACCGTCATTTTCATGGTGTGCAGCAACTTCTGGTTCAAGTTTCCTGGCTCCAGCTCAAAAATTGAGCACTTCATATCCATCCTGGGCAAGTGTTTTGACTCTCCATGGACTACGAGGGCACTGTCAGAAGTATCTGGGGAGAATCCTGAGGAGAAAGATAACAAGAAGAACAGTGCCAGTAGGTCAAATCTTGATACTCCGATTGGCGAGGGCAACCTGGAGAAGACTCAATCTTTAAGATCCATTCCTGAAAAAATTGTTGTGGACAAGCCAGCACCAAGTGTCCTTGACAAGAAGGAAGGAGAGCAAGCCAAGGCTTTGTTTGAGAAGGTCAAAAAATTCCGCCTGCATGTGGAGGAGGGCGATATATTATACATGATGTATGTCCGTCAGACAGTTGTAAAAGTGCTCAAGTTTATCCTTATAATTGCATACAACAGTGCTCTGGTGTCAAAGGTTAGGTTCAGTGTTACCTGTACCGAGAACATGCAGGAAATGACGGGTTATCGGTACTTCTGTTGCAATCATACTATGGCCCACTTGTTCTCTAAGCTCTCCTACTGTTATTTGTGTTTTGTTGGTGTTTATGGACTCACATGCCTTTATACATCCTACTGGCTGTTCTATATTTCCCTCAAGGAGTACTCTTTTGAATATGTCAGGCAAGAGACCGGAATTGATGACATCCCAGATGTAAAGAATGACTTTGCTTTCATGTTGCACATGATCGACCAGTACGATCCTCTATATTCCAAAAGATTTGCAGTGTTTCTCTCAGAGGTGAGTGAAAACAAGCTGAAACAGCTCAACCTCAACCACGAGTGGACAGCTGACAAGCTTCGGCAGAAGCTGCAGACCAACAGCAACAACAGGCTAGAACTTCAACTCTTCATGCTGTCCGGTCTCCCAGATACCATCTTTGAAGTAACGGAGCTACAGTCTTTAAAGCTTGAGATTATTAATAATGTCACCATACCAGCAGCCATTGCCCAACTAGAGGATCTACAGGAGCTTTCGCTTTACCAGTGCTCACTCAAGATCCATAGCGCAGCCACCTCCTTCCTCAAGGAGAACTTGAAGGTGTTGCGAGTGAAGTTTGATGACGCCCGTGAGCTTCCGCAGTGGATCTATGTGTTGCGAAACCTGGAAGAGCTCCATCTGATTGGCTCTTTGAGTTCCGATGCCTCAAAGAACGTAACCCTAGATTCTCTACGAGAGCTCAAAGCGCTGAAGATCCTGACACTCAAGAGCAACTTCACCAAGATCCCTCAGTCCATCGTGGATGTGGCCAGCCATCTACAGCGCCTCTGCATTTGCAATGATGGCACCAAACTGGTCATGCTAAACAACCTGAAAAAGATGGTGAACCTAACAGAACTCGAGTTGGTGCACTGTGACCTGGAACGCATACCACATGCTATCTTCAGCCTGTCTAATCTGCAGACGTTGGATCTGAAAGAGAACAATCTACGCACCATTGAAGAGATTGTCAGCTTCCAGCACCTCCGTAAGCTGACCTGTCTGAAGCTTTGGCACAACGGCATCGCTTTTATACCTGAACACATCAAAAAGCTTGGCAGCTTGGAACGCCTCTACTTTAGCCATAACAAGATCGAGATCTTGCCTTCACACTTGTTCCTGTGCAACAAGCTGCGCTACCTTGATCTGTCCAACAACGACATCCGTTTTATCCCACCGGAGATAGGCGTTCTCCAGAGCCTCCAGTACTTCTCTGTTAGCTGCAACAAAATCGAAAATATTCCTGATGAGCTTTTCTTCTGTAAGAAGCTGAAGTCTCTGAAGCTTGGCAGAAATATGCTGTCTGTTCTCTCACCAAAGATTTCGTTCCTAGGTGTACTGACTCACTTGGAGTTAAAGGGTAATCACTTTGAGTTCTTACCAGCTGAACTTGGCTCTTGTCGCGCCTTAAAGCGTGGCGGACTTGTCGTAGAAGACGCGCTGTTTGAGACGCTGCCTTCAGACATCAGGGAACAAATGCAAGCAGAGTGATGACTGCTTTGCTTTAATGCCAAATATTGAAATCTGACTCCTTAAGAGGCAAGACTCCAGGTGTTCCGTCCTGTAGTGTATAGTGTGATTGTGGGTGAGTACTTGCAATTTCATGTTTAAAGCTGGACTTGTGCTTAATGGCCTTTTAATGCAAAAAAGATTAGGGATGAATACCTTTTTAATGCCTTACATTGTATATTATGGAAAAGAAGTCATGTAAAATGTACAAATTTTAACTCTTTATCTTAATTTTCTAAGATATATTTTTTTTAGCTGTAAATCATAGTAGACAACTTATGACAGGGATTCTTTTACAAACAATGGGATGCGATTTCATTGTATGCTTTCACTGCATTCGACTGACATTTCCTTTCATAGTCCATTTAAGCTTTGCAGGTCAAGTACTGTACAACATGTTTTGCACTGGAAATGGTGATATTAGATTTTGCACTGGAAACTTTTACATTCCTTTTATTTGATTTGTATGTGTATATAGGACTTTGCAAAGGATTTGAAGTATATATAATAGGAAAACAGTTCATGTAATCATTTCTACTAGTAGTATTTGCTCTACTAAAATCTTTTGGAGAGCAGGCTCCTTACGCATGTGTTCTCAGGTAGACTTTACATGTTTTTCTTTTCATTACCGTTTAATGTAAAACAAGTTTGACAGCCGTTGGTAGTAGATCCTGGGCAGATAAAGTCAACCATGTTTCATTATGCCCCTTTTGAACTAGTTATACTGTCATAAAGGGGTATTTAAATGTGGTGGTTTGCTTAGTTTAAACAGTACTTGACTTCTAAGACAGAATGCAGATGCAGAAGGCATTTCACTTATCTTAACGTTGCCTTTTAGTGTACACACATTTCTTATAAACCAACAATGTACTATAAATAGACATGTAGATGTATTCATCATATTAGCCAACAGTATTTGTCAGTGTATCTCGCATTGTACGCTGTTTCTGTTTTATGCAACCTGAAAGAAAACATTTGTCAGAAAGCTCTAAGGAAATGCATTTTATAAAATTGATTCTGCTATGTCTATAATATGCAAAATAAAAGCTCTCTCAAGGTGCACTAAGATAAATCAGGTAGACTTTAAGTTTCCTTAGTATTTTCTCTCTGCTACTCAGTGGTGATATATTACCAGTGAGGAGGTCATGTACATGGTAATTGCATTGTCTCTGATCTGATATTGCCTTGTGGGAGGTAACTCGTCTGATGTACTGAGATCAGCATGTGGCCTTTTTTTATGGACTGCTGTTACATCGCCATCATAAACAAGTGTCATTGAATCAGTGTTTCATGTATAAATTCCAGGACACTGGTAATACACATCTTTAGTTGCTTTAAGAAGGTTAAAACTGAATACTTGAGCTGTGTAGATCACTAGACTTTAGTGTGTTTTTGCATGTATCTATGTATCAAAAGGCTTTGCTTCACTTCTAGTGGTTTTGTTGACAGTGGACCTGTCTTGGGTTAGAAAGGTCAGTTCCTGTTCTGGTCTTATGTCTGGTCTGCGTGTTAAAGGTTATAGTGATGTGGATGCCAGATCGCTTAAGCGTGGACATTTTTGTTTTTTGTTTTTCAAATCTGTGCATAAAAATGAAGGATGTTGATTTTTGCTGTTGGATAGAAGTGCTGACATATTATACTGCTGCCATATGCCTTATTATTTCAGTTTTGTATCTTTTACATTCTACCAAAGTGTTTTGAGTTGTAAAACATAAATAAAATGCATTTTTTGTCCCTTGTGTTGAGTTCAGTGAATGTTTTGTAATTCTCAAGGGAGAGTTGTCACCCAGATGGCAGTATTGTGCAGTAAATGCAACAGATTTGAGTCTATACAATGTTTAATAATAATTAGCTGACCTCATAAATGCATGACACACTGCTGACATTAAAAATGCAACTGCAAACAAGATGGCAATTAGTTTTATTTTAATTTAATTTTGAGTGATGGCAATATAAGGGTGAAGATATTATTCAAAAGTGTTTGGGTCATATCTATTAAAATACTGAAAATGAAATGGATTTCAAATTCACATACAAGAACAATGTACATTTATGCCTTCAAAAAAACTTTTTTTATATTGGGTATGTTCAATATTTTTTTCAAGTGCAAAATAATTTTGCATTAAATTTTAATTTTCATAAACGCACTCATTATTACAATAATGATAGTACATACTAAAGCTGTGTAAAGCAGTTATAGGTCCTACACCATTCATGTGAAAGCGTATTAGCACTGTCTGATGGAGGTATGTGGGTGTTGTCTCCCATCTCATCTCATGTTCCAGCACCAAATAGGGATCAGAGAGCGTTTGCTCAGTCACATGATCAGCTGTGATGGATATGGCTATTGATAGCTGAATCATGGTCTGGTCTACAGTAAAGAGCAGAGACGGAAAATACTATAGCTTCAGCCACTTTCAAAAGCACTACCTCTGCCCTGCATATAGTTATTTAATTATGTTACATTATAAGGTAAAATCTCCTCTGTATTCTCTCCTACCTGTACAATAGTCTAAAGGAGATTGATACTAATATTTTGTTTGAGACAAAATATTGACGGTGTATTGCGGCATGTCTTTTAAGTTTGACTAAAGTGCACAGCGAATGCTAGTAGCGGCGAATATAGAACATATCTTGTTTAATTACCACTCTGAAACACGACACCATGTAAATATCTAAAGCAGGGAAGGACTTGCACCCTAAAATAGAGAGTACAACTACATGATTTTGTAAACAAGATGGAGATGTTTAACTCTTGGCCAATCCCTTGTCACCACTTAGTATAAAGATTCCATTTACCAAATGTAGTATGGCTTTAAAAATAAGAGCTTCAACAGGGGGTCTTCAACCCCTAGAGGGACCACATTGGTACAGGAGTTAGTGCTGGGCGATATACCTGTTTAAACAATAAACCAGTTTAAAATACTCACATGGTATGATTTTTTTTTTTTTTTTTTTTTTTAAATGGCATGCCAGTAGAAGTCCTCTAAGCAATGTACACAACTTCCTTAATTGAGAGGAGATTACGTTCAGAGGAAAGTACACATATACATTGTGGTGCTCTCTAAAATGGTGCTAGGGTGATGTGGACGAGAAGAATTGTTGAATAAAGTTTCTACGCTAGTTTTTTTTTTTTTTTTTAACACAAAAAGTATTCTCGTAGCTTCATAAAATTAGTGTTGAACCACTGATGTCACATGGACTATTTTGTCAATGTTCTTGGTACCTTTGTGGACCTTGAATGTGTTAGGACCCTTGCTATCTATACAGGGTCAGAAAGCTATCATATTTCTTCAAAAATATTTTAACTTGTGTTCCAAAAATGAACAAAGGTCTTACGGGTTTGGAATGACATGAGGGGGAGTAATTAATGACATACTTTTCATTTGTGGGTGAACTATCCATTTAACTGCATACATTCCTGACTAATGGTTGAAAAACCTTTATAACTATTAGTAACACACAACTAATTCTATAACTGGCCAAAAACAACAACAACAAAAACTGTAAATGAAGGTTAACAGAAGCCAAAGATGCTGAAGATAAATGGTCAAGGTCAAGCTGATCTAAATAGAGGGTGAAAACTTGCCATCTTCTGTAGCCTATGAAGGGCAGTACTAAATTAAAAAATATGATATTTAGGCAAAATAAGAAAATTCTCCATTTAGTTCAAAAGTTTTCACCCCCCGGCTCTTGATGCATGGGTTTTCCTTCTGACGCACCAGTGAGCGTTTGAACCTTCTGTAATAGTTGCATATGAGTCCCTCAGTTGTCCTCGGTGTGAAAAGATGGATCTTAAAATCATACAGTCATTGCTGGAAAGGGTTCAAATACACAAAAATGCAGAAAAACCAAAGACTTTGTTGGACCTGAAGATTTTTCTGAAAGACAGCAGGCAGTTTAACTGTTCAGGACAAACAAGGGACTCATGAACCATTATCACTTAACAAACAAAAACAGCTGTGGAACATTCAGGTAAGAACATAGTATTAAGATTTAAGGGCATGTAAACTTTTGAATGGGGTCATTCTTATAAATTCAACTATATTTTTTTCTTGTGGACTATATGTAAACATCTTTTATGTTGAAACATCTTATTCAGGTCATTATTAAATAAACAATAACATGTATTTTGTATGATCTTTGGTAAAATAATTACCATTTAGCAGATTCTGAAAGGGGGGTGTAAACTTTTGACATCAACTGTAGTTGATGTCAAAAGTGTTTAATGCAAAACAGAGCATGCTGCTGCTGAGTGGCATGAGTTAGTTCATTAATCTGTTGTCTTGTTTAGAGTTTCTGCAGGTCTGTGATTTGTGTTGCATTCAGAACAAGCCAAGAAGTACGGAGAAGTTCTGCACCAGACCTCAGGCCTTTATAAACCTGACAAGCTGATGACCCTGGACAATGTGATCTTGAAAAATTACCCTGAGGAGAAGACTGCTCTCTGTTCAACCATGAAAAGGCAAGGTGCAGCAGCTGTCAACGTGGAGTTGCGGATAGAGGCAAAAGGACACTTTCAAGGTTGTGATTAGAGAAACCCTTATGTTTGAATGCAAAATAAATGTGTATAGATTTAAAATCTTTAAGTTTAGCTAAAGCCTTTATTGCTTTTTTAAACTAGTTTAAATCGTCAAAGCATTCATCAAAAGCTGTAGTGAAGCTAGTCTTTCACAGTATTTTCTTTAGACTGGCCTATTAGGAGCCAAGAAATGTCCTCATGTACCCAGAATTTGCCTGCGGGACAAATTGGAATGTGGGATTCACCTTGTCACCCTTTGTTTCAGTCAAACTCTGAGACTTTTCTTTGTATCTTAGACTTTTCTGATATCTGTCCTTTGTCTCCCTCTGTGTGCAGGTGGCTAGTCACACAAAATAACCACACCAATGACCCACACCAAATCGCCCATGTGGCAATTAAATACAAGCAAACCCACCTGGTTGTCCAGTGGGGAGGGGAAGGCAAAGTCTGTTTAATCTTATTTGCAACCATATGCTTTGCTTGTAAAACATAAAGGATTTTGTTTACATATAAACAAGAAAGAAAGGCATGCATTACAATGCATGGTGACACATTAAACAGTACAGAGTTTAACATTTAGCTGGTTCACCATAAATATCAGGTATAGAATTCAGCCAATTTTATTTTTTTATTTATTTAATTTTATATAAAAATCATGATAGATTTCCCCTAACAAACAATATTTTTTCAGTCCTGTTACACAAGTCACTATACAAAAAAAAAAAAAAAAAAAGAAAAATTTACTGACCCCAAACTTTTGAACAGTAGTGTATACTGTTAGAAAACCTATCTATTTTTAAATAAATGCTGTTCTTTTTTTAACCTTTTATTGATCCAAAAATCCTGCAAAAAAATATCACAGGTTCCAAAAAAAAATAATAATAATAATAAATAAATATTAAGCAGCGCAACTGTTTCCAGCACTGATAATAAATCAGCATATTAGAATGATGTTTGAAGGATTATGTTACACTGAAGACTAGAGTAATGATTCTGGAAATTCAACTTTAATTACAGATATAAAGTAAAATTTTATGTATATTAATATAAAAAAATATTGATTTACATTGTAATAATATTTCACAATATATATATTTTTTTCTGTATTTTTGATCAAGTGAAAACAGCCTTGATAAGCATAAGAAACGTCTTTAAAAAAACATTAAATGAGAGGGTGTATCCAGACTTTTGACTGGTAGTGTGTGTGTGTGTGTATATATATATATATATATATATATAATGTGTGTGTGTGTTGTGCTGCTTAATATTTTTTTTTTGGGACCTGTGATACTTTATTTTTGTAATACTAGGCAAAAAGTTTGGGTCAGGGAATTTTATACATAAGCATATTACAATGATTTCTGAAAGATCATGTGACACTGAAAACTGTAACGATGAGCATTCTTTAAGAAATATTAAAAATCTTACTGATCCCAAACGTATATAAAATGATAAAATAAATAGATAAAAATAGTCAGAAGTAAATACAAAAATGTGTAGCAAGCCCCGTCTAAGTGACAGCTTAACTTAGTCTAAATTTGCTACTATATTACTCATTTTGGCATACTTTTTTATTTGATTTTTTATTTTGTACATACTTTATATTGTAAACAATCCAGTAGAAGCTGCAAATAAAAGCTTATGCAATTTGGCATAAAAATCATTCCTGACCCAATTTTGTACCCTGTTCGTGGAAAGTGGTTACAAACGTAGTTCAAGTGTAACAAATGGGGTTTGGTTGCTTAGTAACTTAGGGACACCGGTCAGGTGTTTCGCGCGTAAATCCTCCCGTAAACTTTAGCTCCGCCCACATGCACTTCCTCTATTTGACAGTACATTTCTGTTTATTACAGACATTTCTCATTCATTCTTTCATTCGCATGGATATCGTGGAAGCGTTGACGTTTTTAAAATGACAGCTTTGGTTTGAGGTATGTATCATGCTGTAAATGTGTGTTTGTGAGGGTTTAAAGGTGGCGGATATGCAGTGTAGAGAACTGGTGCAGACTGGTTGACTCTGCTGCTGTGCGCGCGGCACTGAATGTACCATAATAACGAGATGAGCGGGGACCCTTACATGTGCATAAAGCCCTCTCGGGTAAATGATTAGTAACTTGTCCTTTTGTACCGACACTTTTTCCGCTTTAACACAACAGTGTCATCAGACCTCCAACGGTTTCCTGCCTGTGCGGCGTTAATCTGCACAGAACCGCGAAGACATGACAAGACACCGGATTGCGTTCATAGGGAATATTCCAGTCCGCTCCTGTAATTCGCGTTCTGCTCGCAGTTTACGCGTTATTGGGAAGCAACGCTTTGTCATATATATGTCGTGACCCGGTATAGAACCACGATGGCGTGAATGCGCTCAAAATGACGTCTCCCACGCGAGTGGACCGCATATTTGTCTACAACAGTGTCCCCATTACGGCAAGGACAAGTGGATAAAGTATGGTTCAGATTCTCAGGAAATTAAAGTGCTGCATGGATGACGTTCGATGACGTTTATATGAGACAGTAAGTATATACGTTATGTTATGCATCCATTTCTAAAATATTACAAATAGTCGAGTGTCTTGTCTTGAGGTTGTGTTTATGAAGACTGTCAGAGTAGTTCAGAGCAGTCAAAGCAAGACGGTTCGGGCACTTTTTAAAGGAGACTGTACAAACTATATTGACTGTTCAAACAGTTGCACAGGTGATTAATGTCTTTTGTAAGACACAAATTTATTTAATTTAAGGTAATACATAGGCTATTACATAATTTGTTTCATAATATTGTACACTGTTGCCCATCACTAAAATTTCATCCAGCAGGACTAAAGTCGTACTTGACATAGCCAGTGCTTTCAAGTTAATGTTAAGTGTGTGTTTTCAAAAAAGTTTATATTTAGGTTTAAATTTACCAGTTTCTTTAATTTCTGAGACACATTTGGTGTTGTTGAGTTGGCATATTTATGTGCAGAAGATAACATTGCTGGTTGACCTTAATGTTGTTTTTGATTTCCTCATTTTAATTTCTTACACTTGACTCGGCAAATATGAGCAGATGTTCAGTTTCAGTTTCAAGCTTTAATCCTGTTTTTTTTTTTCTCTGTCTTACACATAATACACACATACATCAATTCATACACTATTACAATAACACTTTATTTTTATTTTAACTCACTAACTGCAGCGACCTATACTGGGACACAAATGGTTACCCCAAGACTGAAATCTGCAGGATAACATAAAGAGACATGATTGGTTAACAGCATTGTCATTTAAAATGTCTGTTGGAGACACAGCAAATGAGAATAACAGCTGCACCCGTGACCTAGTTATGAGGTAAAAGCCCAGACTGAGGTTAAATAAGGCTAGCTGTTGGTAATTGTGTTTTTGTGGGTTAAGGTTGTGTTACCCAGGTGAGGTTAAAAACTGTGGCTTCTCATCACCCATAGACTGGTAAAAAATGAGTGTAAGACCAGAATTAAATATACATCTCTGATTTAGTCAGAATCACAGCTATTCTCTGAATGCTATATTTTCGAAAATGATCTGAAATAAGAAATGATTAAGATAACCTATTTTCAAATAAGCAAATTAAATAGTAATTGTTTTGCCATCTTTTTGTTTTAAGGGGACATAACACACACAGTTTCACCCAATCTCATGTTACTCTTGAATACCTATTTGTAGAGTAGTATTGCATCCTTCATATTTCTAAAAAGTTTTTAGTTTTATCAGATCAATAAAAAAAAAGATACAGGTTTACGATTCTCCGAAAACGAAAGAGTCATGAGCACTTGTCCATCGACAGCTAACAAAACACATACATTTGATGCAGTTTCTTTATCACTGGGAAGGCTTTCAGTATCAAGTTATGTGCAAATCCAGTGTTGAACTGGGCCTTGTTTATAAAACATCCGTCACCAAAATGGTGGGAACAATCAAACACACTTGTGAAACTCCTTTGTTGCCCCAGAAAAACAAACTGCGTTCACTGTTCACTCTACATTTTTGTAGAGCAAGTCCTGTTCAGAGCTGCCGAATGAAGCACTGTGATGGGCATGCTCTTGCCTATACAAGGAATTCTGTTCTTCATGACGTCATGAAGACCCATGATCGAAAAAAGCTTTCTGAAACTTACGAACCCAGAAGGAGTGTATTTGCCACAGAAATACTGTATGTACAAATCATTTTTCGAAGCCTTGGCCATGTTTAGCATGAGAATCCAGCTCCTTAACAATGTAAATAACTCGGAATGCATGAAATAGCATTAGACCGAAATCAATTCAACTTCAGACAAAAACACTTGTTTACCTCCAATTTGTTTTTAAAAGTGAAGTGAATAATTTTTGCTTTAAATAAAATGACAGATCCTTTCCAAACAGATTTTCGAAACACTTCAACATACCATTGTATATATAATTATCCGATTACTCAATTAAGTGATACTCAATGACAGAATAATCGTCAGATTACTAATTTACAGATGACCAAAATAATCGTTAGTGACAGCCCTACTTACAGCATACCTACCTAAGAAAGTTCTGGGGTATGGTTAAATTTAGGGGTAGGTTCAGGGTTAGTACCTAGTTATTGTAAGTACATGTGTGTATATGAGAAACTGTAAAATAAAGTGCTAACGTTTGTCTTATCCAGAACTCAGGGCAGTGGCTGATGTATCAGGCTGTTAAAATCAACGTTTTGACCCTAAGGTCTTCGTCAGGCAAAAAACATTTTGTATTGATTTGAATAAAAGCAGCAGTTGGCACTGTGCCCATTTTTGTTTATTGATAGCGAAGCGTTTTATGTAATCGAACACATGCCCTAAAGTTTTTGGATGTGTGCATTTTATATTATTATTTGAATGTAATATTGATGGATCAAATTGATAAAACAGTGCAAACAAAGCAATGTTTTGTAAGTGCCACTGAGGCTTTATTCCCTGGAAAAACAGCTTATTAAGTTTTGTTTTTGTTATATAGTATTTTAACACCTTGGGCATTTTACCTTTTCTACACCTGTCTAGAAATGATAAAACTAGTGGAACAAAGGAATCAAAAGCAAATAAAAATGCAAAATGCACAATTGATACTTTCTGAGTGACGTCAGTTCATCAAATGTATGTAAAGTGCACTGGTGTGTGGAACATGTTGAATGATGAGAGTAGTTGAGGAAATGGACAAATGCTTGTTGAATGTATACCAGTGATAAGCTAATTGCCAGTTGTGTTTCCTGTCAGTGAATGCTATAAATGCATGTATAATGAAGAGTACATTAGTCTGAAAATCTGTCATATAAAATAGATTTTATTTATTGATTGATTGCAGTGGAACAATTGGAGAATTGTAGACTCTGTAAAGCATTTGCAAACAAGCCAGCTTAACATCTCAGCTTTTAGGGTTACATGTATGTAACCTTCTAGCTGTAGATCTTGGGAACTGATGTCTAGCGAATTATTTTGGGTAGGCAGTGGGAAAAACAAATCTCAGACATTCTTTGATGTCTTGTTGAGTCCTACTTTACCAGTCTTTGAGCTTTAAATTTATTAGGTGACTCAATATTATTCACAGCCTTGCTGGTGGCTGTGCTCAATTTCTACTTTATTTGATAGACTTGTGTTATTTTTGTTTTTCTTTAAAGGGCTGATTTTTCTTTTTTTTCACAGTGAAGTACCATCAAAGATGTGACGAGCTCTACAGATGTTCCTACTTATAAAATGACAGATCTACCAAAATAGATCACCATGTTGAAATATCCAACCAGAATCTAGGTTTTTGTTCTGAACACACTGTTCTGTAATGTAATATGCATCTGTACATAATTATGTGCCTTTTGAGAAATCGTGAGTGCTTTTCTAACCACACTGACAAGACACTAAGAAAGTAGTAATTGTTATTTACGGAAAGCTGACTTCACTAAATAAGCTATTGTGTAATTGCACCAAATTAGAGGCTAATTGTTGCAGAGGAAAATACACAGCGAGGATTTAAGCATATACAGCTACTACAATAACTGACGCCAATCTTGAATTAGATTGCACCACTCAATCTGAGAGACGCACTATATTTTTTACATTTATTAACAAAAATTCAAAATTGTATGTATTTTCCTTATGCTTCTTAGATTTTTACACCTTCCTTACAGTTGACATGTTAACATCAAAGGCACTGTAAGATTTAAACGAGATCTGTAGGACAGGCGAAGCACAAGAACAAAGCGCTTTTGACTTGGATGGAATGTGATTGTCTTGTGAAGCAAGTCTAGACTTCATTTTATTAGTAGATCGTAGAGGCAGTATTATGTGCAAAAGGCCTTATGGAAAAATTAAAAGTATTATGAAATGCATGTGCATGTAATCTGATAACACATTGCTTCAAGGAGAATAACTTAATCATCCAACAGTGAATTCATGTTATTCAAAACACTTATGATTTATATAAATGACAGCATGATTAGCCAAGTGAAATACAAGTTAATTAATCATTATGACATTCAGTCAATTGTTTCTTGACAGTGAGAAGGTCATTCAATTTTGCCTATTGGATGTTTATGGGTAAGTCTTAGCAATGTGAAAGTTGAGCTCCACACGTCAATAGTACCCCTGCAAAATGCCTGAATATTAGAGCAGAGACTTGCAACTTGATATTAAAGACAACATTGTCTTTGGCCTAGCTCACCACTGCAGTACTATTATCTTCATGCAGTACAGTATGGGCCCACTAAGGCTGATAATCTAATAAGAAAGTCTAATGCAGTGCTTTAGTTCCTGAGCACTGATCAAGCTCTGTGCTGTGAAAAGTGATACAGGACAGAGACACTAGGAAGTCTCCCTGAGCGATGGGACCATTTGTTATCTTTAGTGGTGTGTTAGGCCACTCCTTGTATTTGCACATTGATTTAATGGAATATGAGAATAAGACTGATGTTATGTCAAGCCTGTATTTCACATAGCAGTCAGTTTAACATTGAGGCACTTGATTTGTTTGTTATCTTTAACATGATGATTAAGATGTGTACATAAAGTTGAAAATTACATAGTTTTTCAAAGCCACGTGAAATCAAAATTAAGTTAGTTGGTACATATGTTGGTACAAGATTTTTTTAAGAGATTTGTTCTTTTCTCTGACACTCTTATTTGTCATTGTTAATACTATATACTAAATGCTTGTTTTTGTTTATGTCTTCATGTAGGAATGTTTACCCTCACAGAAGTTGCCTCTCTAAATGACATCCAGCCAACTTATCGGATACTGAAACCATGGTGGGACGTCTTTATGGATTACCTGGGTGTGGTCATGCTTATGCTGGCCATATTTGCCGGGACCATGCAGTTAACCAAAGATCAGGTGGTTTGCCTTCCTGTTCTGGAATCGTTGGAGGACCAAACCCCTGTGGCCACGGAAAGGCCACCAGAGAAAGCATTTGGCTCAGGGACAGGAGGAGGCCATGTGACATTGGCAGCTGCACCTTTAGCAAGCAAAGAACAAACCGACAGTGTTGTCCAACACTTCCCACAGTCGTCTGCTGTCAGGCAACCTCAGCCTACGGGTTTACGAACAAATCTGGATTTTCAGCAGTATGTCTTTGTTAATCAGATGTGCTACCATGTCGCCCTCCCATGGTATTCAAAATACTTTCCATATCTAGCTCTCATTCACACTATTGTTCTCATGGTGAGCAGTAACTTTTGGTTCAAGTATCCAAAGACCAGTTCCAAAATTGAGCATTTTGTGTCTATTTTGGGTAAGTGTTTTGAGTCCCCTTGGACAACCAAGGCATTGTCGGAGACAGCCTGTGAAGACTCCGAAGAGAATAAGCAGAGATTGACTGGAGCCTCTACATTACCAAAGCATCTTTCAACCAGCAGTGAGGAGGGAAGTCCAAATCAGTCCACACCCATGCTTGCAAAAGCTAGCATTAAGTTTTCTGCAGAGAAGCCAGTCATCGAAGTTCCAAGTATGACTATACTTGATAAAAAAGATGGAGAGCAAGCTAAAGCACTTTTTGAAAAAGTCAGGAAGTTCCGCACACATGTCGAAGACAGCGACATGATCTACAAACTCTATGTAGCTCAAACAATAATAAAAACTGTCAAATTCATTCTGATTCTGTGCTACACCATGACCTTTGTCACATCCATTAAATTCGACCATGATTGTGAGCCTGAAATCAAGCATTTAACTGGATACGCAAAATTTAAATGCACCCACAACATGGCTTTCATGTTGAAAAAACTACTCGTAAGCTACATTGTCCTCATTTTCGTTTATGGCTTGGTTTGCATCTACACTCTTTTTTGGCTGTTCAGACGGCCTCTTAAAGAGTACTCTTTTGAGAAAGTCAGAGAAGAAAGCAGTTTTAGTGATATCCCAGATGTAAAGAATGACTTTGCTTTCCTTCTACACATGGTGGACCAGTATGACCAATTGTACTCGAAGCGTTTCGGCGTCTTTCTCTCAGAGGTAAGCGAGAACAAACTGCGGGAGATCAGTTTAAACCACGAGTGGACCTTTGAGAAACTACGCCAACATGTGACTCGCAATGCGCAGGACAAGCTTGAGCTGCATCTTTTCATGCTCTCAGGTGTTCCTGATGCGGTTTTTGACCTCACTGATTTGGAGGTCCTGAAACTAGAACTCATCCCAGAGGCACGTATCACAGCGAAAATCTCCCAGATGATCAACCTCCACGAGTTGCACTTTTACCACTGCCCCGCCAAAGTCGAACAGACTGCGTTCAGTTTTCTCCGCGATCACCTCCGGTGCCTTCACGTCAAGTTTACGGACGTAGGAGAGATTCCCACTTGGGTTTACATGCTGAAGAACTTGAGAGAGCTCTACTTGGTGGGAAACTTGAACTCTGAGAATAACAAAATGATAGGATTAGAGTCCCTCAGGGACTTGAGGCATCTAAAGATCCTACATCTGAAGAGCAACCTTACCAAGATCCCGACTAACATTACAGACTTATCACCCCACCTGATCAAACTTGTGGTCCACAATGATGGTACTAAACTCTTGGTGTTGAACAGCTTGAAAAAGATGATGAACCTTGCTGAACTGGAACTGCACAACTGTGAACTGGAGAGGATACCGCATGCGATTTTTAGTTTGACCAACCTGCAAGAGTTGGACTTGAAATCGAACAATATCCGTACCATCGAAGAGGTCATCAGCTTCCAGCACCTCAAACGGCTTAACTGCCTCAAACTGTGGCACAACAAAATCATTTCCATTCCACTGTCCATAAGTCACGTCAAAAACCTAGAGTTCCTCTATCTGTCACATAACAAACTGGAGACCTTGCCTACCACTCTGTTTAATCTTCTCAAACTGAGATACCTGGATGTTAGTCACAACTCCATCGTAGTGATTCCTCCAGAGGTGGGTTTTTTCCAGAATCTACAGCACTTTGCCATCACAGGAAACAAGGTGGAAGTGGTACCTAAGCAGCTGTTCAAATGCACAAAGTTGCGTACCCTATCCCTTGGGCACAATTGCATCTCGTCGCTGCCAGAGAAAATCGGGCAATTGCTACAGCTGACTCATCTTGAGCTGAAGGGGAACTGCCTGGATCGCTTGCCCGCACAGCTTGGCCAGTGCAGACTCTTGCGGCGGAATGGCCTTATTGTGGAGGACCACCTTTTCGATTCACTGCCCCTAGAGGTCAAAGAGAGCATAAGTCAGGAAACCAGTGGTAATTTTGCTAACGGAGTGTGATTTGTGGAACTGAAAAAAACTGGTTAGATGGTCTTCTCAGTGAACGGAAATAGAAAGCGCAGAAGGCAGTGTTTCAGTACTTGTTTTTTTTGTCGTTGTTGTTTTATCCAGGACTGTGTAGATTTTCCACATGTAAGAAATGAGTCCAGTATCAAAGCTTATGTCAACATTCGTTGTCATGTTTTTGGACAGGCCAAAACAAATTGCCAGTAAGCCAATATAAACGTTTGTGAACTTTAATAGAATAATTAAGAATTATTCAAATATTTGAGATCATTATGCCTGTCTGCATGGGTTTTTGTTCTTTTTTTTTAATCATTTGCCCATGTTACATTGGAAACATTTTCACCAGCTGTTATCCGCACAGTCTGCATCACATGCGTTGTGTATTGTGGTGCCATTATTGATTGTATTTATTGTTTGGGAGAACCCAGAACAACTGACATTTCATTATAAAGTTAATCTCAACTACTTTACTTGACTATAAATGGTAAAAGAACAACTGATAAAGTCTCACCAAGAATTCCCCAAAAAGGAATTCTCATTTGGGCTTAGTGAAAAGTGCACTAAAGTAATTTAACATGTGCACTGAAGTATTTAAGAAACTGAATGTTACCATATCTATCCGCGATTCAATCAACTGCATATTTTATACCTCAGTTCTATCAGTTTGATCTTTCTTTAATGAGATTGTCCACTAATTTAATTTCTATTAACCAAAACATTAGGAACTGAATAACAATGTTTGTTGATGCAGTGCAATGCACATGAAACCTGTGCAAGTTTTGGCAATAAAATAGGATTTTCCTTTTAACATCATCTTTTCATATTGGTTACAGAAGTAATGCATAAGTTACGGTGATGTGCATGTTTTGTATATAACACCATATGATGGGACAGACCTGTAATGTGTATACACTGCATGGTCCTTAATGCTCAAAAACTCCAGTAGACATGTAGTTAAATTGCCCTGATATAGTATATGTAATCGCCTGTAACTGTGTATGACTACCATCTGCTTTACTGCTAGTCGTTACTGGCTAGTAAAAGTAATGAAAATGCTTGCATTGTGTGAAGCACCTTTTTCTAGACATTTTCTGTGCTGTGCATGCCCATGCAGTCAGCTTTTGAGGCAAATGCACAAAAAGGTGACTTGCCAGATGTTAGGTATCAATATTCACAACAATGCTGGGATTATATGTTACATAACCCTAAGATGAACCTTTGTTGTTTAATTTTTCTTGATGAAGAAACAAATCTGCCATAGACAAATAAATTAAAACATGGTCAAGATTTAAAGGGATAGTTGAATCAAAAATAAAGATTGTCATCATTTACCCATGCTAATGTCATTCCAGATATCTAGACAACCTGTTTGAAAGAATGAAAGTTGTCTGGATGCATTGACTTAGATTTCATTTATTATTATTTTTAGTTTATTTTGTGTGTAATGTTCTACAGAAGAAAGTCATAAAGATATGAGACAACATGAGGGTAAGTGAAGTTTTTTTATTTTATGTATAAACTATCCCTTTAAATTAGCTCACTATAACAACTTATGGTTTCATTATTGCACCTCTATAACCATTTCCTAATTTTAAGCCAGAAATTTGTATGAAAAGGAAGTGCAACTGTGCTCAGTCTTTTGAAACATAAAGGGTATCCGTAATATTAAGCTGCTTAATTGTTGACGTAGATTACGTAGTGTTTGCTTCAAATTATTCAATTGTTTATGAAAGATTTCAATAGATTGGATGGTGTTTAATTTACCTTTAGTGTACATGGTTTGCAGGGTTAATAGTAATTGAATAATTTGGATAACGTTCATTGTGTTTACTTTTTGTTTTAATTATTATAAGAGTTCAAAAGGACACCGACCTCACTTGTTTTCCCACAGTTTTTGACCTATTAACATTTCACAGAAGAGTTGTCTAGTCATTTTGTGGAATTACACTTCCCACACTGTGTTATATTTGTCTTTCTGAAATGCTGCAGGGTCTGATCTGTAACTGGTATCTTTGTGACCCCTTGAGAATCTTCAGACTTGATGTCTAGCCAGATAAGGCTTGTAAATCATTTTTGATACATGTGTGACTAACAATAATTATAACCACATATGAATCTAAAGATGAGTTTCAATGTTCCAAGTGATTTTGAATTAGATTACTATATAGATTTTGTAAAATGTAACTTTCTGTTGGTTCTGTTTGATGTTTGGAATGAAGGTTTGTTTGTTTATGTAGAGATTTGTTAATTTATGTTCCATTTCTAGAACCTACTGTTCGTTTTACTATAATGTACCTGATTTGAAATGATTCCAAAAAATACATGTGTCCATTCAGGTACATAAAAACACTTACTGTTCATTCCGACTGGGTTCTTATTTTCAGAATAAAAGGAAATGTGTTTTATTTCTCAGCAAGCTACTTTAAGGTGTATTGCTCTTCAGCCTTGAATGTAGCCCGATACTGCATCCTGTCATGGTTTAGCCTTTTCGTTTTTGATGGAAAGGAGAATGAATTTAGTCTGCTTTGCTCCTAATCACGTTTTGTTTGAAAGGATGTTCAATTTGCAACTTGCAATTTTTAATATAATAAATACATTGAAAATAAATATCTTGGTGTCTGTTGTTTGAAATGTTAAAATTTACATGATTATAGTGTAAGGAACTAAAAGCTAACCTATTTTATATATATAAAAAAGAATATTTTGACTAGTTAAGTCAGTTATTTTTATATTTTGCTGTACTGTGTCAGAAGGAAATCACAGTTTACATTTCCAAACATTCATTTTGCCATTAATTGTAATAACTGATAGTGAGATTTTGTTTGCACAAGGAGTCAGACAACAGCCAGAGCTCCACACAGAGATCAGATCTCATCATTGTCCAATCTGTCTGGAATGACATGAAGAAACAGAACAAATTAAGACAGACTAAATTCAGAAGAACTGTGGCAATGACTCCAAGATGCTTCAAGAGACCTACCTGCAAACCTACAGCACTGTTAAATGTTTTTGTTCGGTTTCTTCATAATTTTGACCACCACTGTATATTGAGGAGGTGGGCTAAAGGAGATAAAAAATAAAAATAAAAAAAAAATTAAGACAGTAATAATATGCAATATAGCTTTTAACATCTATAGATTTATATTAATATAGTGTTTCAAAGCAAGACCCTTTCATAAATCAAATCTCAATATCAAAACACTGATTTTCACCACGTGATGTCCTAGCAGTTCTAGGCTTTGCACAGTGGTTTAGTTTTAAGTTCCGTCTAGTGGTGAACGATAATGTCTTGAAAGTATTACAAATATATATTAGAGTTAGTGTATCATTTAAAAGTAAGACCCTTTAATAAATAAATTCTCAATATCAAAACATACCGAAACAATTTCATACACGAAGGTCTGGAATATTCAGTGGAATCATTGCACAGTGGTTTAGGTTTGAACTCCCTCTAGTGGTGAAGAACTAGAAAAGTGTTGAGAACTTGAAACTTGAAAAGAACTTGAAAGTGTTACAAATGTTATTTTGTTGCTCTAAATGAATGAATGAATGATGATACCACAAGGGGCGAAGTTTGGTGTTTCTGAAGTTATCTCTAACTGGTTATGCACCTTAAATTAACATTAGCAATTATCATATTCAACTATTCCGTGTGTATATTGACTATATAATGGATATTGTTTACTCTGTGACAGGTATTAGTTTAATTCAATTGAAGGTGCTGATGCTGAAAAAAATACGGCATTGTCACGTGGTACCAGTAACCTTTCACAGCGCTGATCAGAACAGATGTTTGTGTGATGACTGGAAAAATCGTGTGTTTTAGATTTATAACGTTGTAAGGCTGTATCAATCCCGGTATACAGGCTTATTTTATAGTACAAGAGTCTTATATCGATACCTAACATTTGGTAAGACCAAAAGCATCAACTATTTGAAAGGCTCGAACTAGTGGCTCGGTGTAAGCAGAGATTCGGTTTGTGAACCACTAGCGCCCTCTGGAGGAAGTCAACTTCCTTCTGGAAATGTTATGATGCAGCAGAATTGTTGCAAAACAGCCTTAAAGGTTCCTGATACCGTTGTTTAGTTTGTTTCTAGGGGGAAATGATATCAGTAACACCTGCTTTAATTTAACGCAGTAGGACTGATTGACTCTCGTCTATGTGGTAAGTGATGTGCTCTTTATATTTCAGAAATAATGTTACTTTTGAAAAAGAATCAAAGAAACGAAAAAGATTGGTACGTTTTAAATGAGGCCCGAGTTCAGTATTTACAGTGCCCTGCAAAGGTATAAAGGTATAAAACTAGTTGTTTTTAATTACATGCAACGTTTCCCACACCACAAAACACACATTTTGGTGCACAGTGGATATAAAAAGGAAAGTTGGTCTGTTTCCATCTGACAAGTAAATCTTGAACAGAGGATCCAAACACTGGTGTGTTAATTGTCTTACAAAGGCCTATTCACAATCTGAATCATAGTAGCTTAATGTGTCATTGTTTGTGCTGTCTACAAGTGTTTTACCAGTGTGAAACTGGTACATGCCTTTAATGCTAATGTGCTTTAATGAGCTACTGTGATTGTTAAAAAAGGTGACTGTTCAAACAATTATTGTGGATGGGGCCTAAATACTCACACATTTTTTATTTTCTTAAATAAACAGTATCATAGCAGGTTTTCATGAATTTAATTAATTTTCACTTCTGAAAACAGCATAGACCTTTTCTCACAGAAACTCTGGCAGTGCGTTTTCGCAACAGTCAAAGCAGACAGTGGTCTCTTATTTACCTTTATAGAGTTTACCCTGCTCGATCATTATATGTTGGTCATTTAAAGAAATTAAATGTATTGGTTGACTCCTAAATTCAAAATATTCTATAAAATACCATAGAAAAGCTTACAAGGTAACAGACACTCCTTTGCTTAGGTTACAGTAGTAGTCAGCTAAAATGTTGAGTGTTTACCTGCTAGTAATATTTTATATTTAATCAGGACTTATTTATGAAATTATACAATCTGTTTAAAAGGACTAACGATAAGGATGAAATGTTCCCATCATCAGCTGAAAATTCAGGTAATGAAATTACATCTCACTCTTGTTTTGCTACAATATTATATACAGCTATCTTGTATTCATTGTTTCTAAATGAGGTACACTACCAGTCAATAGATTTTGTTACGGTAAGATTTTAAATGTTTTATTAAAGGTCTCTTCTGCTCAACAAGCCTGCATTTATTTGATCCAAAGTACCGCAAAAGCAAACAAACAAACAAAAAAAAAAAAACATTTTAATATATTTTTACTATTTTAAATAACTATTTTTTAATTTGAATTTGTTTTAAAATGTAATTTATTGCTGTGATTTAAATTTGTATCATCATTACTCCAGTCGCATGATCCTTCCAGAAATCATTTTAATATTCTGATTTGCAGCTCAAAAAACATTGATTATTTTTATTATCATTATGTTAAAAACAATAGAATTTTTGGTGAATAGAAAGTTCAGAAAAAACAGGATTTATCTGAAATGTGATGTCTTTATCACTTTTGATCAATTTAGAGCATCCTTGCTAAATAAAAGTATTGGACATACCCTCTCATTTAATGTTTTAAAGATGTTTCTAATGCTTATCAAGGCTGTTTTCACTTGATCAAAAATACAGAAAAAAAAGTAATATTGTAAAATATTATTATGATGTAAATCAATGTTTTTCTGTATTAATATACATTAAAATTTAATTTATATCTGTAATTAAAGTTGAATTTCCAGAATCATTATTCCAGTCTTCACTGTCACATGATCCTTCAAAAATCATTCTAATATGCTGATTTATTATCAGTGCAGGAAACAATTGCACTGCTTAATATATATATATATATATTTTTTGGAACCTGTGATACTTTTCTTCAGGATTTTTTGATAAGTAAAAGGTTAAAAAAAGAACAGCATTTATTTAAAATAACCCTCTAACTCTAGCACAGTCTTTTCTAATTCTATTCTTTATATTATGCTCTTTTAGATTTGTACTCTATCCACTTACTTACTGCTTGATTTCTCAAAAAAAGCTTCTCTGTATACAATTAACAAAAAAGCTAAAAGAAGACCTAACACTATCTATTTTCTTTTATTTATTATGTACTTTAAAAATCCTTGCTACAGGTACTGCGTTAGGCTAAATGAGACATGTCGTAGCACTTGCATGTTATTGTTCTTTTGTTGATTTCGATTGCTTCCATTGTACTCCTTTGTAAGTCACTTTGGATAAAAGTGTCTGCTAAATGTAATGTAATGCAAAATAGAAAGGTTTTCTAACAATATACACTACTGTTCAAAAGTTTGGGGTGAGTACATTTTTATTCTTTCTTTTTATGAAAGAAATGAATACTTTTATTCACCAAAGATGTGTTAAATTAATAAAAAGTGATGGCATAGATTTATATTTTGAATAAGTGCTGTTGTTTTTAACTTGTTATTCATCAAAGAATCCTGAAAAAAGAATCACAGGTTGCAAAAAAAATATTTGGCAGCACAACTGTTTCCACAGTTGATCATTCTAATAATAAATCAGCATATTAGAATGATTTCTGAAGGATCATGTGACACTTCAGACTAGAGTTACAGATGATGAAAATTCAGCTTTGCATAACGGGAGTAAATTATATTGTAAAGTATATTAAAATAATAATAAAAAAACATTATATTGTAATAACATTTAGCAATATTACTGTTTTTTTTTTTTCTGTATTTTTGATCAAATAAATGCAGCCTTGATGAGGCTTCTTTAAAAAACATTAAATGTGAGGGTGTGTTCTAGTGTTATGCGATATGCTCAATTTTCATATCGTCCTATCGTCAGCCTTTGAGATCGCCGATACACGATACTATCGTGCTACTTTATTTAATTACCCATGTACTAAATTCCTTATTCGTTTTGTACGGGTAGTCTTGTTTATGGGCAGGTGACTTGCGTGTACAGAGCGCTGACGGTAGTTCCACTTTACTTTTGGTTTCATTCTCTGCTATCCGCTATTTTCAGTGAGCGGTAGGCTAAATGTGCGTGCACGAATGTAAATCAGTTTATCTTTCTTTACCCGTCATATTGCGACAATGTTACCGCTATATAAAATGTGGAGATGCGATGCGCGTGAATAAGGAGCTAACAACCACGGAAGCGTCGCGTTTTTAAGGTGGAACTGGAGCGTCAATAAGAAGCTGCAAATAAGAAGCTGGATTCAGCCTCCTCGCATATGTTTAGCTCCATTTTATCTTAGCATATTTCTAATTAACGTGCATACAGATGTTACTGAGGTGAATGTTTGTGTTTACTATACAGACGGATAGTTATTTTAAAAAGCAGGGCTCCGACGCCCCGCGGCAAGTTTCTGAAGCATCCTAGAAGCGTTTCTCCGCCCTGCTTAGCTAAATATAAGCGCCTAGTCTATTTTTGACGGATAATAATAATAATAATAATAATAATAATAATAATAATCGTCTTGCTATCGTCACAGGCATCAGCAACAGACGATATCTCTGACTATCGTCGATACACGATACTATCGTCTATAGGCACAACCCTAGTGTGTCCAAACTTTTGACTGGTGTATATGTATTTATATAAATATATAATATATATATATTACTGCTTTTGCTGTTTTTTGAATCAAATAAATGCAGGCTTGGTGAGCAGAAGAGACTTCTTTAAAAAAACATTAAAAATCTTTTTGACTAGTAGTAAAATTCCCATAGCACTCTCAAATAATCACATTCACTTGTCAAATGTCCAGGGAAATGCCACAGTCAGCCATTATTTGGATCATTTGCATCCTCTGAGTCCTTTGAGACCAATGGCTCTGACAGGTAAGAGTAGTCTTCCTTGAGGTTTCCTGAAAAGGCAACAGAAATGGCTATCATGTATAGACTGTTCGAAATATTTATTTGGGAACACTTTACAGTAGGAATAAAATAAACATATTTTAAAAATAAGTATAAAAATTATGTATTTATCATCATTGTATTTATTAATAACATTAATATGTTTTTAAAAAGTCTTATTTTAAAGTGCTACCATTTATTTATTTATTTTTCCCTCAGATATGGTACCTATGAATCTTTTGGACTTGGGGCCTTGAACACTGAAGATGCAGATAGCATTTTTGATAATTCTAATGGAGGGTACAGTGACACCTGTTCATCCACCTGGGGTGCAGACATTTTGTCAAACTGGGAGAGGCCTTTTATCATGTCTTCCCAAAGGTCCAGGTCTCCATTTTCAGACAGTGGCAGAGAGAGCCAATACTCAACATCCAACCTCTCTGATTCCTCCAGTCTGTACTCTCCTTCACGCTCTCGGCCAGCACCGATTGGCTCACGGGGCAGAGACAATCATTCATACGTGCACAGAAACTACAGGGGAAGAGGTGCTGTTGTACCTGAGGCTAAAGCACAAGATGTAGGGGTATGTCTGGTGTCTAGTTTAAAAGCAATGACTTCTAGTGTTGAATTTTCTCAATCTCTTCTCTTCCACAGTGCTGTAGTCAGAACCCGTCTATTTGCATAGAGAGATACTACTCAAAATCAGCTGCTTTGGTGTTTCGAGGGACCAAGAGGAAGATGATGGAACCAGTGCCTCCTTGCATGATGGTTAAAAAAAAGAGGATAATCAGAGCAACTCCCAGCATGAGCAGCATTGTGGGTATGTGATGAGCTGTTTTATTTACCAAACATGATTTAAAAAATTGACAAAGTGTCTATTGTTAAATCAGTGCACGTTCTTTACTGTGTTTTTAACTTTACTTTATTTTTTTTGTTCTGTTTTTTTAGGACCACACATTTCAGAGGTAAGAATTCACAATCAAAGATGCCACAAAAGCAGTCCAGTGACACTACAGTTTTTTTGCTTTTCTACAGGACAGTTGTATTTCTTCCGATACCAAGGAAGTAAATAAAGAACATGGTATGTAATGGCTTTGGTATTTCTGTTGTTTATTAATTTGGGACAAAGTTGTAATTCACACCATAATAATATTTGAGTGCAGAGCTTGGAAAGAAAGTTCGAGCCAGAGAAAAGCGCAGAAGACGACGAGAGAAGAATCATGAAAAATATGGAGACAAGCACAGGTGAACACTGTGATTTTAACTCACTTATGGTTGAGATCAATCATTGTCTAGATTGATTTTGCAAAATATTTATTGTTTAAATCTATTATAAAAAAAATCAATTATTATTTAATGGCAGAACTTGACAACTTTTGCTGTATTCCTTTTAGAATTGGTGAAATGATGAATTATGATATGTAAAAAGAGTAAAAATATTACATTTGCTTGCACCAATAAAATATTTTAAATTCTATATTTGCATTAGCTATATAATAGATATTGATTTTTTTTTTTGTTTTTTGAAGAAGTCTCTTTGCATTTATTTGATTCAAAGTACAGCAAAGCAGTAAAACTTAGATTTTTTTTGTGTATAATTTTTAGCATTGTTTCTCCAGTCACATGATCCTTCAGAAATCATACTAATATTCTGATTTGCTGCTTAATAAACACTTGTTGTTGTTGTTGTTGTTGTTATTATTATTATTATTATATTAGTAGTTTTTTTTAGGTTTCTTTGATGAATAGAAAGTTCAGAAGAACAGATCTTCAGAGAAAATAGTGGTGAAATAGAAGTCTTCATCATCACTTTTGATCAATTTAAAGCATCCTTGCTAAATAAAAGTATTTATTTCTATAATTTATTTTGCCCCCAAAAACTGACTTTTGAATGGTAATACTGTATAATGTTACAAATGCTTTTTATTTCAGATCAAATGCTGATCTTTGGATCTTTCTATTCATCAAAGAATCCTGAAAACATGTACTGAACTTTTTAAATATTAAATATTTTAAATATTGACAATGGTAATAAACAAAATTCTGGAACAGCAAATCAGCATATTAGAATGATTTCTGAAGGATCATGTGACGCTACAGACTGGAGTACTGATGCTGTAAATTTAGCTTTGATCAGAGGAATAAATTACTTTTTTTAAATGTATTCAAATAGAAAGCAGATATTTGAAATAGTAAATATATTTCAGAATATTACTGCTTTTACTGTATTTTGGATCAGATAAATCCAGGCTTGATGAGCAGAAGGGACTTCTTCTTTAAAAAGCATTACAAATCTCACTGTTCACTGTACTTGTGATTGGTAGTGTACATCTAGCAATAAATGTCAAGGTAAATACAAGTTTCTGTCACTTTTGTATTCATAGTGCATAATTTATTTTTATTTATTATTTTTATTAGGTGGGCTTTTACATGTGCTTTTTGTAAATTCCACACATTTGAAGACAAAGACATTGAGAAACACTTTGGAAGCACGTATCACAAGGAGACTCTTGACTATATACGACGACAAGCCAAATTTGATGACAAGGTCATCAGTTTTTTGCATGTGAGGCTTTTGAAATATTTTTTCCCCTTAGTGTTTTAGTCTGGATTTGTATTATATTTGTTGATGTACTGTACATTTACACCATTCTTATATTTCACAGGATTGCATGGTTCACAAGTTTCATAAAACTGTCTCTACTCTACACAAACTTAAGTTTTCCTGTGGACGAAGTAAAGACGAATGGGCAAAAATAATGGAAGGTATGACTCCGCTCAAGCCAACATCACATTATATGCTAAATAAATACACTGATGTATTGTAATGCATACAGCCCTCCCCCCACTTGGCTGTATCATTCTACATCCTACAAATATTGACACACTCTATTTAAACCTCTTGTGCTTACAGGGGTGACAGAGGATGATTACATGAGAAGGATGGAGGTGGTTTACTGTGTTGCGTGTGACATTCACATTCCTGTGGTTTTCAGCTCTGTACAGCAACATCTTCATTCACTCACTCACCTTAAGAGCAAAGTGGTAACATGTCTCTGTCCTCTCTCCTCTAAATATGCTGAACTATCATTTTTATTTTCCATATATATATATATATATAGTTGAAGGCAAAATTATTGGGCCCCTTATAAAATATTTCATTATTTTTCAAATAACTCCCAAGTGTTGTTTAACAGAAAGATGATTTTATCAACACATAAAAAATAATACTTTATTCAGGAAGCTTTTAGGGGTTGTAATACAAATAGAAATAAATGTATAACCAAGAATTTTAAAAAGTCTACTTGTCAAAATTATTAGCCCTCTGATGTTAATAGTCAGTAGTGTATCCCTTTTGCTTGATAACAGCCTTTAGTCATTTGCTCTAGTTCTCAACAAGTTTCAAGCATGTCTCCTGAGGAATGACAGCGCATTCTTCCTTAGCAAATCTCTCAAGCTCCTCCAGATTTGTTGGTCTTCTGGCACAAACTCTGGACTTTAGTGTGCCCCACAGGCTTTGTGCAGGCCAGTCAAGTACACTCACTTTGCTCATTTGGAGGTATTTCTTCACCAGAAGTGAGGTATGCTTTGGGTAGTTATCATGCTGGAAGACAAAATGTTGACCCAAACCAAGTTTCCTTGCAGACTGAGGTTGTCTTTCAAAATCTTTTTATAGTCTTACTTTTTTTATGTTTCCTTCAACCCTGACGAGATTCGCAGTTCCAAATGCACTGAAACATCCCCACAGCGTTATACTCCCACCACCATGTTTCACTGTAGGAATGGTGTTCTTGGGGTTGAATGCCTCTCTTCTTTCTGCAAACATAGGCAACATCACTATGGCCAAAAAGCTCTGGTTTTGTCTCATCTGACCAAAGGACACGTGTCCAGTATGCATCACATTCCCCCAGGTTGTCCTTAGCAAACTTCATTTTAGCTTGGAGGTGTCTCTTCTTCAGAAGTGGAGTCTTTCTTGGTTGCCAACCTCGCAGTTCATTCCTGTGCGGGGCTCTAGTGACTCTCTTCATTGAGACATCAATTCCAGACTTGGCTAGGTCATGAACTAGTGTCTTGCCAGTTGTTCTTGAGTCTTTAGAAACCCCTCTGACTAGTTTTCTTTCCAAAGTTTTTGAAATCTTTCACTTCCTGCCTCTGCCCGTCTTGTTCTCCACTGTGTTGGTCTCTTTAAACGTCTTGATAATGCATCTCACTGCAGTTCTTGACACTTGAAAACGCTTTGATAAACGTGTGTATCCTTCTCCATCTTTATGAGCATTAACAATTCTTTCTCTCCAAAGTCCAAGTCTATATATGTATATATAGCATTCATAACCTCATTATTTTTGGCATGTTCTATGTTGCAGTCTTATGTTAAACTGCTTAAAATTACTTTTTTCCACATCAATCTACACTAATAAATAATTGCTTAAGTATTCTTTGAGACATATGAAATTTAGCTCAGAAGCATTCATATCACTTGTGTAGATGTTACTACACTTCGAGTGGAGTTAACCTGTGGCATATTCATTTGAATGAGTATGATCTGGAAAGGCACACACCCCTCAAGAAGGTTCACAGAAGTATGTAGCCTCCGTTATGAACAACTAGGACTCTTCTTAGAGCTGGCCTCCTGGTCAAACTGAGCAATTGATGAAGAAGATTGAAACAATGTGAAAAGGAGTATGAACACTGTGTATATATAGAGGCTTTTTCCTCATTTTGCTACTTTTTTTTTTTTTTTTTTCCGCAAAGGCGTATAAGGAGCAGTTAAAAAGAGACAGCGTGGTCACAGCTAAAGCCATAATAAATAATGATAATGTGAAGGTGCGCTACGAGAAGTACATGAAGGTAATGACTTTGGTGGCATATTGGAATACATTTAGAAAATAATGTTTTTGAAAGAATATGTATATCTATATGTGTGTATATATATAATGTAAAAGGTATATCTCTTTTTGTTTTACAGGGAGAAGACCCATTTGGAGCCGATGCCAATGACACAAGTTCTGATTCTCAGGATCCTGAGAGATCTGATGAGGCAGAGGAAGGCGAAGAAAATAGCGACTCATAATAATGGACAAAAGGAGTACTGAATAGAGAAAAAAAGACTCTTTCTACTTTACTTTCTTGTTCTATAACTTCAAATGCTCAGGCATCTATACATTTCACATGACCTTGCAACATAAAAGGCCTGAGAATAATATTGAGTTCATAATTCATGCCACATTGATTCTTAGTTATAAGTGCAGGCTAGTGTTGTCTTCTGGTAAGTGTTGTCCTCTGATAAAGTGTCGGCATTCTACTTTTTTTTTGTTTTGTTTTGTTTTGTTTTTTTTGTATTCACAGTGCAGCCTGAGACGAATTCTGTCTACTTGGGCCAGGTTGTGCTGTGTTTGTTGTAGCAATGTTTTGCACAATATTTTTCATATTTAAATGCAGATGTTACATTTTGTTCCCTATAATATTTGGGATTGGAAATTTGCCTTTTCACTGTTTGTTCTGAGATGAGATGGTGTGTTGACCATTAAATGTTCACTTTAAACTAGATGTGCTTGCTGTGAAATATGTTTAACAGCTTTAATTATTCATTTTACCCTTTGGAACTGTATTTATGACTGTTCTATAGGAAGAATACTGGAGCCAGCTGCACTGGAAGTCCCTCTGCTGGAGAAAACAAACAATAACAGCTATGAGAAGCTTAAAAGAAAATCTGTTTGGGATGAAATCAAATAGGTTTGAAATATGAGGCTTTATCAGTAAGAGGACTGACACACTGTATTTAAGTTATTAACTTCCCTTAATGTGGAGTGAAATGGCAAAATAGCAAGATTGCAATTCAAATTGATTAAAGTTAATTTTATTTTTATGTGTTAATTATATGTACACACACACACACACACACACATCTATCAGTGAAAATATCTACTTTTTAAAAATGCAAGCTTAAATAATTTTGGTCTCTGACAAGATTGAGTTTTATTTAAAGTAAAGAAATTAATAAGATGTTAAGTCATCTCTGTAACTATTTTCTGTAGGTATGTCTAGTTCAACTGTTGTCAAATTTTTTAATTTGATAAGTATTGGATGAAGTATTGGATGATGCTCTGAATAGAGTATAGGTCTATTTTGCACGCCGCAGTCTGAATGAATATATACAGGTCCTTCTCAAAAAATTAGCATATTGTGATAAAGTTCATTATTTTCTGTAATGTACTGATAAACATTAGACTTTCATATATTTTAGATTCATTACACACAACTCGAAGTAGTTCAAGCCTTTTATTGTTTTAATATTGATGATTTTGGCATACAGCTCATGAAAACCCAAAATTCCTATCTCAAAAAATTAGCATATCATGAAAAGGTTCTCTAAACGAGCTATTAACCTAATCATCTGAATCAACTAATTAACTCTAAACACCTGCAAAAGATTCCTGAGGCTTTTAAAAACTCCCAGCCTGGTTCATTACTCAAAACCGCAATCATGGGTAAGACTGCTGTCCAGAAGGCCATCATTGACACCCTCAAGCAAGAGGTCTGTGGGAAGGAAAAAGTGTGGCAGAAAACGCTGCACAACGAGAAGAGGTGACCGGACCCTGAGGAAGATTGTGGAGAAGGACCGATTCCAGACCTTGGGGGACCTGCGGAAGCAGTGGACTGAGTCTGGAGTAGAAACATCCAGAGCCACCGTGTACAGGCGTGTGCAGGAAACGGGCTACAGGTGCCGCATTCCCCAGGTCAAGCCACTTTTGAACCAGAAACAGCGGCAGAAGCGCCTGACCTGGGCTACAGAGAAGCAGCACTGGACTGTTGCTCAGTGGTCCAAAGTACTTTTTTCGGATGAAAGCAAATTTTGCATGTCATTCGGAAATCAAGGTGCCAGAGTCTGGAGGAAGACTGGGGAGAGGGAAATGCCAAAATGCCTGAAGTCCAGTGTCAAGTACCCACAGTCAGTGATGGTCTGGGGTGCCATGTCAGCTGCTGGTGTTGGTCCACTGTGTTTTATCAAGGGCAGGGTCAATGCAGCTAGCTATCAGGAGATTTTGGAGCACTTCATGCTTCCATCTGCTGAAAAGCTTTATGGAGATGAAGATTTCATTTTTCAGCATGACCTGGCACCTGCTCACAGTGCCAAAACCACTGGTAAATGGTTTACTGACCATGGTATTACTGTGCTCAATTGGCCTGCCAACTCTCCTGACCTGAACCCCATAGAGAATCTGTGGGATATTGTGAAGAGAAAGTTGAGAGACGCAAGACCCAACACTCTGGATGAGCTTAAGGCCGCTATCGAAGCATCCTGGGCCTCCATAACACCTCAGCAGTGCCACAGGCTGATTGCCTCCATGCCACGCCGCATTGAAGCAGTCATTTCTGCAAAAGGATTCCCGACCAAGTATTGAGTGCATAACTGAACATAATTATTTGAAGGTTGACTTTTTTTTGTATTAAAAACACTTTTCTTTTATTGGTCGGATGAAATATGCTAATTTTTTGAGATAGGAATTTTGGGTTTTCATGAGCTGTATGCCAAAATCATCAATATTAAAACAATAAAAGGCTTGAACTACTTCGAGTTGTGTGTAATGAATCTAAAATATATGAACGTCTAATGTTTATCAGTACATTACAGAAAATAATGAACTTTATCACAATATGCTAATTTTTTGAGAAGGACCTGTATATACAGTTGAAGACAAAATTATATTTCCAAAGTGATGTGTAACAGCAAGAGAATGTTTTCACATTATTACATTTTTTTTTTTATTTTTTCTAGAGAAAGTCAGATTTTTTTTTTTTTTCATAGTTGCTTGAATAAAATAAATAAAAAAACTGCTAAGGTCAATATTATTAACCCCACTTAAGAAATTATTAGTTTGTTTAGCTATAAAACAAACCACTGTTGTCCAATGACTTGCCAAATTAACCTAATTTGCCTGTTTAACCTACTTAAGTTAAATTGCTCTTTAAGCTGAGAATTAGTATTTTGCAAAACAACTAGCAAAATAATATGCACTGTCATCATGGCAAAGAAATTAGTTTGGACTTGAGAGAAAGAATTGTTAATGCTCATAAAGATGGAGAAGGATACACACATTTATCAAGAACTGCAGTGAGATGCATTATCAAGAAGTTTAAAGAGACCAACACAGTGGAGAACAAGACGGGCAGAGGCAGGAAGCAAAAGATTTCAAAAACTTTGGAAAGAAAACTAGTGAGAGAGGTTTCTAAAGACCCAAGAACAACTGCCAAGACACTAGTGAATGACCTAGCCAAGTCTGGAATTGATGTCTCTACGAAGACAGTCACTAGAGCCCTGCACAGGAATGAACTGCGAGGTTGCTGACCAAGAAAGACTCCACTTCTGAAGAAGAGACACCTCCAAGCTAGAATGAAGTTTGCTAAGGACAACCTGGGGGAATGTGATGCATACTGGAAACGTGTCCTTTGGTCAAATGAGACAAAACTAGAGCTTTTTGGCCATAGAGATGTTGCCTATGTTTGGAGAAAGAAGGGAGAGGCATTCAACCCCAAGAACACTGTTCCCACAGTGAAACATGGTGGTGGGAGTATAATGCTGTGGGGATGTTTCAGTGCATTTGGAACTGGGAATCTCGTCTTCTTCTACAAAAATAATTTGTTACTCATAATGTTATGAGTAATGTTATTCAAAATTTTGTAAAGTAAATATTTCAATACAAGTGTTTCACTCAAAAGTAATTTATACAATATGTCAAATCTTTAACCTGTAGCAGCTCAATTCTTGGGCTACTTTTAGCTCAATTCAGACTTGGCCAGCCCCTTTGTAATAGTCTGCCTGTGAAGGTCATGATACTAGTTGTCTGAAATCTTTTGTCTGCTCCAGTGTTTTAAGGGGCCTCTGCCTGACGCTTATCAGATCTGACAGAGAGGCCTGTTATTGCAATCCCGTCATACTGAGTTCACAAGTTACTTTATAAGAAGAAACATTTGTTTCTTTGCATCATGATACAATGGCCAGTTTAAAATTCAGTGTGTCTGCTGAAGATACATGCCATCTTTATAGAGTAAAGACGTAAAGTGTCTGTTTTTGACATTTCCTTCCCTCTAATGAGACCGGGACTCAGCGTCAGCTGGGTACAGTAGTAGGTATGTTCAAAATGTGACAAAATCTTATTACTTTAATGATTGTTCCCATTGAAGCATCATGACTCATTATGAGGTCTGAAATGACAGAAATTAACAGTGGAAACTAATTTGTCACTAAAGTTGTAAATATAAATAAACATTACTGGAATATGTTTTACAAGGAAATAGTTTTTCAACTTCAAAAATTCATGATTAATACAATGTGTTACTTGCCTTTTATTTATGAAATTGACTAGCAGTTTCTGAGTGAGAATTGTTTCTACACCAAATGTGTATGCAGACAAGTGACAGATTGTACAATAAATGCTTGTTGATATTCCATTAGACTAGACCAAAAAGAGCTACTTTTGGTGTATAAAGATGTTAAGTGTTGCTTTTGAGTGGAGGGCAAGTGTTTTTCTGTTCTAGATGCTCAAGCTCCGATTTTAATTGGGCATTAAACCCAGTGAGAGTTTGATTGTAAAACTTTTATCTAGGGTACGGCCTTGGATTTATTTGTGTCTGTGTGTATGTTTATGTGTGTGTGTGTGTGTTGCCCAAGGGAAAAGAGCACAAATCCAGAACTGGCACTTTGTAAGCACTTGCACAGATGATGAGCAGTAATTATGCTTTAATGATTTCTTTAGGGCATCTCTCCCTCCCTACCGCGCTAGCTCTCTCTCTCTCAGTGTCTTTCTTCTTACTCACTCCCCCTAAATTAAGACTTATTTTGAAAACATTTGGTGATGAAATGCAGCTTAAGTCCTCTAATTGCCACACGAACCTCATGCGGGCATTTTCGCTTGGCATCTTTGATGTCACATGCCCCTGCCTGGGTGTACCGATTGGTGCTTATTGGCTGTAATTGGGACAAGTTGTTTTAAAAAGGGCATCCGCTGCATGACTTTGATGGCTGCAGTGGCCTCGCCATTGCTCAGAGTGGAGGAACCCTCCCCCAGCATGCACCCACGAGCACTAAGGCCCTGTCACTTATTAAAGGAGGTTGTCACCACAAAGTGACAGATGTCCTGATAGGATCTGGCTGAGTCTTTGGCCCCCGCCTGGCTTGTTAGTACACATGGTTCAAGGGAAGAGAACTGTTGGTTGTTTTAATAACTGTTACTTGTATTCTTCGGAGGCCTCCGTCTTTCCCACCCTCTGTTCCTTGCTCATTCTTCGGCGTGTATCCGTCTCTCTCGCTCGCCCGTCTCTCTCTTCTTTTTCTTCTGCTAGGAGGTGTTTTAAACCCCTCGTAGCTGCTCTCAGATTCTGAGCTCTGTTCTCGTTCTCTCCCTGAGGTGCTGGCCTTGTCATGTCAAGGGTTCAGTGCCATCCGAATGTTTTTAAAGCTCCATTTTCGCTCTGCGCTGCCCCCCTGCTTGTCACATGAAGATGAGGCTGGTGTCCTGGGGTACACACCTGGCACTCTCAGTCCCTCACAATCCCCCATCAACCCTAAGCAGCCCTCTGGAGAGCGGCCCGTCCTTTTAGGTTTTTTCCACAGGTAAAATTGTGAAAAACCTTGCAAGGCCCCCGGTTCCCCCGGAGGTAAAATCTATAATGGAGTTTTGATTCAAGCTACAAGGGCCTTGAAAATTGACTGCTTTAACCACACAGCTGCCTTTCAGAAGGTCAGCGCTGCACAGAGACAAGAGAAAATCATTGGCCCAAACAGGGCTGGAAAAGGCCAGAACAGCTCACCACAAATTACACACCAGCAGGGCACCGTGCAGAAATGCATTTTTTCCCCAGCAGTAACTTTTATTTGTGAGGTATGGCTTCTTAAACTTTCACATTTTTCAACATAAATTATTCAAAATGTAAACTTATTGAATTATGGAACTTCCAAACTAATAACAGTTTTCATGCATGCGGCACTCGGCTCTCAAGGATACAGAAAGTGGTGGGTCTGCATGTGTTTGATATTCTTTGATGATTGTGTGAGGTCAGAAAGCTGGAGTAGCTATAAAGAGAATATTTTTATTGGTCTCAAAATGTGACTTGTAATATACTTGGGTCTCTGTTAGCTGGAAACTACTTGTAGCAAAAGATAGAGGGCGCTATAGTATAGCATTGCAGTATTTACTCGAAGAGTTTTTTGAACACATTCAAAGATTTATTTCAGTGTCAGTCAAGGTTTTTGTCATTTGATGTCAGCTGACACATAACTGTTCTGTTTTGCAAAGCTCTTGTTATATTCCATCATATGTCACCCTGTCATAGCAGGAGGGAATTCTATCCATTTATCCAGATGATCACTAAATACGTTTTTTAATCGATTAAATTAAATTGAATTTAATTTTCAAATCACTGTATTAGAACCCAAACTATGTGAAACCCTACATGATATTATACTTCTACTCAAAATATTTAATAATTCATCCTCCTCCCTCTTGTGAAACTCCCTCATCCTTCTCCTGAACTAGGTGTTGATATGAGAAGTCAAACAAGGCATTAAATTTCCATTGCTGCTGGAATCTTTGACAATCATTGCTTTATCATCAAATTGATTGAGATGAACTGAGAATTCCTGACTTATGATTCTCGGTCTCACATCACCGATGGCAACTGCATGTTTGTTAGAGGAAATAAAAAAACACCTGCCAAGAGTAGTCATTACTTCCTGTCAGGACTCTTTGAAAGTAAAGCTACCTGACAGTTAAATTCAGCTTCTGACAGAAGCAAACTTGTTGAATTCCCACAGAAGTTAATACTCTAAATACTCGTTGTTGCAATCAGTTAAACATCCCCGGGAGGCTCAACAGAGTTTCCCTTTGAACAAATACCCGAGGGAGGCCAGCCTGGGACAGCGCCAGAACCTACAGGTCTTAACGGCAGGTGCTTCTGGGAGTTTATGTAATGAAACAATTGGTAATTTCTCCTGCGACTGTTGGGAGAAAAGATGTCGAAAAAGAGAGGAGAGAAAGAGTTGAGAGTGTGTTTTAAGTAAGAATCTTTATCTGGGCTTAATTTCCCATGCTTGAGCAGAGTGGAGGATTTTTTTCCTCCTTACAGATCTTTTTGTCAGATCCTGCCTACCCAAGATAGACCCAGGGGCACTCTAAGAACATACACATCACCTAGATTTGCCTTCCAGCCCACTTCCCTCTCCAGCGATCGCTCCCTCGATCCCCGACGGCTTCTTTGTGCAGCAAAGACGAGAGAACGTTTTAGAAATCAAATTTCACTTTGTCAGGGGAACCTGGAACAGACTCTAATTTGAATAGATTTAATAGAGCATAATTGTTGCAAATACATAGTCACATATCTCCCCAGATTACTAAAAGCTTGAACAAAAGAAAGCTTTGAAAAGTCTAAATGACATCTCCTGTTAATGCAGTGCCAGTGGAATAGCGTTTTGAAGAATTATGAACAATTGCCTGCATTAAGTAATCGTAGACTTGATTTAAATGTTAGTTTTAGGCACACAAATTCTTATGACCGCACTTCCATTTAATTTAGTTATATTTCTGGCGGTCAATAAAACAACATGGCACATTCTTTTTCATCTTTATTTAAAATACATAAAAAATGCAATTCATACATACACTGACTGTAATGTACTTTTTCTATTGCAAATAATTGTAATAAGTATTTTATATGACAAAAAAAAAAAAAAAAAAAAAAGTCAGGGTGACTAATAAAAGAATAAATAAATAAATAAAAAAATCAACAAAATAAAAATTAAATTGTGTTTTATTTAAAACATTACCTAGGAATAATATTTTAACAAAACTACTTCCCTGCTTACAAATTAGTCACAGTCTAAATGCAGAAAACAAAACAAAACAGTGTGTCAAGGTCAATAAGTCTTTTAAAATATCAGATCATTTGACAAGTTGAGGTTATTTCAGGTTCTAAAATGTAGTGAGACTGTTCATTCAAAAACTTACATTAAAGGATTAGTTCACCCCAAAATTAGCTTATTATTTACTCACCCTCAAGGCATCCTAGGTGTATATGACTTCATTCTTTCAGTTGAATGCAATCTGAGTTATATTAAAAATTGTTCTGGCTCCTCCAAGCTTTATATGAAGAGGATGGGTGTTTCTCTTCAACAGTCCAATAAAGCACATCCATCCATAATAAAAAAACTTACACTTTTTCACTCACCAGCCAGTTTGGATACTACTTTTTTAAGTTACCAGCCATTCATAAGTGACAAAGCAACCATTGCAAATCATTTTGTGTCAGTAGGACTGTGTGATTTTGACAGAGAATAATATCTCAATATTTTCTTGGATTGTATCGATAAAGATAATTCGACATTATTTTGCTGAGTGTGTTAATTGTGCTAATATCTTAAGGACTACCATGGACAGCTGACTCCTAGAGTTTTTGACAGTCTTTATATTCTGTGTGGTCAGTTCCCAGCATTGATAAAAATTAATATTTTCCAATAAGTTTAAATTGATTTTTACCTTTTATGAGCATTTTTACCTTTATAAAGCCATTTTTACTAAAACTGAGTCTTTTGAGTCAAATTCTTGCATTTAATCAGTCAATTATAATAATAATACATTTAGGGTGTTACTAAACAAGTTAAATCACTATCAATTAAATTAATCTTTGCAGAAGTTGCATATGAAGTGGCATTTAGATGCATTTACACATGATAATGCAGCTTAGAGAGACATGGAATGCTTTAAACCTGCAGTTACAAATGCATTAAAAAAAAAAAAACTGTAATTATACTTTAAATGTGAAATTAAAACCACCAGTAGGTGGCAGCAAGTGAGTGAGTCAATGCAGTTGATCCGAATCATTTTGGTTTATTCATTCAGGAACAAAACACTGTCATATGTTGCACAGAGACGCAAAACAATGATGTGGCTGTGTTTGGAATGATTTTTGTTTTGGTGAAATAGAGCAAAAACAGCCAATATGTTGTCTAAAACGTAAGTCTCTTGATATTAACTTATTGTTTATTGAACTGCAGTATAAAATCAATAACACATTTGCTCTATTTGTAACCATGTTAATTTTTTAGAAAAAAAAAAAAAAAAAAAAACGATATTGATTAACTATATGACATGATATAAATATATACATTTTCTGCCCCCTTATCTTGAATTATGTGATTATTGTTAATGCATACTTAATAGACTGGATCATGCAGTGAAAGAACGTGTATGTGCACTAAGTTAGTCTACCAGACTCCATCACAGTCGTGTATGCCTGCACTCTGTATGTTTTGTTTGTTTTTTGCAATATACTCGATAATGTCATGATGTCTCACTAGTTAAGTATTTGCACTAAACCTGCACAGATTTGGGTTGCATGAACTTCCCCAAGAAATTAATGAGTGGGCATAACTTATGAAAAGTAACCCACCAGATTGTCTAGTGGTTTGACAGCGTTACCCGCCACAGCTGATTTTTACCCGCATTTAACGGGTTGGCGGGTGTTAATTTCAAACCCTGCTCATACGGCTCCGGGGGTTGAATAAAGGCCTCCTGTAGTGAATCGATGCATTTTTGTAAGAAAAATATCCATATTTAAAACATAATAATCATTTTAAATTAGCTTGTGCTAACAGTTGTACATGGAAGTCGCTCCGGGCAGATGATGCGCCTGTGAGTCTCGCGAAAACCAACATCTGTTTACAGCAGCAAAGAAAGCAAAGTTTCCTCGCTGTAGAAAAGCAAAAACATTTTCCTCTTGGCTTATATCTAAATCCTCCAACATTTATCTTCACAAATCCTTGTTTTGTATTTCAAATTTGTGATCATTGTTTTGTTTTACTCTTTCCACTGCGTGTGCACATTTGTCACTTGGAATGGGTTCCGCATACAACTGTTAGTGCAAGCTAGAGAAAAGTGATTGTTATATTTTAAATAAGGATATTTTTCTTACAAAAACGCATCAATTCACTACAGGAGGCCTTTATTCACACCCCCCGGAGCCATGTGAAGCACTTTTTTTTTATGGATGGATGTGCTTTATTGGGCTTCTTTTGGACTGTTGAACAGAAACACCCACTTATGCAATTATAAAGCTTGGAAGCTTGGATAATTTTTTTAATAATTCCAATTGAAGTCATATACACCTAGGATGCCTCGACAGAGAGTAAATCATGAGCTATTTTTTTTTATTTTTGGATGAACTAAATCATTAAGATTATTTCAGGTTCTAAAATGTAATGCAGTGTGACTGTTTTATTTTTTTTAAGAGTACATAACATACACAGTTTCACCTAATCTCATGTTAATATTGAGTACCTATAGAGTAGTACTGCGTCCTTGATATCTCTAAAAAGTCTTTAGTTTTATCATATTTATAAAAGAAAAATACAGCTTTATGATTCTCTCCGGAAAAAGCCGAGCTTCTGGAGGCGAGCCGTGGGCGGAGCTAAGTTCGACGAGCACTCACACTCTGATTGCCAATAAAACACAGACATTTGATGCCGTTTCACTTACCATCTGCAGTTCTGAATCATGACCGGGATCTTTTATAGCTGGGACCTCTCCATCTTTCATTATCAAATCCAGTGTCGAACTGGACCTTGTATATGAAACATTCATCAACAAACACACTTGCAAACCTCCATTGCTGCCACGGAAAAAGGAACTGCATCCACTGTTCACGTAATGCTGGGTTCTTCGGGAAGCTGAGCGAAGCTATCTTTGCCTTACAACCAAAACCACACTTCTTTAGAGACATTCTTCCCGAGTGAATCCCTTGCAGCAGTGCAGCCGAATGAAGCGTGTTGATGGGAGCGCTCTTTCTCTTGCTCTAGTCGATGTGTGCGCGCTTTTCTTGGAGAAATGCTTATATAAGGAGTTCCACCATCGTCTACGTCATTAAAGCCATGATCAGAAAAAAAAAACAGCCGAAACTTACCAGTACCAACCCAGAAGTAATTTTTCGGCACAGAAATTCTCTGTCAAACTTTGGCCATGTTTAGCATTAGTATCCAACTCTTTAACACTGTAACCAACTCTGTATACACGAAACACCATTGTACCCCGCCTTTAAAAAATATGATAATCAACTTGCACATGTGAACTATTTGTATTTATGCGTTTTATTTTCTTAATCATGGACAGATTACATAATTGACCTCTGAACTGTCATTGTAAATTCTGGCAGGTTACAGTTTTTTTTTTTTTTTTGGATTGTTGATTGCTCACTCATAAATACCTCAACGCCTCTGTTCTCTTGAAAGCATTCCTCTTGTTTGTCACACTAGCATGCTGACAGACTTGTGGCCCATTGGGGGATTTAATAGTGCACAGGTTATCATAAGGATGAGTCAGTCTACTGAGACACAAGGGATGTGGAAGTGGTCTACAGAGAAAAATGTGGGCTGGGGGAGGGAGTGTTGGTGTGGGGGTTTGGAGAAGACGCACGTAGGTAGTGTATTCCTCCATCCCTCAGCACCTTGCCTACGTTGACCAGAGTGTCCATCAGTGCGGTCTCTCGAGTGCTGTAGGAACAGCAGTGCTGGCAAAAATAAAAAACACACCCCAAGAAAGTGCTTTTTTCATGGCCGGAATAGGAGTGATGGATTGGGTTAGCATGAGCACACAATGCATTTGTTACAAAAAGAAGGAGAAAAAAAACAAGGTCTGGCAGAAAAACCCTCAACTGGCAGTTGGCACTGAAATATGTAAGATGTAATACCTACTGAAATATGTAATGATGAAAAAGAACGGTTTAGAAATAATGATTAGTATTTAAGATTTCATGTATCTCATTTGCAAATATATTTGTTTGGCTATCCGCATATGTTTGACTTTTTCAATAACACATGGGTGTCCTTGAAATCTGACTTAACGTGGCCCTCTGTGTGTTGCATGCATCTTCTGACCTTTTTCGCCCATGAAATGTAATTATTTGTGGTTACTGATAGATGTGAAACACGCTCTCCCGAGATTTGTGTAAAGGCAGGCTACCTGCCAATTTGAAGGGAGCGATTCTGAGAGCATAAAATATGAACCACCTTTCTGTGCAATAATTGTCCCAATTTCCTTTGAAGAAGGCAATCATCCTGGATGTTCACCATGAGCTTATTTAGGGATATCCTTTTTTCCATCTAGGTTATATTAATTAATGCATGCCTTAGCTCAAATTAGCCCTCTGAGGAGCAATAACTCAAATTCTTGTATTTATGTAAGTAATAGGTCAGAAAAAACATGCTAAACTGAAATAATTATGCAGTCCAACACTTTGCTTTGAGAATAAACTGCTTGAAAAACCTGATAAAATATGAATGTGTTTAGGGTGCAAATTTGTAAAATATTTACAGCCTAGTATTGGTGGGGCACAGCAGTTAAGTCGGCAGTCAACTTCAATAATTACTAATAAATGAAAGTTTTTCACTGAATTTATTGTTACTCACCTATTTGTGTAACGTGTCAGTGTTTATAACAATAATTATTGATCTGGAAGGTAATCTGGGGAATGCTGGAAGTGCAGAATTCAGTCTTAGAACGCAGTGCTCAGTTGTGATGTGAGAACTCAAGGAGACTGCAGGAGACTCAGCAAGAAGCCCCCATGGGGACTGATCTTATGTCAGGAGATTGCAGATTTTTACGCTAAAGAAGCTACTCAATCTCTCCAAAGACTGAATTATTAAAGGCCCTGTATGTTTTTCAAAGGCTGGGTTTAGCTTTTAGATGAGAGTTGGGAGGGGGTGGGGGTGGGGGGTGTTGGGGTGTTTCATACTGGATCATATCTGTCCCACCCCCACCTCTACAATTCTCTCTATACTTGCTCAAATGGTCCTTTACTTTCTAAGCATGCTTTTACTGCCTTTGAAGAGTTATTTTTGTTGATGAAAAGGATATGCCGGCTTGGTAAAGTGAACTGCGGCGATTCGTTCGCTTGTTTAATACTCCTCCCTTCTAGGTTTGGTTCATAAATTTATTATCAGTAAAGTATACGAACAGTCTCATGCCTTAGCGAGGCCTGGAAGCTAAGTGTTGCTGATGTGAAAAGATTGAGAGCCAGACAGAACAAGAAAGAGAGCAAAGAGGTGAAGGGTAGGAAGAGAGGGAATGAAGAAGAAGTGTTCTGGTTAGTGCGTTATCTTTGACTGACTGACTGACGGCTGAGTGTGAAGTATAAAGCTCTGGCTTCATCGATGACTCTCTTCAGTGTGAGCTGTAGGAGAGCGGCCTGCTTCAGTTCCTGTTCATGATTGTAGCTGATTAATTCCCATTGTACACATAGATTCTCACAACACTTTAAAGTTAACTAGTTTATCTGCCTGAATAGAAAGCATCTTAACTTGAACTTTTTTGCAACATGTAATATTTAAATAATAATGATTAATAAGGCAGAATTTTGTTATTGTGGTGAACCATTACCATTCCTTTCCAATGTAGGCATGTATTATATTATATTATATTATATTATATTATATTATATTATATTATATTATATTATATTATATTATACTATAATCAGGAGAAATTAACTTTTTAACTTTGATATTTGCTTTGTATATGCATATTATCAAATTTTCCATGATCAAAGAGGGTGCTAATACGCATGTGCGAAGCAAATATCACAGATCAGACTTGTTGTGCACTGAAGTTATTTAAGTTGTCTCAACTGTAACACTGTACCTGGTCTACCCTATTGTATGTTCAGGGATGACAGACTGATAAGCAGACATGCAATGAAAGGATGTAACTTTTGAAATACCCTACTTTGCAGTAAAAGTGGATTTCTTACTGACTTTTTCCTATAAGTGCGGCTCTCATGAAAAAAAAATAGCGAGGACCACTGCTATAGAGCTACTGCAAAAACAGCAGTTCAAAGACAGAATTTTAAAGATGTTCTGTAACATAGATATGTGTAGGTAGATGCCACATTCAACCGCTCCAGACACTCCGACACATCTGTGGTCTTGGAACGGTCTATACAGTATGCCATCACTAGGGTTGGGTATTGTTTGAATTTTAACGATTTCTGATTCCGGTTCTGATTCTGCTTATCGATTCCGATTCTTATCGATTCCTAATTCCAATACGCTAAAAAAAAATCAAACATTTAGATATTTATATCTAAATATTTATTTATATCATATTTATTCTTTTTTGCCTATGGTTTTACCAAAAAAATACCATCGAAAAAAAACCCCAAAACAACTAGATTAATATAAATTTCAAACATTACATAGTTAAAGACAAGTTATAAAATAGGAACCAACAAATCAATTAGCAAAAACATAATAAATAAAACTGAACAAATGTCAGTTCCAGAAATTGAAATCAAAAGTTTAAAAAACACTGCATAGTTTTCTTTTCATAAATAAAATATTGATTAATCCTCATACTACGGGGCCGTTGAATGCTTGAATCTGATTGGCTGACGAACATTCTGAAGGTGTGCATTATTTTCAGGGAAATGCATGGCGAACGTAGTTCCAGACAGCTCTTGACCACGTCTATATCACGTCTATATCACTTCGCCACACTATTTCAGTTATTTCAAAGGTCCTTACAGCTTAAAACAGCAAAATAAACAAAACCCACAATGAAACTGGCCAAACAAATACAGTAAACAACAGGATAAAAACAACAGATTATTTCCATGTTTTTGCTGCAAAAGTTTTATGTACGAAAAGCACACACTCTTTTTCTCCCACACTCTCTCTCTTACAGACGCACACACATATAACAGTCAGCACACGCGTTAACACATGCGCTAATGTTGTTAGCGATGCTCTGACGATTATCAAATTAAAAACTACATGACATTTCTTTTTGTCAAAGTAGTAATTCATGAGCTTAATCTCTTTCCTTTTATCTTTTTTCTTTTGCTCTTTGATTAACATTAATGACAAGAGGCACAAGAGACAAATGCATTTACGTTGTGGCAATATCGCTGCCATGCTCCATTTTTACTGTGGCAACGTTGCTGTCTACATGCTCGCGACATCAACCGTGAGTCAACGTTTTTACTACATGTACTTTTTTATGCCAAATTATAAATATTGCCTTTTCTGTGTGTTATATCAGACACAGGATAAGTATGTAATACTTTTAAATACTGTTTAATATTAAAAATCATTTATTAATGTTGTTTTTAACTTAACATTTGCTTGTGTAACTTTGAAGAGTAAAAATGCCATACAAATTCATATAATCAAGCTCTATTTCATAACAAACATTTCATACTTACAAAGGATTTCTAAATACGTTACCAAAAGGTATACATTTGAGAAAAAAATGCAATATATTAAGTATGTAAACTGTAAACTCATTCATAAACTGTAGAAGTATATTACATTACAAATAAAAAAGCAAAAGCATCTGAGAATGTTTATTAAACAAAAGAAAATCAACATAACAGCGGTCAGCAGATGATGAGGCGGACTCTGGATGGTTAATACAGCGGACAAGTGAGCGTAGCCAAAAGAAAGGCGGTAAGCAGAACAGTCCAAGACAGCTCAACAAATCCAGAGGGCAGAGGCAAACGCAGAATTCAGTAGGCAAGCACGAGTCAACACCAAATATCAGTAAGGATATCTGAATACTGAAAGAAATATAGTTAGAATTACACCAAACCCGATCGCCAACTAACACTTGTATGTGTAGAAATCAAAAGCAATACTCACGTATACTGGTTTGAAGAATAATAACGGCCCAACGTTCTGTTCAAATTTAAAATGTGCTTCGGAACAGTGACGAGTACATGTCGTACAGCGGTTGTCCAGCCAGCCTAAGCACAACCTTCAGAGATGGTTCTGAGCCATGGTTGAATGGCAACATTGTGACAACGCAGTAACAACCTGAACGACACAACTTAGAACCAACAACCTTTTAGCCATGTTGGGTATTAGACTGTCTCTTTAACACCAAACACAGATCTAAAAATACTGTTACACATGCTTTTTCTTTCTCATCTGTTTACCTTCACTTAAGACAAAAAAAACACTGTGTTTATGATGTTATACTGACACATTTCGTGCATACTGGTCAATAAATGTGAATAAGAAGTCAGTTCTGGCCCTGCTGCATGAAGCCAGTTTTGTTTTTTTAACCCAGGTAAGTTTGCTTTTAGTTCGAGTAAACTCTGAGTTTTGGGCTCATGATAGTGGGTTAGTTTTAAGTGGTTTCGTTATCATGGTAACTTCAATTAAGTATTATATGAATTATTATATGGCAATTGTTATTAAACTAAGCATTTACATTCAATTAAATATATACATACAAAACGTATGCTTTTAAAAGGACTAAACTTAAGTGGGTTTTTTTTCTTTGTGAAAGTAAATTAATTATTAAATTCAGCTCATTCATTTGCACAGTCAGATATTTTCTTTCTGCTGCCTTCTCAAACTTATGCTTACTTTGAAACTTGTTTGTTCAGAGTTTGTTACGCTACGTGCAACAGGCCACATGATGCTGTGTTCCGCTCAATGGGCAGTTGTGGTGCACCTTAATTGTCAGTGGGTACTCTTGAATTTTTATGGTGCTCCTAACTTTTGGGGAGTCAGTAAGCCTTGTCAGTAAAGTTGGCTAACATCATTTCATAGGAAAATATTTCAAAGCTCAGAGAGACGAAACAAACAATTAACCAGATACTTTACTAACAAGTGTTTTTAATATTAGTAACAATTATTTTGTATCTTGTATATGTAAAGCTCCAGAATTGACATTCCATATTAAATGTCTATAGTCAATAAATTATTATTTACCATGTCATTCAAAAGCAAAATGCATTGTTGTCTATTTATTTTTTAGCCTTAACCCCTTAACTGTCACCCGTCCCCTCAGTGGGATGCCTATATATCCTTTGAAAAACATTTTAAAATCAGACATTGCATTACCATGGAAAATGTACACCAAAATCATATTACAAAATTATACAAAAATAAAGTTTGAATACTGTATTTTCACATCTGTGTTTGAAAATGGGAGTGACAGTTAAAGGGTTAAAAAAAACTCTCTTCAGCTCTCTCTTTAACATATCTAGGTCCCAGATTTTCAAAAAACATCCTTCACTGCTAACTGGTCTGTAAAAAAAAAAATCACACACAGTCCACAGTAATGCGACCAGTTATCACCTGTACCATGTCATTCACCTGCCAACTGATCATTGATCATTCTTGTTGTTACAGTTTATATCCTGATACACCAGCAAATTTGTATCCCTTGGAAAAAGTGGATCACATCATCCTAAAATCAAAATGTTCAATAACAGTTTTTGGAAAAAAAGGATGGCCTATAAGCAGGTGTTTTTAAGCTTTTTTGATGCAAGAGATCTCCCATATTCAATTTAGCCCTAAAAATACAAGAACAATAACCCTCTGAGACCTTCTGGGAGTCCACATTGAAAACCCCAGGCCTATAGTCCTGCATTTCACCAGTTACATTAATTAAAGATGCTTTAAATAGGACCATACTAGTCTAAACCTGGCCCTAGCTTGCCAAGGCATGTTCACTCACCTTACCTTCAGTCTGATTCTTGTGATCTCAAACCATATGTAAGTGCCAAAAATGGTAAATGGTGACACTTGAACAAAAAAATGTCATACAGTATGAATGCTATGATTTGTTGGTTTTCACAACACATGGGATGAAGACTGAATCAATACCGCAGGAGGAAGTACGTGTCGTCACTAACAATGGCTAATGAGCGAATTGTGCATTGTCAAGGCGTCGCTGACTATTGGTGTTATTGTTTGCAAGCTCTGGCATGTGTTTGGTAATTTAAACTGCTGGTTGGGGGACTGAAAGGCGTCTAATGGATTGTGTAGATGAGATCCCAGGTGGGATACTGTTGCGGTGTCGTCCTTGTGCCAGATGTTTTTTCTCCTGAATTGCTCTGGCCTCAGCCCAGAATGAAAAATGAGTGAAGAAATGTAATCTGATTTAGGCACAAGGACACAAGCTGTGCTCATGTAACATGCCGAATATTAACTCTTTAACTCTTATCATGTTTAAATGAAATAAAAGGCCATTTTTTTAAATGAATAAATACTGTGTATGTAACGTATACAATTAATTATACATTATCCAATTAATTAATTAATCTATCCTCAAACTCAGTTAACTTGTAGTTGAAGCAGAGGTTTTTTAGTGAATAGAAGGATGGAGCAGAGACCCTAACAAAATATGTATATATTGTATCAAAATCTTACCTGATCTCATAACGAAAATGTACCTGTGGGAACTTTTTCGCAAGATGTGAAATATGTACGGAATTAGACTTAGGATGTGGAATTCTAGGGTACGAATCCCACAGTGAAAGAGCTGAACAAGCTAAAATGGCATTTTTGCGATTGTGTTTTTACGGTAGATTTGCTTTCGTTAATACTGAGGTGACATACAAAACCACCGTCACATAAAACGTACCATATGCTCGTTCATCTGTTCTGGGGAAGAACCTAAACACACTTTTAGCGTCATTCAGTGGACAATTCACATCGACTATGTCACAAAACGTATATGGCGCTATGTATTTCATGTCTTGCGAAAAAGTTCCCACAGGTACGTTTTCATCATGAGATCAAGTTGATTCAAATCATTTTCAAATGGCGCATTAAGAGAACTATCCATTCATTGATACCACATTAATGTATTTATCTTAATTTTGCTTAATACATTTCAGTTTATTTATATATTTATATTTATATATTCAGCTGTATATAATGATTAACTATTCTTTACTATGTCTAAAACAAGAAGGATGACGAGTCCTTTCTCATTATAGCATTGTTTCCTTGTTTCCTTTCCCAATCATGAACAGTATGCGTTTAGACTTCAACATTAGAAGCAAATCCTGTATAAGGTGACATCCTGAGCACCTCCTGTCTGACCGGCCCATGGGTCTGCTCTCCCTCCTGTTCCCTGTCCTGATAATGAGAGACTGGGCCTGTGACAAACTAAAGGGTAATTACAGCAATAAGACATAGAGGATGTCACTGAAAAAGATTGGAGGTGAGGGGCCTCTCTGCTTTGTGCCAGCAGCTCAATGCTGATGTCCCCCTGATCCTACCATTCCCTCTTTCATCTCCTCTGCTCACCCATTAAAAATTCATCCAAGACCTCCAGACATATTTATGGGCAAATGCTTTGGTAGAAGTGGTAGTACTAAAAAATTCATGGTTACACTGGCTTCTAACAGTCCTGAAACCCGTAATTAATTTGATTGCTCACATTATACAATAAATTCATTTATACAATATTTATTTAGCTTTCTATTTTGCCATCTCGATAAGTGCCGATCAAATGAACCTGTGTATTTCTGTCTCACATCTGCAACTAGATCTTTATCTATTAGTATGAGGTGTGTTTCTCCTCAGGGACAGTTTCCAGAGTTCAGGAGCAAATTTTATATTAGAATTCATTTCCCATACAGACACTGGGATATGTGCATTTTTACACTGTTTACTAAAGCGCTTTATGCTTTACATGGAATAACAATCACATCTGTGCCCACAGGTTCAGATTTGATAGTGCATGACATGGAGAGGATTAAAGTTCCCCATAGCCCATGTTAAAAAAATGAGGTTTAGCAAAACCTTGCCACAAGGCCCTGTTAGAGGGAGCTCAGTCATCTTGCTGTGCATGCAATCCGTGCCTGTGAGGACCTCATTTAATGCTATCATGGCTTCAGCTCTTCAATGTCAAAGCACATCAACCTGGAACACCATGATGCATGTTTGGTGATGATGGATTGAAGCTTAAAAGCTAAATTCAATAATCAAGGCATAATGTAAAAAAAGAGAACATTCTGACATAATTTATGCTCACTCATGTTCCAAACCATTATCATTTTCTTTCAGGAATCCTCATGCTCTTTTTTCACACAATAAAATTGAATACAGACTTGGCAAGGACATCACCAAATATTAAAAAATGGTAGGAGCAGTGTCCCCTGGCTGGAAGAGGGTCAAATGTACTGAGAGTTAAGTAACAACAATAATATTAGGTCATAAATATTAATTAATTAAACAATAATCTTATTTGTATACTCTTTTTAGTTCAATCTTTTGCTGTTTTGATAAATTATCTATGTGAGGTATTGAAGATCTGATCTGTAACCACGGACATGCAGAGAGTTCCTCAGGAGAAGGAAATGTGGAGATATAGTAAGCAAGTTAACAGTTTTGGAATGCCAGTCTGTCAGTGAAATCCGAAGCAAGATGCATGCAACCCATAGAAAGGCATGATTGCAAAGATGTCTTAGACTGACAGATATGTAGAAATTAACGAGAATCTTTGACCTACTTTTGAGTGATTCACTACTGTTTTGTACATATCGCCATATGTAGTATGTAGCAGTACACTTTAAACTTTATTTTCTTGTCAGCTGAATTAACATTAAATGTTCTAAATATCATACATTAAATAATTTCAATAGCATTTTTAGACAAACTAAAGTTAAATATTAAAGCCATATGATAACTGAGAGGAATTCAAATGAAAATTGTTTGTTAACCCCAGGAACTTAAATATACAGGGATTAAATTTAAATATAAATAAGGGATTAATGACAAGATGCCTGAACCAAATGACATAATCAGACATGAGGGAAAACTAGGTTAAGGAACACATGACGAGAGAAAACAAACTAAAAGTCCATATGGTGGTGACTTATCACCCCCCTCCTGGAAGGTACAACCATGCACAGCAGAAACAACAAAGGGTAGGACAAAGGGGGACTTTTCTAGTGGAGGTTCAGGAGGAGGACAGACAAACGAGAGGAGGATGACTAACAGAGTCCAGGAGGGAGGAGCAATGGAGAAGACAGGAGGGAGTGGGAGTAAAAGGAGTCAGGCAGGACCCAGACCGCAGCCATGAAGGTGACCCACGGTGGAGCCAATGGAGGGACAAACCATGGTGGAGGATGGGCTGACGACTTCAGGGGCTGACCAACCAACAGCAGAGCAGGTGGGAGAGGAGCCCAAGGAGAAGACGAAAAAGACGCAGAGCCAGGGTGATGCAGAGAATCTGGAAGGCCAAGGCGGAGCAAATGTCGCAGGTGGGGATCTGGAAGGCTACGATGGAGCCGCAGTGACAGAGGGACAGAGCGATGAGGTGTGGAGGAGGAGTGGAGTCCCGAAGTAAGAAATGGTCGACGACTGACCAAGGTGGAGCTGGAGGGATGAGGGAACCCGGCGGAGCTGGTGGACTGAGGAGATGAGGGAGCTAGGAGCCATTGTGGAGTCACTGGTTTCCCCGGGTCTAGACAGGGTCCGGGATTCAGAGGCTGGAGGCGGAGACAAGGGATCTCCCAGCCATGACACCGATGTATGACAAAACCACACCATTGATAGTGGACTGATAGCCAGGGCTTTCTGGAATGGTGTGTGCTGCTCATACACACCAAATAGTGGCTCTCATCACAGGGAAGTCATGACAGGACAGACAGATAGTTCAGGGCAAACAAAGAGTTTAAAACCAACCTCCATGGTCGTAATAGGACAAGCAGACAGTTCTAGGCAGACAAACAGTTCAAAACAGACCATGTGACGGGACAGACAAATGATTCTAGACAAGTTGAGAGTTCAGGACAGACTTTGATGAGAGTTTATAACAGGACAGGCAGAAATTTCAGATTATGACAGAAGACTGTGTACATCCAAATAAAAGTCTATTGAGTCCTGCCATAGCTCACCCTCAGTTAGTAGTACAATGGGCGGCGCTTTCCTCCACACCCTTGTTCTCCACTCTCTTATCCACCGTCGCATGCAATGTTGCTGTCTCTCGCACCTGGTTAGACGTCGGTTGAGGCTCTGGCTCCGGGGGGATCCTCAGCTCTGTTGCTCCTGTAGACGATGACTCGTCAGTCGCAGTGGGCTCTGGCTCTCCGTCTTCAGTGGGCTTAGACTGATGCTCCATGCAGCAGGGTAATGTAGGGCTGGGCTCTGGGTCAGGAGTGGGCTGGTGAGTCCCTAATCAGTGTAGAAGGCAGTCAGCATTAAATTGTTACTCACCAGCACCCACTCCACAAAGATGGCGAGGCTCTCTCGAGGACTATGCCTGGACAACTGCGCTTGTGTGGCAGTGTTTAATCCAACATGGTAGAACATGATAAGGCAGTTGTCTGGATAGTGTGTTTGGTTGGCGAGGTCCACAAAGTCTCTTGTGTGGTCCTCGAGAGAGCAATCTTCCTGCTCCAGCAGGAGGAATGAGGACAGAGGAGGAATCCATAAAAACAAAAACAAAACTGGGGGAAAAAAACAAAAACAAAATAAACACTGCTTTAAACTTTCACTTTTTTTGGTTTGGTCTTCTGTCACAAATCTACGGAGCCCCTAAAAGGACATGGTGGTGAAAAAAAATTTGGGGTGGGTGGAAAAAAACTGAGGTGGGTGGAAAAAAAATCGAGTGGGAGGAAAAAATATATATACATATTTTTCTCTCGCAAAACTTTGCGTTCTCTCGCAAAGATGTTTGCGTTCCCTCGCAAAACTTTTGCGTTCTCTCGCAAAGATGTTTGCGTTCCCTTGCAAAACTTTGCGTTCTCTCGCAAAACTCTCTATAGCTTGCAGTGCTTCATACAGCTCCGTACGTTCACAATGGTGCGGTTCATAAAGCTTTATTTTGATCTTGGACTCAAGTATAAAGAAATACAGTCAGTGCAAGGTTTTGGGACATTCTAAACGCTTTATGTAAACTGTAGGACCAGTACACACCTTAAAGCATACAGAATATTAACAGAAAGCGCTAAATTGCACGTTAATGGTTTTCCTCCCATAAAGAATAGGGGGCTTAATGAAGATGGTGATTAAAAAAAGACCACATATGATATAGACGTTATTAAAATGTCTGTATTTCATGATAGGCTTAATATAAGAAAACCATAAAATAAAAAGCGCAAATTTTATATTGTATTAAAAATAAATAGGCTATGTATAGACATAGATGTATTAAGCCACGATAAGAGTTTTTAATGTTTTTCTACGGGGGAGAAAACGTGCGCGTTCCGTTCATATTTTAGGCTCCTATGCTTTCCAGTACTTAATATATTAATAAACTGTGTACCAGATTTGGTCTTTATATTAGGCTACATTCTTCGTCCATTAGCCTACCTTAAGCGTTTTCCATAACGATTTTCTATGGGGAAGAAAAAGCTTAACGTGTTCTGTTTAATCTGTTTATTAATATTTACCGCTCTGCAAATTAGTCACAGTAACGTTTCTTATACTGTTTGGATGTTGCATATATTTCTTGCAAATATAAATCTCACATAAAGCACAACACTGCACTTCTCGGGTCGGCAGCGCTGACTAAACTAGTTTATTTAATTCGTATAAATCCAACAAGTGGTAGGCTACGTTGTCTTCCCCTTATCTGTATTGGGCTCACACCCACTAAGCCAAAAAAGCTTTATGAACCGCTTCATTGAGCATATGGAGCTGTATGAACCACTGCAAGCTGTAAAGTAACCTGTTTGTCCGAACTCAATTGGTTTTGCGAGGGAACGCAAACATCTTTGCGAGAGAACGCCAAAGTTTTGCGAGGGAACGCAAACATCTTTGAGAGAGAACGCAAAAGTTTTGCGAGGGAACGCAAACATCTTTGCGAGAGAACACAAAAAATTTTAGAAATATTTTTTCCTCCCACCCGATTTTTTTCCACCCACCTCGATTTTTTTTTTCAACCACCCCATTTTTTTTCAGACACGGAGACAAAGATGATGGTAAACAGCTTTTAATAATTCCACAGATTTATCTTTTCCATGGGTGAATCCACATACAGGAAAGCTGGTTACACATATATACAACAGACGAGACCTGACAAAATAAAACAGAACAGACAGGAACTTAAATATACAGGTAAATGAGGGACTAACCACAAGACACACCTGAACCAAATGACATAATCAGATATGAGGGGAAAACTTAATTTTGAACCACTGATGTCATGGACTATATATGGACATGGACTATTTCAACAATGTCCTTGATACCTTTCTGGGCCTTAAACGTGGAAGTTGCATTGCTGCCTATGCAGAGTCAGAAAGCTCTCACATTTAATCAAAAATATATTAATTTGTGTTCCAAAAATGAACAAAGATCGGTGACACTTTATTTTAAGGTGTCCATAATACAGAGTAATTACCTAGTTAAGTACTCAGTAATAGCCGTTGTACTTACATGAAACAAAATGTACTTACCATGTAACTAAGTTATGGAACAGATTGTACTTACAGTTTGTAATTATGTACATGTAATACCAAGTCTGTTACATAGCTAGCTACTTATCTATACTGTACACCTTATCCAGCTGCACCTTAGTTTGATTTAACCCACCAGTACACAGTTTAAATACATGTACTACCTTTCTAATAACATTAAAATTACAGAATATTAAACAGGCATAATCTACTTAAAATAAAGTGTATCAAGGTTGTACTTAAGTGATACAAGTAGCTGTGTAACAGACTTGGTCTGTTACATATGTGGAACAATAGCTGCCTATTACATCTACATATCGTCGCTGTCGGGCGGAATCCTCGTATCTCCAAAACCGTCATTTTTCAGGAAATGAAAAAAACTGTATATTTTTTGAGTTATTAAATATTTTATCGTTAAAGTTGGTATTATACCATATATTGCTATCATACACTGTTGTGTACCAACATTAAGACAACATTTCCCCAAAATCATGTTTTATCGGAGATACGAGGTTTTATGACTTGGGAGCAGGGAGATACGAGATTACGCCGTCATTGATAAGAAGGGTACAGACACAGACTTCGCTGCTGCCAGCAGTGTTCATCAAAGTCTGCGGTCGCGTTGAGCCTTTTGACAAGAGAAAAGGCTTCAATAGTTAACCAAAGCTAACGACTGTGGTTACATACATTTTCCTAAACTCTATTTTAAACGTTAGAGCTATGAGTGATGCAATACCAAAATAAAGCGATAAACTGTCTAATAGGCGGAAATTAATCTGCAGGCAAACAAAGTCTGCGGTCGCATTGAGCCTTTTGACAAGAGAAAAGGCTTCAATAGTTAACCAAAGCTAACGACTGTGGTTACATACATCTTCCTAAACTCTATTTTAAAGGTTTAAGAGCTATGATGCAATACAAAAAAACTGAGTCCGTCTTTTTTCCCCTTAATTCTTCCAGAACAGTTTATACTACTGTTTCAGCTATTAACATAGTTACGTTTTGTATGTAATGCCAAAGTGGTTATATTTCGTTTCGTTTTCTTATTAAGTTAATTTAGAAAAACTTTTGGAGCATTTGTTTGTTCGTTAAATATCAGTTTGTTTGTTTGTTTTTTTTTACGAACAGCAGCCAGCGGAAGACTTTTGCCTTTTAGCCTAAATCATTACGACTTGCATAAAATAAAATCTATAGAACAGTTAAAGTAGCTATAGAACAATTTTAGTTTAAACATTAAACCTAGATAAATGTGCGCTATTATGTGAATATTTGAAGAGGAGAAGCTGAAATCGCTTTGCAGGACATGAGGAGTCAGCGCGATCACATTTTTCAGCGAATAGGCTACATGCCTCACAAACATGACAAATAAATAAATAAATAAATAGAAAGCTTTAAATTATTACTTAACGAAATAAAACAAATCAGAAAAAAACGCTTTCATTATGTAATCCGGAAAGATGCTTTCCTTCAAAAGCTGCGTCCAAAGAAGAGATTGCGAGTCAGGTTCTTTGCGACATTATCTCAGAATACACTAGTTTATTAATGGATCATTCAAATATCTCCTTACTGTTTCCACCGACACATTCAATGCTAATTATTTTTGCCAGTGCTTTGTGACAAGAAGATGGAAGGGGACATATGCCCCGACGCTCCAGCGGAGTGAAGAAAAGGTGGAGATACGAGCTCTTCTCAGACAGTTGAAGTGTTCAAATGAGTTAAGAGATTTGCTCTCAAGCTATTTTCAACACTTTAGATTAGTTAATAATTTGTAAAAATTACAGATCCACGTGGGCACTGACCAATAGCATCGATTTGTGAAAAAATATGAAATTTACAAAATTTGGACATACGAGGTTTCCGCCCGACAGCGACGATATTTGCAATCTGTAGGTACAGGCTGATCCATAACTTAGTTACATGGCAAGTACATATTGTTTCATGTAAGTACCATGACTACTAGTACTTAATTAGGTAATTACTTTGTATTATAGACACCTTAAAATAAAGTGTTACCCAAAGGTCTTACTGGTTTGAAACGACACAAGAGTTTCTTGGTTTATTACATTAATTAACAGATTAATTACAAGAGTAATTAATGACAGAACTGTTATGTTTGTGTGAAGTATTTATTTAATAACCTATTAAAATAATTGTCTTTTTGTTATAGTGCTTTTAAAAAAACCTGGATGGTGGCCCTTAGCTGTGACCACTGCAGTTTTATTCAAGCTACTTGTTTTATGTTGTTTTTTTTTTTTTAATTAATGGCCATCTGAAATGTATTTTATTACTAAAGAGAGTGTAGTGATTGTGAATGTCCTTGTGTATATTGGAAATGAGGTTGAGTGTAGTTGGCATTCAGCTCTCTACCTCTGTAAATATAGCAACTTGGCACTGACACACTCATACCCAATCTGTCCCAGCATGCCTTGGTAAAGAAGGGCATTGCCCACTGAGAGTTGGTACCAGTCCAGTTCTGTGCCAGATGTGTGCTGGAGGGGAGGGCAGTGCAGGGTTAATGTTCATGCAATAGAGACTGCTTAGCACTGTCGAGGTCCGTCCACCCTCTCGCCCTAGCACAGGCCCTGTCAAAGGCTCAACTGGGGTCAGCAGTGACATTAGTCTGACTTCTGTTTTTCATTAGCTCTGTTAAACACGAGGGCTTCTCTTTAGGGATTGCTTACTAATTGGTCATTTCCCGTTCCATTCCTTGTCATGTTATAATGTGTTTTGTGACACATTTGATGTAAAATGTCCACTGAGTGGCGCTTAAAACTGATGAATGTACATATGGTACATTTTATGTGAAGCTGTTTTTTTATGTTTTATGTGACTTGACGTGTCCATTGAGTGGTGCTATAACTCTAATGCTCTGTGACATTTTAAAATAACTTACCATCTGCACTACACCTAAACCTACCCGATAGTATGAACAGAAGTTTATGCAATCGCAAGCATGCTGCTTTATCTTGTTTTTCAGTATCGCATCTATAAGCTCTTTCATTGTGAGTCATGTTTTCCACAGGATTCGTACCCAAGGATTCTGCATCCTAAATCCAGTTTTGTGCCAGCTGAGCTACTGACCAAGATTGTTACATCTGGAAAATGAAACATATGGAGCTGTAGTCAATTGTATGTGAAAACAATTTCAAATGCTAATTGTTTTACTGCCTCTGGTGTTTATTTCAGTTGGAAATTGCAGTGATATGTACTTATTGGTATGTATTGCGCATCTTGTGAAAAAATTCCCACAGGTACGTGTTCATCATGAAATCAGGTTGAAATATTAAAATTGAAATATTAGAATTCTACAGAGACTCTAAAGGTATATCTTAACTACAGGTCTACCTTTTGTAGGTGTGTTCTCTGAACTATACCTTAGGACAGGGTTCCTCAACAGGCGGCCCGCGGGCCACATCCGGCCCGTGAGAGAAAATTATTTGGCCCGCACTAATGTCAAATAATGTGGCATAAGAATTCAAATACAGTGACATTAGTCTGACACTGTGTATGCATCAGACGCGAGCGGCGCTACGCGCTAAACGGTCAGGACCGTGGTGAAGGCTTGCTTTGAAATATGTTTGATGATTGCGCCCGATGCGCCCGCGCCCGCTCTGTCTCCCGCTCACCAGATGCTGCCTGTTCAAAAGAGAATGTCAGGGGAGGCGCGTTAGTGGAAAGAGTAATGATTATTACTGATTACTGATTTAAATAATTTCACAAAAACTACAACAATATCTTACAAATAAAGCTTCACACTCCTAACCAGACGCGATGCAACAACGCAATGCGACAGAATCCATTCAATGCCATTTAAAAGCGAAAAGCACACTGCACTCCCAACGAAATTGACAAGTTTATAATCTAATTCGTAAATATTAAACTGTTTTAACATTATTAAAACTGCATACTGAGTGACTGATACCTTCTTTGTCATGGAAAACACTTGCAGGTACGCATTGAGTGCGCAGTTTTAATGTAGCCTACATGTTTGCTTTAATTTATTTTCAAGAGCTGATGTAAACTATCTGTTGTTGCTTTCAGTATGGCTATAAGTATTCAAACTTACATTAGACCATTTTAACAACTGATAAAGCACGCAATCATTACCTGAGATTATCATTATCAGTTTGTATGTTGTTCCAGCCGCGACATCGCAGAAAATAGAAACCATTTCGACAATAGAATGCTTTCGCTTGTCACTGCGTGCGTGGTTAGCATAAAAACTAATGGAAAAGATACCTTTTATCACGTCACGTCTGTATGGGACACGTTGATACAGTTTGATCCATAAAAGTATGAAAGTATGAAAATATGAATGCTAAAAACTAAATTTGCAATTAGGGAAAGTGGAGAGAAGAGAGCCAGCCTGAGCAGGAACAGTTGACTTGCATAGCAGATATGGAAATTGGAGAATTTTTTATTTTTTATATATTTTTTGTTTTTAATATTCAGCAGACAAAGTTCTTTAGTTTTCTGTATCCAAATACAAAAATGTTCGTAATTGTTTGAATAAAACAAACTACTGCGGAAAAAAAAAATATATTTATCTTTTGAATCTTTTAACAAAAGACAACAATAAAAACAGAAGCAACAATAACAACAATCATAATAATAATAAGAAGAAGAGCAAGCATTTTGGTCATAACATGGTTGGTGGCCCTCGACTTGGTATTGTTGGCGGAATTTGGCCCTCGGTGAAAAATAATTGAGGAACCCTGCCTTAGGAGGTTGCTTCTTACGTGTGACGTTACCAGGTGTTGTATTGGTGCTGAATTGGTTGATATCAATGGCTCAAAAATGGATTATTCACTCTAAGCAGTCTCTGCTTCAGTGGTTATGTGAGAAAGCGGTGTTCTTTATAAAATTAATGCTGATAAATACAGGGCACTCTTTCCTTTTAGAATGCAGCAAACTTATGTGAAACTTTTACTTTTGCTTTTTTTTTTTTACTTTTCGCTTTCGCTTCCTTCAGGGAACAAAACCAAGAACTAAAAATATATGCTCAGGGTGTGTGCACACTTGTAGTTCGGTTCGTCTGGTTTATTTGGCCCGGAGCATAATAATGCATTTGGTCCTGGTTTGCTTAGTGTTCACACTGGCATTTTTAACTGAACCTAGTGAACCGGCATAGTGATACGTTCAGACATATATTTCATGATGGAACTCACCGAACACTCCAAACAAAAGGAAAAGGTGCATTCGACTTAAAGCAGCACTGCGGGTGTATGACATCACTGATTGGTCGGCTCAACACTGCTTTAAGTTGGATACACCTAATGCCGTCTGCTGGACTAAGTGCGCTCATAGTTGTATATGATTTTATTTTCACTACCTGCAAACTCATAAAGAGCTTATAAAAGGCACTTTATCTCCTTGTTGCTCCACTTTTGCCCGCTGTTCATTTTGTTTTGGATACACTGTTTATTCCGTTTGTAAAATCATGCCGCATAGCGCAGCATCTTGTTGTTATTTCCTGTTTTTGGTTCGTTTAGAAGTCTTTGGTCCATGTTGCATTCATATTTCATTCAAACTGCAACAGAGTTTGTTAGAAAATGGACCGTGAACCATCTTTTTAGTGGTCTCACTCTGCTTGATTGGTGCGCACCAGAATTTGGATGGCAGTGTTCACACTTATGCAAATGAACCACACTAACCGAGCAATCGCACCAGAGTTTGTTTTAATCAAACCAAACATGACAAGTGTGAACACACACTAAGAGTGGTCCAGACCAACCTTACGAAAGTATGACAGAAGGTAAACTTAACTAGGAATGTTTTGGGAAACATGTATTAATGATAAGGTACAGCTGAAAGGAATAGTTCACCCGAAAATTAAAATTACCCCATGATTTACTCACCCTCAAGCCATCCTAGGTGTATGACTTTCTTCTTTCAGACAAACACAGTCAGAGTTGTTTTAAAATTTATCCTTGCTCTTCCAAGCTTTATAATGGTGGTGAATAGTGGCTGTTTTTTTGAAGCTCTAAAAAGTGCATATATCCGCCATAAAACAATTGGGGGTGGGGGGGTTAACACGTCTTTTAAAGTTGATTTTTGTAACGAAAATATTTATATTTTAAAATTATAAAAAATAATATAATGCGCGTTCGTGACAGAGTCAAGTTTTGGCTTCTTCACTGACCTCTGACTCGACGTTTGACATATTACGTAAGCCGCAAACCACTTTCATAGTGTAAACAAATGAGGATAGAGCAATACTAAATGGCAGTAACAAATTAAAAGTCGAAAACGAGAAGTTTTAAAAAATGTCAGCGGATTTCACTATAAGAGAAGAAGAGCTTGAGGAACTCGACTCTCTCGTGAACGTGCATAAGCTAGCTGCTGGAAGTAAGTGATTTGAGTTCATAATTTAAAAATATCAATATTTTTGCTTAAAAAGCTCATGAATCCGCTTCAGAAGACATGTGTTAACCCCCCGGAGGCATATGGGTTCATTTTGTGATGGATATATGCTCTTTTTGGAGCTTCAAAATAACAGCCACTATCCACCACCATTATAAAGCCAGGATAAATAATTTAAAAAAAAAACTCTGACTGTGTTCGTCTGGAAGAAGAAAGTTATATACACTTAGGATGGCTTGAGGGTGAGTAAATCATGGGGAAATTTTAATTTCTGGGTGAACTATTCCTTTATGGTATAACTTAAGAACGATATGGCGTGAAGAAGGTTTTGTGACATTGAGCCCTGATCCGTGACTCAAAAACTGGGATTAATTGGGATTTATCATCTATTTACATTTATATTTAACCATCACATATATACCCTGAGTTCATGTCTGTTGTCAGTGGTGGTTGAATCCATGACTTTTGCTCCATTTGTGCACTGAGACATCATTGCTGCTCTGAGAGTGAGCGGCCGTCTGATGAAAGGCACCACACGCTGAGCAAGAAGGTGTTAGAATGATGATTGCCTCCTGACCTGTTTGTACCCTCCATTCCATCCACACTGAAAGGCTGTTTCCCACTCACCTGTCTCTAAATGGGTAAAGGTGCCTAAGCACGCCATGTTCCCTTTGGTTTCACATCTTTGCTGTCATTTGATCCCTAACTCACCTAAGTGCAGCAGTCCACCATTCTTCCAGCTCAGAGGACTTGTCATAGCTCAGCACCCAAACCACCCCCTCTAGTGCAGCCACCATCTGTCCTTTCCAGTGGCTCGTTTGATCAAGACCTTTGACAAGACGAGAGACGAACATTTCACAGACCTTTCTGACGAAGCCTTTTTGCTGTCGATGCTGCAGATGACCTTAATGTGAAAAAGGTAACCCACCCACAATTCAAACTTTCTGTTACATTGCACAAGCACATCCTCCCATACACACAATTTAATATGACAAAGAAATGCTATCACTAGAAGATATCATGACAGGTCATGCTGACAATCTGTTGCTAAAGGTTACATATTACCATTCTTCCTGGCTTTGTCATTGGATGGTAGAAATACTTTCATTTCATGCTTAAAGTCAATAAGTGTGATGTGTGTTGACAATGATTATTGTTCTTGCCTTTTCTGAGATGCATATTAAGCAAGTCTTACATGAAAACTCCAGAGAACTAATGTCCCAAGAGGGGGAGCATGCACCACTTTACACGTGTGACCATTGATAAGATGATGCACTGGAATTCAATTTACACCACTTTAAGATCAGTGTAAACAATCTGCATGGGTATGTGTGAAAGGAGGGAAAAAAAGAAAACAAGTGCCAAACCTCAGGAGCACCACGTCTCAAACCAAGACAGTCTGTCGTGTGATTACTCTAAACTAAAGAAGTGAAGATTAGTGTTTAAAGAAGAGATAGCTCTCTGCAAGGCTTTGAACTGGCAAAGCTCTTTGTTTGACTTTCTTGCTTTAGAGTTCTTGGCACTTTGAGAATGTTATCGCTATCTAAATAAGGAACAAAACTAATTACTTTTTGCTTTCAAAGTAATAGAAATGTAGATAAGATGAGAGTAAGCTGTGCCCATTTTTACTTTAAGATTAATATTTGAAGTAAAAATAAAATGTCCAATTGACCCTTCGCAGTGAATCTGCCATTTTTGTCCGATAAACAAACCAGACAGGAGAGTAACTTCAGTGGACTTGAACTTGAAAAAGGGGCGTGTATTGACATGTTTCCGTGTTTAAAACAAGACACCTTCTGATGTTCATTCATGTTTTTGTGGTATAACTAGTGAAGAGGAAGAGATTATTGGTTCAAGTGTCACTTGAACTAAGATGCTACAGCAATGACACTTTAAAGAGCCACAAAATGGTATTTGTTTGAGTTTCTTACAAAAGGACAAAGATGAGACACTGTTTAATACCAAAAGCAATCTGCTTTGCCTTGGCTGTCTGTTTCCTATTTGGTCCGCAATGTATTTTTTACTGCATGAGAACACTATGTGTTATGAGAGCACCATGGCTTCTTGGACATAGCAACAGTAACAAAGGGACGCAGGTCTTTGCAAAGGGTCAGTTATATTTCAATATGATATGGCAACTGAAAAAAGTCCAGTCCTAGTAGTAAAGTATATCGTATATAATCTAATGTATTTTCATTTTCTTGCTTTGAATATCATTTGTGAGATTTTATGTCATGTGACTAATATAAAGAATATCTGGTTCTTTATATATTTATACAAAATATTCTCATCTAAGTTTGTATTATGTAAAGAGGACTTTATATAGAAATATTAGCATTCCAATATTAGCATTTAAAATGTGATTTATATTCTAAATGACATGTAATTTAAACGTACATATTTTGCAAATTATAAATGTACCAACATTTATAATATTTTTAGACTGAGAAAAATTTACTTGATTGATTATTGATTACATCAATTGATTGATTTTTTACTTATTTTGTATGTGCATCTCAGAAAGACTAAGAAAATTGTGCACAGTTTGCTAGATTGATGGGCCAACGCACTGTATCTACTGACATATCTTACCTCACTCTCCCTGATTTTGGTTCTTATTTTGGTTATTATTAGTAGGCAGTAAATTTAAACCACATCCCTCTGGAAAACTACAGAGGATTTCAGAAAAAGGAGAGTTTTTCTTAATGGAGATCGATCCCCATGGAGTCCTTTCTGGAGTCAGAAAGATTCCCAGATAATGCTAATATAATGATACTAAGGGTGAAGGAATCCCTCCTGCGATTGTTACTGATGAATATGCAAAAAGACTTGAGTCCAAAAATGCTTGTTAGGCAGTTTTATAGACTATTGTCCTTTCTAATGTTTCAAACAAATGTGTTTTCCCATATGGCAATTTCTGACTAAAAATATGTAAATAAAATAGTAAGTATGGTCTCACTGGACATCAGAACACCTACAGTGTACAACTCTACAACATGTTATGGCCAATTCAGTTAAAGGGCTAGTTCACCCAAAAATGAAAATTCTGTCATTAAATACTCACCCTTATGTTGTTCCAAACTTATGAATCACTGATTTCACATGGACTATTTTAACAGTACTACCTTCCTGGGGTTGTGAACGTGGTAGTTGCGTTTGCTGGCTATGTAGGGTCAGTAAGCTCTTGGATTTCATCAAAAATATCTTAATATCTGTACCAAAGATGAACAAAGGTCTTACGGGTTTGGAATGACATGAGAGTGAATAATGACAGATTTTTTTTTTTTTAGCACATTATTAAATAATAAAAAAAGACATGATTTCAGAAATAGCACTTTGGGTTCATGTTTCCCACCAGTGGTGTTTCAGATGCTTGCTCTAATTAATTCATTTCAACAGCATTGAGCTGTTTGCTGACAGTCATCGGTTTTTATGTTGCGTCATCAAAAAAAATCAAACAGTGGGATTGTTGCATTTGATGTGAACAGATTAAACCATCAAAGATTTTAATTGTATTTAAAATGCTTTCGGATTCTCTAAATACCCTTTGCTTCCATATGCCTCCCAAATGCGACTTGAGAAAAGGATCTTACCACTTAAGCCAGCACACAGGATCGTACAGCCCCTGGGAACAGGACTGGGGCAGGTCCATTGGACAGTTTTTTCTTGGTTTTAAATCAAGGTGAAGGCAAAGGTGAAACACAATTTACACAGAAACAAAGGTGAATTTATAGTTGTTCCCACAGGTCTTGTGACGAAGGTCTTCACATCCAAGGAATATTGTCACCCAAGGTGAGGTATGCTTCAAGCAGACTATTCTTTTTTTGAATGGTCTCTCTATACCGAGACTTTGGACACAATTATCCTGTGTCCTTCCACAACATCAGAGTGAAAAAGGATTTCTTTTTCAAGAGTGAGCGTTGAAAGTTTTTCTGTATGGTGGAAGAAGCAGCAGCAGAACTTGTGGTCTCTGGCAGAGTAATCTCTTCTTCATAGTCAGTCATGGCCCCTGATTCAACCTCTTTGCTTTTATCTTCCTTTGTCAGGGTGGCTGCACTGCTTCTTCCAATTCCCTCCTCCTCTCCTCTTTCTAGCCTTTTTCCTTCGACTGTGACTTTGAGAAAGATGATTGCCTTTTGTTAAAGCCATTCCTCCGTTCACCTCTATTCCGCTGCCCCATTTGTGCGTGTACCTTTTTTTTTTTTACCACTGTCTTGCTTTCTGCCTTTCTTTCCCTCTTTTTCTCACTGTCCTTACTCTCCTGCACCCAGGCATTGTACTTAGCAAACATCAAAGAAGCCCATCACACACCAATGGTTTCAATCTTTAAACAGCCAGAGAACATCCAGACCTCTCCCGTCCCTCGGTCACCGTGTCACCGTGCGTTTCAGAAGCGGTGGTGGGAGCGGAGGACTGGTGGGACTCGTGGACTCACCCGCTGAAAAGATCTGGGGTTGTTATAATGCCTTTTCTCTCAACGGGCCTTACGAAAGGGGGCCCTGGCGCTGTGATCAGGGGCCGGGTGATATTCTGTTTGAAATGAGAAAAGGATTAATTTTCAACAGCCTTCCTCGCACAGGGGGCAGTCCCAAGTGCCACAGCATGCCAAGGGTCATCATTAGAATATGACTGCCTTCAAAAACTCCCTGCTAACTGCGATGTCTCGTGGCAATGTTATACCTCTTTTCAAGAGCCCTCTCTCTTTGTTAAGTGCATAAACATTAATGAAGAAAATTTCACGCCCCACGCTTGTGCTCCTGCAATGCTCCTGAGCTCTATCCCTCCCCTCCTTCTCTGTTCATTTTTCTTTTTCATCTTTATTTCTATCATTATTTTACTCTTTCTCCTCTCTAGCTAATTCTGGCAATGGGTCTTGTGTAGTAAACAAACAAAGTAGTCGCAGCAAGGGAGGAGAGAGCAAAGCAAGAAAGACAGAGACAGAGAATGGGACAAAGAGAGAGAGACTCATTTCTTATTTGGAATTCAGAAAGATGCAGTGATCAAAGAAGGCTCAATATCTCCTAGCTGTTCAAAGGGACTTGTATAAAACAAATACGATGTGATCAGGAATAGAAGCTCTCTCATTAAGAGCCGAAGCGGATGATGACAGGTGCGTGGAAGAATCTCGTCGCACGCTAATTTTCTTCCCCCACTGAAAATGTGTTGTTTGCTTTGCTTTCGTTTTCCTCTCTCGGCCTCGCCTTCCTGCGCGTTGTTGCTCCTGATATTGATTAGGGAGTGAACGGTGGAGGAGTAGAGAGGGATTTCACAGATGCCGCTCCCCTGCGTGGTTTTGTCAACGACAGCCCCTCTCCTCATGACAACTAGAGCCCTGAGCAGGGCGTGAGACATGATTGCTGTTTGCACACAGAAGTCACACCGAGCTAAACATCTCGCTTTCGGGCCTTCAGGGTTTTGAAAACCTTTTACATTTTCCTGTTACGATAAGAACGGCAATTACCGACTAGGAGCTCCTGGCTGATCAGGTGGATTTCTTCAAACAGATGCTCTGCTGTGGCTTTTGTTGACAAAGGAACTGGGCCACTCAGCACTGCAGAACTGTGGAGAAGATAGTGCTAGAACGGTTTGCTATATGTAAAGTTGTGTGCATCAAGAGTTTTAAACCTGTCAAAAGTTGTTCTAGAGAGGGATCTCCAACCCTGTTCCTGGAGAGCAACCGTCCTGCAGATTTCAGCTCCAACCCCAATCAAACACACCTGAACCAGCTAATCAAGGTGTTCAGGGTTACTTGGTAATTACAGGCAGGTGTGCTGAAGCAGGGTGAGGTTGACCATATGCCCCTTATTTTCTGAACACATCTTGTACAGGATTTCTACATTGCCTAAAATATCAAAGTTTTGGCTGTGTTTTTCTGTTTTCATATTTGCTGAGGGTTATGTTTGAAATGCACCATGAAAGCTATAGAGAGCAGAGATGGCTCCTTATGCTTTTGAATTGCTATCGTCGCTATCATGTGATCATACACCGATAAGCAGTGTTGGGCACGTCACATTAAAAAAATTAATTACTTATAGTTACTAGTAACTTTTCACAATTAGTAACTGAGTTACATCATTATAAAAGTAACTAATTACCAGGGAAAGTTACTATTGTACTAAAAAAAAATGTTCAAACATGTTAAAATAAATGTTAGAGATACCTTCCAGGGGTTAAATATCACGTTATTGGGGTCGCTTTCTGGTGTCATTTTGAAACTGTAAACGTCTACTTTTATTTGTCTATAGTAATAATAACAAGAAAACAATGTGCTTTTGTAAAATAAATCAAATAAACGGTGCACTCTCTGCCGACTCCGTCACCTCTCTTTACAGACACGTAAATAAAACAACCTGAATCTCTGCAAAATATGTGCCTCACACACATGAGAAATATATGTGTGGAAAGCTTGAAATGTCTACTTTTAAATGAAGTAAGTCGCGTCAAAAACAAATATTCTTTGATAAAGTAATCCATATGATACCAATGCAAGCTCCAGTTTTTCCCATCTAAACTCATTATCTCTATTGTAATCATGCCCATAAGCAGCTCCACTTTTCAGATTTTAAACATCCATGCGAGACACGCGGACATTTAGGTAAACGCCCCACGCATGTCCTGATTTTGCTGAGTTAGGTATATTTTGTTGACCCTGGAACAACATTTTAATCCAAAAATTGAGTCTTGACCACAAACTTGAGTCTTGACCTAAACCTAACCTTACCCATGAGTAATCTCTAAAATCAGAGGAAATGATAGATGAATGATAACAACTATAAACTGTTTTTTTCAAATCTGATTGGTTAATCACAATGTTGTTCCAGGGTCAATAAAAATGTTGATCCAGGAACATGTCGCACTTGGTAAAATCAGGTTCTCCAAATGCCCACATCGCCTCTGTAAACAAACCTGAACATTCATTCCAGTTCATCTCGGCTACTCTTTGTTTCTAGAAGAAGATGCACTGACAGGAATAAGCCACAATTTACCCCAGAATTTTCGCAATGCGAAAATTATAGCAACGCCACATTTTATTATCAGTAACAGTAATGGTGTAACAGGAGAACAGTAATTTGTTAATTACTCGTTACTGAAAAAGTAATGTTGTTAGTAACACTTTATTTATAATGCTGTTATTCCAGTTACTGGTGAGTCGTACACACATAATATGTATGCGTATATGCATAATTTGACCATTCTCTGTAGATCCCACCTTCTCACATGCCATGATTAGTCAATTATGTACAATGCCTGCATTTTATTGGTCAAACTACTTTTCCACCATTACCTTCAGCAAGTATGAAAACACAAAAAAAAACCAAGCCAAAACCTGGATATTTTAGGCAATAAAGAATTCCTGGCAAGGACGTATCTGGGAAAATGGGGACATCCAACGCTATCTCACGGGAATTTGTACGTATTTTACAAGGTGGCTAACTTGTACCTCACTCATACGATTTTGTATGATTTGCCTAGACCCCAGTGATGGGTAGGTTTAGGGGCGGGGTTAGGTGAAGGGCATTCGTACGAATTCATACGATTTGGGAACTTGTAAAATATGTACGATTTAGCTAAATATTTATGAATTCATACGAGTGAGGTCGTACAAATTAGTACAAATTAGCCACCTCGTAAAATACGTACGAATTGCCGTGAGATCGAGCTGGGATGTCTGGTCACCCTACGCAGGATTGGAGCTCAAGTTTGCAGGACAGTACCTCTCCAGGAGCAGGGTTGGAGATCACTGGTCTAGAACAAGGATTTTGGCCTGTCCCATCTTTGCCTTCACCTTAAAATGTCAAATCTATCCAACAATTAAAATCACAAAACAATGTCATAATTTAGAAATAATATACAGAACTAATATTAAACCCTGTTGGCGCATAGTGAGACATTATTTTTATTTATTTATTATTTGTCTTTCTTGCCAAAATTACTTATTCCTTTAATTACTAATTTTAGCTATTTTTTTTACAGAGATTACCCACCTTTTTCTTTAAGGTGGCAGTAAGCCTATGGGTGAGACTTCTGGTTTAGAAACTTTTGGTTTATTAGCTGCAATAGACTTCTGGTTTATAAACGTCTGGTTTATTAGCTGCAATAGGGAAATAACAAGAATATTAACAACGTGCAATAAACGGTAAAACTGTTTACACTACAAACCAGTGTGCTCATAATTTAAGTAATACATTAAAATAATATGGTAAGACATACAATTTTGTGATATCAAGCAGCAAAACAAGCTGTTTTGTAAGATACAAACAGCTGGATGTGAATCAGACTGGAAGCCAGACCCATAAAATGTACAAATGGCTATAAGTGGCTAATTGGTATAAATTTGATTTTGTGAAATTTTTGTGACGGTTAAGTTTAGGGGCGGGGTTAGATGTGTTCCTTCGAATTCCTATGAATTTGACATCTTGTAAATTACGTACGTTTTTTCACAAATAATATGAATTTGTACGAGTGTTCAGGTTGGATTATAACACTGCAGTCACCAACCTTCAACCTTGTTACCCAGGTTATTTTTGAAAATTAGTATAAAAAACTCTTTTAAGCAGGGTTGCAAATATTGCAAACCCCATAGAAAATTGTTTCGTTTGACCTACTCCTCACTGATGATTTGTTTAAAAAGGACAAAAAATAAATAAATAAATATATATATATATATATATAAATAAAAATCAACTTAATTTTTAAGGAAATGCAGGTCATATTTTAGAGAGCCCTATTCACAGAAAGCGATATTGATCCACATGCTTATTTAACCATGGCTTTTCTGTATTACTCAGATCTGTAATGAAATGGCAGGTCCTAGAGTGTTTTTTTTCTCCTGGAGCAGGTAATGAAATATTCAGTATTTTTCTCCAGCCAGGATGGTGGCATGGGCTTTGTTACTGTTGGTCTGACACAGACATCCCAGGACAGCATATCTATATGATCAAAATGGCTGTACAACAAACTGATGATAAGTGACTAGTGACCTCACCACCGCCATCATGCCAACCGCACACAGACACGTGTAACAAACACGGACACACTCACAGTGGTCTTGCAGTAGGCGAAAGTTAACTTTTTGGTTAGCACATCAAAATTGCTTTGTATCTGCCGGATTATTTTTCCCTAGCAGGCCTGTCAATTTTTGTGTTTATATTCCACTGCCTTGCTGATATCTATTGTATCTGCTTAGTCCAACAGAAACAGGATGTGTGATATTGTGATTCTAAGCTTTTGCAATACATAAGCACCAAAGAGGCTTTTGAATAATACGCTGAGCTGAGTAGAAGAAACTGGCCTGTTTTATTTACAGCCCAGTTTATTGGAAATATTGCTTTATCCAGAAACCTGATGCATGAGAGACTATACATGCTGCTTCGAAACATGCAAAAAAGTAAACATGGACACTTTGTAAAAATCTCAGATGGAATACATACAATTTAATTAAATCCTGCTTAAATCCACCATCAGTACATCACAGACACATGGCAACATTTCATATTTGATTTATTGGGAGGTAATGACAGGGATCAACTGACATTTCGTTTGTTGGCAGAAAGTCTGTAGAGCAGATAATAAGATTCTCCTCCTGTGTTTGTGCGAATGAGGGCGTCTGTTTGATTCTTCTGTCTCTGTTTGAGACTTGGCTGCGAATCATTCCGAGGATTGGTTTTGGTTTTTAACAATGTATGATCAGACGATGAATGCAATCAAGAAACATCTCAGCGGTTCAACTGTTGTAGTTTGACCTGAATTCAGTGAGATCAGTAATTACTCCAACCGTGGATAGATTTGTTTTATACCTGATGCAATAGAGTATGTTTGATAGAAACTGGTAGCTAGAGGATTATGAGTCATATTTCAGCTAATCAGAAAAGATTTGATCCCTCTGCAAGATGTGAAGTCCGCAATGGAGGCTCATTTACAAACTCGCCATGTTTCAGAAAATCATCGTTCAAATGAAAGTTTATCCTTTATTATACGTCATGTTGACTCCTGTTATGTATAGACCTGTGAAATTCAGCATTACATTTTCACACCAGCATTACCTCACCTCCAAACTGTACTCAATGATAATGTGACTTGTATTTTGAAAAAGTCATTATTCTGGTAACTGTTATGTCTGCTAAAATTAATCCTGGTTCACATAGCTTGTTTCCTCTTTTAATGTGTAGTCAGATTTGACATTTGATGTTTATTTTATTTAGATTTTATTATTTATGTATTCTTAACTAAGTCATTCAAGTAATCTATTTCCAATATCAGGCCTAAAGCATAAGGACAGTAGCCACAAACTTTGGGGGAAAACCTCAACACCACAATACGTTTATTACATGTTTGCAATGTACCAATTTATTTCAAGTATATTATGTTGAATCAAGCTAGATTCTTAAAAGTCATAACTCATGAGATTTATCTGTACCAAGTGTGTTTTAGCATGTTACTGCACTGAAGCTTAGTGCTAAAATGTCTAATGACACACTATCATTGTACCTCACTAATTTACTGTTAGCTGTTGTGCTTTGTTTCAGTAAAAACGCTGATGAATAATATCATGAATCGAGACATTTTAATAATTTAAAACACAATTGATGTTTTAATTTGTTCTATTACAGTCTAAACAGTTAAAACAACTTAAAAACAAGCTAAACTAATTATTAAATTATATCAGTAATATGTCATGGGGACACAAATTCTACATTTACTGAGAATCACCCTAAATGTGACCTATTTATCCTGTTGACAGCATATCTACAATCTAAGAATGCGTGTTTCCTTATGCCCAAACCTGAAATTTTTATTTGAACTCTTCTATCAGTAAGACAGAGCTGACAAAACCTCAATTATTCTGCACAGTGCTTTTGTTTTTAAAAGCCAAGATTTATTTTTTAACACTGCTGGTTAACCCTGCCTGAGGTATACCCAAAGACAACTGCACTGATTTATTTCTGCCAACATCGTTTCTTCCACCAGGGGGCAGTATGTGACCTAAAAACACACAGCCCTGCCAGACCTTTGTCTTTCAACCATGCAGAAAAGCAAAACTGAACCGACAGGGCCAATCTCTGCAAGTCCAGCACAGTTTTAAGGGATCATTTGTGCCATATACCGAGTGTATATAGTCTGGCTGGGATTGATTTTGAACACACTCTCCTCTTTCTTCCTATGTGTGTGTGTGTGTTTGCTCCGTACTCAACTAATGATGTAAGCCTCTGCAAGTTACTGCAGGTATTGTGCACAGGCTTCTATTCAACATTTGTTCAAGGCCTTGACAAAGGATGCTGTGCTGCACAGTTTTTCATGGCTACCTTTTATGCTTTATAAATAGTGTACGGCCCACACATGAATAATTGAGCGCTCCAAAGTTCCAGCGTCCTCCGACTCTTAACAGGATAAAGCGAACTTAGAGCTCACGTTTATCGCTCTTCTAGAAGATGATGGGCGCCGTTTAGGTGACGTATACTCTAAAACAGGTTCTTGATGCCAAGGACCCCGTTACGGTGATCCTCCTGCGAAGAACCCCTTTCCTAAAAAGTATACATTTTAAGAAAATGTATCCTATGTGCAGTAAATGTGATATTATGAATACAGTTGTGACCCTTGACTACAAAACCAATCTTAAGTAGCATGGGTATATTTATATCAATAGCCAAAAAACATTGCATAGGTCAAAATTCTTTTATGCCAAAAATCATTTGGATATTAAGATCATGTTCCATGAGGATATTTTGTGAATTTCCTACCATAAATCGATATTACATTTTTGATTATTAATATGCATTGTTAAGAACTTAATTCCGACAATTTAATGTTGCTTTTCACAATATTTAGATTTTTTTGCACCCTCAGATTCCAGATATTCAAATAGCTGTATCTCGGCCAAACTTTGCCCTATTCTAACAAAGCTTATTTATCCAGCTTTCAGATGATGTATAAATCTCAGCCTAAAACTGACCCTTATGACTAGTTTTGTGGTCCTGGGTCACAATTTGTTCTGGAAATTATTATTACAAAGCCCTGCTCTTAAATATATCTAATCTGTGGTCCAGAAAAGTCGTAATTCTTTAGAAGACTTTAGTGGCCTTTATGTTTTGCTCTGTTTAGTCTTTCCTCTTGCAAATACACCCTCGTCCTATGAGCGGACACCAGCCCTTCAATATGAACAGTGTCAGTTGTAGGTAGCTGTAAATTAAATGTGTGTTTGTTGGGGTAGCCGGCGTACTCAGGTACAGAGGCTAACAACTTGCTCTGAAACAGTAACAGCTGCCAGGGCCTGCTCCACTGAGAGAGCGAGGGCTGTGTTCATTAGGCAGCGATGTCTCCTGGGCTCGTCCACCTGCCTTGATCACGTTAACATTAATAATACATGACTGAGCACGGTAATACAACCATTACATTCGCTCCTCTCCTTTTCTATCTCATGCTGCTGGTGCTGCCGGTTCCACATGTGGGGATAGAATCTAATTTCTTGCCTTTATCGAAAGGCTTCCTCTTGTATTATCGCCACCAAACAGTACACAGCACTCAGAGGCACAAAAATGAGTTTACCCTTTCTTTTTGGGGTTCACCTGGCCCTAAAACAATACACTGGTCGCTGAATCCGAAAGATATGTGTCGTTAATTCGACGGGGGTGAAACCAAAGCTTGTTCATTTCTGTGTAATTTCAAATCTGCCACAACTGAGGGGCGTCCTCGGAACAAGGTGTTTTATCCCCCGAACAGGAGTCAGAAGGAATGGCTACAGATGATGGGATTTTATCAGACACAGATATGCCTTTTCAATACGGTTCAAAAATTTCTCCAAGTGACCATAAATTTTAATGTTGGCAGAAATGGCTTTTGGAGATTGCTTTAAATGATTGGATTTGCCTGTTAAGATTGGAATGGGAGGATTTGCATAGATTTAAAACACCTGTGATGAAATCTAAATGTGCCGTGGCCTCTCTCAAACAGCGGGGTCGGATGGGGGAAAGAGAAGGGAAGGGAAAAGAGAAACAATCCCGGGATCATGTCCTTGTTAAAATTCACACAGTCATTTCCTTTTATGGCTGGAGATCCTATCAGTCAATAAGAAGAGTGAACCGGTTGAATCACAAGTACGAATACTGGCTAGATCAGTAAATATGACTTATTATTTTTTAATGTAACGGTCTTAAGCCCGAGATCAGATTTCCATTTGGAGGATTCTGGAGTCAGCCAAATGGCCAAGTAATTAGTGTTACCATGCACGCCCAGGACATTAAAATGTTAACAGTGTTGGAGCCGTGTGATGGAGAATACAGAGTGAGGGTTTTATTACAGCTCTGTGGACAGGGGGTGACATCTTTCCTAATTGGGGACATCAGGGTTCCCGCTGCCGCTTCTTATCTGCAGTTCAGATCACTTCTTTTTTTTTTTTTAATTTATTCATCTCAGCCACCTCTCTCTCTCTCTCTCTCTCTCTCTTTCTCGCATTGCTCTCATTAGTAGTCTGCTGTGATGGTGTCCCCTCGTTTGCATTTGAAGTGGTGGTACTGTGCAGGAGCATCCCTGCTGCATGAGAGCGAAAAGATGGAGAGAGTGCGGAGTATGCGAGAGGGAGAGGCAGAGATTTGCTGTGTGTCGAGTTGAGCCACAGCTCGACATCTGGGGCCGGCTCGCTTATTCCCAGTGGCACCGGCATGTCATTAACAGGATTAATCTAAGCCCAAATGCCTTAATGATCGCTGTTTTAATATATGTGAACCAGCTCAGTCTCTTGACTCATTACCACCAATTTGCCCCAGACATACATAATCGGCCTCTTCTAGCACTCACCAACATTTATTTTTGCTAATATGTTTCCCTTTTTTCCAAGCGCGGACTGAGCAAACAGTTTTAGTTCTGAGTAAGTAGATGAAGAATCGCTTCATAAATCATGCGAGGGTTGCAAAAACAGAAGATAACGTAGTTCTGTCTTTGAGTGTCTTCAAATAGGGCCTTAAAGGGACAGTTCACCAAAATGAAAATTGTGTTATTTAATCACTCTCATGCTGATGCAAATCTATACTACTTTCTTCCTTCCGTGGAAAGTAAAAGGAGAAATTTTGAAGAATGCCCAGGTTACTCTTTTCCATGAAATTATAACAAATAGTTACAAAAGTATCAAAAAAAGTATATGTGAATTATGTATTCATGCATGACTGTTTTGACTTATTTTTGACATATATGACCCTGGACCACAAAACCAGTCCTAAGAGTCATTTTTTTTTTTTTTTAATTGAGATTCATAAAATAGAACAATATTTGTTCACAATACAACTATTTGAATATCTAAAAAAAATCTAAATACTGAGAAAATTGCCTTTAAAGTTGTCCAAATTAAGATTTTAGCAATGCATATTACTAATAAAAAATGAAGTTTTGATATATTTATGGTAGGAAATGTTCAATATATCTTCATGGAACATGATCTTTACTTAATATCCTAGAGATTTTTGGCATAAAAGAAAAATCGATAATTTTGACCCATACAATGTATTTTTGACTATTGGTACAAATATACCCATGCTACTTATGACTGGTTTTGTGGTTCAGTGTCACAAAAATTAGTTTGATGCCACAAGTTTTGCTGACTTTGCAATACTTAATAAAGTGTTTCAAATAGTAACAATGAAAAATGAATAAATGTTTCCAATTTATGTAAGCCCTGACATAGAGTAGATAAATATATAGTAGATACAAAGAAGAAAGACAGACATGGTGGTGCAACGAAATGGTTTTAGGGTTTAGTAGACCTAAATGATGACATAATATTAATTTTTAAGAAAGCTGCTTGTTTATGACTTGGTACAAAGAATGGAGAGAGCAGACTGGTGAGTTTCTGAAGAACAGGAGATCTGTTTTTATAAAGTTATACTTGTATGTGTGGGATCAGATAAACCACCACTTCGGTTTTGCCATGACTTATGCAGTAGCAATGGCAGATATCACATTCTGTGGCTTTAGCTATTATTAAATAATGATCCCAATATAGGAAAGGTTTTTTCCCCCATCACCTATCAATATTTAGGGTGGACACATGATACAGATTCAGGATGTTGATAAATCTCTGGACTTTAGGGCAGGCCCCAGCAGCTTTCTTTCAGAGGAGGATGATGAGGCACTCTCCTTTGGGACAGAGACAGGGATTGTGGTTTGTACGTCCAGCGATAGCCCAGCAGTCCCATAAATACCGAATTGCATTCATGCCCCAGGGCAGTTTGGGGCAGCGCTGTGAAACCAGGCAGAGGTGTCTCAGCTTCAAGAGAAGTTCTCCAGGCAGCATGCCCCAAGGGGAACCTCCCTGGCCCCTGTGACAGTTGACCTTTCACCCTGGAGAGCTGCAGCAGGTGAAAAAAGCCATAAGAGCGGTTCCTCTAGCAGGTCATATGCTTGTTTCGGACTTCCTTTGACCTGCTGAGAGGTTGGGGGAACTCTGAGGTCTACAAAACTGACCAAACTGAGCTTTGAGAGCAAGTTCTGGCTAAGTGATTCGTAGTTATCTTGACTGGAAAAGAGAAAACTATTTTTCCTCTATTGGCGGCTCTTTCCTGGCTTCTAGTTCAATATAGGATTTAATATAAGGTCTTATTATTTGTTCTTAAGGGTCTCGTGGCTTGGCACCACATTATCTTTCTGATCTTCTGATCTTCTCTCTCAGTACTAGACTCCTAGGATTCTAAGGTCATCAAATAGCCTATTTCTGTCCATTCCCAGGTTTCTCCATCTTTTCCAGGTTTACAGTTGATCATGCCATCAGTGTTTGCCATCTCTCTATATGAGAACTTCACAAACTTAATCTCCAGAGCTTCTCTGAGAGTTCACATCAAACATTTCACCATTTAATTTGATAACAATGTTGTCAGATACATAGAAACTCAAAGGTCTTCCCTACATCCCGCCAAAATAGTCTGGTTTAAATTATGACAATAATAAATAATAGAGATAATAAATATAATATTATTTTACAGAATTAAGTATACTACTACTACAACCTCTTCTAATAAAGTTTCATTATATATTTTTTAAGAATATCAAACAATATCACGGCATTTTTCAAAGCTCTGCTTTGCATTTTTGCCAAAAATGAAAGGAATAGTTCAAATTCAATTTGATTACATTAAAAAAAAAAAAAAAAAAAAAAATGTTTTATGCATTAATTTGATTACCAGAGTTTTTGATATTAAAAACCATACGTAGCACCCTAATTGCATTCCATTTAATCCAATCGAATCAATTCCATTTCTGTATCCCATTATCTAGGACAATTTTTAAAACTAAAACAATTGAGCACCTCAGCTTTTAAGGTGAGTCAGAAAATGGACTTTCAACCTCTTTTTCTGTAAAAATAGCATGTCAGTACTATGTGTATATTCATTAGGAAGACTTTTAAACACAGTGAATTTCATCTGTGACAAAATATTAATTAAAGTCTTTTAAATGCCAGCTTGTAAATTGGTTTGCACCTGAATCCTGAAGAGCAGGTTTTATTAATTTCATCTCTCCCCACCCCCTTCTCACTCATTCCCCCCACCTGACTTCGTACAAGCACAGTAGTGCAAGGTAAATATTGAATTTGTGACTAAACCCCCAGCTCTACGTAAGCGGAAAAGGAGAAAAAGGAGACAGAGGGATGGGGAGAGTTGGGAATCCCTCCTAATTAAGGCTCTGTAATCAAGCTCAAAGTGAGGAGGTCACTCCCTGGGAGTAATTTGGGATATTAAACCATGCTGTTCCCTTCACGTTGATTGTTGTGTCTCACTAGATGAAGCTGATCCCTTTTAATATCACTGCACATATGCAAACGGGCATTGCAATATTGCGCATCGTCACTGGCGATCCTCTTTTAATTCAGCTAAAGGCGAGGTGCGTGACCCTGTCGCTCAAATCGAGTTTCCCACACCAGCTCGCTGTTTATGCTGTCTGAGATGGAGCCAGCTCATTACCCGAAGAGTGGCACTCATTAACAATAGGTGTGTATGAGGACTGATGCTGGATGTTTACTAGTCTCTAAGGCCATCACTTCCACTTTTTTTTTTTTGACGAGAGCGAGATTAAATTCTGTTTTATAGCTTTTAAGCATGAAACATTCATTTATTATCTCATGTTGTAGTTATCAGAAGTGTTCTCACTGTCTTCAACTTAGAGCGAAAAATGGCCATTGTGTTATATTATAATGAGCCTGTGAAGGGAGGTGTGTGCGCGTTAACTCTTGATAATTAACGTCACCTGCATTCATTTTCTAAACCTAATTGAGCTGTCAAAGTTGAGGATCTGACAGCTTTAGGCAAACCTGCATTTACACAGGAAAGCTTTGATACTGAAAAGATAATGAGAGCTACGCTGTCCCTACCTGTTAAAACATCAAACAAAAATTACTTGACTATTATCAGGCCTAAAAGTTCATTAGCATTTTGTGCTAACCCAATGAAATTCATATCAGCATATATTCATATTAGCATTCATTTCACATCAGTAGTCAGTAGAATGCTATAGATTTTGATTTTGAAAGAACAAAATAGAAAAAGAAATTTATGAAGCGGACCACTGCAGACTCTCATGACTGTGTGCCAAGTCAATAAATCTTTTGAAATATAAAATCATTTAAATTATTTATGGCAACACTAGGTCAGATTGTGGTTACACTTTATTTTGATCGTCCACTTTAGATATTCTGTTAAGTAACTTAGCCACTACCTGACAGCTAACTCATTAATTTGCATTTGCATGTCAATTAACTCTCATTAGAGTATTAGTGGACTGTTAGGTTAGGGTAGTAGAATAACTTTACATGTATTTGCAAAGTGATTTATAGCAGCAGAAATCCTTTTGGGAACCATTAAAGTAAAGGGTTAGCAGATATTAAGCAGACAGTCTACTAATGACTCTTATGTTGACTGGTAGGCGATATCTAAAGTAGTTGACATGGGCTATCAAAATTAAATGAATTCAGCACAAATTATATGGTGTGACTCTAAAACTGACATTCATAGTTTTGGAACTGGAAATTTGTTGTAAATAATGTTCCAGTTTACAATTCACTTCTGAACTGTAAAATTTTCTGATAATTTACTCACCCCCCATGTCATCCAAGTTGTTCATGTCTTTCTTTATTAAGTCGAAAATAAATTAAGGTTTTTGAGGAAAACATTCCAGGTTTTTTTTTTTTCTCAATGGGAACCAATGGGCTGAGGGTCCAAACTGCAGATTTCATGCAGCCTTAAGAGAGATATACATGATCCCAGATGAGGAATAAGAGTCATAACTTGTAAAATCATTGGTCATTATATATATATATATATATATATATACGGTCACACATTTATGGTCCAGTTATTGCTGTTAAACCATTAACTACAACTTTTACCTCAATAAACTCCTAATTTGCTTATTAATAGCTAGTAAGTTGTTAAGTTTAGGTATTGGGTAGGATTAGAGATATAGAATATGGTCATGCAGAATATGTGCTTTATAAGTACTCATAAACAGCCAATATGTTAATTATAGGCATGTTAATAAGCAACTAATTAATAGTGAGAAATGGTCCCTACTAAAGTGTTCCTACTAAAGTGTTACACGTGGTTATTTCTTGGTATGTGTACTTCAGTTCAAAAAGATAGGGTAGGGTGAAAAACTCCTTCTCATTTTCTTCACCAACTTCAAAATCATCAAACATTATTCTTTTACCATTTTTTTGGTAAAGGGTGTTTGACTTTCTTTGCACATTTGCTTTGTGGTTAGGTATTTCTGTGTCCTTTTCAGCGTGAATACATAATGCACAAATTCATGGACGCAAAGGTAGTGCAAGACAAGCATTTGTGGTTAAAAAGTATATACATTTTACTTTTTTTTTTTTTTGTTTAATTTTCTAAATTTTTTGATCCCCATTGAATATGGAGTCCACTATATGGAGAAACATCTGTTCTCCTCAAAAACCTTAATTTCTTTTCGACTGAAGAATAAAAAGACAATCCTCTTGAATGTAATAGGGGTGAGAATTATCAGAAAATTTTAATTCTGGAGTGAACTAATTCTTTAAGTCAGTTACATTTTATTACTTTTTACCTCATGGTTATATATCATGACATTTTTACAGCTATTAAATTTAAACTAGAATTTTCGCAAAAAAAAAAAAAAATGGAAAATTCTTTAAAACAACAAAGCCAGTATGAATACAAAGTTCTAAGAACTTGGCACATATTTAATCTACATTTTTAACAAATAGATTTTCTTTTCCTTATTGTGGACACTTATTTGTCACTTATCTTTTTAACGGTACTCTTTCTTAGAGGGACCTTAGAAAAGTGAAACAATCTTTTACATTTTTCTTAATCTATTGTTTGATGTCACAGCTAGTTGTACTCAATAGTTACTAGTGAGCTGAAGGCCCTGCATGGGACTCCTCATGTTCTTATTGTGCCAGGCAATAGCTGTGGCCAGATTTGCATACCATACTGCATTTGATGAAGAATTTAGTTCTTGTTCTTTGAAAAAGTATGGACTACAAGTTTAATATTTAGTAAATGACTATTATTAGTAGAGTTCTGATTTTGCTGCCATGGATAAAGAAATGTTGCTACAACAATACATTTGTTAAATATAAATGTGACTTAAAGGGATAGTTTACCCAAAAATGAAAATTCTGTCATTAATTACTCACCCTCATGTTGTTTCAAACCTATAAGACCTTTGTTCATCTTTGAAACACAAATTAAGATATTTTTAATAAAAATTCGAGAGCTTGCACAGACAACAACACAACTGACACATTCAAAGCCCAGAAAGGTAGTAAGGACATAGTTAAAAACTAAATAGCAGAAAAATGTTTTAACAATGTCCTTACTGCTTTTCTGGGCCTTAAACATGTCAGTAGCGTTGCTGTATATGCAGGGGTATGCAAAACTCTCAGATTTATCAAAAATTTGTGTTCCAAAGATGAACGAAGGTCTTACAGAATTGAAATTTTTGGGTGAACTATATCCCTTTAACAGTCTCATATATTGGTCTCTGCCATCTTTAATATGAATAAGCCATCAAGAAAGTACAGTGAGTGGCTCTAAGTACAGTTTTTGGCTCTGTAGCCACAGGCACAAAGAGCCCAAGACTGACTGTTAAAGGGACCCATTTCCCGGCTTTGGGTTTCCTTCATCTATAATGGATGAAGGTACAGATCCCCTCTCGTATATTTACATATTGTGAGTGACTCAGTGATGATGCCAAATAGATCTGCGGGATTCTGGTCTCTCTTGTCAAAGTCTGCAGATAAAGAAGGTGAGGGGAACACAGGGACGTGCCGTTGCCGTCGGGGACAGCTTTGGGAGTGGAGGGACTGTTCTCATCATCTTAACCGCTTCACTAATGGCGGGCAGAGATTCTCACTCTATACCCCACTGTTGGGAGGGATTACTTTACAAGCACAAACTGAAATTCACTGTGAAATTTATGGCTTGTTAATACACCACAAATGTGTCATTTAAACCCAGGAGGATGTCACTGTCTCTCTGGGGCTGCTTGAAAGGCAGCAAGTCATTGATTGGTGTGTTTATTGCTGCAAATTGTTTTACAATGTTGTCTTTGTTTAAACTGAAGCATTACAGTGTTTTCTGATCAGTATTTATGAACAGATTCATTAAAAGCATAAAAAAAGTCACTATATCCAGATTTCTCAAATGTAAAATTGTGACACTTAAACTTAACTCAGAATGCTAATCTGTCAGTCAAGTCTGAAGCAAGACACACACAATCCATGTAATATTATGGCAATGATGTCTCAGACAGACAGATAACTGTAAATATAAATGGGGATTTTCCAATTTTTGAGCGATTTGCGATCTTGTTTTGTACACATTGTCATATAAATTCTAATACATTTTGTTTACTAGAAGGAGTAAAACAACTGTTATTCCTGTTTATACAAATTATCATTACATGGGCAGATTATCGATAAATAAAGGCTTATTTTTGCACAGTTCCTTGCACAATACTATGTCATGACCTCAAAACATTTACAGCAGTGGATGATTTGTAATCTAATCACATAACCAGCTTAAATAAATAGCTTTTCTGATTTAGTAAACTTGCTTGGTAGCCCATCTGGTACAGCACTGTTGTTATGTTACAGAGCGCTCTGATACAAGTCTTGTAAAATCCGATTCACAACACTCCACAAAAGAACTCAAAACCTTTTAGAAAGAGTCTAAAGCAGATTGGTTGCTTCAGCAGATAATAAAACATTTAACTTATATATTATTTGAAGAAGAAAAAGAAAAAAAGTTCTATAATGACAACTATCGGAAGATTTTAGCATGGTAATGGATATGACCCCATATCCTTTGCTGCTGCTGTTGGTTGTTGCTGTTGTTGTAGATTATTGCTGCTGCTGTAAAGCAAGTACAGAAATGTGCTACTGCCAATGCATACACCAATACTGTGCTGTGAGTATTTAAGACATACTGCTTCTGCACAAATAGCATATATAATAACCATATATAATATAAATAATATAATTATACGCAGCAGATATATACAGGTGGAGCTGGGGAAGGTGAAGGATTTTAGACTCTGAAAGCATGATGGGAAATGCTTTACTAACCAGCCATTTAAATGTAAAACAGCAAGATTATTAGCTGCTTATGCAACATGAACCAATCAGCTTGTGCCAAGTAGTTCAGCACTGTGAATATCAGCAGTTTGCGGTAAGGACCCATCAGTTTCATGACTTGGCATTACACACAGGCATGTGTTTTTTTTTTTTTTTTTTTTTTTTTTAATGACTGTTTCATTAGCCTGCAGCAGCCATGGAGAAAAAAAAAATCTAAAATGAAAAACTAATCTAAAAAGTCACAAATTTCCGAAAGAGCCTGACTTGAAATTTTGATATTTAATTCTAAAGTAAATTTATTTAGTTATGCTCTGTCAAACTAAATCTTCCTTTGAGTCCCATTCAAATTCAAGTGCTTTTTTTTTTTTTTTTTTTTTTTTGTCTTCCTGGAATCTTTTGTACACAAATTATTTTTATTAAAATCTTTTAAGGTAAGAATTTAAATATACAACTGACACAAAAATCTAAATGCTCCTCAACAATCTCTTTAAAATTATGTAAATACTCTTAATGGTCCACAGAAGTGCTTTGAAACAACCCCTTGTCATCCAAGATGTTCAAGTCTTTCTTTCTTCATTCATAAAGAATTTTTATGAAGAAAACATTTCAGGAATTTAGTAGTTTGAACTTCCAAAATGCAGTTTAAATGCAGCTTCAAAAGGCTCTAAATGATCACAGCCGAGGAAGAAGTGTTTTATCTAGAAACAATCAGAAATGTACAATTTCTATAATTTTTTACCACAAATGCTGGTCTTGTCTAGCTCTGCGATGAGCATGCATACTCTGTGCACTCCGGTTCACTACAGTTACGGTATGTCGAAAAACTCCCATCTCATTTTCTCCTCCAACTTCACAATCATCCTACATCGCTGCAGAAGTACCAACCCAGTGTTTACAATGTGAACGTGCAAAGACGGTCAAGATGGGAGTTTTTAGATATACCTAACTGTATTGAACTGGAGTGCACAGAGTACACATGCACATCGCAGAGCTAGTCAAGACAAGATAATGTATATAAATTTTATTTATTTATTTTTAGAAAATAACCAATCATTTCATTAGGTAAAACCCTTCTTCTTGGTTGGGATGGTTTAGAAGCCTTTGAAGCTGCATTTATACTGCATTTTTGAAGGCATCATAGAAGTCCACTATATGGAGAAAATTCCTGAAATGTTTTCTTCAAAAAACATAATTTCTTTACAACTGAAGAAAGAAAGGCATTATAATCTTGGATGACAAGGGAGTAAGTAAATTATGTGTAAAGTTCTGGAAATTAACTAATCCTTTAAACTTAAACAAGAAGTTCCGCCCCCTTTTTTTAAATAACCAATAGCATTTGGGCCAGAGCTGTTGAGCTCAGTAAAGCTGAATTTGACAGCATATAACAGCCACAATCTCATCCATATCTATAAATTAAATCATTTTGTGTAGAACATATATAGTGCACTATGTGTCATTCACCGTACCGAGAATGCAAATTCTGTGGACAAGTGACCAATTTCAGGCCACAATTTCAGTGTCTATTTTTAGTGTAGGGGGCCCATCAGATTCTATAGAGCATTTGATTGGACAGACAGTTTGATGAGAAGCTGAAGTGCAGTGATGTCATCAAAATCATTGATCCATGTTGGTGGAAGTTAGAAAATGTTTGATTTGAATGCTTATATGTTGTAAATGCAAATGTTGTCATTGTTTTAAAACACAGTAGCTTATAGATAACCTCAAGGCTAAAAGCCAAAAATCCATTTTGATTTCATGGGGACTTAAAAATATATAAAATTTAGGTGTCCATTGTAGAGCTGATTTGCTTTTAATGGTAATGATGACAGTAAGTGCTGTTTGTGGGATGGCTTGGCCCTGCTTAGGCTGCTGTCCTGCATGCAGATTGAGGACGTCAGTGTGAGACAGGGAGTGTGGAGGGAGAGTATGACCCAGTGTTAATGGGAAGCAGACGCTTCGCCAAGCGTGAATGAGCTGTGAATGAGGTGAGAATGAAGAGGCCCAAAGACCTGCTGAGACCCTCCAACTTGAGCATCCACCAGTGATCTCTCATGCACACATGCAGTACTGTACATACCAGGCTCTGGTTTGTTAAAAAATGTTAGGATACATCACCTCTCTAAATTATTCCTGAGTATAAATTATTCATTTACTATAAGAAGAATAGACAACTCATGTATGTTACTAGTGGCCCAGAGTAACTTATTGATGTGTAGGTTAAATCTGGTTACAGACGCGCCCATAGCGGTAATCCCAGACTGAGAGACAGATCCACAGACAGACCTGTCAGGGCTGTCAGGTGTGAGGCATCATTACATTGAGTGACTCTGAGGGTGATCTATACATTTGCTTAAGGCGAGCTCAAAGCAAGAATCGTGGAGCTAAGATCAACACGTACGTTATGTGAATGACATGTATCAATGCAGATGAAGAAACGGTGCTAGTAACTGTAAACACTCAACATCTAGTGCCAATAGAATATCTTGATATTATTAGTATGCTGGTAAAAACATCAAGCTTATCAGTAGCAATGAGACTTTAGAAGTGAAGCTTAAATGCATTGAAAGAAACGCAAGCTTATAGGAGTATTTTTTAAATCAAGAAATGATAGTAGAAATATAAATATGTTTACCTATATTTTCAATCGGAGACATACATTTTTGAAGAACCATAGGACATAATATTAGTATGAATAAGAAAACTTTAAGGAGGTTGCCCATGGAGAAAGAAACCAATTGTTTTGGGGGTCTGTGAAGTGAAATATTTGAAAGAGAGAGAAAAGAGGCTATTCAAAATAAGAATTTCTGTTTTTCTTAATAAATAAAAAGCAAATGTTTATTTTTTAAAATAAAATGTTACTAATATTTATATTACAATATTATTTTACAAATGTAAGTTAATAATATTATCTTTAATACAGTGACAACAAACTCAATTAATTTATTTTGGAAACAAAATATATGTGACCCTAGACCACAAAACTAGTCTTAAGTAGCATGGATAATTTTTGTAGCAATAGCCAAAAATACACTGTATGGGTCAAAATGCTTGATTTTTCTTTTATGCCAAAAATCTGTGGGATATTAAGAAAGATCATGTTCCATGAAGATATTTTGTACATTTTCTACCAAAAATATATCAAAATAAATTTTTTTATTAGTAATATGCATTGCTAAGAACTTATTTTGGACAACTTTAAAGGTGATTCACTCAGTATTTATTTATTTATTTATTTATTTATTTTGCACCCTCAGATTCCAGATTTTCAAATAGTTGTATCTTGGCCAAATATTGTCCTATCCTAACATACATAACCATATGTCAATGTAAAACATATTTATTCAGATGTATAAATCTCAATGTAAAAAACTGACCCTTATGACTGGTTTTGTGGTCCATGGTCACATATTGTCTTTATGTGCTTTATTACACTCAACAATATGCCATAGATAGCTGCTTTTATATTTTAATATTAAAAACAGGCCCACTACAGTAGAGGTAAACAATACTCATTTATAAGTGTAGCATTAACCCAGAAAAAAGAGAGAGAATGTAATATATAACATTTTGGTAGGAAACACAAGCACTGCAGCTCAGACATGGTCTGGCGTTGTGAAAGACTCTTGTCTATCATTAGGTAACCTTTAGCATCATAGGTAGTTTTTGTTCTAATTTATGAGTGACAGAGCAGGTTTGCTATAATCGCACCACCCTTGAGGGGTAGCAGGTTAAATTGAGTTGAAAATGAGATTTTAGCAGTCGCTGGTTTGATAGCAGGGAGCAGAACTTTGGTGCTGTTCTTTGTTAATGGAGTGAGAGCACTAGAGGATTTAGTGTTAGTGTGTGGAGCAGGTGGAGAACAGCATCCTTTACATGATCAGACATGAAGTCAATTAGATGTGTGAGGAAAGAAGAAAAGCATATGAATGCAAGGAACGGAGCAGGGGGTGAGGCAAGTCTGATGGCTAAAATAGAGGTCAGGAGAAGCAAAGTCAAAATAAGATTCATCGTAAATGGAAATGCAGCAAAGAGCTTGTAGGGGAGGGAGGCTGGAGACTTTTAAGAGGTAGAAAAAAAAATGTAATTGTATGATCTCAACAGTTGATTTTAGAGTGTAAATGGAATAAAATCTGAACTGCTTGTATCACCCATTTGGGTGAATATGAGATGTGGCTTCCCAAAAATGGCTATTTCTAAATTATAGTTAACTGCCGTATTAACAAGCTTAAACATTATTTTCTGCAGCTGTGCAGAAAATATTCAATGGAGTTCTAAGTAAAGATCAATGCAATATTAACATTGCAATTAACAGTAAACAGCTCTGATGAAATATTTTAACATCCAAAGATTTTTTATGCAGAGTATCAGACTTTTCCATTACGCGGTAAGACAGACGTTTAGGTGATTCAAGCCACGCGCCTGTTGCTCTGCATGAAATTGAACGATATACAGCACGGTAACCATTTTATATTTAAAATAAAATGTACACAAACCTGTTTTTACTGAAGAAATGCATCAGTTCAATAGCACTTAGACTATGTTCACTTCACACTGCCAAAAAATTCTGATTTTTTATTTTTTTTTATTAAATGTGTCCCATGTGTTTTTTTGCAGTGTGAACAGCACAAACCGCATAGAATCTGATCTTTTACAATCAGATCTGAGCCACATCAATATGTGGTTCTAAATCCGATACAGGTCGAATGTTTCGCAATGCGATTTCAGTCTGAACAGTAAGATCGGAATTCATGCGACTTTTAAATCATTCGAGAACGACACACGTCACTTGTGCGCTAGCGCATGATCCTCCTCCTTCTTATCATCTGAGCGTTAATTTTGTGGTTTTCGCTACACATAATTTAATTGATGTAAGCCCACAGCGTGTACACACAGACTTCCATGGCCTTCATGTTTACTTCTTACGACAGCACGATACGTGTGACGTGTTACATTACTGTCGTTGTGCGCATGCGTTTCAGTTCAGGTCAATGAGAAGTTCACACAGGAATCGGCAAACAAAAAATCAGATTTGAGCAGAAAATCTGAATTGAGCATTAAGGCTTGCAGTCTGAACGTAGTCTGAGAACTGCTCTCTCAATGCAAATTCCTGTAAATAACTCAACCACTGGGTTACATCTGACCCAGGATCTGAGTAATATAAAAACTACCCAAACATTGGGTTGTTATGTCTGTCCCAGGAACTGGGTAACACTAAAAAACTACCCAATCATTGGGTTGTTACATTTGACCCAGAATCGGTGTAACACAAAAACTACCAAAACACTGAAAAAAAAATTAACCCAAAAAAATTGACCCAAAAGGCTCAACCCAGAGCAAGTGCTGAGACTTGCTACTGCCAATACATCCACAACATCCTGCTGTAAGCATGTAAGAAATACTGCTGCTGCACATAACATATATAATTAACCCCCATAGCATATATGAATCACCTCGTAGCAGATCTATACAGGTGGAGCTGGGGAAGTTGGAGGGTTTCTGAAGCAAGCTGCAAACTGCTATATCTAGCACTAATCATATTATTTGAATCTTAAGCAGTGAGCTCATTGGCTACTGATACAGGAGAGAACCAATCGGCTTTGCCATGTGATTATGACGTCATGTTATCAGATTGAGTTAGACCCATCAGAATGCATTCTAGAGTTTCATGCCAGAACTCTATTTATCTTAAATTTTACATGATGTGCAACTAGCCTTGCAACAACCAAACTAAAATATTATAAACAAATATAATAAAAATATTATATTTAAGTTAAAAATATAAAAACAAACAAATAAAATTATGAACAGGTTTCCTGAACTTCTGTACCAAACTCACATCCATAAAGGCTCTAAAATGTCCTGTGGTACACAGCAACTATCAAAAAGTAATACAATATTGTTTTCTTACACACTGAAAGTGTGCAAGCATAATAAAAAAAAAAAAAATATATATATATATATATATATATATATAATTAAACTTTTAAATAGAAAAGTGTTCTTTAATTTGAATGGTAATCCACCTTTTTAAAATTCCCTTTTTAAACCTCATTACAATTAATCGGTGAAATGCTAATACTGTGTCAATGCCTGTTTTTAAATTTATTTATTTTGTTTTTTCAGACAATTCATTAATTATATTAGTTTTAACGAGGTCAGCTGCTTAGCATTTTAGGTCACAGATTAGGTCCATCTACACTTTTTCTTTTTGTTTCCACTGGTACAAATATGCAGATCATCTCTTGTGTGCATCATCTCTGTGTACGTCCTTCTACCTCGCTCACTTCCTGCATTCTGGCTGTCTCCTATTTGCTCTATTCCCAGAGGAGGGCCATTCTCCTGCATTACATTCTGGCAGGCTTGTTAATAATATATTGATGAAGAGGTGCTTCTGTTGATTAGGCAGTGGCCACTCTCATAATGGGACCTTGGATGAAGGCCAGGGATCCTGTGCAGTAAGTAAACCTCAGGTTAAATAAGCTTTTGTTACCATAAAAGACAGCGCCCGACACCCTCCTCGACGCCAGCCCCTTGCCCTGGGAGATGTAAATGACTTTGGTTGCAGACACAAGTGAAAATATATATATAAAAAATGGTCTAAAGAAAGGGAAAAGCGGGGTTTCATTTCACGCCTTGCTCTTGGATCACTGAATAAAAGGAAACTACATTAGCAGCTGTTAAAGGAATCAGAAGCTATTGTTGCCGCATCAAAATTGCTGTCAGTGAGCATGTGACAGCAGCATGGTGAGAATATCTTTTATTTCCCTCCCTCTGCCGTACTATAACAGCAACTGCTTTTACAGAAGTCTTGCAGTTACATTTGTAGCATCATCACCTAAAAAATGCAAAATGAAACAAACAGCGCTGCCAGTGTGTGTTGCAGAAACAAGCCAAAGCTTGTAAAACACATGAAACATCATTGTGAAGAGAATGGCGCTGTTAAGGGAATCCTTTGTTTACCTGTATTAGCATTGCAAACCTGCCCTCTCAACTAGCTTTCAATACAACTGCAAACAGAACAATAGGTGAATTTTAAGTCAGGTCAAATTTATATATAATACAACATTTGAAAACAAGCAATTTTGAACTGTACAACAAAACACAAAACACACATTCTCCAAAGCCAAAGAGGCTATGTAAGTATTAAAGTTGGTTGTGAACATGCTGATAGTGGAGGAGGACCTAACGGACAGTGGTGGGCTAATTCATAACCTCAAGGCAATGATGGAGAGTGCACTATTAGCCTTAAAATTTAAACGTGGCTGAGGGATAGTGAAGTTCAGATGGTAGGCAGATCTAACAGACTTGTGGGTGTGATGGAATCTAGTCAGATCAGAGAAATAATAAGACACTATTCCTTGTATTTCCCTAAACCACAGAAATCGTATATTCGATTGTGAATTTGATTTTTAAAGGGGTCATGAACTGCCTTTCTACTTATAATGTTATCAAGATTTTTACATCAGAAACATCATAATTTAGAAGTAATAGGCTATTTTCTGTCACATGTTTGTCAAATTTGCAGTATATTATCATATAATGGCAAAAATGGCAAGTTGAGATTGTCATAGTCATTTGGACCACATTTTAAAAACAACACCAATGTGATAAATGATCATTTTTGCCTTAAATAAGAGTTTTCTTGAATTATTTTCCACGTAAAACACCTAATTTGAATAGTTTTTAATTTCATTCAATAGGAAAATGAATGTGAAAATGTACTCATAAACTATTTACTCCGATCTTTATCCTACGTGTGTGTGGCCTGACGTGTGCATGTCTGACTGTAACAAGAACATGTCACAATAAATTGGAAGAAGGAAGTAGCAATCATTCCTTTCATAATCTGTGAATTATAACAAGAACACCTGCTCCAATCGGTCCTTGCTGGAGATGCACATCTACCAAGAGTGGGTGTTTTGAAAGGGAAGAGGTAAAAATCTTAACTTCCAACTTGCCCCATGTATGTACACAAACGTGTCCTCATCTCATACAGCTGAATGAGAAGCTACACGCTTAAAAAAAAAAATCATGCTGCACCTGCAAGAACTGCAGAGATGAGAAAAGGTGGCATAATATCACTCCTGACAGTTTCTCACCGATATTTCGGATCAGTCAAGTGGATGTTTATGTTTTGACGTCAAGACTGGAGCAACTTGATAATTTCAAAATCTCACATATACATGGTTTTCCTGCATTGACGACTTCTTGTCAGCTGATTTGAACCCTTAAAATAGGTTTTTATAATGAGATGATTTTCGATGGTTTGCATTGTTGTGTTGAACAACTCAAATCGAGGGGTAGAACGGAGGCGCAATGGAAGATTTTATGCCGTCAATCTCATCCGTTCACAAACACGTCCTTAAGCCAGCTTTCCACTGCTTACGTCAAACAGCGGGCTATAGACCAAAGTCATTCATGTCAAATGGAGAGTTATGTGAAGGCTGGGTAAGTTCTAACTATCTAATTCCCTCTTATGACAGAATGGCTAAGCATTCAGAAACTAAAGTAATAGCAAATAACAGGGAACAATTACTTTTGGAGGGGAATGGGTTAACACAACTCTAAACTCTCTCTAAATTTAAAACTTCACTTTCCATCCTCCTCTCTTTTGTTTATTATTGTGTATTGTTTTCCTCTGCATGAAGCATTGATTGTGAGAGATTTTCACCTGCTGTTAAAGTGTGTTGTTAGAAGAGTTGCACCAACGGAAGTAAACAGGTACCTCATCAGTCAACACGTAAATGCGTCATCTCACCTCGGCACAGCTGTTTATCATCAATTATAATACTGTTACTGTCATTGTTTTGAATTTTGCAGCATGAATTTGCCATGAATAAATAATAACTTGGGCTGTCAGTTTAATGCGTTAAGTTAATGAATTAGTTATGAAAAAATACGGAATTAAAATATTTTATCACAGTTAACGCGTTGGCCCAGACCCCAGACCTTTCATACAGTTGACTGTTGACAAATATGATGCAGGGCAACAACTCCATAAATGCAGTTATGCCATAAAATTCAAGATATTGGTGCAAAAAATGCCCCTGAATGTGTTTTGTTGCATATTTATATCTGAGCCTATTTTGGTGAAAATCAGACAAACCGTCTAGAACGAGTTCGAAAAAGTAGGTTTTACGAACTATTAAAAATAGCAAAAAAACTAAACCTTATGATTTAAAATTTTGGTGTCCATTCGACTTGGCATGAGCCACTGGATCAGAGGAAAATAATTATTTTTCTTCTGTGCCTTATGGATCAAAAGTTATTTGCATGAAAAAGTGAAACTTTGGACAAGTGGTGGTGCTAGAAGAGTTTAAGTTAATGTTGAGACTGTCCTCTATCAGTTTGCCAAATCAAAACAACTTTCCTGCAAGTGGTTCTTTGGGCTGCCATAGACTCAATGGCGGAAGAAAAAGAACAATAGGTGCCTCCGCACCTTTGGTGCTTGGCTCCTAATAATAAAAACATTGAAGGGATAGTTCACCCCACCACCCAATTAAAAATCATAATTTATTCACTCTCATGTCATTTCAAACTTTCTTTTGTGGAACATGAAAGTATTAAGAAGACTTTTGCTAACAATGCTGCTTTGGTTACTGTGACTTTCACAAAAAATACTGAGATGTTTCTCAAATGATCTTCTTTTATGTTCCATAGTTTATGTTAGGCCGTTGCTGTAGTTTATGCTAAATCAATTAAAATATTTTTTTCTAAAGCTACAGTTTCTAATGTCTATTTGCTACTTTCTCATTTAACACAAACATAGCTTTAAATAATCTTTTGTGGCTATTTTTACAGTCAAATTTATTGTTAGATTAATATGTGATTAATTAGATTAATTAATCGACACTTTATGCAATTAATTAGATTAAAAATTTTACAGACTGACAGCCTTAATAATAACACATAAAAGTTCTGAACCAGAGATGTTCAGAGTGGATTAGTCTGAGGAAACGACCACTGCAAAAACTCTAGTCTTGTTCAATTAGGTTTGAATAACTACTGCAGCCTCTAAAGTTAAGGGGAGGAAGGAAGGGAGGGAGGGGGTTGTAATTGAAAGCTCCCTGATGTTTTAAGAAATCTCTTTTTTACTCATCTCCACTTGAAAAGGGGCAGTTCAGAATTTGTTGTCCCAAAGTAAGTTCTAAGAGACCTTCAAATCAAGTATGAGCTTTCAAAGCGCTCTTCGATTGAAAACCAATGGGAAAGTCCTTACGCTTTTATCTCGGACGTTAAAGAAAATGATGAGGATCTTGAGCCAAGGCCTTTCGGATAAGTGAATATATTTAATTTCTTGAAAGAATCACAGACTTGGTGTCTTTGGTCCTTGATGCCTGTTGGGACGAAGCCATGAAGAAGCCTGCTTTTTTCCACCCCTCATTCCCCTCTCCCTCCCACCGTCTGTCTCAAAACTAGGGTTCAAGAAGAGAAATAGGCCTCAAACCCTCTGCAGTCCTTTAAGTTGATTTATTTATCAGGTCTCTCTGTCTATCTCAACTCTTGTGTGGAGGATGCCCTGGGGTGGATCTTCATGGCGTGGTCTCCCCACCCCACCCCCTCCGAACCCATCCATAGCCGTGGCATCAGAGTTGGCGCCCAGTGTTGGCTTTCATCAGGACAGCTCTTAAAGATTCACACTCATAAATGTTGAGTTCTCCACCAGGGCTTACTACCACCACACGGGCCATTAGAAAGAGAACGCAGCAGCCCGCATTCATCTATCTGGCCCTTCTTCCCAAGGCAGTCTGGAGTAGGAGCGTCTTGCACCTCCTACCCATATGTCCACAGCTGTTTGTTTTTGCTCTGGGACACTACACTGTCAGCTCGCCAAGACAGTGTTCAAACGGACCCCTTGAAACGGTGATTGCTTGCACACAGTTATAGTAGGTTCCCATGTTGACCCTTGTTTTCAGCTCTGGTTATATGAAGACAGAAACATGTAGAGTGCGGGGCCGGGCCTCGACAACACCCGGCCCACCAGCCCTGTGTGTATTAGCCAAATGATAGATCCGGCTCAACACGAGCTCCTCTTTCTTAGCTTAAGCAATTCGCTAACTCAAAAAATCCTTTTGTTGTTGAATCCAAAACGGCCTGTGTTGATAACATACTTTTTTTGGGGGGGGTTGTTGTTTTTACGTATTTCCCTCTCTCCTCCTTGCCATCTCTCATTTCAGCATGTTTACAACCCAGAGACTGACTGATAAAAAGAACATCTGGCTTTTGTGCATAGCTGAAAGACTAACAATGTATTATAAATGATGATCTGTAAATCTGCCAAAACGCCCTCTTGTTGTACCGTAGTCTTTCAGTGATTCTGCCATATAGTGCATATTACTGTTCTGCTCTGCTGCCATAGCATAGAGACTCCTCCATCATTAATTCATGCGGTATCACTGCAACAAACATATGTATTGGCATAATTTAGACCAGAAGGCAGCTAGGTCTCGCCTGGCCGGCACAATGCATACATAATTACCTTGAAATCACTCTGAGACTCACACAAGAAACATCAAGATCTTAAAAAAGCAGATGGGTTTCCGCCAGAAGAGAGACGTAACACCTGTATTCAGAGGAGAATAACACCTTCGGTGACTGAGATAAAGGATAACACCTTTTAAAACGGTCATATTGTTTTCTGATTATTAAAATAATCTGTATTATGTATGATAATTACTTCTTAGCACCAAACATATGGTTCTATAGTCTTGACTTCAGCATGGGTTTGCTCTACAGCTGTGCCTTAAATAAGAATTAACATTCTTCTTTATTAGCAGACAATTATCTTCATTTAACATTCAAAGGCTTATAATGCTGAATATCAAAACATGTTAATGTAGATTTTAAAATATCCTTTCCTGTATCCGTCTGATTCGATTATTGTATTTCTTACAGAATTTTATTGTTGGTAACACTTAACAAGAAGCTTTCATTTGTTAACATTAGTTAGTTAACAAGAACTACCAATGAGAAATACTTACAGCTTAAAGCATTTATTAATCTCAGTTCATATTAACATGTAGTAATACATTATAAAAATAAAAAATTTAATGGACCTGAGCTAACATGAACTATCAAAGAGCATTTGTACATTTATTACCTAATGTTAACAAAAATTAATAAATGCTGTAACAAATGTACCACTCATAATTTATATTAGTTAAAGGGTTACTCCACCCCAAAATGAAATTACTTTTTGTGCGCAAAGAAAACCAAAATAACGAGTATATTCAACAATCTGTCTCCTCTGCGTCACCTTAGCTCCATTTTGAAGAGTATCCCCTGGACACAAACAGCATACACTGTTCTCTGTCAGCTGCGTCATGCAGATACGCTGTTTTCGCTCGAATTAAAGTGCAAATAAACCTAGAAAACGTATCCGTGTGCTGCGGCTGACAGAGATCAGCGTACTCTGTTTGCGTCCAGTGGATACTCTCCTTATGGTGACAAGGAGACAAATTGTTCAATAAAGTCGTTTTTTTTTTCTTTGCGTACAAAAAGTATTCTTCGTAAAATCATGGTTGAACCACTGATGGCAGATGGACTATTTTGACCATGTCTTTCACACTTTCTGGGCCTTGACAGGGGGTAAGTGATTCATGACAAAATTTTTATTTTGGGGTGGAGTAATCCTTTAATGGAGAAATTTGCTTACAGAACAAAAATGTACAGATAATTTATTTACCCCCTTGTCATCCAAGAAGTTCATGTGTTTCTTTCTTTAGTTGTAAAGAAATTATGTTTTTTTGAGGAAAACATTTCAGGATTTTTTCTCCATATATAGCACTTCAATAGTGCCTGAGTTTGAACTGCCAAAATGCAGTTTCAATGCAGCTTCAAAAGGCTCTAAACGATCTCAGCCGAGGAAGGGTCTTATCTAGTGAAACAATCGGTCATTCTGTCATTTTCTTTTTAACCTCAAATGCTGGTCTTGTCTAGCTCTGCGTCAACTCTGTGTAAATCGTCCTACATACATTTAAATACATTTCACAATATTACGGCTTTTGCTGTATTTTAGCTTGCATAAATGCTGGCTTGGTGAGCAGAAGATACTTCTATAAAATAAATAAATAAATAAATAAATAAATAAAATCTTACTGTTCAAAAACTTTAATTTTTCTCTCATTTCTAGCTTTTAATTGGCTAAGAAATCAGATACACTGCTGGAAAATAACCAGTAATAATGATTTGTTTGTATACTACAAACACATTTTTTTTTTTTCATTTTTATCACATAAGGCAAAAATATTTTCTATACTGTAATAAATGCTATGTCCATTAGCACTACATTGTTTATATACTTTATTTATTACCTGAAGATGACTTGAAAAACACAAATAAACCATATATTGATATATTCATGTTTCCAAATGTTTTCATACAGTAATAGCTGGACGCTTTTGACCATATTAGGTCATCTACACCCCTGGACTGAAGAAAGAAATACATGAACATCTTGGATGACAAGGGGTTGAGTAAATTATCTGTAATTTTTGTTCTGGAAGTGAACTTCTCCTTTAATACATTAATTAAAGTTAGCGAGTTAACCTTATTGTAAAGTGTTACCTCATTGTTTTTAGAAATAAGTTTTGTTAACAATTTCCATTGGTTAACATTAGTTAACATACTGACAAAAAATATAGATGAATACATATACAGCATTTATTAATTTTAACATTTGCTAATACTTTTAAAAACTGCATTTTATGTTCACTATGATCTCAAACAGTAAACAATTGTAGTTTTGATTAACTAACAATAACAAAGTTTAATAAATGGTGTAAATCATATTGCTTTTAAAGAATGATATATTAATAAAGCATTGACAATTTGAACCATGTAAACAGGCCATCACATTCTTTCTTCATTCTTATTCTTTTTTTATAGTATGTGCACTTAGGTGTACTTACAGTGTGCTTATATAAGTAAGTACTGGGTAAAATAAAGTAAGGCTTAGATAGGGGTAGGTTTGGGGATTCTACCTAGTTATTACTATAATAGCTACATATAATGTACATGTGGAACAGGAATGTGAAATATATTGTTATCATTTTTATTTCTATTATCATTATTATAATTGAATAACGTTTGCACTCAGCTGTCATGTGTCCTAAACATTTATTTATGTATTCAAAATATTATCAGCAAAAAGAAGCATTCTTTATTTCAGTAGACAGAGTGAAGTGCAGTGACATGTTTTCTTATTTTTCATTCTTTTCTTTCTTTTTTTTTCGACACCAACAGAATATAGATGAATAGCTCAAGGAGAAATCAAATCCATATTTGGCCAGGTCGTGCTCTATGTGGACACCATCTACCTCCTCACGACACGTTATGATAAAAACATGTAAAAGAGGTGTCAAAGATTCCCGAGCGAGATGATAGGAAGGATTTTTCTGACTGTGAGAAGATGCCAGCAAGCCTACCCAGAATGCAGTGGGTGTTTGGAGATGTCCACCAATGTCAGTTCCTGCCGAGGGGTTTTCTTCTTCCTCTTTCCTCTTGCCCTCATGATAGCACTGCAAACTGAGAGATATCCGGAACATCATAGCAATTGTAGTTTCATTCTTTTCTGTTTCTCGATTGGAAATGGTGACAGAGAAGATAACCAGTGAGAGAGCTGAAGAGATGTGAGAGTCCCGTACCTAATTATCCCCACATTGCTGGCAGGTTGACTGGCTGGCAGTGTTGCCATCTTGGGGCACGAATGTTCCGGCTAGGCTAAGAGAGGCAAGGATGTCGTAGTTGCTGAATGTTGGTCACTGTCATGCTTGTTTGTTCTTTCATCCGGTCTTGCATCTGATTTCCTGGCTTGTCTGTCCCCCTGGTGTCAGATGGCTGTTTGAACAACCTTCACAGACCAGCAGGTCTATTAAACTGCAGTTTAATTCTCCTCTCTCATTAACAGCCCTCCCTTTAAATTGTATGTAGTTATACAATACTAAGGAGTGAAATAAAAAAAAAAAAACAAGTTTATTAAAATCTATAATTTTGTACAAGATTTCTGTGTACTACTTCTGTGCCTATTAAGAATATCTTAGTTTTAGTGTAGCAACATATGATCAGCCGTGAATATAATTCTGGATTCACCTAATTAGTGTATATGAAAAAGCAACTGTTTTACTTTGAATTTTACTTTGAGCAGAAAATATTCTTTATTTTCTGCTCAAAGGGGGAGTGGGTCACTGAACAATCACAATATTCACAAAATCACAATCACAATAATTTTAAACAATAGTTATACAGCATAATCTTTGTTGTTCTGTTGCTATTATCATTTTAACCTGTTTTACAAATGGAAACACTTTTGCATTTAGCAGAAATGTAAATGCATCAGTTTCTCACTTGGAAAAAAGAGTGAGAAAATCATATGTACGTAGCATCATGATTCACATTAGCATTGGTATATACTTATAACACATATAATTGTTTTTTGATAAAGAATTCCTACCTAGGCTCATTGTAAAAAACTGTGCCTCTATATACAGGTCCTTCTCAAAAAATTAGCATATTGTGATAAAGTTCATTATTTTCTGTAATGTACTGATAAACATTAGACTTTCATATATTTTAGATTCATTACACACAACTCGAAGTAGTTCAAGCCTTTTATTGTTTTAATATTGATGATTTTGGCATACAGCTCATGAAAACCCAAAATTCCTATCTCAAAAAATTAGCATATCATGAAAAGGTTCTCTAAATGAGCTATTAACCTAATCATCTGAATCAACTAATTAACTCTAAACACCTGCAAAAGATTCCTGAGGCTTTTAAAAACTCCCAGCCTGGTTCATTACTCAAAACCGCAATCATGGGTAAGACTGCCGACCTGACTGCTGTCCAGAAGGCCATCATTGACACCCTCAAGCAAGAGGTCTGTGGGAAGGAAAAAGTGTGGCAGAAAACGCTGCACAACGAGAAGAGGTGACCGGACCCTGAGGAAGATTGTGGAGAAGGACCGATTCCAGACCTTGGGGGACCTGCGGAAGCAGTGGACTGAGTCTGGAGTAGAAACATCCAGAGCCACCGTGTACAGGCGTGTGCAGGAAATGGGCTACAGGTGCCGCATTCCCCAGGTCAAGCCACTTTTGAACCAGAAACAGCGGCAGAAGCGCCTGACCTGGGCTACAGAGAAGCAGCACTGGACTGTTGCTCAGTGGTCCAAAGTACTTTTTTCGGATGAAAGCAAATTTTGCATGTCATTCGGAAATCAAGGTGCCAGAGTCTGGAGGAAGACTGGGGAGAGGGAAATGCCAAAATGCCTGAAGTCCAGTGTCAAGTACCCACAGTCAGTGATGGTCTGGGGTGCCATGTCAGCTGCTGGTGTTGGTCCACTGTGTTTTATCAAGGGCAGGGTCAATGCAGCTAGCTATCAGGAGATTTTGGAGCACTTCATGCTTCCATCTGCTGAAAAGCTTTATGGAGATTTCATTTTTCAGCACGACCTGGCACCTGCTCACAGTGCCAAAACCACTGGTAAATGGTTTACTGACCATGGTATTACTGTGCTCAATTGGCCTGCCAACTCTCCTGACCTGAACCCCATAGAGAATCTGTGGGATATTGTGAAGAGAAAGTTGAGAGACGCAAGACCCAACACTCTGGATGAGCTTAAGGCCGCTATCGAAGCATCCTGGGCCTCCATAACACCTCAGCAGTGCCACAGGCTGATTACCTCCATGCCACGCTGCATTGAAGCAGTCATTTCTGCAAAAGGATTCCCGACCAAGTATTGAGTGCATAACTGAACATAATTATTTGAAGGTTGACTTTTTTTGTATTAAAAACACTTTTCTTTTATTGGTCGGATGAAATATGCTAATTTTTTGAGATAGGAATTTTGGGTTTTCATGAGCTGTATGCCAAAATCATCAATATTAAAACAATAAAAGGCTTGAACTACTTCGAGTTGTGTGTAATGAATCTAAAATATATGAAAGTCTAATGCTTATCAGTACATTACAGAAAATAATGAACTTTATCACAATATGCTAATTTTTTGAGAAGGACCTGTACATTTCTGCAAAACGGAAAAGAAAAAAAAAAAAAAAACTTACATAAATGTATAAATCACTGCAGTTTCCAGATCAAATTAACACTGGAGGCAGTAAAACTCCAAAACTCTTATTCCTTTTCAAACTAAGTATGTTATACATATGCAGAATATTAAATTATATGTATTAAAGATGTGTGTGTGTGTGTATGTTTGTATATATATATATATATATATATATATATATCTGCCTCTGACACGAAGAAGAGTGAAAGCTCTTTACATGACAGCTTCTGAACATAATGAAACAAATGCACACTGACGGATCTTCTTCCGTTTTTTCTACAAAATGTAAACAAATATTTCTGCAAGTGTAAATATTGTAAAAATATCAATATTAATTGTGTCTAGACAAATTAAGACATTCCCCCTGGAATACCTGTGAAACTGTAGACGGCACACACAGTGTTCATCTAATAAAGATCTTCATAGCTAGCAAACAATAGCCTTTGCAGATTTGCTTTTAACTGTAGATCCAAAGCCACGTCTTCAACGCTATTGATGTTCTTAAACTTTCTGTTACAACTCTGAATGAGAACCACTTCAGACGACGCATGTGGCAGGAAACGGAATGAATCATTAAACTGATTTCGCTAATCAGTTCACTGGTTTGCCAATTGGTTTGATCAAGCCTTTGAACAGAATTGACTCAAAATAATGAATCATTCGCGAATGGGTATCGCTCATAAATTAAATAATTTTTTACTTGTATTGCATTAAGATATAGTAATGAGAGAAGCGTTGCCCACAGTAACGAAGTAAAAGTACCGTTATTTCACTAAAAATGTACTTGAGTAAAAGTACCCATTTTTAAATATACTCAAAAAGTATTAGTTACCCAAAAAATTAACTCAAGTAAATGTAACAAAGTACATGTAACTCATTACTACCCACCTCTACCTATTAGATTGTGTTTAATTAAACTCTACACCTACCCCAACCCTAAAACTACCCCTTATAATAATGCAAAAAACCTAATCACTGAGCTGTAAATAACCTTGAAGGAAAGCGATGACAAGTGCTTGCTGTTTCACCGCCTCTGGTGTTCATTTCTCTTGGAAACTGCAGTGATATGCACTTATTGGTATGTATTTTGCATCTTCCGAAAAAGTTCCCACAGGTACGTTTTCGTCATGAGATCAGGTTGGCGAGATCTGTTTCTCGAATAGATAATATCTAAAATGTTTCCCGTGGGTGCTCAGCCATTTACAGGATTGGTGTCTATGCTTGCTATTGTCAGTAAAAGTCAGCTGAAAATGTTTAAACAATGTATAAGATGTCAGGAACATAAGCAGTTAATTAAAAAAAATCCATGTCATTCATTTTTGATATAGAATTCCAGATGACTATATCCTTGCTAGGAGACTGTCCTCAAAGAAAATACAACCCAATTGTACGTTTTTGTATCAACCTAATACAACCCATGTTTACGTTTTAAAGTTAAGCACCCTCTAGCGGTTGTAAAAATAATGACAGAGTCGCGTTGGATCTGACGTCATGGAATGACGTATGAGTTTTTACACCCATTTCACGGTAATTTAAACGTGTTTTACTAGGTGTAATTCGTATAAATGACCACACCTAACCCCACCCTAAACCTACCCCTTACAGAAATAGTGCAAAATCATGATTTATAGTGCATATTCCAAAAAACAAAAAAACAAAACATATAATGAGAATATGTGCATTCTCTGGTATCGAATCTGTGTTCGTATGATTATACCACTTCGCAGAGCAACGCGCTACCAATTGACCTACATGTAATCCTAAAGTTGAGCTAGATACCTGTTACTGATAAGGGAGCAAATGTTGAATACGCTCTACAGAGACGTATTTGAGGATTTGTGAAAACGACTTACGTCGGGCGTATAAATTGGAGGACATGTTGTTGCTAGACATCATTTATTTTAAGTAATACACTATATGCTCATATATCTCATCCCAATTGGGCAGTTATAGATGGTTGTTGTAGCGTGATGCGTCATAATAAAGGCCTTGGAGCTTGATAGCTTGATAGCTTTACTGTCGCTGCAAAGCTCTAATCATTTTAGTACATGACTAGGAAGGAAGCCAAGGCCCAATGCAAACAAAAGCTCGGCGAAAATGAAATGTATGCGACCAGCCACAGACAGCTGAACAAACGCAATGACTTAGAAAATGTGCCTAAGAGCGTCCTTTACTTACACTCCTTAAACAATCAATCGTGTGAATTATTAAAACATCATCAAAAATAAATTGTTCAATAAATAACTGCTTTGCCAAGCCCCAATTATGCATTTTAGCGGCGTTCCTCCACCACGTTTGTTCTCTGCCCTGGGATAAAGGAGAATGCTGATCCGAACGGAAAAAAAAGGAAAAGAGTGCAGTTGAATGCCTTTGAAAGCAATTACTGGATATGAATCCATGCTAAGCCAAACAGCAATGTGCAGCATCCTCATTAAACAGAGGCATGCTAATCTCTTATTAACCATTAATTGAGAACGTCAGCACTATCAAACCACATGAACTTCCCCTTTTACTCTCAACACAAACAAATGACAAATTTCATTCTGCTAGGGCTAGAAAAGCAGCATGACTATTCCAACAAAACAATCTGCACCAAATGATTATCATAATACTTGTAATCATTTCAGAATAGCTGAAGCAGGCTTGGAAATACTGCGCTATAGTTAGGTTGTTGTGGAAGCGTTAACACAATGTTGTTTTGACTGTTTAAGGCCTGTGTTCGCGCTTTCACCAGTGAGGGCTGCTCAAAGTTGGATACCCCCAGAGCCTGCCAAGCTTTGAGTGAGGGAATGGACCACTTCCTCTGGTCTTTACATGTGATCTGCTTGATTTTAATGAGGCTGCCAAGACCCCCTGTGATGTGACTGGGAGCGCCAGTGGGGGCGGGGGGGCTGGAGTCCTTCGAGAAAGACAAGGAAGAAAACGAAAGAGTGCCGGCATTATTTTGGTGTTAAATCCCATCCCCTCCTCCATATTCGGCTGCTCTTCGAAGGCAAATGTTTTATTAAGCAGGTTCAGGGGTTCACAGTGGACATAAGGGAGTGTGTCAATCATGTAAGAAATATTAGATGTGGAACTGCGGTGTATAGCGGGCCCCCTTGCTTATTAGATATGTCAAGCAGGCATCCCAAATTCAAGGATTTTCTAAAATACAGAACGTACGTATTGGAATGATTTAATTAAATGTAAATGCATGTGCCCTTGTAGACTAATGCTGCCATTATGGAGGAAGTAAAAAAAAGGCTTTCAAATTTTAGGATGGTGTTATGAAGTATTTATGACATATTTTAGTTCTCATAGTTCAGCAGAAAGCTATTCTAATGGTTCGAACTCATAGGTTTAAATTTATGCTTGGATCTGTGGGTTTTAATTAGCAAGATATATTATAAATGTGTAATTACAGTACACTGTTGCGTTCCTGTGTGACTCTGCTAATAGGCATACAATATTTAATAAAGGTGATTACAGGTAACGTATCTTTATTTAAACATTTTTTTTCCCAAATGATGTTTAGTCTTAAAGGGATAGTTCACCCAAAAATTTTAATAGACAGCAACACAACTGACACATTCAAGGCCTAGAAAGGTAATAAAGACATTGTTAAAATAGTCCATGAGACATCAGTTGTGCAGAGTTATGCATGTTATGAAGCTATGCGAAATGCATAAGAGTATGTGCCCATCATATACCACACTTTTTTTTTGTGAAAACTGTCAACCCTGAGTTTGAACTCGTCGACTGCAAATCAGGGCAAAAATCTGTACAAAAGTTGTTTATGGAGTTTTGTCCTCTGTAGAGGACATTCGTTTTTAGCGATTTCTCAGAGACCTTACATGTCACAGTTTTAAGTTTGGATGTCCTGTACAGAGCATGTTTAGGGCTTTTCAAAGATACCAAATGTTTGGACATTTCACCATGACCACTTCCTCTCCTTGGTCTTTAAAAATAGCTGACATTAATTTAGTGATTAAACTTAACACCCTCATGGAAATATGATCATATTTTGTAATGATCATTTAAATCTGACACATTTTCAAATTGTTTGTCATAAAACAAGGATAATGTAATGGGGTTTCAAATCAAAATATGACTTTCTGTTATGAAACAGGACATCAGTTTCACACATGCACTGTAGAGGACATCAGGACTTAAAGCATGTTTATTACACATTTTGGGAGACACAACAAGTGAATAGGGAATTAAATTTATTAAATTTTACGTTTATTTTATTCATTATATGTTGCCCCCAAAAACACGTTAATATGCAAAATAGATAGAGTTCATAGATACATTGTTTATAATGTGAAAACCTGTTCATGGCCATTTTACACGCATTTTGCATAAAGAAAAATGCTATATTAAATCATCATCATATGTTTCATAACATAGTTGAGAATCATCTTTATATAAAGTTTGGTATAAAAAAATAAAAATTGATTTGTGATTAAAACAAACAAAAGAGACACTGTTTATGCCTTTTTATGTCTGTTCAAGTCTTTTAATTTTATTAAAAAATGATTTTTTTAAGTCCTGGTGTCCTCTACAGAGGACGTAGCATAACATGAATAAAATGTAATAATAAAAAATAATAATTATACATTATTTTTTTAATGCTCTAAACAATGTAATGACTAACTAAAAATAACAAAAAAAAAATGTCCCTGGTAGTCAGGAGGATGTATTTCAGCTGTAATATGCTGTTGCTATGATATGCATCTGTTTTCGATAGACAAAACAAAAATGATGCTTAATTTAACAAGGCGGTTAGTTGTGTTAGTTGGTTGTTTTGACTGGCAAGCTGGACTTGCTCTTTCTCTATGATCAAACTGTTTAAATGTTTATTATTCTGTTTTTATTTAATTGGACCATATAAGCTATGAACCTATAATATGACCTGTTTTCTGTTGGGTTTGCACCTCATGAAACTTTTATTTTTGTCTAAGGATGAGCATTATTTCTCATCCAGCCTAGAGCCAAATGCAATGCAGCGATTCTGTTATTACCCTGTAAAACATTCAGCATCTAAAGAATGATTTCCAAACATGCTTTTGCTGCATACATAAACCATACAATGTTCGCCGCTTCATTCCACTTAAAAAGTCAAAGAACGGGATAAGCTCTTTGATGGTGTCGGAATTGTCTCTGCAGGTCGATGGCTCCTCCGGACCCCCTGTGGAATATGTAATTAGACTTCATCCCACGTTGAGGGCAAGAATCATACACGATGTCTTTCTGGGGGGCAGGAGGTGATAAAATTATAATACATCTCTTTAAATTCTACCCCATGCAAGGGAAAGATGAGATTTATTCTGCAAGGCCGAATAGGGATGAGTGTATATGTGTCTGTGTGGACCGCCAGGCCTTCATAGCAATTAGGCCATGAAGAGAGTGGATGAGAGGGAGAGAAAGAAAGACGGAAAAGACAGGCATCAGGAAAAGGCAAGCGCAGCATCCTCAATCGTCCTGTGCGATGCCTTCATTCCTCCTGCTAATGGGCTCCATCATCATTCCTGGGCATGTACAACCAGAAGCCCCTGAAACTCATTCTAATGCGGCCTGTTAATGTGCTGCTCAGGCGGAGTTAACAACCTCTCATGTATTCAGAGAGTGGCTGAAGAACGCACACTTACACACACACGTCAACATACCGCAGTGTATGCCCGGCATCTGTTCTGGTCACGGTGCCTTTATGAGAATTAGGGCCACTTTAAGACTTCCCACACTTGATTTCTGTGCCTGAAAGACCTTGATTTGCTGGAGTATTTAGTGGAATACTGGTGCGGTTTGACCGTCCAACAGTGACATTTGCTAGGATTAGTGTGACTACATGAACATTTTTTTTTTTTTAAATATAGATTGTAACCATCTTTGCATTTTGTTCAAATACTAATCAAAACAAGGACCATATCTGGCACATAGTAGTAAAATACAAGAGCATTTTGCTTGCTTAAAACATGTTTCACCCTCTTACTAGTTTAATGCATCCACTAACAATGTCAGCTAATAGTTATTAAAATTGCAGAATAAACAAAAAATACTTTTATTTAACAGCAACAACAGTGATGATTCATTTTGCTAAAACTAAACACAATTATTTTATTTCCACACATAAATACAAAATGACACATCAAAGTATTATTTTGCCAACATAAATTCACCTTGATGTTTCTTTTCCTCTGCACATCACAGTTCTCATTCATCTTAATTATGCTTTTCATTAATTCTGTCTCATTAACAAGTACACTGTAAAAAACAAAAAACACAATTTGTTGAGTCAACTTAAAATAATTTGTTACCTTGCTGTCTTAAAATTTTAAGTTCAGTCAACTCAAATAAGATCATTCAACTTTGTAAGTTGTACAAAGTGACAACTTAGATATTCAGGTTGACTAAATTAAACTTAACTTAAACTTAACAGCTGTGTTTGTTACTCGGCTGCCTTAAAATTTTAAGTTGAATCAACTCAGATATCTGAGTTGTCACTTAGTAACATTTTAAGTTGACTAAACTTATTATTATTATTTTTTTTTTTTGAGTTGACTGAACTTTAATTTTATAAGGCAGCCAGGTAACAAATTATAAGTTGTACACCAACTTAAATAAATAAATAAATAATAATAATAATAATAATAATAATAATAATAAAATACATAAATACAAATCTTGTTGTGGTTGAAGTGCCATACTTTGGTCTAGTTGTAACATTTGGGCATTTTTCAGAATTTCACTCATTATATACTTTTGTTTAAATTTTTAACATAATTTAGATTTTTATAGTATTTTAAGTGTGACATATACACACATTAACAGAATAAAAAGTTGACTTAACTCAACAGATTGAGTAAACCCTCAACTGAATTGAGTAATGGGTGTATGTAACTTGTATGTTTAAGTTCACTTAACATAGTGCTCTTGTACACTCTACTTAATTTTTTAAGTTCACTTAATTTGTTCATATATTTTACTTAAATAATTAAGTTCACATATTTTATGTGTACTTACTATAGTAAGATATATGTATGTGTAAATAGTAATGTATGAGCATCTCGATGCATACCTAATGATACTACGCGTTAAATATACATATAAAGCAGCTACTGATGTGATACAAATCACCCCTACTATGATGCAGTGTTATGCAACTTGTACCTGATGCACACTTTTTTTAATCTATGCATCCCATCGTTAACTTTTATGGCGATGCACCGATGCGAATCGGTGAATCTTACAATTCCTAGTACTTACATACACTGTAGCTAAAGTAGGCTAGCCTCTTAATGAGACTGGTGAATACAATCACTACAAGATGACTATATTATCAACAACCAATATTACTTGATCAGATCTTTTGTTACTTTAAAGAAGGTTTAGAAAGTTAAAGTTTTTAAAAATAAAATGTTTGGGGTCATTGTCATGCTGGAACACCCAGCCACGACCCATCTTCAATGCTCTTACTGAGGGAAGGAGGTTGGTGCCCAAAATCTCACGATACATGGCCCTATCCATCCTCACCTCAATACAGTGCAGTCGTCCTGTCCCCTTTGCAGAAAAGTACCCCCAAATCATGATGTTTCCACCCCCATATTTCACGGTTGGGATGGTGTTTTTGGGATTGTAATCATCCTTCTTCCTCCAAACACAGTGAGTGGAGTTTATACAAAAAAAGTTCTATTTTGGTCTCATCTGATGACATGACCTTCTCCCATGCCTCCTCTGGATCATCCAGATGGTCTTTGGCAAACTTCAGACGGGCCTGGACATGTGCTGGCTTGAGCAGGGGGACAATGCAGGATTTTAATCCATGACGGTGTGTTACTAATGGTAACCGTTGAGACTGTGGTCCCAGCTCTCTTCAGGTCATTGACCAGGTCCTCCCGTGTAGTTCTAGGCTGATCCCTCACCTTACTCCGGATCATTGATACTCCGCGAGATCTTGCATGGAGCCCCAGTCCGAGGGAGACTGACAGTCATCTTGAATTTCTTCCATTTTCTTCTCACCAAGCTGTTTGCCTATTATCCTGTAGCCCATCCCAGCCTTGTGCAGGTCTACAATTTTGTCCCTAGTATCCTTAGACAGCTCTTTGGTCTTGCCCATAGTGGAGAGGTTGGAGTCTGATTAATTGAGTGTGTGGACAGGTGTCTTTTATACAGTTAACTTCAAACAGGTGCAATTAATACAGGTAATGAGTGGAGGATAGGAGGGCTTCTTAAAGACAAACTAACAGGTCTGTGAGAGCCAGAATTCTTGCTGGTTTGTAGGTGATTTTTTTAGATTCTGTCTCTCACAGTTGAGGTGTACCTACAATGAATTACAGAAATTACAGATCTCTCCAATCTTTGTAAGTGGGAAAACTTGAAAAATCAGCAGTGTACCAAATACTTATTTGCCCCACTGTATAAGTCCTTTAGTCCTTTAAAAAGCTTTAAAAATCATATTGATCCTAAACTTTTGAGCAGTAGTGTATATATATATATATATATATATATATATAATTCTGATAGTTGTAATAACAACCAACCCCTGAGACATAAAAGTGCGCAAAGTTGAGGAAACACCTGCATGTCAAGGAAGACATTGCTCATAACTTTAGTTCACAGAAACCTCACGTAGCACTGCTCCCTTCACTTTTCAACCCTGCCAACAAAATGTATCATATGTATCTGTCGAGATGTACTTCACAATGTTCCGAAGCCAGAGTGCACTGAGCATTTGGCTGTCTGGACCATCCCACTGCACACAAAATGAAATGGGATGAATCACTGCTTTCTCGATCCATCTGACCCCCACTGTCTCCCTGTATTCCTCACTCAATCGCTCAGCCATGGCCAGAGCACACATGACAGCCTGACCAGCAGCAGTGTTTACCCAGAACCACCCCCTTCCTTCCCGGGTGGAAGAATAGGAGGAGTGAAAGTACTTTTAAAGTGACGTATCTTCAAGAACACGGCGACACGGCCTGACGTGGGCTCAGCAGACTCAGGAGAGTAAGATGGCATTTAAGAGTAGCCAAAAACAATGGGAAAGCAATGTTTTAATGTCTGACCGGCGTCCTCTAAACATGGCTTTTCCATCTGAGAGCTTTTGCGCGCTGAGTCAAGTGCACTAAATGTGCATGAAAGAGCTGAAGCCCCTCAGGAACACACTGTCTGATACCCACAAGAATCAACTGGCCTTTAAATCCAGCGCTCTGCTGAGCAGAAGAAAACTGAGCCCTTAAAGCACTTTGTGCCAGCTCTTTAACATGCCGAAGGCACTGACAGACAAACTGCGCAGTGGCTGGGTCTGAATAATGGAACTTGCTCCGTGTCATCATGTTGTGTGTTACATTCCTTCATTTCATTTTTTTTTTCCCTTTGTCAACATTCTTTTCCCCTTTGCATCTGTTCGCAAAATAGATTCAAAAAGCTTTGATAAAAACAATACTCTTGGTGGTCTTGTTGCGCATGTTCTGCTGCAAATATGTTGATTTATGTTGGTGGGATTATAGCAAAAAGGGATTTTATTTAAGTGAGGTCACTGAGCATGAACAGATGCCATTTAACATGGAGTGACAGCAGGGATTTGACCTTTTGGTCTTGGTTGCAATTTGGAGAAGCGTTATTCACTTTTTGCACGCTGATTATGTGTTCATGGCTCAGCAGATTTTTTTTTTTTTTAATCATTGGCTATATGTAAAATATGAAATTTAAATACATAATTTATTTACTTTTGTGTATAATAAGCCAGCAAATTGATCACTTTAAAAGAGGAATATTATATGTGGTACTCCTGAACTTTTATTTTATTTTATTTTATTTTATTTTATTTTATTTTATTTTATTTTATTTTATTTTATTTTACTTTATTATTTTATTTTATTTTATTGTTGGCCAATTTACCCTCTCTGTAATTAAAAAATATATATATATATTTTACTTTTTTATTTAAAATTATTAAAATTAGTTTTACTTTGTATCTCATTTGAATGCAGTATACAATAAATACATAATGCATAATTTATTTACTTTTGTATGTAATAAGCATACAAAAGTAAAGCCAGCAAATTGATCACTTTAAATTGGGAATATTATATGTCGTAATCCTGAAATTTTATTTTATTTTATTTTATTTTATTTTATTTTATTTTATTTTATTTTATTTTATTTTAAACAAATTTATCCTCTCTGTAATTTAAAAATGATTTTACTTTTTTTATTTAAAATATATATATATATATATATTTAAAATATATATATATATATATATATATATATATATATATATATATTCTACAAGTATTTGCTAGTTTGTGACAGTAAAATCATGGAATGTCCTGTATGCTAGAGAATTCTGATTTAAATCTCCAGGAATTGCAGCACAATAACGGCTCAGTGTACCAGCCCTGTAATATTAAAATTGAAAGTACCGAATGATCAACTTGATCTTCAAAATGATCTTCCCCGCTCCTCACTGTTTGGTCCTCGCAACCGAGAAAACAAATATTTTCCAGCGAGTGGCGTTTCGGTTGTGAAGCACATGTGTCCCGCAGCTCTGTTTCTACATCCTGTCACATTAATCATTCAAAGCACTCAATATAAATATTAAAACTAATAGCTTCACTATTCAGCTATTACTCCATCATTCCCTGAAATCATCATTAAACATTCAGAGCCTTTTAGAAAATTTACACACTTGAATTTGATGGCAGGGAGAGGAGGCTGTCAGAGCGAGAGGCCCTGGAAGCTTAAATAATAGTGGAAAGCTGTTTATGGAACATGCTTTATTTATTCATCATCTCTGAGTAAGGGCTTCAATTTAGAGAGAAAGAGAGAGTAAAGAGAAAGACAGAAAGGAGAGGAACTGGGGGATACAGAAAGAGATACAGGCAGGAAGAGAGAGACAGAGGAAAAGGCCGAGAGAGAAAAATCAAAGCGGAGCTATCAAGGAAAAATGCTGAAACATAACTCTTCCCACACTGTTGAAGGGTAGCGGGAAAGTAAAAGTGATAGACGCGCTCTACAAGAATCCCTGTACAAGGTCAATCAATGGAAAGACTGGGGGGCCAGGAGCAGCTAATGGATTGTGAGAAGGCACCTACAGTTATTATGAATTTTTAAAGTGCCTTCAGCAGTTGAGACGGCAATAAATCAATGAGGACTTATTGGGTGGATCAATTATGCACACTTTAAAACATTTAATGACACATAATGAAGAGGTCCCAGGATGGCTGGGTGCGTGAGCACGAAGACAGAAGCAAAATAGTCGGAAGGATGCGTTAGGGACGATTGCTCTGATGGTGCTGCTAATGCAACTGATGGAAAATACTCTAGATGCAATTTGATCAAATTTCCCTTTATAAATAAGAAATGATCACGACTATAATGTGAGCCTCTTGTGCCTCTTAAGTTGAGCCTCTTAAAAACCCACCAAATAAACAAAAAGATTAAAAAAAAACAAATATCTCTTAAATGCTTTTCTCAACACAGGAGGAAGCAAATCGTTTCCACATCCTCCCTTGAGATGCTCCTTTATTCTCTTTCTCCAAAATGGCCCCATAATGAAAAATGAAAACGTGACATTTTCTAAAGCTCATTATAGGGATAGCCTCAGGCTTTCCCCTGTGGCACTAATCTAGATGCATTGAGCTCAAAACAATGTTTAAGTAGAGCCACAGCACATTAAAAGAGTCTGAGTAAACCTGTCCCCCCTCTCTGTGCCCTGTTCCTCTCAGAGCCCATGACCCAGCCCTCCCATGTATTTAAGCTTTTTGTGGCTGTAGGGGATATTTATGTTTAATGGATGACTCTTCATACAGTACTGTCTGCTTCAACGCTACCACTATAGCTGTGCCACTACAACACTTAGCAGCTCATTTGCAATATTTAAACAATTATCCTCCATCTGTTTGGGACTCAAGGATGGTGTTTTTCTAAATTAGTGTATCTCAACTGTTGGGTCACAGCTCAAAATTGCAATATAATGTGCATAGTTACGGAAAGGATAATAGGCTTATCAACTTTTAAAAAGGAAAGAAAATGCTTCCCATACTCTTAAAAGTAAAGGTTCTGAAGCATAATTTTCATAGCAGTAGAAGGTTTTCACAACAATGCCCAGTGCTGGGAAGGTTACTTTGGAAATGTAACAGGTTACAGATTACTGTTTAAAATGTAATAAATAGTGTAATTAATATTTAAATAACTTTAGTCAAGTAATTAACTGACTATATTTGATTTTTTTTTTTTTTTTTTAATTTCAAATAAATGTTAATCATTTAAAGCAGGCAGGGTTAACCATAGGACTCAACACTGATTACTGTCAGAATCCATCATTTAAAATAAAATTATAACAATTTTATTTTAAAGTACAGCCACCACAAAATCAAACTTTAGCATCTTTTTTTACTTTAAGATCATTCTGAGGTCAAATACTGATTTAAAATCATAACAATACATAGTTTAATAGCTAATATACTGTTTCTATAATTAAATCTTTTCATAGACAGGAAACACTGACATCTAAATAAAATAAATAGACAAAAACAAAACAGTTAATCTTAAATAATAAAACATATACACTGGAGATCAAAATTAGAGAACAATTTATAAACAATTGAACAATTCTGAAATAATGTCATCTTCACTGCTCAACAGTTGGAGTTTTTGTCCTGTCTATACCATGCTACCAGAACACCTTTTCCACAAAATAACTAAGGCATTTCAACAAAAAACATTATTTTGCAGAAAACACACTGATCAAAATTAGAGAACACTTTCAGATACCTCCCAGTTATTGGTTTTAATCTGGCACCTGGTGCTAATTTCCTTGATTATCTGTCAACCCCTATTTAACTGGCAGTCTAACTTCCAGTTTCACTGACTCTGCAAGATGGTGGGCCGTTCTAAAGTGACTGAAAGCCTCTGGCAGCAGGTTGTCCAGATGAAGGCCAAAGGGACCCCATCAGCCATAGCAAGACAAGTTGGTCGTTCCAAATCTGTGATTTCAAGAATATTGAATCTTTACAACATCACAAACTCATTCAAGTCCCCCAAGAAGGCTGGTCGTCCACGGAAGACAAATACAAGAGAGGACAGGATACTGCGGAGGATCTCAATGGGCAATCGTTTCCACACTGCAGCTGGAATTGCTCACCAGTTCAGCGCTGAACAGGGTAAGGATCTGTCTCGTCATACAGTGTCTCGACGTTTAAGAGCATTTGGACTGAAAGCCCACTCTGCAGTGACCAAACTTCTCATTAGCAGAAATAATCAAAAGGCTAGACTAAGCTTTGCTGAGGAGCATGTTATGTGGACAGAGGAGAACTGGTCCAAAGTTCACTTCAGTGATGAAAGCAAGTTTAATTTATTTGGGTCCGATGGGAAACATTATGTTTGGCGACAAACTGGAGAAAGACTGAACCCAAAGTGTGTAAAGAAGTCAGTGAAAAGTGGAGGAGGAAGTGTCATGGTTTGGGGCATGTTTTCTGCAGCAGGAGTTGGGCCTCTTATACAGCTACATGGCAGAGTGAATGCAAATGTTTATCAGAACCTTCTTCAACAACATATGGTTCCTTCCCTGCGTTCATCACCCAATCAGCCCGCAGTGTTCATGCAGGACAACGCTCCATGTCACACAGCAAAACGGGTAAAGCAGTTCCTTGAAACTGAAAACATTAAAATAATGACATGGCCTGCCCAGAGTCCTGATCTCAACCCAGTAGAGAACCTCTGGAAAATCCTTGGTGAAAAAGTTATGGCCAAGAAACCCACTACAGTCACTGAACTGTGGAGGAGACTGGAAGAAGAGTGGACCAAAATCACACCAGAGCAGTGTGAGAGACTAGTGCTGTCCTGTGATGTGCTGAAGTCATTCAGAGCAGAGGCCTGTACACTTCCTACTAATTGCTGACTGTTGTAACCTTCAGAAAATTTTGTTGTAATCTTTTTCCATGCTACAGTCATTGTTGTTCTCTAATTTTGATCAGTGTGTTTTCTGCAAAATAATGTTTTTTGTTGAAATGCCTTAGTTATTTTGTGGAAAAGGTGTTCTGGTAGCATGGTATAGACAGGACAAAAACTCCAACTGTTGAGCAGTGAAGATGACATTATTTCAGAATTGTTCAATTGTTTATAAATTGTTCTCTAATTCTCCAGTGTACATAAACCCAAATAAAAGAATAAAACAGTTATCTAATAAACAACAATGCAGTCAATGCAGTTTTGGAAAGAAATCAATCAAATCATGAGAAAATATTCAGATGTAACCCCGTTTGTAATTGTTAACATTTTCATAAGTAACTGTAATTTAATTACATTTTTCTCAGTAATCGATTACAGTTATATACATATAATTTGTAATTAAATTATGTAATTCTGTTACTTGTAACTAGTTTCTCCCCAACACTGGTGATGCCATGGAAGAACCATTTTGGGTTCACCAAAGAATCTTTCTGTGAATAATTTTTAATTTCTTTCTTACTGTTAAGAACATTAACAGTCTGAAGAAACTTTTTCCACTATAAAGAACATTTTGTGCATCAATGTTAAACATTCTTCACAGAACTATAGATGCAAATAAAGAACCTTTATTATTTAAGTGTTTATCTTTTGTTGTGTCAAGTCAAATTCTACTAAAACTAATATTTGAAGTTGTAGATAAAGCAAAGATTATTGAAGTACATTTTAGAAAACACTACTTTAGTTTTCTGCTACAAACTGTAACATTTAATTCAATGTGTTATTTGCAGTGTTTTTTCTAAGTGTGTGTGTGTGTGTGTGTGTGTGTGTGTGTGTGTGTGTGAAAGTTTACCATTTCTTTGTAATTGTGTGCGGAAATTTAATAGGAATCTCTGAGTGAAATTTTTTTTTTTTTTTTTTTTTTTTTTTCACTGTGCAAAAAAATTTGGTACAAATTCATCCATCCCTTGGCAGAATCAATCAAAATTGTGCAGACACCTACATGTCAAGTTGTGTCACACAAACTATAAACTATGCAAGGTAAAACAACAACAAACAAACACCCAAACTATTTTATTTTTTAGCAGAAATCTGTTACAATTCTAGAGATTTTTCTGTTCAGCCTAATCATAATACTAATTAGTTCGGCCTAAGCTGTTCATAGAAATATTACAGCTTGATCTCATTAGTATTTGTAGCAGTATTTGTAATGATGACACATAAGTTCACATTTAGATGCACTTAAATATATGGTCTTTATGATGTATAGGAACATGCAAAATTTATGTGGAAATATTTACATTTTCACAGCCTCAGAATGATCATTAAAATGTTTACAAATGCTTGTTGGAACCAATTGCCCTATTATTCAAATGCCTCAACTTTATTACTTCTTAACAGTATAAAAATGTAACAGACCGATATATAGACAATGACAATAATGTGAGTTAAAATATACCATTGTAAATATTGATAGTTAAGCACATAACTAAAAGTTTTTGATTTGTGTTTTAGATGTAAATCACTGTGTCTACGTATGTTATTAATATACATTTCAGTGTCTTGAAATGTGTGTATGTGTGCTAGAACCACATTTTACATACGAATTCCTTCAGTTACTAATGAGATCACATTGAATATTAATACATTTCGGTGTTTGATATTATGGACATTTTTGTACGATAAACAATTTTGACACTGTGTTGCATCTCCACTTAATATCTAGTGTAAAATCTGTATCCTGAAGCCAAGTCAGCTGAGCACCACTTCTGTAAATATGTTACTTTCCAGACATATTTTTATCCTTTAATGAGCATCATTTATGACTGGAGTTACTGTACCGCATGAAAAGGTAATATTTGAATAGATAAGCAGATGTTCAGGAAAAAAAACAAAACAAAAAAAAACATGTACATAATTACAAATCAAACTAAAATGTGTGGTGGATTTTGGTCAGTTTGTATGTTGTTTACATGTGGTGCTGTGAATTCATTTTTCATTACTTTGGCTCAGGCATCAATCCCATTGACAATTCCTTCCAGATGTTTCTGTCAGTCCCATGGGTGTTTTAGTATCTTTGGCTGGCATACTCATCACCAAGCACACATCTGTCCCGTCCATCTCAATCAGACAGAGTCTGTGCGAACAACCTCTTTATCACGACCGATTAAGAAGAGATTCTGCTTTTCGGCTCTTCAGGTTTGATTAAAATTGAATCTTTTCATCTCAAGCAGTAAGCGACACAGACTTTACTGAAACAACCCATTACTAGTGTCATGCTGAAACGCTTATAGGATATTCATTTTTTTTCGTAAATGTAATGGTAAACATAACTTTAACTCAATTCTTCTCAAAATATACACTACTGTTCAAAATAATATTATTCTTTTCCCCTATACTCACTACGGCTGCCTTTATTTGATCAAAATGCAGCAAAAACTGTAAAACTGTTATAGATTATAATTTAAAATAACCTATTTTAATATATTTTAAAATTATATTTATCCTGTGAATGGCAAATATGCATTTCAGCAGTCTTAAGTGTAACATCATCTTTCAGAAAGCATTCTAATATGCTGATTTGGTTCTTGAAGCGGACATATTATATTACGGTGTCTGTGAAGTTTCATTTCAAAATACCCCACAATTATTATATAATTTTGAAAATGTCTGTTTTGAGTGGAAGTAGAAACATACTGTTTTCTTGCTTGTATCCCCACCCCCTTTTCCAGAATAGGGCTGTGCCTTTACAGCTCATAATTCAGATATCATGCTGAAGTAATGTGTTTTAAAGACATATTAGTTTAATCTTCTGATATGTTTTTTGGGCACACACATTCAAATCAAGTTCTCTTTCATGTCTTATTGCGTTTAAACTGTCAAATGCACAGAACTTTATGTTAAAAATGCATGAGTTACAAAAACAGTAGGTTATGTCTGTGAAGGTAAACAGCTGAGAAAGAAATTGCATGTTAATATTAGATCTGTGTGGCAGCAGTGTAATATACAGTAAATAAATCAATAAATTCACTGCTCTCCTGTCTCCTCTGTAGTTGGGACTTTAAATAGTGTTCTGTCTGTGCAGCCAGCGACAGAACAGTTTGCATGCTTTGCTTGAACTTTTGCCATGGCTGGTACATTGCTGTCGCTAGCAAAAATGGAATGGCATTTGCCTTGGGTGGAATTGTGCAGATAAAGGGATAGTAATATTATAATAAGATCCCCTTCCTATGTCACGGGGGACGCGAAATCTGACCGGCTAGTTTTTACACATGCTTGCAGAGAAATACTTACCAAAACAAAGCTACTAGGTTGTTCTTTTCACATTTTCTGGGTTGGTAGATGCACCGGGGACAGATTATAGCACTTACGGAAAAAGTCAGATTTTCATGATATGTCCCTTTCAAGTAACTTAAATCATAAAAAAAAATAACAATGTAAAGTCCTTATTCTCTATTTTGACCAATATAATTAATATTTTCTGTATAAAAATGTTATACAGAACTATTTTCTTTTCTTTCAAAAAAAAATAAAAAAAAAAATCATCATTCAGACACTAAATGTTTGTATGGTAGTGCACCTGAGTGAACATTTTGTCATTAGTATCTCACAGTACACCCCTCACATTTTTGTAAATATTTAATTATATCTTTTCATGTGAAATGACACTGAAGAAATGACCCTTTGCTACAATGTACAGTAGTAAGTGTACAGCTTGTATAACAGCATAAATTTGCTGTCCCCTCAAAATAACTCAACACACAGCCAATAATGTCTAAACCGCTGGCCACAAAAGTGAGTACACCCCTAAGTGAAAATGTCCAATTGGACCAGAAGTGTCAATATTTTGTGTGGCCACCATTATTTTCCAGCACTACCCTAACCCTCTTGGGCATGGAGTTCACCAGAGCTTCACAGGTTGCCACTAGAGTCCTCTTCCACTCCATGACAACATCGTGGAGCTTGTGGATGTTAGAGGGTGCCTTCCATTTGAGGGTGCCCCACAGATGCTCAATAGGGTTTAGGTCTGGAGACATGCTTGGCCAGTCCATCACCTTTACCCTCAGCTTCTTTAGCAAGGCAGTGCACTCAACTTCTTTGGTCAACCATGGCGAAGCCTGTTCTACCTGGAACCTGTCCTGAACCTGGAACTTGGCCACCGTGCTGCAGATCAGTTTCAGGGTCTTGGCAATCTTCTTATAGCCTACACCATCTTTATGTAGAGCAACAATTCTTTTTTTTTCAGATCCTCAGAGAGTTCTTTGCCATGAGGTGCCATGTTGAACTTCCAGTGACCAGTATGACAGAGTGAGAGCGATAACACCAAATTTAACACACCTGTTCCCCATTCACACCTGAGACTTTGTAACACTAACGAGTCACATGACACCGGGGGTGTACTCACTTTTGTGGCCAGCGGTTTAGACATTAATGGCTGTGTTTTGAGTTATTTTGAGGGGACAGCAAATTTACACTGTTATACAAGCTGTACTCTCACTACTTTACATTGTAGCAAAGTGTCATTTCTTCAGTGATGTCACATGAAAAGATATAATAAAATATTTACAAAAATGTCAGGGGTGTACTCACTTCTGTGAGATACTGTATATATATGTTCAGCAAAATAAATAAACTCAAACAGATTTGAAATGACATGGGGGTGAGTAAATGATGACAAAATTTACATTTTTCATTGAACTAATGTGGTGAATTGATGTCACCAGATTCAAAAGACTGTTTATGGACTGTTAAAATCTAAATATTATAAAATGCTGTGGTTACAGGTACTGCACTCAAGACCTTCATGTCAAACCATTTTCGAACAGCAACCAGCAAACGCTCTATACTGTCAGATTGAACAGTTGGACCTGCGAAGAGAGCGATGGACAGGAGTTAAAGACTGCACATCAGCCAAGCGATTAGTGGAGGAGAGCAGCGTGTGGGGGAAGAGTGAGTGACAGGCGGTTCGTGGCCCTGTGCAGGTAGACGTTCATGCTTGGCTGAGCTGCACTCAGACAGGGGAGATGACCCGGAGTTTGGCCAAAATGTTTACTGGCAGATGTGTTTTAAAGGAGTCCTCCTTAGCTGGTCATGGCAGCGGAAAATACCCTGCTGTTCAGCGCATCTGCAACACTCCACTCGTCCACGGTTCTACCTACAAGAATCCTGACCTTTTAAAAAGAAATGATGGAGAAGCTGGCCATGCCTCAGATTCCTCTTTTTCTTTCTCTTTCTCTTTCTCTCTGTCTTTCTCTCACTCACTCCCTCCTTCCCTTTCTTTTTTTCCATACCATTGAACCCCTGTCTATGTTAGGCTTGAAGGCAAATTCTTTCCCCCCTTTGCACCCTGTTTCACATTACTTTTAAGTCTAGTGCTGGCCCGGCCTGAGCCCCTCGGCTCTTGGCTTCTGTGCAGCGGTTCGCGTCAGAAGTTACGATTTGTGATGCGCAGATGACATGAGCAGGGAGTTGCTGGTGGCTGTTCAGACGCTTTTGCAAACCAAAGCCCGTAATGTGTTATATGATGTGACTGGAAACCAGCACCAGCGCCAGCAAACTGCTGTTTTCCAGCAAACAATAGAGTGTCTGTTTAAATGTTAGGGTGACGGACGGAGTATCTGTGAATCTTTTTGTACCAACATTTGCTGGTATGATTAGTCAGTAGTTTTGCACTACAAATTTATTCTAAATTTACCTTAAAATTTAAAACCAGCTAAAACCATACTCTCGGTGGCCCTAGATATGCATAGCATTCAAAGTGTGAGATTAGTAAGATTTAAAAGGGGTCATGTATTTTGTACTGTTCTCTGAGGTCCACTTAAAATGATATCAAGATTTCACATCTGTCCTGTTTGAATAGGTATGACAGATTGTAGACTCCATGTAAATGCCAAAGTTGTGTATGTTTGACAGCCTACATCCTTCATAGATGGACACTGCTGTAATTTAGAATAAAAAGACATAAATACTGAGTACATATCAAACGGTCTGTAATAACAGACAAAGTAATAGTGAACACAAAAAAAAAAAAAAATAAATAAAAACCTGTTACTCAATCTTGTGTGGTGTGAGATTACTGTCAAATCCAGTATATTCAGCACAGAATTAGCATCGACTTTTAGTTTCAGTCCTTCTAAAAATTCTGCGTCAAATTGTTCCTTGTTTGTAAACGAATCCGCAGTACCAGTGTTGGGGGTAATGCATTACAAGTAAAGCAAGTTATGTAATAATAATACTTTTTTCAAGTAACTATAAAGTAAAGCATTACTTTTTCATTTTCAAGAAAATATCTGTTACTTTTTTTTTTTTATGTATTTAATCCCATTTTATTAACCAATGACTTTGCTGCTCACCTTTGTTGATCCAAGTCAACCGTACACTGCAAAAATACTTTTCCTACTTAGATTTTTTTGTCTTGTTTCCAGCCTGTATATATATATATATATATATATATATATATATATATATACAATGACATTCATTCATACCTATATTAAATACCAATAAATATAACTAAATATTTATAAACATTATAGCCTATTTAGTTCTCCTTAATCCACAGCAAACCCTTTAAATTTCAAGGTTTAAAGAACAAGAATGAAAAATGAGTAGCTATAAAATTGTATATTAAACTATAAAGTAAATCACCAATTAGACTAGTGAATACAGAATACAAATATCAAGCTAAAATGAATAAATGAGAAAAGTGAAACTAAAAGGCATTGTCCTCTAAGCCTCTCTCATCGACATCCAAATGTTTCCTTTTTTTGCCATGAAACATTTGGTTGCTAAACACGTCTTTGTACTTCACTTCTGACTTTACCTGCATTTTAGTTTGATTATTGGCTAAAATGTCAAGTTAGCAATGCTGAAATGTAGTGTATGTGCGCGTGAGGCGCCTGCACGATCAGTTGCATTTAAAGATATAAAGAAAACGAATAAAATGCATTAAGAGTGTCACAAAAACGCAGAGTTGTTTTTTCTCCTTTTGAAAAACTGTCAGTTAATTAAGAGAAATATATTTTGTGTAGACTAGCCCTCTTTATTTAACTTATTCTTTTTATAATTTCTGTTTTTGTCTGTTCACCGAAGTGCAGCCAGTTGGGTGATGTGGCATGGTAATCCTCATGGTCTGTTGTTTATGCTGTCATTTGCGCATACAATCTAACACCCTAAAAGAATTTAAAAAAAAGTTTTGTTTGTCAGCCAGGTAAATAATCTAAATCAACAAAATGCTGTCATTATACAATTCTCCAAAATTTTCTAGGCTGCACGCAAATTCAGGCTAACTCAAAAACTTGCGTACACGAGCTCAGACCTGACGTGAGATTTGATCATAGCCACCGCTCACGTCCATATTGATAAATTCCAAGTTTTCTGTCGTACAGGCGTTTCATAAATGAGGCCCACTATGATTTCTGAAGGATCATGTGAAAACTTAAGTAATGGCTGAAAACAAAGTATTACGATCACAGGAATAAATTATACTGCTTTTTGACCCAATAAATGCAGCATTTGTGTGAGACCTCTTGTCAAAAAACATGTTGGTAACACTTTATTTTACAGTGTCCTTGCTATGCATTACATGTATTTACTAGTAATAACAGTAAATTATGCGTAATTTACTGTGTTCACTAGCAGCAGGCACACACTCCCTCATTTACAATCATTTGGATTCAAAAATATTACAACAAAAGTAAACTTCTGCTGTAAATCTGACAGATGTTTTGTATGAGAATGTTTCCTGCGCACATAAATATGCAAATTATTACCGAATGAGGCCCACTGACTGTGTGAATGTAGCCTGTGAGAGCAGTACATGGTTACATAGTCTGATTCTATGTGCACTGTTGCACGAATATGCACCATGGCATCTGCCTACAATGCTGTTTAGTATAATTACAGATGGTAGGGAACATTCACATTCACATAAAGCATCTAACTGATGTTTGCGATATCATAGACACTGGTTGCAGATAAAGGCCACCCTGTTGCAGAGCATGATGTGTCTGCGTGGAGGCAATGCTCTGGGCTGGATACTGCTATAATAAAGAGCTTTATAGGAGTGACAGTAAGCCACCCTGGTGCTAACACTCACACTCTGCCGCCTGTAGGGTGGTCATAGCTCACTGAGCAGCTATATCTCTGTGGCAATGAGCTTTTAAATCCAGCACAACCCTCTTAGTCCTCAGAGTCTTCACTGGAACATGACCAATATTAACTCTTGAAGTAGAAGGTGGGAAAGCCTATTTGTAGACATATGTACTGTATGCATGAGGTCATAAACCGTGTAAAATAGGAGCTATATATATATATATATATATATATAGTAGTGCTGTCAAACGATTAATCATGATTAATCACGTCCAAAATAAAAGTTTATGTTTACATACTATATATTTGTGTACTGTGTATATTTATTATGTATATATAAATACACACACATGCATGTATATATTAAGGAAAAATATTTTAGATTTATAACTGTTATTTATATTTATTTATAATCAAAACTGTATACAGGTATAAATATATATATATACATATAAATATTTTGTTTTAATATATACATGTATGTGTGTGTATTTATATGTACATAATAAATATACAGAGTAAACACACATAGTATGTAAACATAAACTTTTATTTTGGATGTGATTAATCACGATTAATCGTTTGACAGCCCTAATATATAGTAATTAGCTTGTAATTAAATCATTTTGGCATAATCTTATTATTATATTTTCTTGGCCGACAAATGACATATTGGTTTGGTATTTTGAATTCTGGTGTGTGGTAAACAATAAACATTTTTAAGATATCATTTTTTTATTTCTTTTCTTTTTTTATCATGTTCACACTTAAAGTACATGCCAGAGATGCTTGTCGTCACCACAGTGTTTACTTTGTTCGCCACATATTAGTATACTACATTTTTATTTACTTAATTTTTTAGCTTGTTGCAGCTAAAGTATATCAGGCATCTCACTAGGGGGGGCTTCTGTGCCCAGGGCATTGTTTTTGCTTGAGAAAAGTCCCTACAGGCCAGCAGATATAGAGCAAGAAGGAAAAAAAAAAAAAAAAAACACTCAGCCATCACACCTGAGAGAAAAGAGAGCTTTAGCAAGCCAACAGCAAACAACTCAAATCTCTCTCAGCCTGAGCTGACAACAGCCAGACAGGCTTTCCCCCGGTGACTGTGCCTGCTGATAATTTACTTTTCTGGGGAGGACATGTTTGTCGGGGGAAACAATTGGCAGGTTAAATAATTGATAGGGGACATTTTATCGAGGCGCACCAAGATTTTGCTGCTGACCCTGAGTCAAGGTCACTGTGACTGAAGGTTTCATTTTCAAAAATCTCTGACATGAATGTTACAATCATTTAGTGTTGTTAAAAACTCAATTTATAAGCTTAATTCATCTGGGTGATGTGAACCGCCAACCAGTAGATATGTCAAGCTCTGACAGGTTTGAGTGTGACTGTATATACGTATATGCCCACCTATGTAAATTGGAGCTATGCTTGTCTTTCCATATCCATACATCTGACAGGTATGGCCATCTTGCTCAGTAAAACACATGGGTATGTAAATCCTAATTTCAAGATGAATCCACTATGGGGTATTTTGCAATGGCAGATATTCTTTATTAAAAATAGACATAGCTGGCTTGACATGAGCAAGTCCAGAACAAATATGGGTGTTTAGTTACAGCTTATTTCTCAGCTTATTTATGAGGTAATCATTCCTCCACACTCCTGCTAATGCATTTATATTTATTTCATAGTAAACGTCACTGGCGGTTGGCTTAAATCCTCCATCATTTATTTAAAAGCATTAAGATGTTCTTGGAAATATTTAACTTAGAGAGTAGCTACATAGCATTAAGTTTGGAAATTCTGGATTCCACTGAAATATTTACAGTACATTTGTATTTCTGATAATAGACTAAAATAATAGCTATGTAACATTTGCACACTTTTAAAATCACCATCACCTTATTTAATGTGATAATGGTGATTATTTATTTGCTTATGCTATGTTTTTTTTTTTTTTTTTTGCAAAAAAATAAAAATAAATTAATAAATGAATAAATAAATGAATAAATAAATAAAACAAGCAACATTCAAATCATTCAATTCCTAAATATAAAATTCTATTAAATAGTTTGGTATAACGCTTTATTATATTATTATTATTATTATTATTTCTTAGACTTTTTTTTTTTTCAACAAAGCTGCCTCATACTTACTAGTATTTGAAAAAAAGGCAATATAAAATATACTTTATTAAAAAATATCTATCAAAGCAAAGTCATGCGGTGCAACCAACATTAAAACGTATCATACAGATAAGGAATTATAGACATGATTCATGATCTAATGATTCATGACAGACCATCATGACTTCTTGTAAAGAGCAATAGTCTCTTAAAATATAAGGAAATTTGATATTTTGGTGTCATTTTTGTAAAACTCCCCAAAACATAAATATTATAAAATTATATATATATATATACAGTTGTGCTCAAAAGTTTACATACCCCTTGCAGAATATGCAAAATGTTAATTATTTTAGCAAAATAAGAGCGATCATACAAACGCATGTTATTTTTTATTTAGTACTGACCTGAATAAGATATTTCACATATAAGATGTTTACATATAGTCCACAAGAGAAAATAATATATATATATATATATATATATTTTTTTTTTTTTTTTTTTTTTAGTGATAGTTGTTCATGAGTCTCTTGTTTGTCCTGAACAGTTAAACTGCCTGCTGTTCTTCAGAAAAATCCTTCAGCTCCCACAGATTATTTGGTTTTCCAGCATTTTTGTCTATTTGAACCCTTTCCAACAATGACTGTATGATTTTGAGATCCATTTTTTCACACTGAGGACAACTGAGGGACTCATATGCCACTATTACAGAAGGTTCAAATGCTCACTGATGCTCCAGAAGAAAAAAAAAAGAGCCTTAAGAGCCTTAATTAAGAAAACTTTTTAACAGAATGGAAATGTGTACATTTTGCTCATTTTGCCTAAATATCTTTTTTTTTTTTTTTTTTTTCATTTAGTACTGCCCTTCAGAATATATGCATGTTTTCAAGAAGACAAAATTAAGTTAAATTTACCCCAAAACTTCACATTTCAAAACTTTTCACCCCTGGCTCTTAATGCATGTTTATTCCTTCTGGAGCATCAGTGAGTGTTTGAACCTTCTGTAATAGTTGCATATGAGTCCCTCAGTTGTCCTCAGTGTGAAAAGGTGGATCTCAAAATCATACAGTCATTGTTGGAAAGGGTTAAAGACACAAAAACGCTGGTAAACCAAATAATATATATATATATATATATATATATATATATATATATATATATATATATATATGAATGTGTACTTGATGGTTACACCACATGACACTTTTTGGAGTCATGTTGAAAATGGTATATATATATATATATATATATATATATATATATATTTTTTTTTTTTTTAACAAACCTGAATACAAAAAGGACATTTGTAATAGCTGAGTTTTAAAACATATTTTAAAGTAGTTTTTCTTTTCAATGTGGACATTTTTGTGTGCAACTGATCCTTACAATTATTAAATATAAATTTAAGAATTAATATGAAGTGAGTGCATGTATTAAAGTTGAATTTATGGTTTAAATTAGTTGCATACATCTAAAGAATTATTAAAACACTGACCTGTATTCATGTAGCACTAGTGTGGATGTGTGGCGACCACAGGAATGTGTTTGCAACACTGCTAGGGCTTGTTACATCTTTAATTTGGGACCAAAATCCTACTTCCCACCAATACCATGTGAATCTTATTTAACTAAAGCTTCGCTCAGCAATGAGATTCCCTTTAATTCGTGAGACAATAACCGAGCGAGAGGCATGGGTATTATGAGGAAGATTAGCAGTGCAGGGTCTTTCAGAGATGAAGTTGGACGGATCCAACAGCTGCCATTCGTTCTGTTTAATTCAGGAGGTTTCCTGTAAGCTGGTGAATCCACTATCACAAGCACCTCTGAGACTCCCTTGCTCCAAGGCTGTGCAAGCCAAATGTTTTTTGAAGTGCAAATGCGATGACGGGAACTGCCTTGATGGCCTTGGCTGTGACACATGCACCCTGGGGCTAGGTCAACAACATCAGGCCTCGCCGTTCTAACACAGGTTCCACGGGGAGCCCTTGGACGCGAGCCGCATGCCCTTCCAGCAGCGTGACGGTGGACGGCAACACTGGCACGGGAATCACAATGCGAGTCACAATGCTTCCGCCTTGTCGATACCACTGCCTCCCCCTTTTTTCTGTCCTTCAGCCTCATGGAGCAGGAGGGGCTGACTCTAGCTGTCAGCTGGGGTGTAGAGCGCTTGACCTGGCCTTTCCTTTGACCAACCTTCTCTTCGTTCCAACGCTCTGGTACTCCTCTATTGCGTCGCTACCCCTCCAACATCCCACCACAGAGCTGGAAGCCTGCCCAGTGCTCCGACAGGGTTGCCCCCTTTCTAGAAAAATTAAACTGCTGGAATTGAAGAGAGCAAAGCCAGGAGGTGAGCGCAAGAGAGACCAATGTCTCGCCTGTTACCGTTTAATTAGCCTACTGGGCTTTTGAGGCCTTGAGAAATGGCAGTGTAGATCCGACCTTCTTAATCCCAACCTGCCATAAACAAGTCCCGAGCCCACCACCCGGTCCACTCTGGCAGGGCTGGGAAAGAAAGTCCCCGATGTACCTGTCAGAAGACTTAAATCTCACCTCGATTTTCCCCTGAAGGCTTTGGAGGAACCATTTTTAATCCTGCCCCCCCTTATTAGATGCATGATTTTATTGATTCCTGCTCCTCTGCTGCTCTTTATAGCGGCGCTATTATGGTAGAGAAGAATAAAAGAGTAGTGATTTAGAACATAGCGGAGCAGGACTCAATGAAGCCGGGATTGCCTGGGACACTTGGCAGCGCAGACGTGTCTTTATCCACGAGCATGCTGACATAAAAATGATCAAAACGTCCCAGCTCTCTTTTTGTGATCCTGCTCATCCTCTCCTTAGTTTATCAACGTCTCTGAGAATTTGGAGAAGGTAAAAGCGTGTCTGTTACTTTTATGAAAAGTGAGAATGGTACCCTGCATCGGTGGTGATTATGACACATAAATCAAAGAGGAATGTTGCTTGATGTAGACATACTTCTTTTACTAAACTCAGGAGAGACAGAAGCAACATAAAGACTGAAGGTTGGTCTTGTAGTGCGATGTTATCTTTGCCGCTGTGTTCTTTGAAGACAACTCCCATATTGAGGATCAATCACGTTAAATCAGCCGCTTCGGATTATAGAGGAGGCATGTTCGGTGTCCATTTTCTGTGCTCATAAATTAATACAGAACCAAAGCCATGTAGAGACAAAGAAAGGAAACAATTGGCCGAAGAGCTACTTTCACTATTTTCACTAGTTTTAAATCTCGCATGTAGAGGCAGGTCTTGCTATCATGTTGTGTAATTGTGTCTTTGACGTGTCAAAATGGCAGACATTGGTTGAATCTGGGAGTCCTCTGCGGGCATAGACATCGTACCCTGGAGAGAAGTTTTGAGTTTGGATATGCCTACACAAGAGAGGCTGTTTTTTTGCAGGCCTATTGTTTCTCTTATGGTGTGGTGCATACCTCTCCACTCAAATCACAGCTGGAAGATGAGCAGGGACATTTTTTTCCCAGGTGTCAAATGCTATCGCCTTCATCTGCGTCACTTCTTCCTGCTTGGACACAGCCTGACACGTTGCGCAGTCCGGCTGAGAGGGTGAAATATATTTGGTCGCTGTTCTCTACCGCTCCATACATTGCAGGTATTAATTAAACATGCTTTTCAAGGGCAATTCAGATTGACAGGGTCTTTACATCATTAAGTGTGAAAAGATGACAAATTGCATTAACTAACGCAGATCTACAGTCAGCTACTCATAAATAATGACCTCTTTTCAGACTTGTCATAAGGCTGAATTCTTTCCAGCAAGAAATTTATTCCTAAATTTCAAAGCAGGGATTATGGTAAATTTAAGAGATTTTTTGTTTCTTATTCATGAGTGTAATTTTTAAATATGCCATGATTTATTGGTGCTCATTTGATCAGGGAACAATAAAACGCAATGCTGACATCTCCCCCACCCTTTGATGACTTGCAACTTTGTATAAGGGCTTAATAGAGCTGGATGGTGCTCATGTGTATGATAATCACACAAGACTTATTTGCTTCTCGTTGTAAAATACTCAATCACAAAGCCAGCTTTGCACATTTCACTTCCTCTGGCATCCATGTGCCTTTGTAATGTACATATAAAACAAAACATACCTGTCACAGTCTCATCACAAACTTTTAATGATTTGTATGATTTAACGTTGTTCAAATAAAGCATAAGATATTGTATTGATATTGTGTTGAGTTGGCACATACAAAAATGTGTTTTACTCCCACTGGGACAAAGACTTGATAAGAAGTACAATTTAGAATACTTTAAAAAGAGTACTTATTACAGTATTAATATACTTTTAAAGAATAAACACTGCCATTCAAAAGTTTGTGATCAGTATAACTGATGTTTTTTAAAGAAGTCTTTTCTGCTCATCGAGGCTGTGCTTATTTGATTTAAAATACAGGAAGAAAACTGTATTTTTGTGAAATATTATTGCAATTTAAAGTAGTCATTATCTATTTTAATATACTTTAAAATAGAATTTATTCCTGTGATGCAAAGCTGAATTTTCAGCATCATTACTCCAGTTTTTAGTGTCAAACGATTCTCCAGAAATCATTTTGATATACTGATTGGAAAAAGTTGTGCTTATTTATTTATTTATTTATTTAATTATTATTATTATTATTATTATTTTTTTTTTTATTTTTTTTTTATTTTGGAAACTGATTTTTTTTTCAGGATTCTTTGATGAATAACTTAATTAAACTTGAACATTAACTTGAATTAAACATTAAAAAGAACAGCATTTATTCAAAATAGGAATCTTTTCTAACAATATAAGCTATCACTATTATAATACTATAATATTAACTATCACTTTTAATCAATTTAACACATTGTTGCTGAATAAAAGTATTAATTTCTGACCCCAAACTTTGAACAGTAGTGTATATTGTTACAAAATATTTCTATTTTAAACAAAATCTGTTTTTCTTTTTTAAATGTTTAATTCATCAAGGAAACCTGAAAATGTATCACTCATTCAAAATTATCATTAAAAATATTAAGGAGCAAAGCTGTTTCCAACATTGATAATAAATCAGCATTTTAGAATGACTTCTGAAGGATCATGTGACACTGAAGACTCCAGTAATGATGCTAAAAATTTAGCTTTGCATGACAAATAATATATTAAAATAGGAAACCATTATTTTAAATTGCTAAATTATTTCACAATATTACAATTTAATCAATAAATGCAGCCTTGATGAGCAGAAAAGATGTCTTTAAAAAATATTACAAATCTTACTGATCCCAAACTTTTGAGCGGCAGTATATATCAACCCTATTTAAACAAGACTCATTTTCAGACATTATATATACATTTAACATGCACTAACCTGCTCTCAAATCAAATTAGAGGTTTTTCTTCCTGGAAATCTTTGTATTTTTCTTGTAACTTATATCACTTCAGGATGAGGAAGTGGTTAAACTGACTGTGTTACAAACGTCCCTGGTTTCCACTATTCCATTCTGGCAGAAATAGAGTAATCATACTGTATATGGGTTATAATCTGAAACTGTGGGATGGTGACAGGCGTAATCACAGTCAGTAATGTCCCATCTTCTGCCTGGCCTCTTGTCTTGTGATCTCTTGTGATCTTTAGTTTGATTTGATATGGAATAGCATGTCTGCACAGGCACATAAAACAGGCAAGCCGCACTAAAAGAACCTGCTGCCTGCCCTTGTTACCCATTCCCACTCTCTAAAGGCTGAGACACTGCCTTCATACTCTGCTCTGCCATTTTGGTTGGCCACTTAGCATTCTGCTACATCGCTGACAGAACAGACCAGTCACTTTCACTGATATCTGTTGGCAGCTCTCTCTCTCTCTCTCTCTCTCTCGTGCCTCGTACCAAACATAACTTTCCCTCTACTTTAGATTCTATTAACCGCAGTAAACAAACATCTGACTTCACTGATTTCACTGCAATCAGAAAACGTAGCTTTGTCCTTTTATTGGTTCTCTATTCTGTAATGAAGACTTACAAAGGAAAGGAGAATCTCAGTTGCATGCAGAAATCCGATCTGTTGATTAATGCCCCAGCTTTACAGCCTTACGCCTCAGTGCACCGTCAGTGGGAAAGCTTTTTTCATGGTTTATTTAACAGAGAGTCATTTTGATTAGTGAGGAGGAAAGATACTTTAAGAGGCACAATGACTAGATGGGACTTGTCAGCAGGTTGGGCCTTCTTAAGGGACAGTTTTAAGACACTGGGAAGGAAAAAAAGTGGAGAATTGTGGCTAAATGAAGGTTGCTGCTCCTAGAAGACTTCCTGACACATTAACACTTCCCTTTCAAAGAGATTATGCACTTTATATCACATGTTTCTCTTTCACTTTAACAGCAGTCTAAATCTTTATTTGACATAATTCCTTACTGATTCTTGAGTCAAAACATGCTACAGAATTTTAAAAAGTGAAAATTGATGTATCAAGGAATTATTATTATTATTTTCTGTTTGAAGTATCCTGGTTCTTTCATTTTCTTTTTGCATATGGGGCAACACCATTAGATACAAAAATAATCAAATATTTATTATACATATTGACAAATCTGTCATTCACTTGAATGAATAAATAAATTGAGATTTTGAATTGATTTATTAAATGCAGCAGATATTTAGTTTTTCTCATGTTGCAAACTACCAAAAGGACCTAATTAAAATTATTTACTAGACATTTAATAGAAAAAGAAATTCTAAAGAATATAATTAAATAGAAAACCTATATGCTATTTTGTGTAAAATATTAAATTAAATAATGTAAGCATTAAAATAAGTAAACACACACTAGAAATTAAATCTATAATGTTCAGAAATGAATACTTATGAAAATAAATGCAGAACACAGCAATAATGTCAGAACTTGAGCAATAATGTTCTTCTACATGATTCATATTTGCAAGTAAATGCTTAGAAACTTGATGAGATTCATACTTGGCTTAATCAACAGAATATTGATTACATTGTTAATGTAAAAATATAAAATATATATTTTTTTATACATACAGTTGCAATTGACAAGTTGAGTAGCAAATATGGCAATGTCAACAGAGATCTCACAAAAGCTATAGAAAAGAAATATTATATTAAAAAATGCAATAACGGTACATAAAGACATTTCCAAGACATTCAAAGTTAGTAGAGACCAGTGTTAATAATGTTACTTTTTTCAAGTAACTAGTAAAGTAACACATTACTTTTTAGTTTCTAAGAAAATATCTGAGTTACTTTTTTCAAAAAAGTAACGCCAGTTATTTTTTGTTTTCTTTATGTATTTAATCACATTTTATTAACCAATGACTTTGCTGCTGACCTTTATTGATCCAGTTCAACCGTACACTGCAAAAATATTTTTCTTACTTAGATTTTTTGTCTTGTTTCCAGTCAAAATATATTATTTTCTTGTTTTCAGAAAAAAAAAAGTCTAAATTAAGTGAGTTAATTTATGGGATAAGCAAAAAAAAATCTTATTTCAAACAGAAAACAAGAAACAAAAACACACTTAATTTTGACTTGTTTTCAGAAAAAACAAGACAATAATTTTAACTTGTCTAGAAAATCCTTCTTGATTTAAGAATTTTTTATATTTTGCCTGTAAACAAGACAAAAAATCTAAGAAAAAAAAAATTCCAGTGTACTAATAAACAAAACTAACATTTGTGCTTCATTTTTCTCATTGCCGAAGAGTGTTGAACTTCCTTTTCCTACAGTTCTACTGTACAGACGTGAATTTACTTTTCCTTCAGAATTAGGCTTATTCACTTAATTTCATTTTGGTGTGAAAGGGCTTTTACATTTGCTAAGAATCAAACTTTTTTTATATTAAAAACAAACAAGCAAGCCCTGCCCAGATTTAAAAATGCAAAAGTAATGTAACACATTACTTTCCATAAAAAGTAACTAAGTAATGTAATTAGTTACTTTTTTAGGTTCCATGCACCTCTGAGATGTATGTATGTACTGTATGTGAAGAGTTCAGATGAAAAAGCCTCTAAATCCATCTGACATCTTTCTTTAAAAAATGCATTTTTATTAGGCTCAGATGTATTGGTTTCTATGTAAGCACTGGTACTTTTGATTGGGCTGAGGGTGGGAGTTTTGTAAGTTTGAAGTAAAGGTATTTGATGGATGTATACTATGTGTAGAGAGCATTTGCTCAGTATCATTATCTCATATATATATATATATAGCGGTAATCATTAACAGTATAATGTTGTAATGAGTAACTCCACTGAAATGGTGCATTTGAACATTCTACTGTTCAACTCCGATTAATTTCAAAGTGAAACTTGTCCCAAGTCTCAATTATCAGTGTTCTATACAAGTGTAATAGAAAATAGCCAGACCAGATGGAGTCTCAAAGTTCTTCAAAAACATCTAGCTAAAGGTAGCCTCTTTCTAAAACTTTGGAAGGAATTATTCATCATCGCACTTGCCGAATATATTTTTATCACTCCTTGCATCACACTAATTACTATCATTCTGCTCATGACACAGCTCTGACAGGGGTGAACGCACCATCATCACCACCTGTCTTTGTTTTAATAGGAGCTTGTGCCATCATGGGCACATTCTCAGTGGTGAAAGCGTATTAAAATTTGATGCCATTCAACCACTTTCAATGCCACTAATTGCATCAAACTAGCACAGAGGAACCAAAGACATTGTGATAACCTGGTAAAAGAAAGACTCTGAGCGCTTCTTATCCTAGACGCGCCCCTCCTCCTGTTATAATCGCTCATGGGAGCATAAATAAACACAGATTGACACCCGTCTCCAATATATGTCATGCCTTCAATCAATTAATTTCACCTTCAGAGCTGACGTTAAGCGCAGTTAGCTCAGTCAGACTCAAACAGCTGCCATCGATTCAGGCCCCAGTCCTGAAACATCAATATGAGTCTCGTATGGAGACCACTGAAAGCTCCCCATTCATTGATCACCTTGTTCACAAGCAGGTGGCTCTTCCTTATAATGCCTCCGCAACAGCATCTGAAACATCGGTCTGTGCAGGGCCTGAAATGTTAAGACAGGCAATTCATGACCCGCTACATCACCTGTCAGACGCAGACAACACCTTACGGGAGATACATCATCGCTGACCTGCAACAACCTCGGTTATTCACCTTCTCCTCACAACCTGCCCAGGCCAGTGCTAAAATGAAAATTTCACACTTCTCCAGCCCCTCAGACTGGCTTGATGGTCGTTGATCATGATTGGGGTGGAAATTTGTGATGAGTGGGAACTGTGGTGAAGGTTCACTGAAGTCATACTGTACTAGAAATCTGTTTTTCTTTATTTTTAGAGACGGCTCATCTGGCAACACTGTTCTAATTTCACCCCTAAACATTAGGCTTTGTAGTCAGACTGCAGCAAATTCCCTACTGTAATAGAAAACTCATTAGGATTCAGTTTGGGTTTGGTGCAGCTTGCGGCTGGAGAAGAAATTGGAATGGCTTTTCTACATTTAGCACTTAATGAAACATTCATGTCACATGAAAACAACTGCAAACTATGTCTCATATTTGTTTTCGGAGCCGTCTATCTTTTGAATATTTATTAGATGATGAAAGCATTGTATTGTAAGAAGGAGCGCTCCTCTAATTTAATAAGCATTTTACAGGCCGGGTACATTATTCTGGAGCAAACTCACTGAGGCATTTCTGGATCAAGTGGACACATTTATCTCTGTTTATTTTCCTGCTTATGAATTTAAATGTGGGGATGTTTGAACTTGCATTGAGCAAATATCTTCTAATGTAATTATTGAAGTACAACTACATGTAAAAAATGCATCTGTAAGGTTGCTGTACTGTTCAATACAAGTTACTTTAAAGAGAAAAGCCATGACTCTGATGGTACAGTCTCGTGTTTCGGTTATAGCCTAATAATTCCTCATTTATGTAAGCCTTTAGCGCACCGGAGTGCTCATCTATTCAAGCTTATTCTGAATTCCATGAACTCAGCATGGTCCAGCCCCACTACAAAGACACTGTCAGCTTGATGCTGATCAATTCAAACCCTCTCCTTCACAGGTTTTAAGAAGAGATATCAGGACTGAAACACACACACACACACACACACACACACACACACACACATTCTGAAGATGACTGCCCCAGTTCTCATCACCTGGTCAACTGTGGGGTAGCCCTTAACAGAGGGTTTAACTGCATTGGCCTTGTTGGTTGGTGATAGACACCTGTGTGGTGGTGGAGAGAAGTGGGTCAGTCTGTAGAGTGTCAGGAGGGTCAGCAATCCCAGTTAATGTGATTCTTTAAGGATAATACATATACTCAGTCTGCTGTTTTCGACACAACCTTTAAAGGGTTGGATTCCTGAATTGCAATTAAGGTAACAAAGAGAATGCAGAATTGCAATTAAAATTAAGTGAAATTCAACGGGACCTATTCTTACTATTAAAGGGGTAGATCACCCAAAAATTTGATCATTAAAGGGATAGTTCACCTAAAAATGAAAATTTGATGTTTATCTGCTTACCCCCAGGGCACCCAAGATGTAGGTGACTTTGTTTCTTCAGTAGAACTCAAACGTTGCGGTCTGTCAGTCATATAATGGCAGTCAAAGGCTACCAAATCTTTGAGAATAAACAAAAAAACATACACAAACAAAACCAAATTAAACCCTACGACTCGTGACGATATACTGAAGTCCTAAGACACGAAACGATCGATTTGTGCGAGAAACTGAACTGTATTTATCTAATTTTTTACCTCTAATTCACCACAACATCCACCTGTTCTGAGCGCATGCACAGCGTCTGGCGGGTGATATGTGTATGAGCTCTGGCGTAGTATCCACATTGAAAAATCCACGTTGTCTGATGCATGGGCGCCAATCTTTGTTTCTGCCGGTGGGTGCTCAACACTGTATCTCATATCTGTTTACAATAAGCACTTATTTGCGCATTCACAAGACAAAGTTTGAGGGAGCACATGTAATATCTAAGGGAGCACGCTGCAAGCCGAGAAATTATAGTACGCACACCCTCTCTCGTATTACAATAATGCACTCTTGACATTTGTCATTAAAATAACGCCAAAACCTGCCTCAAATTTAAACTATGAAAATGAGAATAAAGTGGTACAAGCTACAATACACTTGTAATTGGTTAAAATGAACCGAGAATATCTTGTGTTTTTCCGTGGCTGCTCGAGCCCCTGAGCACACACGGGATCGACGCCTATGGTCTGATGATATATAAAAATTGTCTTCCATTGCAAAAAAAAAAAATAAATAAAAAATCTCAGATTGTATTCTACTGAAGAAACAAAGTCACCTACATCTTGGATGCCCTGGGGGTAAGCATATAAACATCACATTTTAATTTTTGGGTGAACTATCCCTTTAATTACTCACCCTCATATCGTTCCAAACCTGTAAGACCTTTGTTCATCTTCGGAACACAAATTAAGATATTTTTGATGAAATCCCAGAGCTTTCTGACCCTGCTTAGACAGCAACACAACTGACACGTTCCCAGAAAAGTGGTAAGGACTTTGTTAAAAAAGTCCAACTGTAATGTTATGAAGCTACGAGAATGCTTTTTGTGCGTAAAGAAACAAAAATAATGACTTTATTCAACAATTTCTTCTTAGTGTCAGTCTTCAAACATACGTTCATGAGAGTAAAGGCCTGTTCACACCAAGAGCAATAACGATATTATATATTGAATCTAGCATAAAATATCTGATCTCTAACGTAGTCAATGTAGTGAAATAAAAACAATACAGACTCTTTTCTACATCAACTTCAAAGGAGGCGAGACAATGTTGTCCAAACTAGTGCCAGATTTCTTGTAGGTAATTTAATGTTTTGCCGTTCAATGTCTGTTTGCTCCTCTACAATGTCGCCTGCTATTTGATACAAATGCGCAAGCCCTTTAAATTTGAATGACGTCTGATTAGCTTTCAGTGTTTTATCATTCTGAAAGCGTTCATCATCATTCTGAAAGTGATCCCTACGATATTGTCCGCCTGTATCGTTATCATTATAGTCCTGGTGTGAACTCTGCTATTCTCTTAAACTTAAAACGATTTTTAGAATGTTATCTTTATGGTTCTGGTTATCATTATTGTTCTTGGTGTGAATAGGTCTTAAGACGACGCATGTGTTTGGAGCCAGCATTATGACATATAACGTCCATCTCTCTTAGTTCATTGTCTGTAAATTCTGGTTCAAAGCTTTCTATTTTGGATAATTGCTGCTCTTTTGAACTTTCAATGCACCAAATAATTCTGAAAAAGTACATTTTTGTACAGGATGAAAAGACTGAACAAATTACAGAAAGAAAGTAGACATAGATTAAACAAGCAACGCAAAAAAACAAAAATTATATCAAAGCGAGATGTATAAAATGCAGTACAGAGACAAATATATGAAGAAGTCTCTAAATCCATCTGACAGGCTCCTATGTTCTACCTAAGTACCGGTACTTCTGATTGGGCTGAGGCTGGGATTTTACCGAGTTTGAAGTAAACGTATTTTATGGACATAAAATATGTGTTGAGAGCATTCACTTTGTATCATTATCTGATTTTTGACTGAGATAGCTTTTAGGGGTTTTTGCATCTGAACTCTTCATAGATAGATAGATAGATAGATAGATCTATCAAGTACACTTCTACTTCATAAGGAAGAAAACACTATTTGTTTCTGTCTCATTCTTCAAAAAGAGGAGGAGAAAATGAAAGATAATTTCTATGAGCAGTTTACCCTTTACTTTAAAATATCTGAATTTTTCCCCTCGCTCAGCGAGACAACTTGCAAGTACAGTGGGCAGGCGCTCTGAGATTCGTTTAGTATATTTTCAATAACAAACCTCATTAATCAGCCTGGCAGATCAAAGTGTGACGCTGCAGATGAATTTTAAATATTTAAACCCTCCCCCCATTCAAATGCTATGAGTGATCAAAGCATTTCACTTTAATTTCACAAGTCATTTTACTCGTAGAGAGAGGCATAAACAAAGACACACACAAAGTCCAATTAAATGTCTGGGATTTTCTGTAAACCTTCACTGCTCTGTTTTTATTTCTGAACACTCCTCTCGCTTTGTGAAAGTGAAGCGTGGGGAAAATGCAAGTAGAATGAGGTAATTAATTAATGTGATTGTTTATATATGAGCTGCCAAGGAACTTTAAAGAAGCCATCAGTCAGTAAAAGGAGGGAATCGCTTTACAGTGTGGCAGTGATTTGAGCTTTTTAGTTTAAAGGTAATTATGGTGCCTGAGAAAACAAATATACTTAACCTTTCATTCTCACCCAATTTCCTCTGCAGTTCTGTCCGCATCTACATGCTTGGATGCCTTTTTTTTTTTGCCTCGCCAATTCTAGTGGGCTGTGATTGGTGTTAATCTAAGAAGGAGAAAATAAGGTTTCAAAATGGTGGAAATGAGTGTCATGCAAAGCACCAGGTTCTTCTTCATTTCTGCGAGCCTTAATGTAAGGCAGACTACATTTACTTCCTGCAAATTACCTTTATGGTGATTTTCCATTAAAGCCAGCCAGGACAGAGCAGTGGTGAGTATTAGTCAAGCTTACTGTAGGTCACACCTGTTACCAGAGGCTTTACTTCTATACAATCTAAATGTGAAGTGTCAGCTCCCCCACAGAATCCTGATTGCAGAAAGAAACGCTCCAGCGCCAAATTCATTCTCCGTTCCTGTCGCGTGTGTTAACAGCCAGCCTATTTATAAGCCTGCTTAACTTGCAGAGCCTGGGGCCAGGCCATCTGACTCCATGGCTGCAGTAAAACTCCTAATATACACCTTGGCAAACGTCTCCATTAGGATAAATTACTTTTTCCTTTTTCAAAAGGTGAGGCCATGGCATGCTAATTGGTCCCAATCAAGTTTGTAATCTAATCCAATTAGAGACTGACACTCTGCTCATGGAAACCTTAATTGGGATTTTGTGTCTGTGTGAAGCTGTCAGGAGGAGAGTTATAAGGAAGGAAATAATTCATGTTCACTGTAAATTGGAAGCCTCTTTATAAAATGACCAGCTTCCTGATTGAGTTTTAACACCTTGGAGAAATCCTAGCATCAGTCAGGCACTGAATTATGCACTTTATAGCAGCTTTTGTATATGCTGATTGTATACATAAGTTCTTGAAGGGATACTTTGCCCAAAAAAATAATTGTAATACTTATTGTCATTCTAAACTTGTGTGAATTTCTTCAGTGGGGACCAAAACATAAACAAATCAGAAATGCATGCAAGTTTGGAACAGTGTGTAGGTACATAAATGTTGAACAAATTGTTACTTTGGTGAAGTAGTGTTTAGTCAAACTCCAAGATTTTATTGAGTATATCTATGCATCTAACAATCGATTAAGCAAAATGATTTCTTCCAAGGTTAGGGCCCATTGAGTGTTGCGCTAGCGCATCTTCCACAGTTGATGTAATATGATGCGCTCTTCGCGAAATCTGGATTCCGCACCTCCCCGGCTGTGTGAGAGGAAGCTTTTCCCTGGTGGATCCGCAGGGTTTTCATGAACAGGCAGATGGAGAAAATATTGTTGACATTAAACTGTTCCTCTTTTAAGGAATTGTTGTGACAAGGTGGAGCTCCCATCACTCGAAATAGCAGCTGTGTACTGTTTACAAAGAGGCCCAAAGCAATGTTTGTTTCCACTGAAATGGTGGCAACCATCTCTCTCTGTCTTTCCCCTCACTGCTGCTTCTTTGTAATGAAAAAGCTGCTCACATTAGAGGTTCCGCCTCATATTTTGCTGTCATTTGTTTTTCTTCATCGCACCCTTTCTACCGGAGTAATTTAGTATGTACTGGAATGGCTTTCATTTCAAACATCATTATTTCCTTTTTGCAGCGTCAAAAAAATGGACAAACGTAGTCTCTCCCCTTCCCCACCACTTCTATCTGTATTGTCCTCGGTATAATTGTGAGTTCAGTTAAGCAAGTTAAAAACGTAAACTGGTGGAACCCTGGAAAAGGAAGCTAATGATTTGTCAGTGTGAAATCTCCAATGGCGAGTCAAATCAATGAGCTGTTCCAGGTTCATAATTACTGCTCTTTTTGCCAGCATAAGGAAAAATCAATAAAGTCAAGTACATGAAGCACAAAGCACCCTGTTGCGTTGTACACAGAGCAAACAGACATAATGTGATTCACTATACAGTCAGTATTTATACAGACCTCTATCACACATGCTATTTATTATTCTATCATTACTATTATTCAAGCTTTACAAAATGTCTGATTTTGAATCACACCAAGACCTACTTAGCTGAATGTGACATAGGCACACTGTAGAAACGCTGAATGTTTTAAGTGCTCTCTTTTTATAACTGACAAAACTGCACAGTCCATCTTTCCATGGCCTTTGACCCTGACCTATTTCTCACTTGACTCACACTGATCTCATGTAGTCAGCTTTAATGACCTATTTCTGGCAGACAACACTGCACTTCAAACACACCACAGGCTCTTCTGTTCAATCTACATGCCAATCATTTATATTTACACTTAATAATTGTGGGTATTTGCATTAAATATAATATAAAATAAATTCCAAGTCTTCTATTTCTATTATTTTAAAAGATTTGGTTCAGTTCCATAACAAAAATTTATAGATAATGTACTCACCCCATTGTCATCCAAGATGTTCATGTCATTCTTTCTTCAGTCGTAAAGAAATTACTGTTTTTAAATTAATGTTGTTTGAGGAAAACATTTCAGGAAATTTCTCCATATAGTGGACTTACACCAACAAGCAAGCAAAAATCAGGCAAAATCATATCCTTGAAATAACTCTAGCACATTGCAGCTTTTTACAGTTGCACCACATTTACTTTTATTACAGCCTGTATTAGCACATCGGTCATTCCTGGGATTTGATTAATTTTCAACTTGGAATATAGATGTTTTTCAACTGCATTTGATTCAACTTCTAAATATCCCACATCATTAGGCACATATCAAACCTCCAAAAAAAAAAACAAAAAAAAAACAAAAAAAAAAAATTGGGATTGGGATTGGTTTAAAAAGCATTTTACACAGACATTGTTATAAAACAAACATGTACCTACTGCTCATGTGTCCCTTATAACAATTTAATGATAAAAATATAACATTTATCATCATTTTCAATTTGTTGTAGGACTGAAGCTAAAAATATACAAATTGTGTGCCTACATATATAAATATATAAACATATAAAAAAAAATTTAATTTAAAATTTCAACTAAAACCACATTTTTTATTGTTTTAGCCCTTAACATGTCAGATGGTAACCTAATCAGCAAGAAATAATTTTAATCTTAATTGTCTTCCCTATATTTTTCTAAAAATATCAATGTGACAAGGTGTGACTGGGTTGAAGGGATATATTGCCTTAAATTGTAATTTTTTGGTTTCATTTCACTTTCTCAGATTATACCCTTGTTTCTGGGTCAATATATCTGTATAGCCAACTGCTGCAAATGTGAGTGCAATTTCTGTTGTATGATGCTTGTCAATGCTGAAGTGGACATACTACATAAAAAATTCTATTTACTGCACTAATGCACTGTCATATATACATTTACTGAAACCACGACTATTTTCTTTTTTTTTTTTCATTAAAATGAGTGATAAATGAAGCAAGTACCTCATCCTGTTACAAGTTTACAACCCCATAACAATGCGACATACATATATTTGTGACAGGGTTGTGGTTTTTCTCTCAAAATGGCCACTGCTCCTCATGTAGTGTAGCATATAAAGTAAGTTAAAAGAAGTACATTGTATATTCTTATGAATTAAAATAAAATGCTGAAAAAGTATGAATTTTTCATCTTAATTTTATGTGAAGGGGTTGAGTTGTTAAGCTTGACAGTACCCTCTCTGACTATAACATGCCTAAAAAATATGAATAAAAAGTATGATTCTACTAACCATTTTCTGCACCGTTCTGCTGGATGATTTATTTTCTGGTAAATTATGTCACATAAGAGTGGAGTCTAAATTATTATGGGCGTAAAATAGCTAGTGTGACGGGGTTGAGTTCATACTGATTGACATAACTTTAAAGTCTGTTTTTTATAAAACATTTAGCTATTTTTTAGAAAAACTTTTTTTATACGCTTAAAAATGCTTTCATTGTTGCCAAAAATCAGACACTATACACCTTTGGTTAATAATTTTTTGGAGTACAAACTCAGTGAAGTTTAAGATAGATATTATTTTATGCTAAAAAATACTGAAATACAATAATTATTTGTATTCATTTTAATGGCCATCCCAAAGTTTTGTGAAAAGCTTCTAACAATCTATTAAATATTACATAATCCCAGGAATGACCCACATAGTATGTACACTACCATAAAGAGATAGTTCATCCAAAAATGAAAAATTCTGTCATTAATTACTCACCCTCATGTTGTTCTTTTGATAAAATCCAAAAGACTTCTGACCCTGCATAGACAGCAACACAACTACCACAGTCAAGGCACAGAAATGTGGTAAGAACATTGTTAAAATAATCCACATAACATTAGTGGTTCAAGTGTAATGTTATAAAACTACAACAATACATCTGTGTGCAAAAAAAAACAAAACAAAACAAAAAATATTTTATTCAATAACTCTTCTCTTCCGTATCAGTCTCCACCACACTTCTAGGAGAGTACCTCGCATAACTGTGGTGCTGCTGACGGAGGAGCCGGTGTTCTGATGTAGAATAATTTTTGTTTTCTTTGCGCACAAAAAGTATTCTAATAGTTTCATAAAATTAAAGTTGAACCACTGATGTCACATGGACTATTTTCATAATGTCCTTACTACATTTTTGTGCTTTAAACATGTCAGTTCTGTTGCTGTCTAAGCAGGGTCAGAAAGCTCTTGGATGTAATCAAAGCTATCTTAATTTGTGTTCCGAAGATTAACGAAGTCTTACGGGTTTGAAGCGACATATTGTCAGTAATGCCACTGCTAAATTTATCCTGACATTTCTTTTGAAGCTAAACAACAAATCTTATGCTGTCCTGAAATGTCTGACCCATGTGCTGCTGGGATGACTGACAGAATTCAAAATGCATAAAAATGCAAGATGTCAGTGAAACTCAGTGATGTGCCTATAGCCATTCCTTTTTTTTTATTATCATCTTCAGAAAATGAGGCAGTCAACCCCCAGCACCCCACTCCAATCTATTCCACATCTCCAAAGCACAAATCATATCTCCAGTGAGGTTTGAGAAAAGAAGAAACTTTCATCTGACAAATGGTACCACTTTCCCCACTGTCTTGAGAGAATGTATCTTTCTCCATAAATCTGTTGATGACAAGCAGCCCTTTTCTTTCACCCAACTTATCTCAGCTGCTCCTCTTACAAATGGGCCTCTCTCGTCTGCTCGCAGACAGACAGGTTTCTCCGGCACGCAGACGCACCTTTCATCTGAGACTAGGCGCAAATGTCACAAATCTACGTCAGGTGTCCGAACAACCACTGTGAGAGCGAGACATTTGCACTATAAACAAGAAGGCAAAAAGCTGATTTCTTATATAATGGCAAGAAAAAAAAAATCACTTCAAGAGTCACACTCTTCCCCCTCCTCCTCTTTCCAACCTTTATTCCTCTTTTTGATGCTCATTCGTTAGTAAGGTAGATTTAAAGAAAAAGAAAAAAAAAAGTGGTTAGAGACATCAGAAGACTGAAATATATTTTATTCATATAACTTGTTTAATTCGGAGAAGAAGCTTTCATGGAGATCCCTTTGTGCTAATTAAGGAGGTGTGGAGGAGAGAGGTGAAACAGTAAGAGGGAATATTCTTTCGCTCTTAAGTTGAGCACTTTATGCCTTGGAAACTCATTTCAACGACACTATTTTGGGATTTATCATTGTGTACACGATCTCTGTGTTAATCTGTGAAACACCTCTATGACATTTGTACAGTAAAGACTAATGATATATCCTTCATAACAATGTGTGGGAAGTTGCTATTTGCAACAACACAGCAATTATACTACAGTTCTGCTGTTAACAGACTTGTTCATGTTTACAAATCACTCAGCTGGAAATGCACCCTACGTTGAGCTGAGTTATTAAATGGGCTGCTCGTTTCCACCAAAAGCTGCTTTTAAATTGTGCTAATAATACCTCCTTTCAGCCTTTTCCTAAAAGCCAAATTAAAATTTCATAAGATGGCCTCACATTTTCATCCTCAGAATCTCTATTAAAACTGTCTGTCTGATTGCTACTATGGCTTCTTTATTCTCTCTGCACTTAATTTTAGTCATGAGTGCTGCTTTCTGTTAGCGGGCACACAGCACCCTCACTAAACATGACTTTTGTGGTTTATTAGATTGTTAAAGAAATGTAGGCACTTTTATGCTATTCCACACCAAAATACACTGGAAAAAGAAATAAAAATATGATTCCTTGTTTAATTCCCTTAAGTGAGTAAAAGATGCTCTCTGTATTATTTTTTTTTTTTCATTTAAAAGTTTTTACACAAGAAATTAGTATGTTTAAAAATAGCTTTTCTCACATGATATTGGTTAAATGATTGGTTAAAGAAACAAAAAATGTTGTATTATATATGTGTTTATACTATTATTATTTTTTAGTGACCAAGGCAAATTGCAACATAAGCGAAAACTGATCTAAAAATAATAAGATATGTTTTGTGGCTCTTTTAAGAAAATAATGTCAAATCGTACAATTAAAAACAAGACTCCTATTTGACTCATTTATGTAGAGTTCATTTCAAATTCAACAGGTCACGTATAATCATAACCAGTCATTGTTTACTTTATTGATGACTGGTGTCATGGAGAGTACCCATTATTTTATAATGCTTAATATTTAAAACAATCTAATAAATTAAGTAAACGTCTTACATAAAGTTGAGGTCAAAAGTTTACATAAATCTGCAGAATGTTAATTATTTTACCAAAATAAGAGGTATCATACAAAATGCATGTTATTGTTTATTTAGAACAGACCTGAATATGATATTTCACATAAAATATGTTTGCATAAAGTCCACAGGAGAAATTAATAGTGGAATTTATAAAAATGGCCCTGTTCAAAAGTTTACATCCCCTTGAATCTTAATACTTGGTTCTTACCTGAATGACCTGAACACACAGCTGTGGTTTTTTGTCTAGTGATAATTGTTCATGAGTCACTTGTTTGTCCTGAACAGTTAAACTGCCCACTGTTCTTTAGAAAAATCCTTCAGGTCCCACATATTCTTTGGTTATCCAGCATTTCAGTGTATTTGAACCCTTTTCAACAATGACTGTATGATTTTGAGATCTTTTGAGACTGAGGGCAACTGAGGGACTATGCAACTATTACAGAAGGGTGCACACTGATGCTTCAGATGGAAATACGATGCGTTAAGAGCTGGGGAGTGAAAACTTTTGAAAAGAATGCAGATGCGTAATTTTTTCTTATTTTGCCTAAATATCATATTTTTTCATTTAGTACTGCCCTTAATATATATACAGTCATTGTTGGAAAGGGTCAAATACACAAAAATGCTGGAAAACCAAAGAATTTGTGGAACTTGAATGATTTTTCTGAAGAACAACAGGCAGTTTAACTGTTCAGGACAGACAAGGGACTCATGAACAACTATGAATCAAGGGGATGTAAACTTTTAAACAGGGTAATTTTTATAAATTCAACTATAATTATCTTGTGGACTATATATAAACCTCTTTTATGGGAAATATCTTAGGTCAGAACAATAACACGCATTTTGTATAAATCCTCTTATTTTGGTAAAATAATTAACATTTTGCAGAAAACTTTTGATCTCAACTTTATAGGCATTTAGAAAAGTTGGAGGCTGTCCAATTTTAAGAGTTTTGTTGTTGTTGTTGTTGTTGTTGTTGTTTTTTACACATTCTTTTCAGGAATCCAAATTCTTCTTAAAGGGACAGTTCACCCAAAATTACAATTAGCCTACAATTTACTCATCCTCAGACCATCCTAGGTTTATATGACTTTTTTCTCTCAAACAAATGCAATCTGAGCTTTATATATAAATGTGTCTCCTCCAAGCTTTGAAGTGACAGTAAATGGCTGGTGAGATTTTAAAGTCCAAAAAAGTGTAAACATTCATCAGAAAAAAGTACTTCAAATAGATCCAGGGGGTTAATAAAGGCCTTCTGAATAAAATCAGTGCATTTGTGTAAGAAACATATTTGTATTTAAAACTTTAAGATTTATCTTTACAATCTTAAGAAAAAATTAGGACATTTTTAATAGATGTTATTGAGGAAACAAAATATTATTTATTCTTAAGATAGAAAGTAAGCAGAAAATAAGAAGGAAATTGACAATCCCTGAAGGGATTTATTTGACAACTACTAGGCAAAGCTGCATCTGAATCATATTAGCTCTAATTGATTGTGATTTTAATCATCAGTGTGTTTTAATTTAATTTTCACAGGGGTAATGAATCAGAGAAGAATGTCTGCAGAGAAATTCGAATTTGAAGTGATTTGATGAGCCTGTATGAGAGACATCAAGTCCCTGTATCATAGTGGTTAGACTGAGGTACTACACAACTGAGCAAAAAGTCTCAGACAACATAGGCATTTCTGTTTTCCGACATTTTATGCTTCAAAGAATCTTGGTTAAAAATTGCATGGTGTGACTTCAGGCAGTCTTTAGTTTTTAGCTCCTGTCATTTGAAAGTGGTAACTAGTGCAGTGGGACTCCTCGCCTGCTCGCAGCTCATTTAGCTGATGTGTTTGTCCCTGGTGACTTATAAACTAAAGTGATTTATGCATACAGTGTTTTAATTGCTAATACAACACTACTCTTTTATTTGTCAGTGATCTATAAGACCTCTTTAAACCTTTTACCTTCTAACTGGAGGAGTTTTTGACGCAGCACAGGTATCATATTATGTTAAATAGTTTAGTGTAATGAATGTGTCATGGTGAATTATGCTAATTGTTGTACCATGAAAGTTAATCATGCATAGATGATAAGAACATTCCCAAGACAAAGGTTAATATTAGCACAGAGAGTTTCTTCATCTAACCTCTTAATTAACCAAGTAGCCTCTCTGTCTTGTCACATTTTACTCATCAGTGTAAATGGTAAAAGGGTAGAGCAAGCCACAGAGAGAGAGGTTAGATCAACATTTGTACTTCATTAAACTTCATGTAGATACTAAGAGCTGTGGAGAAGTACAACGCAATGGAAGGTGTAAGTTTAATAGAGTGTAAGTGCCATCGGCTGATAAACTAGTGAGTAGTGTGGATACAAATATTGGTTAATATTTGATTGTAGGTACTTTTCCGCTGTTTTAAAGGGACAGTTTACCCAAAATGATTTTTTTTTCATTAATTACTTACCCTTGTGTAGTTCCAAACCTGTAAGACCTTCGATCATCATCTGAACACAAACTGAGGTATTTTTGAAAAAAATTCAAGAACTTTATGACTCTGCATAGACAGTAAGACAATATAACTTTCAAGGCCCAGAAATGTAGTAAGGACATTGAAAAATAGTCTGTATGATAGCAGTGGGCCAACCGTAATTTTATAAAACTACGATAATACTTTTTGTGTGCAAAGAAAACAAAAATAATGACTTCATTCAACAATTCCTTCTCTTCCAAGTTAGCCTTCGACACACATTCACAAAAGTAACACAACATATGCGTGTGGTGCTGCTGACGCAGGTAAAACTCCAAATAGCTTGTTATTACCAATAAGTCAGAGGTTGGAAATCTTGCTATCAAGGTCATGTGTCACTAGAAATCTAGGGCTGATGATGGGACTGTGGCTCATCAGTGCAGTGAGAGAACATCTCCATTACTCCATCAGTGCAAATTAGATGCACAAATTATTCAGAGCCTTTCGTCCATCATCATGGGCTCTGAAAAGTGCTTACTGGGGTTAACATACCACAGAGAGCTTAAAGTGCACTTATTCATTTCAAAGAAAATATTTAACGCTGCTGAAGCGTCCGGCCTCGGTAGATCTCAAGTGGTCATCCACGCTAAACTGATGGTAAGATTTACCAATGAGCCCAAGCGGGCTCTGCAAATCACTTGCCTTCCTCAAACAAATTAATGAAAATTCAGTTGCAGCAAGCGGCCCTCCCATATCCTTAGTGCTACAGTGCATTTAAATCCTCCTGACTGACATGGACATATGATAGACCTTGAGATACTGCCAGAAAAACGTCTGTAAAAACAAAAATACAGCCCAATGTACTGTGTTAATATGAGGGAATGTTTTGGCTGTCTTTTTGAATTACACATTGCACTGTGTTGTGTTGAGGGAAACGGTAAAATCCTGGTAAGAATATTATCTTTTTATTCTTCTGATATTTCTTCTGTCGTACATGCGTAAACGAATGAGTGGTGTTCCAGCGGATGACGCTGAATATCAGCCCGATCTCACAGTAATTTGTGACAAATGCGGAAGTGAAAACTTCGGAAGCACAGAAGAGAGAACAAAACAAAACACCAGTCACAAATTAGTAGTACAAAATGAGGATTTATGAATTTTAAAAAATGTTTGAGGATTTCAATATAAGCCAAGAGAAGACTCTTCTTGCTTAACAAAGGAAACTCTGCTTCCTTAGCTCCTTTAAACAAAACGTGGTTCTCGTGAGACTAGCATATTCTCACCGCAGATTACGCTATGCTTAAATCCTACATCATCTCCTGGAAAGCCACTCTCTCATGTACGCATGTATGACATTTAGTGGAAGCTAGAGATTATGGTTTATAAAGTCTTAAATATATATTTTTATATATATATTTCCTACACAAAAGCATTGATTTGCTTCAAAAGGCCATTTTTACTCCTTCGGAGCTGTGTGGAGCACTTTTCATGATGGATGGATGCACTATAAACCCTTTTAGTGCCAACGTCACAATTACATCACAGCACTAGCTGGAGGCAAAAACAAAGGGAAAATTCAAACCAGCACATGTTCTGCTTTAAATGTCTTGATGATGTTGGATTCCAGAATTTACAGGCTTAAATTTTTAATTTTATCACATACCTGCTGCCTCTGCCAGACAAAAAACTGTCTATCAGTGGGTTAAACACAATCAAATGAGAGGACTGGGCAGATATGATCGTCAAAACTTTTCTTATCAGAAAAGTTTAAAGTGCCCCTATTATGCCTTATTATAGCTGTATGTGAACATAAACTACCTGCAAAGTTGTGAAGCTGACAGTGCACGATAAATAAAGTTATTGTCTATCCAAAAAAAAAAAAAAAAAGAGTCGGCTCACAATGCCTAAACGAGTCGCCAGGGATTCGAATCTTATTCTGTTATGACCGGACGTCACAAAGTAACAAATTTGCATAATATTCGCCCACATTCTACGTTGCGAACAACTTTCACATCATGTCGAGAAGACGCTGTATTCTATGCTGTGAGAGTAAATTTGTTTTATTTTCACTTCACACCTCAGCAGTACAATTCCAATCTTGTGTTGTGTACACGTCATTTTACTGACGACTGCTTTTCCAATCTCAGGGAGTTCAGTGCTGGATTCACCAAACGCTTGCTTTTAAAAGTTGGATCAGTGCCCAGTTTATTTGGACCTGCTTGCTCATCTGAACCTCTACCTGTAATTTTGATTAATAACTGATGATTGTATTTTCTAGCGATTGTTCAAAATACGTAGTTGTGTAAGCCTTGTCTTGCTAACCGGCTAACTAATGTTCTATTGTTCAGCTGTGGGCTCACTGTTGTCTAAAAATTTGTCAAATGATGCAGCTTGACTGTCGGTTTAATTAGTTGGAGTAATGATAAAGGATGCCACACGACTTTGGTTTACACAGTGTAATGCATTATATATTAACTTTATAAAATATATATGAAGTTTACAACTGATTCTTCAAACTGCTTTGCAATAGTTTATGAATCATTTAGAAATTAGGTAAAATTAAATCTAGATTTGGAGAAAAATAAAGTGTTTTTTAACCTTGCATACATGTAAACCTGTTTTAGGAGACTCATAAAGCAATATTAGCAACCTTAAAAATGGCATAACAGGGGCACTTTAAATAAAATGTTGTCTTTTGTTGTTATGGATTATGGCTTGTGATTTCTTATGCATCTCTGACTATGTATTGTATGAAATAATGTCTGTGTGCATGTGTGTAAAACAACAAACTGACAATTTATATGCTTAATCATCTGTAATTGTATATACATTGTTGTGATTTATTGGTGCTGGAACCTTTAAGAACTTGGTAAGAAAGAATAATCAAATACAGAAAGTTCAAAATGGAATTTTTATTTTTAAAATATGCATCTTACATTAAATGTACTGTATGAAAGTAATGTAAAAGTACTGAAACGTCACTGTAAACTTACATCATTTACAGGAGGTATATACTTTAGAATAACTATTTGGCCATTAGGCCTACACGATACATACATCTTCAAATGATATATCTATGTTTAACATTTTCTTGTATTTTGACCTAGTTCACTCTCATGTAAGTTTAAAATAGTTGCCTTCTGAAATTTAAATATATTTATATATTCGTGACTACATGATGGTGAGTTTCTCTTCAATATGCATAGCTTGAAGGTGAGTAAATCATGGGCTAATTTTCATTTTTTTGTGAACTATCAGTTTAAAGTTTCAAATAATAAAACAACAAATGTATTGTTCAAAATTGGGAAAAAAATAATTTTTATTGCGTTGTCAAATGAAAGTGGGAACATTGTTGTGATGACCTGTGCCTTGCTAAAACTAAATTGTACATACACTAAAAATAATTTTGACACCAGCTGCATAAAATCATTAAAAATGTTCATCTTGGAAACTTTTGAAATATAACACCAAAGGACAGACAGAAGCATAACCTTAAAGTTTAAATGTCTGTGAGATACATGCATACTGTAACGTATTATTGCATTTGCTTCAACCTACATTACTAAACATGGCATGCAGCATAGAAAGTGAGTAAATCTTTCTGGGTCTCAAGCTGTCAACCTCATCTTTCTTTACCAATCTCCCCTGCTCTTTTTCTCTTTCTTTATCACACAATGCCTCTCTCAGCCCTGCTGAATGCCTATGGCATGCCCTGACTTGCCTTCTCATTGACTTCCACCAAACAGTAGAGTCCAGGGCCAAAATAATTTGTATCTGTTCAATAAATCATTAAAGACTGTCATGCTATGTTCTACACTCTTCTCCTCACCCTTCTCTCTCCCCATTCCCTTCTCTCAAAGGTCTTGTTAATGTTTCAAAACTGCACATAAGACACAGCAGCCAGACGCTTAATTTGAAAGGTGCCCATAGGGCACCTGCAGGATTTTTTTCTTCGACTCCTCTCGCCTCTGTAGTGTTAACACCTAGTGCATTTCAGACGGAGGATGTCAAGGCTAGGGGGTGAGGGGGAGGATGGAGGGACAGGGGGAAGAATTGTACAAAGTATGCCCTCCAGAAACAGCTTTTACCCTAAAAACCTCATCTGATGAGTGCCATACGATGAAGCATGGGGTTAAGTGCTTTAATGCATCAGTTTTTAAATTGTAAGAGGTGGATATAGACAGTCAAATGCACACAGGCAATTTTAATTCTAAAAGGTTTATGATGTTTTGAATTACACTTCTCAATATTTTGCTCAATGTAAGGGTTAATTTCATGTCACTGGCTTGTGTCAAAAACAAAACGCAATCTTGAGCAGTCGAGGAGCACATAAAAAAGAAAAGCAGGATATTAACTACAGCACGGCCATTAAAAACTCATGTGGTTTCACTGTGATGTGCTTGCTGACCCGTGCAAAAAGTGTCCTGACGAGTCAATTTAAGATGCACAAAACTAATGAACTGCAAAAAAATGCTTTTTTATGCATTAAATGCCTCTTGGAAACTGTCGATAACCTTAAAAAGTCTAATGATTTCTTATCAGTGCTTGAATGAACCGTAAAATCACCTTTTGAGATATTGACATTTACACAGTCATGAGCAGCAGAACTCCAGCCTCCATATAACAGCTGACGGCTACTTATTCCGAAAGAAAAACAGCCTTAGTGCTGAGCTATGGAAACCAATGCTGTATGCATTCATTTCAGATAAATAGTTAACTCTCAGCTTCATAAATAATAGATAAATACTCATTAATAATTTGATCAAAAATATCCCCGAGCAGTTTTCGCCTCATTGTACATCATTTTTTAAGTATGTCAGATGAACCCTCATTTATTTTCAATTCCATGCCATGTCTGTGTTTTGTAAATTTGTATATTGGTCTTTCTACTTATTTATTTTACAGATACAGTTTTAATATTTGATGTGTAGCACTAAATTACATTTGTTTCCTTTTTATGAGGAGACTCAGCAAGCTAGATACAAGAGGAAGGGTGCTGAGATGTTAATAGTGAGGTTTATTAATGTCCATAGAATTCAAGAACGTCATTAAATTTTAACAAGAAATACATACTGTGCATGAACTGTGGGGCTAATTTGCCTTGTTGATTGCTGAGGGAAATTATTCGAATTATTCTAGCCTTACTTGTTTACTAAAGAAGTACAACCGAAAGACCATGTTTTCATTGGTTTACAAGTGTGATTGAAAGGTTCGCTGCTTTCGTCCAGCAAGAAAGTGTATGTGTGTGTTTTATTTTTTCCCCTGAGCAAAACATTTAATTGTAGTAATATGCAAAATATTATCATGACTTACTCAAAATACTTGTCAGACATACACTTCTTGATTTGGACTTTTGAGAAATACATTATCAACCTTTCCTTTCCTAAGCAAACCATGGCTAAAAACGAGAGCGGTGGTCAGAACTAGATGCTCATTACTGAGAGGAGCTCAGTTCCTGTCTCAGAGCCCTGCTTCACTCCAGGGTGCTAACACTGCTCAGAACCCAGTCGGCAGCAGGTATGGGTTGAACTTTCCAATGAAATTATGCTTCTTGACATCTGCCCAAACAGTGCTTAGCCAAACACCAGGAAGGCTGTTTGTGAAAATCTATCACAGTTGAGGGCACTGTTTGTGGCAATCTCTGCACATCTGTGCTGGAGATGTGAGGGGCTGGAGGTGGGGTCCAGGAGGCGTAGATTGAGTAATCGTTATTGAAGGACAGTGTAAGTAGTGCTTGGCTGCCTGACTAGAAATCAAATTTTCCAATGTTCTCTCCTGCTCCTGAGTTGGCCGTAGGAGTAGGTCAGTGCACAGTACGAGGCCTGGCACGGCCAGGTTCGCTGGCGCTCACATGACTATTTGTAGAGTGAGGAGGTGGATAAATGCCATTCCTTCCAGAAGGTTTAGCTTAGAGATATGGACCATCAGCTCACTAAAAACTACATTATGGCCATAAAGACTTGATGCTTGATGATAAACTAATTTACAAGAAATAATTACATTATTCAACATCAGTTGATCTTGCTTTGCTGCATCAAGTGTTTGCTATTGTAACTACTGAAAAAATATAAATTGGTGTTCTGATACATAAAGTTTATTGAAAACTACAAGTTGAGTTGTTCATTTGTTTTGCTGTAAGAACAAAAAAAAAATCATTTTTCACGCATCACGTATTTTTAAAAATTTCATTCTGTTTGACATGATTGTTGAGTTGTAAGGCATGATGCAAGCGTATTATGAAACTTTAAGGAGAAATGATGTGGAACCACAGAGGACAGTCACTTCTTGCGCAAGTTTCATCACGCTTTACAACGTGCTGACGTTTACAGCTTGCTGACAGTTGCCCAGAAGCAATGGTTTAAAAAGTTTACAATTTTTGTATTTTTTTTTTTTTTTCACACACACACACACACACACACACACTTATCATTTTACTTCAGAAGACATTGATTTATCAACTGGGGTTGTATGGAATAATGTAAAGTTTGTTTTGCATGTTTTTTAAAACATTTGTTTTGAGGGACTTATACACTTGCATATTATGGATCTGCATTATCTAAAAATCTCTACTTGTGTTTTGCAGATAAATGAAAATAACATACATCTGTGACGGCATGAGGGTAGGGAAACAATAGCCGGGTTTCCATTCAAAGTTGCGAATTTAACTTATGCGCAAAATTGGAATAAAACATTTGCGAGTAAGCTCGTCAAACAGAACAAAATCGTCACTTCCTGATAAATTGGCACTATATATCACAAATAAAGTAGGAAAAGCCACTGAATATAATAATTTTTATTTTTTTTTAATAAATTACTTGTGCCTCGGAGCGAGTAAACAGAACAGTAAATGGTCAGGTTTTGCCGTCCCATAGCACAAAGTCGTGATTTTTTTGATGCATACAGAGGAATTTATTTGGCAAATGCGTTTCCATCTCCCATTATTCGCATTAACCCTTAAACCACCTCATGCAGGGTGATGGAAACAGCTAAGTATCGCAGGGTGATGAAAACATAGCTAATGAGAGAATTTTTATTTTTGGGTTGAGTATCCCTTTAACCTAACAACCTTTCTGACTGGTTAAAGGGATAGTTCACCCAAAAATTTCAATTCTGTAATTAATTGTCATGTCGTTTCAAACCTGTAAGACTGCAACTGACATGTTCAAGGCCCAGAAAAGTAGTAAGGACATGTTAAAATAGTCCGTGTGACATCAGTGGTTCAACCATAATTTTCTGAAGCTATACTTTTTTGTGCGCAAACAAAAATAATGACTTTATTCAACGATTTCTTCTCTTCTGTGTGAGTCTTCGATGCACATTCATTGTGGTACTCTCCTGAATGCAAGCGAAGACTGACACAGAAGAGAAGAAATAGTATTCTTGTAGTTTTATAACATTATAGCTGAACCACTGATGTCACATGGACTATTTTATAGATTTCCTTACTGCTTTGCTGGGCCTTGAACTTGTCAGTTGCATTGCTGTCTATGCAGGGTCAAAAAATATCTTAATTTGTCTTATGAATGAAGGAATAATTTATGACAGAATTTTGTTCATTCACAAATTGGAAATCACTAAAATATGATGATGATTATTATTATTAATAATAAAATTAATAATAATAATAATAATAATAATAATAATAATAATCCTGGTAGACAGCATTACTGTATTTGCGATTAGATCTATTCCCGATACTTCAGAGTGGTTTAGTTGACTAATGAATTCAACTTGTGAGATAAAAGTTTGCAATTAAAACAGTCTGAGTATGCCAAGCTATCTGTTTCTCCATAGTGTAAAAAAAATACAATAACGCTAGAAGAAAAAAGATAATTGTAAGGACTGTATTGAAGTAGGACTTGTTTTGATCCACTCTACAGGAACAGAGTAGTATCTTTAGCTTTCTGACTATTTCAACTCTACACTAAAGGCGGAATGTCAAGTATTGGAGCTATGGGCACTCTAGACTAGAGAAGAAAGGAAATTAATTATCTTGCAAAGTACATTTTTATCATGGGCAGAAACTGACACATATTGATTAATGAGCCAGTAAGTGTTTGCTTGCTGGAATATTAATTAATTTCCTTGTAAAGGCAAGAGAAATCATTAAGACAGGTGAGAAGACCTTGACTTCACAAGCCCAACAAAGGCGCAGGGAGCCACAGAACATCGGATAAGGAGATGTAGAGAGAGAAAGAGAGAGAGTAAGCGAGAGAATGAAGTTCTCAATTGGTTGCCTCTTCAGGTCATTCGCCTGCCCTGCCCCAGACGTTCTCTCACCACATCAAACCACCATACTGCGCCAATTAGCACAGACACTGTGGAGAAGGGGCCGCGCTCTATTCCTCCTTATTTATCTCTGTTATGAATCCCATCATCTCGTAATTTTCCCTCTAAAGGAGCTGTAGTGAAGATCAAGTGGCTGCGTGTGAGTATCAGGGCAGGAGGAATCACAACAAATTAACCAAGAAACTTTGCAAATAATCACATCCTATTTTCTCTGCATCCACTGTTCTTTTCTGAATAGACCTTGTGTGCTTATTATAATTTTTCTTTTCTTTCCCAGAACTGGTTCTTTGAAAACGGCTCCTTGATCACATAAATCCCAGTGCTTTGGGCACATTTACCGCCTATTGTACAATTGTAAAGTTCTTGTACAATGAAAAAGAAAATATAGGTTTAAAGCTTCCGCTCTGGGAAAGCACCAGTGCTGGGGAAGCCTCATGGCTCCGCTCAATTATAATGGAGTGTGTGATGGAAGATGTAGGGCAGGCTTGGCCGGAGGGATCCACAGGGGAAACCTGTTCTGGGTCTACAGTGAGAGTTGGATGGTAACAGACCTGTCTCCACTCATAGGCCTCTGCCTGGAGCACTCTCACCTGCCCTGGAGCCCAGAGGAGGCCATGCACCCTCCTTATCATCCCACGGTGTGCTCTGCAGAAACTCAACCCTGACCCCACTCTTGACCGCTTTGCCATGGTCCAGTGTTGAGGGATGTGGGCTAAGAAAGGCCTTTGCACTGTTATAGGCATATTGTATTTTATTTAAGGGTTGTTCAATTTTTAAGCACAAGGATAAAATCATAAACTGACTGAACTTAAACCTGTCAGCTAATTTAGTTTGCGTTAGAGGTACAATAAATATTTTTGTAAGATTTGAAACCCATTTAGTCCACACATCCATTTTTGCTTAGATATAAGTACATATATACTTGGATATAAGTAGTATTGTTAAAGCCACCACCATGATGTGGAGACGCTGTGTGTTTCGCTGCGAAAGCTAAAGCTAAAGCTTTGTTTGGCCTTCCAAATGAGTACACAATTAGAAATCAGTGGTTAAGGAGGTTGGAAATATAGGACCTTAGTCATTTTAATTATGTGCCATAAATCTCTTTATATTTTATATAGGTTAGCCGTGTAGGCTAGTTAACATATACAGTGTCAATCATCTAGCAATCAGACATTCCAGACATAACTTTTTTGCTCTTTATAATTGGTCACTGCACACTTTTTCAACTGTTGAAGAGTGACCATGTCTGGTCAGTGTGACAGTAGTGATAAGTCTTAAGATGCTATTCAAAGGTTTTGTAGGGAACAGATTGAAATTACATGGCAAGATTACAATGTTAATTTGTGTTTGTTTCTAACACAAACCTATGGACTTTGGGCTCTGTAGTCTAATATCAGGTACCGATATACTCACATTCTTTTTCATTCTTTTTCTTAGTTTATTTTCATCTTTCATTCTAAATATGTGCTGTGTAATTTCCTCTCAGTAAAAAAATACTGAAAAAAAAAATAATAATAATAAAAAATACACAACATAAGTGACAGCAGTTAAAAAACAGCAGTTAAGAAAGCATCTGAACATACAGATGTGGATTTGATTGCACAGGGACATTAATAAAGGCCTGTTGAAGTGAATCCATCCAATTATATAAGAAAATATCCATATATAAAACTTAATAAACTGTAATCTCTAGCTTCTTCGTAGGATGTAGGCAAATGCGGTTACGAACACAGAATTAGTAGTACAAGATGAAGAAAATGGCAGAGGATTTTATTCAAAGTTTTCCTTTGCTGTATTCTTACCGGAGCTTACGCTACACCTGCGTCCTACGTCATCCGCTGGAATGCCACTCTCTCATAAATGCACTTCAGAAGGCCGCCTCAGAGTCATGCGGGGGACTTTTATAATGTATGGATGCAGTTTTTTGGGCTTCAAAATCTTAAACCCCATACACTGCTATCATAAAGCTTGGAAGAGCCAGGATATTTTGAAATGTAACTCCAGTTGTTTTCATCTGAAAGAAGAAAGTCATATGGGGTCAATGTGGTATTTTATTTTTTTTGGGTGAACTAAGAAGACAACAATACATTCAATAAGAATGACAACTTCAGATTCTATTATAAAGCAGCTCTCCAGTTAGTTCATGATTTTACTTTGCTTCTGACCTCAACGGACTGAGCAGAAAAAAAAAAGAAAAACTGAGAAGATTTCTACGTCAAAGGGTTTGGAGCCCCAGAGCACACCTATCTATCGCATAATTCCCACGGAACAACGGTATCTCAAAGGTGTTTACCAGTCGAATGGATTTTTGGCAAGATGTTTCGTACTCCCAAAACAAAATCTAGTTTGGCCTGATTTTGTTCAAAATGACATCATTATTCGATTTCAAGAATACTGGGACAACAGTTCGCAAGTTAACAGCTAATTTCATTGCAAATATTACAACTTTGTGCAATTTGCATCTGATCTTCACACAAAACTGTGGACTTCATGCTTTGATATACTCATTCTTTTTCATTCTTTGTTTAGAGGGAAAAAGAAGTTTGGAATACCTCCATACAGAGCAGTATACTGTTAGCAAACCTCCCAGCACTGCAATTCAAATTGCAACTTCATTTTCTACTATAAAGCAGCTCTCCAGTGTGTTCATGTTTTTCTTTGCGTCTGACCTCAACGGACTGAACAGAAGAAATGAACTGGAGAAGAATTCCACATCAAAGAATGTAGAGCCCCAGAGAAGATCTACCTATTACATAATCGCCATGGACCAATGGAAGTTCAAAGGTGTTTACCAGATAGAGTGGACTTTTGGCAAGCTGTTTCAAACTCCTGAAACAAACTTAATTTTGGCCTGATTTAGTTTGAAATTGCATCACACCATTTCATTCTTCGATTTTGCTTGTATATTGGGACCTGTAGAATATAGCACACAAGTCAAGAAGATTTCAGTTCCTGCCAGTGGCTCTATAATGTTGACAAAACACATGCATGCATTCCTTGTCTATCACTACCACGTTTCTCTCCTGACTAGCGCTGCAAAACAAGCAGGTACAACTCAGCCGCCATATTGATTAAGGCTAAATAAGCCCCAGCAGCACTTGTAGCGAGTGCTTGTTTGTGTCTGTTCATGTCAGGGGCCATTTCCACGGCAGCAGACCCCTGAGGAGTGCAAGCTGCACACTGCAGAGCCACCTGAAATGAGGCGCTGCCTGAGCCAGGCCCTCTGCTCTGCGCGCCATCATTATTTTGAAGGAGAAAAACCCGGTTTGACAGATGAACTGGGGCCAGAGGAAAAAACACATCACTGATACGGCACATAACAAGCTCTCAGAAGAGAGCAACACTGATTCATTTCTATGGTAACCTGTATCAAAACATACTTCCAGGAAGGACCTCTTTGTTTTGGTGCGGGGGGGGTGATCATTCTATTTGGTGGGAGGAGGAATTCAGGTGTGAGACTGATGCAGGTTCAGGGGTATTAGCACTCAGTGTGGTGATGAGTTAAATAGCGAGAGGTGAGTCGGCAGCGCTCCCAGAGCTGGACTATGGAGGATCAGTGTTAGAGTTGCTGTAATTTAATGGCTGAGTTATATTTAGGTCTAGTAGACCTGCAGGGCAGGGGCCGCTGGGTGAGAATGTGAGACGGAGCAAAACTTCAAACCGACGGCGAGGTTACGGGATTTACTTTGGTATGTGGGCTGGTACGGCACTCTTCTGCTTCTCAAAGTGGAATGCTCATTTGGCCTTGACTCTCAGCTCCTCCTGATCAAGCTCACCTGTTTGCTTATGACTTTTATATCTACTACAAGATTTAGCCTTTTAGCTGTTCTTTAGAGGTATTTAGTTCCCTTTTGTGCTAGCTGTGTGATATAATAAAAAGATTGTGGTACATTTTTTAGCGTAACCCCCTTATGTTTGGGCTCTTGATATATTATGACATTTTCTAAAACTATATAAGGTACCCCCCCCCCCCCCCCCCTCTTTTTTTTATTTTTTTAACTGTTTTAACTTGATAACAGGCTTCAAACATCCTCCATGGAAATTCTATTTCTGTTTGAGACTCTAAAATTCAAATTTGTGAACACACAAATTAGTAGCTGTATACTTCTAACAGTTGTCGGTAACACTTTATTTGGTAACACTTTATTTTAAGGTGTCTATAATACAGAGTAATTACCTAATTAAGTACTTAGAAATAGCCATGGTACTTACATGAAACAAAATATACTTGGCATGTAACTAAGTTATGGATCAGCCTGTATCTACAGATTGTAATTATGTAGATGTAATAGGCAGCTATTGTTCCACATAACAGACCGAGTCAGTTACACAGCTACTTGTACACCTAGTACAATCTTGATACACTTTATTTTAAGTAGCTTATGCCTGTGTAATATTCTGTAATTTAAATGTAATTAGAAAGGTATTACATGTGTTTAAGCTGTGTACTGGTGGGTTAAATCAAACTAAGGTGCAGCTGGATAAGGTGTACAGTATAGATAAATAGCTAGCTATGTAACAGACTCTGTCTGTTACATATGTGTAACAGTAGCTGCCTATTACATGTACATAATTACAAACTGTAAGTACAGTCTGTTCCATAACTTACATGGCAAGTACATTTTGTTTCATGTAAGTACAATGGCTACTACTGAGTACTTAACTAGGTAATTGCTCTGTATTATAGGCACTTTAAAATAAAGTGTTACACTTTATTTTAATAAAAAATTACAGAATATTACACAGGCATAGGCTACTTAAAATAAAGTGTATCAAGATTGTACTTAAGTGTACAAGTAGCTGTGTAACAGACTCGGTCTGTTACATAGGTGTAACAATAGCTGCCTATTACATCTACATAATTACAGTCTGTAGGTGCAGGTTGACCCATTACATGGCAAGTACATTTTGTTTCATGTAAGTACCATGGCTACTACTAAGTACTCAATTAGGTAATTACTCTCAAAATAAACACCTCAAAATAAAGTGTTACCCAGTTGTCTAAGTAAATGTTGCTTTCATGTATAGCAAATTTCTGAATAGTGTATTTTTTATGTGGGACAGAAAAGGTAAAGCTGCAAAAATTATCTGAATGCTAGATTTTTACCAGGTCTAAGGAACAATAAAATACTTTGAAGGGAATATAGGTTTTTATAAAATTACTCTTATTAAATGGTAACACTTTACAATAAGGTGTCATTTGTTAACATTTGATGATTTATAGCTAACATGAATGAACAATGAACAATACATTTAAAAACAAAATACACTATTTATTAATCTTTGGTAATGTTAGTTAATAAAAATACAGTTGTTCATTGTTTGTTCATGTGCATAGTGTGTTAGCTAATGCTAACAAACACAACGTGTGATTCTAATAATGCATTAGTAGATGCTGAAATTTACATTAACTAAGATCAATAAATGCTGTAGTATTGTTAATTCTTAGTTCATGTTAAGTAATGTAGTTAACTAATTGTAACTAATGAACCTTATTGTAAAGTGTTACCTTTTCAATTTTACACATACAGCACTGGGCACCCCAATATCCTAAAGTAAATGTAAGTACATGAAAGCAATTATGAGTTGATGTTTTTTTTTTAATTTATTTATTTATTTATTTTTTTTTTTTTTATTAAAAGACATCATGAGTTGATTTACCCTGCATATCAAAATATAATTTCATAATATACATGACCGAGCCAGGATGGGAACAGGATGACTTTAACAAATGGGGGACAAGCAGTCACAGAGCTGCCCTGTTCCCACAAATGTAAAACAATGGCAGGTTGGTGGTAATTATGGGATGTGAAGCCCACTGGCCTAAATGTGGGTCAGCACTGATGAATATCCTGTCTGCATGGGGCATCCCTTACTCTGTCCTGCCCCTCTCTTTTTTCCCTTCGGTGCTCATCTGAAATGAGTGGTCATGCATATGCCGGTATAGTCAATAATGGTTAACCTTATTTTTACTCTCCTTTTAGCCCCCAACTTATCTGTTTATCATCCTTAGTCTAACACTCACGTATTTCTAAGAATTGTGCCCACTGATTGAGTCACATTTATTTGGACACATTTGCACAGCAGACTACAATCTGACATACTTTACTGTAGAGCATCACTCTACCACTCGAATTGGCTCTATAAATTGTTGAAATTTGTGCTTGTTAACTCTGCATGTCTGGACACGTACAATACTCTTATTTATCTTTAGATCATCATTTGAGGATTCTCTTCGTCCATAGTAGAAAATATACACTTCTTCTGGCGTTTTAATGCACCTATGTAAAAGGTGCATTTCTGCCATCTACTGGACTGGAGTGTCAAGCACTGTATGGTGCACAGAAGAGCAGTGGCATCCATTACTCTTTTTTCTGATTCCTCGCCACTTTATTAAGCGTCAGAGTTGGTTGATTCGTGCATGTAGTAAATGAATAACGAGAGATGTAAACGCAGGTCTACGCGGAAACAATATAATAATATGGCTCAGAAGACAACACAACGCTGTGCATTGTCTTTCTTTTTCAACAATAGGGAAGAGTGGATGATTTATTTTTAATGAAGTAAAAGACTACATCAGTAAGAACTTTGTTCACTTCATTTTACAGTGGATTCGTTTACAAACAAGGCACAATTTGAAGCCAGATTTTCAGAAAAATGGAACTAAAAGACGATGATGTCAGTAACAGTAAAGATGCACCACATATTTGTGTGTAACATTCTTTATTACATGGTCACTACTGCTTTGTTTGTTATTACAGATCGTTAGATATGTACTGAGTATGTATGCGTTTTTTAACCTATATCACAGCAGCATCCATCTGTGAAGGATGTAGGCTGTCAAACATACACAACTGTTAGCCAATCAGCAGTGGGTGTTTACTTCCGAGTCTACAGTCTGCAACGCCTATTCACACAGAGTGTTCTGATTAAGGGGCTCAAAACATGATAGAAAATGACACACGGTTGAGTAAATAATGGAGAAAAAAATGGGGGTAATTTCTATACTTTATACAATACATGTGGTAGTCCAGTATGGATAGCACTGCACCTGGTTAATGCAAAGTTATATTATAGTGTGTAATATTTTAGTTCTAAATATGGAAGCCCGTTTCCACCACCGAATAAAAAATAAAATAACTGACTTTTTTTCTCAGAATTGCATAATACAAACTTGCAATTCAGACTTTTTTTCTTAGAAGTATGAAGTATAAACACAATTATGAGCTATAAATTCATAATTGAGAAATATAAACTCGTAATTCTGAGAAATTAAGTCAGATTTGCGTGATATAAACTTGCAAATGTGAGTTATAAAGTCAGAATTGCAAGATATAACCTCGCAATTCTAACTTTTTCTTTCTCAGAAAGAATTATGAGATACAAACATGTAATTGCGAGAGAAAAATATGAAATTGGGAATCTTCTCACAATTCTGTTTTTATTTCTTGCAATTGTGAGTTTATGTCATGCAATTCTGAGAAAAAAATGTCAGAATTGTGCAAAAGTCAGAATTTTGACTTTATATATTGCAATTGCAAGTTTGTATCTCACAATTCTCACTTTATAACACGCAATTACAAGTTTATGTCTTACAATTCTGAGAAAAAAAAAAAAGTCAGAATTGCCTGTTTTTATTTTTTATTCTGTGGCAAAAACAGGCTTCCATATCTAAACACTGATGCAACTGTTTGGTAAATTTGCCGCCGAATTTGAGAACTTAGAAACTTATAAAAAAATTGTCAAGTCAATTTGTGGAGATTTTAAAAGCTCATCTTTCATAAAAATTGTACACCTTCTCCGACCCCCTCATTTATTTATTACACATATTTTTTTGCTAATTTGTTTATGCTTTCAGCTTTCTCAGTTTACACATTGTTACCATTGTAAATTCATATTCTGTGTGGGCCTAGTAAAATATATTGTAAGACATTGCTGCATGAATCTTTCTCTTGTTTTAATAAATGGCCTGCCCTTTAGTGTTTTTTTTTTTTTTTTAAGACAAAACTTTACTAAAGGAAACAAAACTTTTTTTAAAGGAAAAAAAGCAACAAATATGGATTAAAAAAAAAATAAAAAATACTCGCTTTGCCTTTCAAGATCTTTTTAAGACACCTTCGATCATTGACATTGAAGGTGTGCTGGTAATGAAATCAACTTCTGAAGTCTTTGATTTTTAGTCTTAATGAAGGCAAAAGAAGGGGAAAGCAGTGGTATCAATCAGTCTGTTTGGTTTCTTTCATTTGTAGAACAAGCGGGGAATAATTTGGCACCTGATGCAGAGAGGAGCTGGGCTAAATCAAAGCGTATAAATAATGAACTCTAATTAGCAGCGTGTGGGAGAGGTGTGATGTCTGTCTGGATGGCGGAACCTCTGCCTGTTCTCGTGATCAGTCACTGTGAGAGCCTCACTAATGCAAGAGGAAGTCAGAACTTCTCTGTTAAGGGAGGGAGGGAGGACAGGAAAGTGGGAATTGGGGGACCCACATGCTTCTACAAACACTAATTGAAATCTGAGTGTGCACATATACACACACGCTCGCACAAGCGGCACAAGCTGCACTGTGGTAATTAAGAATTAACCTGTCCCGTTGTGAAAGGTATTGTACCTTCGTTCAGTATTTTTGTAATAATCACTTGACTAAATGAGGGTGTTGGGTAGTTTTGCACAGAATAAATAGTGGCCTAATTAGAAACACAGCAGGTTTGTGATATCCTAGCAATAATACTGACACTTTACAACAAACACTCACAGGCGCGCAAGGCTTGGCACTGTCTCAGTGGCTCCCTGAGTTGGGAGAGGTGCTGGGTTTCACCGTGTTGCATCATGGTATATTATCTAACAAGCACAAATGTCACTGTGCCAACAAACATCACTTGGACCTGGTGGGTAAATTAGTCCCTTGGTTTACACCAAAATGTGTAAAAAAATAGAGAGAGAAAAAAAAAAAAAAAAACACTCACTGATGACTGTGCTGCGGTAGGGCCTACTATTGCACTTATTTAATAAGATGTATATGTTTACTATAAAACCAAGTTTTCCCCGCAGATTTCCCTGCCATATTTATCTTATGTGAAGAAAAGAATCTGATTAGACTCATTGGCTGACCCCTCTTCCTCTGTGATGAATTATAAGAGTCAAGGATGCAGAATTTGATTTATCTCCCTGACCTTTTCTATGCAAAGGATACACGTTCTGTACAACCATAATGTGACACGTCAGGAAAAGAGGTCATGTCTGTTAGAAAACATTGGTGCTTCTCGTTCTCCCTCTCTTTTACTCTTCCTCCTGCTGTCTCCAATGGCTCTATTGTTTAATGTGACAGCACAGAATCCAGCACTGGTCTAATATGATTTTTATGGCGTTCTTACTGGTAATGAAGTGAGCCTTAGCAGACGTGATATTTCCCAGACAGCATTTGCTCAGATCAAATCATTAAAGCGGATCCGTATAAATTGATAAACAGAAATATTAATATTTATTTTTCTCCACTTGACACAATAAAAGAGAAATCAGAATGATTGGTGATGACTTTGATCTCTTATAGCTTATCACTTTCTACCTCCTATGAGGCTCTTTAAAGCTGACTGAATTGATCTTAATTGCTCCTAATTTCTTAGTTTATCTAGGCTTTAATGCAAGATGAGGAGAGAGGAATAAAATAATAATACAAAAACTCAGCCCATATTAAAAGGATGCAGTATTAGTTCAATAAAAGCTATATATTGTGTGTGATTATTATACTTATGTTTGCCACACTCAATAAACATTACCGTTACTATAGAATACTCGGAGCAAAGAGGCACCTGTATTAAAACACATATATAAATTATGTTTATCTCTTATCCTGAATAAGAAATCAGGTCTGAATTGGTAAGGGAGGATGCTATAAATATTAATGATTTTTTTAAACTTCAAAAGGGCGATAATATGGGATTCTCAGGAGGTGTCTCATCTTGAAGGGGGTAGAGAGAAGGGGGGGTTTGGGGGAGGGGAGGGAGAGCAACTGTAATTAAACATGGATGTATGCCTTCCTACGGCTGGTCTGGGGTTTGACAGGCCTGCAGAACAAGCCCAGGTGCAGCTGAGCGTGACAGCGAGCTTGTGAGTACAGGGACTCTACACACACATTAGCACCTACCCTGGACAAGAACACTAGCACAGGGAATGCCAACTGCACACGATCCGCCTGAATCTGCTCTGTGTGCGGCAGTGATTTCAGCCTGTGAGAGAGTAAAATGAGTTACAGTAAGACATAATTAGAAGGTATTCAACCATTTTACTATTTAATAATAGTAATAAGTACGGCTGTACATAATTATAAGGGTCAATGACATGAATATAAGCATGAATATAAAAAAAAATACATTAAAATACACACTGTAATGTAAAAAAAAAAAAAATCTATTTTTTGGGGACATCAAGTAAGAAATGCCAGGGTGTTACAACTGTATTAAGAATTTTAATATGTAATATGTGGTCCAACTAACATTACACTATGACATGGAAGTATTAGTTCAGGTTGTAAAATACCTTTTGGTGCAATTCACAATATTTGTAAAAATACTTTTACTTTAAAATATATTTTAAAACTAAAAAAAAAAGGTGTAAGGAACTGTTTTATGTTTACTTGATGGTTCTGAAATATTATATATATATATATATATATATATATATATATATATATATATATACTGAATATGCATAAACAGTACATTTTTAAAAACTTGACCTTTTTTCTACAGGTACTATGATTTTTCATTTAATATTTTACTGACATTACGGATTGTGTTTATTCGCAAAATTCAACGGATTTCAAGGTGAAATATGCCATTTTTTAGCAACAGACAAACAAAGAGAGGAAATGCTGGTGGGGTATTGAAGAAGAAGTGGGCTTGTGGGACAGGTGTTTGCGTTCCTCTCATTCCAGCTTTATCTCAGTAATTAATACATGAGAGGCCAAAACGTTTGCCAAGCGGCTTCCAAAGTTGTTTACCATAAACAATAACAAAAATAACTACCAAGGAAGGGAAATAAAATGCAGGAGTGCAGCACGATGGATGGCCATGTAAGCGGCTAGCTGGAAGGAAGGAGAGGAGAAAAAAAAATTGAGAATAAATGAAAAGACATGAACAGTCCAGGTGGTTTTAAAAAGCGTGCAAGGAAATGGGTGAGAAATGAGAGAGAGGGGAGGAGAGCAATAGGGCAAGAATATTTTTAAAAATGTGGTATTGTGAAATCGACGGAGGGAGAAATAGGAGAGAAAGGAGACAAGGGAAGTGAGGTAGAGAGTGCTAAGCCCCAGGGCTCTGAAGGGGAATTGTAAAGTAACGCTGAGTGAGTGAGCATATCCAGTTCGGGGACGTCTCCACAGCTTTTTTGTCCGCTGCTGGACACCCAGAGAACACGGTAAGTCCCAGAGCGTCTCGGCCAGGCTCGCTCTGACATATGCAGCCTTCCAAAGATGAACAACATCACCCCCAGTGCTTGCCAGAAGGTCGGGAAATTGCTCCCATTGCACATCGCTTCTTCTTCACACATACACACATGAACCCTCCCTCCCGTTTCCCCCTGGCCAGGGTAAAGGTAGCTTTTACTCTCCTTAACTCATCTACTCTGAGGGACTGCAAGCTTTCTCTCGCTCACCAGACCTTTTTCCACATGACTTTACCCAGTTACATGCGTGCTGGAGTAAAGCCCTTCCTCCTCGTGCTCTCGCACGGGGCTAAATAATGGATAACGGGCCTGTGATGAATTTGGGGAAGATCTTAACGACACCCAACACCTCTTCCCCTGCACAGCCCCTAGTCCTCCATAAATTAACCACCGTCCGTAATTAGCTACGGAGAGACAGTGGAACAACTTTGAGCATTAATAAAACATGAGCACCAGCACTGTTTGGCTTGCTCTACATGTTTCTCGTGGCGAGGATGATCCTTTTCAGACTACGCTGCGATCGCTTACAGGGGGAAAGCGCCTTGAGTACAGAGTGCAGTTGGAGGGCATTCCCAGGCAAAATGATGCCTGTTTGCATGCGAAAAGCCCCATTTACCTGCTTTATACCTACTGGCACTCGCTCACCTCGTCTTTAGCTCGCTCCTTCTGTCGTGCTTTTGAGACCTTCATCAATTTTCATTGGTTCAAACAGCATGCATGCAGCAGGCGGCGCAGGGGCAGGTTTCTAGTCTACATCCATTTATCCACATTAAACGGGAGCTTTGGGGACATCACCCTGCGAGAGATGAGAGTTTAATGGCACTGTCCCAAATAAGTTTGCGCTGTGTACTTCCGAACTCCATTTAAGATTCATATTGCCTTTTTATGCTTTTATCACCCTGAATAAGTGGCGGCCCAGCCAAGCGTTCACCCTGCCATTTCAGAGCACATTTACCAGCCCAGCCGAGTAAACCCCCGCCACTGAGCCAAACAAAAAAACCCCGCTTCATACCGGTCCGTTCCCCTCCTTATTCCCCCATGTACATTTAGAGCCAAAGAAAGAAGTAACTGCATCACATCCCCACCAGGGCTAGGAACCATTTGGATTTTTTGCATCTTCTTCTTATTTGTTTAAACAAAACCCTCTTCCCCTAAGTCCCACTACAGCCCAGTTAAACACAGTTAACCATTGCTAGAGGAACTAACGTCATTCGCACTAAACCAAATCATTTCCAACAACATTTCCATTTCACTGGCTCCTACTTAAGTACTTAAGCTATTAAACATGCTATTAATGTTTCTTAACAAATTAGCATGTATGATATCAGAATGAGTAAGGAAACATATAAAAATGTCAACGTTCATTAGACTTCGAAAGAGACGCACAAGCTGTAATGCTCTACTGGACACGGAGGGGAGAGACAGAGGTGTGTAATGTGTACTGACTGAGTAAATGAGCTCATAAAGTACCGTCTGCCTTCAGGGAGTGGAGAAGTACATGTGCTAATCTTCATCAACATCCGCTCCCTGCCATGTAAAGGAGCAGGAACAACAGAGTTACGCACTCTGGACAAGAGCAGGCTACATTAGAGGGGAGTGTTTTCCGGCACAGGACACCATTACTACCACTCCCAGCATGCCTCAGGATGAGACGACTGTCACTGAGAATTAGCCACGGGGGTTCTGCCATGTAAACGCATCATATATAATTGGGAGACCAAAAAAAAAAAAAAAAGGAAGAAAGAAAAGAAAAAGGCAAAGTGTAGGGGAAAAGAAAAGGCTTTTAAAATAATCTGCCGGCTCACCGTTACATCGCTGAGACCATGTGCCGACAACATAATGAAGCTTTTAGCAACTGTCAGACCGCTGGGCACAGAAAACGTTAGCCCCGTCTACCTGCTTTCCACGTTTGTTTCATTCTTTTTTTCCTCTGAGTGGATCTGTGGGTAACCTTGTGTTGATATTTACTCACTGTGAGTGCTCTTGCTGCAGTTTTCTCGAAATGACCAGTTTACTTGATAATATCGACAGCTCTAGTGTAAAATCTGCTGGCATCAAAGGTCAAAAAGAGCAATGTTTTTTCCCCCTCCCATCTCTACGGGCTGCCTTCCATCTCGCGCTGAGTAAATCTCAGAGCGGAATCACTTTTCTGACAATAATTTATAAATTATGCACTGCTTGTGTTTTGAATTGAGAAAGGCTTTCATATCTTTTCCATTAACTCAGATTAAGTTTTCATAGTGATGCTGGAGAGAATGCTAGCAATATACCCGTCTCATTTTAATGAAATTTTTATCAGTGCTCTTTTCTGTTGTACACTCCTATTGGGATGTCTGTGAATCTACAGCTTGGCTTTTGGACGTGAACTCCCCTCAACCTGCCTGCCAGTGGCTCTGAACGCTTCAATATTTGATGGGCTCTGGCTAACTCAGCCGTAAGAATTCAGCTGCAGAGATTTAACTCTAATGTAAAAATTGTGAACGGATGAAAACTGGGATGTCATAAGTAATACATCTATTCCAAGAGGGGGAACAGCTACCATTTGTGGGGAAGAGGAAAAACAGGAGAGCAAGAGACACAGAGAGACAGAGAGAGAGAGAATGAAGAAAAGAAAGGGATTTAAGAAGGAACACTGCACTCTCTTTCTTCCTTTTATGTTCTTAAAATGAAAAGCCTGGAAGCTATGAGGCTAACAGCTAACATTTTCCCCTGACTCAATTCCTTGCTCCTCCAATTGATTCTTAATTATGAGCACTCTTTTTCCCTTTCTTCACAACCATCAATAAAAAAGGTCCTTTAATGTCATCTTTCTGAAGAAATGGGCATCACACCACTTAACGTTCATAGGTCAAATCCATTTCAAGGAGCATTATGTTGCTCTCTCTCTTTCTCTCGGGCTCTTTTTCTTTCGCAGGCAAACACACTCACACTCCCGGTCACCAAACGGATTCCAAAACATTCGGAAAATCTGTCTATACAGTTCTACTGTGTTGATGCACGCTGCCTTCGAAGCGGAAGAGGTCAGCTGAGATGGCTCTGATGAGCACGTTTTGTATCTATAGATGACCCCCTCAAGCCATACGCTCCTTGGCACAGTGCATACCGCTGGTAATAGCTCATCTAACAATGACTTCTTTGTGTCGGGGAATCCGAGGAGAAACTCAGTGTGGACAGAAGATGGTAAAACACTTTGTTGCCTTAGTTGTTTTTCTAGTTTCTCAAATGAAAGGCACTGGGGAGAGATATTTGTGGTAGTAGTTTATTATTCAGTTCCCTCGTTTAATTGTTAAACCAGTAGGATTTTTAGCAGTCAGAATTGCTTTTGTTTTTTTTATGTAACCCTCTTGTTTTGTTTGGAGCCTCAGAGATCTGAGTCCTTTATTTTTTTCAGTAAGCTTGAACGCTTTTGCATTAAAGTATTAGGTTGATACTTCATGCATTTCATAATCTTATGAGACTTGATTTTAGCACAATTCATACTTAAACTAAAACTTTAACTTGACATTTATGTTTAATTTATGTGAATAAATGCAAATAATGTATCATGCTGTATGTTGATTTTAACGGTAAAAGTCTGTAAAAATGCTACAGTAAAAACCTATTAACTGGTTAACAGTGTCCTTATTATATATGCTAAAAACTGTAAAGGACATTTAGGACAGTTTTTAGAAGTTGAAAAGAACGTATAATTTACAGTCAAAAAACTTGAATTGACATTCCCAGAATTCCCTGCATTACATTTCACATTTATGCTTTTTCTTTAAAATAATAAAGTTGTTTCTTCTTATCAGTTATGCTCATTGTTACACGTTACATCTAATGTTGTTAAAATATTGTTTATTTGCATTTTGTTAGTGTTGTGTGTTACCATGATGGTGATTAGTATTTGTGTAAATGACACAGTGCACCTTCTGCGTATATATATATATATATATATATATATATATATATATATATATTAGTATTTTCGATCTCAGCTTGTGGAAAAGCTGCTTGTGATGAGCTTTAGATCATCATATGACTTTCTCATCACTACCTGCTTTTGTAGGTTAGGTATATTAACATTATATCAGTCAAGGGAATACAGTTTTTAAATGTAAATTTAAGTTAAATTTGTAAAACCTAAATTGTTGCTACCATATTTTTCATAGTAAAATTCTTTAACAATTGTTTGTTTCAAACCATTTTTACCCCAAAAAGACAATGCTAAAAAGTGAACTTTGTGTTTTAGTCAGGGGAAAGATTCTGAAAAGAACAGTTAACAGTTTGTACAAACCTAAAAACAAGCCCAGTATCGATAGAATATATAAAGTCTGGTAAAAAATTAATTTGGAAAAAACTGAACAGGAAGGAAAAAGAAGAAAGAAAGAAATACAGAGAGTTGATGCAAAAACCTCTGTGGATGACTCATGTAAAGGACACAGTATACCTACAGTGGCAGAAGCTATTCCTTACGCCATGTTTATCACTTTTTATTACCAATAATAACAGAGCTCCTCAGGGAGCTGGAGGGTAAGTATGCCCAGCAGCACTCTTTCAGCCACTTTTAAACTGACTGCATCCAGCAAGCACTCAATGTATAATGCTTACTGGGAGTCTCTGCATTTCCAGTGTACACGACTACAGTGTCTCTTACAGCTGATAAATAAAAAATCATTACTGCCATGGCGCTGATTTAGGCTAGACCTGGGTACTAGGTTGCATGTAATGCCAAAAAAATGCAGTCTGTGAGTCAGGAACTATGTTGTGATGTATATGCAGTGTGGTATGAAAGTCTGAGACACATTGAAAGTAAATAAATCTAAAGTATGCTGTTAAAATGAAAAACAACTTTATAAAATAAACATTTCATAATTTTAATTAAAGTTGAAATTAAACTCGTAGCAGATCTATACAGGTGGAGCTGGGGAAGTAGGAGGGTTTCAGAGGAACTCCTGCAAACTGTTCTAGTGAATGATAACCAGCAATTTAAATACAAAACAGCAAGCTTATTGGCTGCGTATGCAACATGAACCAATCAGCTTGGCTGTGTAGTTTAACGCTGTGAATATCATCAGTTTGCATTAACAACCAATCAGCCTGTGTCATCTAGAGTTTCATGACAGAACTTGGCATTTAAACATTTAGGGTCAGGAAGATGCAACATTACAGTAAACACATGTAAAATAATAATAAAAAACAATTTAAATAAATTATATTTCTGTAAATGTATCACAGTTTCCACAAAAATATTAAGCAGTTTTCAACCCTGATAATTATAAGAAATGTTTCTGAAAATAACAAATTCTAGAATTTATGATTTATGATTACTGAAGGATCATGTCACACATAAGACTGGGATAATGGCTGAAGAAAATTGTGCTACCACAGAAATAAATAATATTTCAAATATGTTTAAATAAAAAAAATAAATAAATAAAATAATAAAATGTAATAATATTTCACAGTATTGCGTTTTTTTACTGTACATTTATTAGATAGATAGATAGATAGATAGATAGATAGATAGATAGATAGATAGATAGATAGATAGATAGATTAGATAGATCTAAATATGTGTTTAAGTAAATGTTAACCCTCTGGGGTCTGAGGTGATTTTGGGGCCCTTGAGGTGTGCTGACATGTCCTGACATTTGTGCTTATTTCAGCTACTTATAACATACTATTTGCCCATATGTATTTTTCTTGTATTCAGCACACACTGTGCTACAATAATATGTGAGAAAGATAGATGTACATGTTTGCATTTTGTAGAAAAAAAATATTATGCGTGGTTAGCACATTTTAGGAAAAAACATTCATCTAAAAGATGGCCTAAAAAAACCTACTGAATAGTTCTGACGAAATCATTTGAGTAATCAGTCTTGTAAGCTAGAATATTTACTTCACAATGATGTGAGAATTATTCCAACCACTTCATCACAAACAAAGATATAATAATTTGAATTTTGAAAGTAAGTTTTTTGGCCAGCATTGCCATATTCATGGGAGTGTTAATAGCTCTGAATATTCATGTAATTCACACAAGGAGAGACAAAAGACACTCCCACAATGGCTAATGTTCCCCCCATCAAAGGCAACCGTAATCATCCTCCCTCAAATCAGGCACATAGCATTCAGTATTCACACATCCAATGCAAAAGTAGTGATGTGAAGTAAAGTGTATAACACTTCTCGCTCTGTGACATTCACCAGAGACCATTAAAGTGAGAGCCAGTGGCTGTGGACGGGATCCTGATCTTTAGCTGGGAAATGATCACAATTAGGAAAGCACACTGTCCCCGGTGACATTTAAGAATGCACTTGCAGGAAGTACAGTTGTAATGGCTTGTGAGTGTGTGTGAGTGTGTATATGTGTGTGCGGGCACTGCTTACTTTTGTCTTCCAGATTTATGTTTGGCTTTCGGCCCTGTTTTGCAGGCACTACAGCAGTTTTTACATCTGTCAGAACTCTGCAATCTCTCAACCGAACTTTGAAGCTTGTGTTCATACTTTCATCTGATCTGTCTTTATATGTGCCATAACCTACATTTAACATTCTGTTTCTGTTATGAGAACAATAATGGGTTTGGCTTTCCTGCGTGAAGTCTCTCTGAGGGCATATGCTGTCGAGGAGGACCACTCTCCCACCCCACTCTGCGAAAGTGGCACGAGGAAAAAAAAAACATGATTTGATGCTATTATTTTTTGATAGCATTTGAAAATGTCTAATGTTAAACATTTAAGTGCTGTTACAGCTGTATGCCTATGAAGAAAGATAAAGTGCACTTGTATTCTACATCTCCAAGTGTTCTTTTCAAAAGCACAAGACACGTAAGCCACTAAAACTTCTAAACGCTGAAATCATTTTAAAAGGCATTATATAGATAAACATTTCTTGTGTGTGCATATGAAGGTAAATTGTAATGCAAACATTGATTTGTTTTTGCCTCCTCCTCGTGAAGCTAAAGGTCACACAGGATGATTTACTTCTGCTGACTGGTTATATGAAAATTAGAGGCTTAAAAAAGACACGCAGGCCCTGTCAAATCCAGGTTGGCGTGAAAAACTTGTGACTTTGTGTGACAGACTAATTAGTTAAAAGTCACAGCCATCATCAGATCAGAAGGACACACATCTCCTCTGGGTAGATACACAGCTTCAGGGTTAAAAAGCACATTCTCAACTATCAATAACTTCCACTAATTATATGCTTTGTAATTAGACGCATAATCAATTCTAAAACCTTTACGTTTTCCCGGGTGAAAATTAGACAGAGCTAAACCTCGAAAACCGCCTTGTATACCTTCACGGTATTACGTTTATGAATGAGCATGTCTTGGCTAATCATAATGTTACACGCATACTTCGTTTTGATGAGAATTATCCAGCAGCTTACAGTAATCATGATTAAAAGAAAGAAACGTGATCATTTGACCTCTGCATTGTTGAACTGCAAATGATGTGCCTAATCGTCAGCTGTCACTCCCAATCTTAATTAATCCTAATGGAGTATTGATGCCGCTCAACTGTTGGGCTTTGTAATTAGCAATGCAATTTAGATCAGATAATGCACCAGGGCAGTCCAATTACTCAGAGGAAATGGAAAAAAGCTGTGATACGATAATTGTGAAATAATCATCACCACATAACAGAATTGTTTTTACCTTATATATTTATTTTTACATAACCCAGTGACTGAATTTATCAAGCAGTAACAATTACTCGCAAGTGACTGACTGAGGCAAAAAAAATAAAAATATGCGACAAGTCCCTGCAGCATTTTCTGCCGTGGTTGCCCTAATTGATTGCTGCTATCAATGGCAAACAAATCTGTGAAGCTGTCCGTGCTGATATAATCTGACCCCGATTTTTTCAGCTGTCACTCTCTGTGAGAAAGATGCCATGCTCCAATTCTCCAAAAGCTGCCTGCCCAGTCAGGACATCAACATGTCTTTTGTGTTTCCACCCCGATAGGGCAATTAATAAAATATATGTTAATAGGATCTTAATTGTTTTACAACAGAGGCTTGACAAGGCATTAAGAGCAAGGAGACTTGTCACTGATCCGTAGTCTGTGGACATTTGTCTCGGCAGTGCCTTGAGCATGGCATATGGTCATCTTTCCAGGCTTAAAAACTGTACCATTATAATGGGCCCCTGCTGTTTATGTTTGAAAAAAAAAAAAAAAAAAAGGATGATGTTACCACTCCCTTAATCTTATTCAAGTCAACGGCTGCTGTCTTGTTTTTCTTCTTACTGCAGTTTCAATATTGTCTTTATTCAAAGTAAAGCAAAAAAATATTCTTCTTCTGTGTTTTCATTCTGTATTACAGCTGAATAAAAAGTGTCTTTGTTGGAGAATAACACCATACTTAGTCAAGCTTGCAAATTAGCCCTTTAAAGTTAATTAAGAGAGGCTTAACTAAAGGTGAGGGAGACGAGCCATATGTTTGTGCAATCTACTGGGGACAAAGAACCAGAAAAAAGACGCACACACACATACACATACACACACAGTTACCATTTTGGAAGGAGACTTTTGTTTACTAAATGTTCTGATTAATGTATTTGATTAAAATGTTCTGTTAATGTATTTTGGAGTGTTTTGTGTATTCATTTATCAGGAGAGCACACAAGGCAAAACTGCCTCAGGTCTTAAACTGTTTATATGATAGTGTTTGTGACAGATTGCCTGAGATGAAAACCGTAGATGAAAGGCATTTAATTGCTATTCCCATTATCTTTGTAAGGGCAGATAAGGACAAATTAAGCACAGATGACATCTACATGGATGTCATCATCCGATTAAATGTGGTTATAGATATATTTTTAGATTTATTTAAAAGTGTCTAATCCATAACCGCCCTGATTTTTGATGCCGTCTCAGCAACAGTTTCCGTAATAGATGTGCTGTTGCTTAGTCTATGAGATGCCAAACGACAAAATCCAGAATGTCCTGAGGGAGGCAGCAGTGAACAAACAAGAGCCTGCTCTTGCCTTCTATCTCCCTTCCTCTCCTCTTTATGGCCTCCAAAGGCCATTTACATAGTGAAATCTAATTACCCCGGCGTTATGAGAGAGCATTTGATCTCAGACTTAAGCGGAGCAGAACATATTATTTCCAAAAAAGGCTTTTCTCAAATGAAAGTGGCTTACTGAACAGAGGGTCCACCTTGTACACAATTCATTCCCTCCGTTTTAATTATTTCTTCACTGGCACCATGTCGAAAAAGTAAGGGTGGGAAAAAAGAACAGTCATTTGTTTGTCATGAGAGCCAGTTTTTTTTTTTTGTGTAGCCAAGGAGGCGACACGTTTTGGACAATTGTATGAAAACAAAGTGTCCACTATTGCTCTCCCTCTACGTAAAAAAAGAATTAAAGAGGGCGATAATGCTTATTCAAGCTGTCTGTCTGCTTAAACAGTGTGGCGTCCTTGACTCACGTCATCATGTAGAATTAAAGTGATCATTCGTTATTGCCATTACAAAACTTACACAGAAAGGCCATAGCTGGTAAATGAGGTCACGCTTTTTAAATGAATAAATATTATAAAATACATTGGTAACACTTTAGTATTTAGTGGGGACCAATTCTTACTATTAACTAGTTCTATTTATTCTGCATGACCATATTCTATATCCCTAATCCTATCCAATATCTAAACCTAACAACTGCTTTACTATTAAAAAGCAGCAAATTAGGAGTTTATTAAGCCAAAAGTCATCAAAAGAGAATTTAACCTTAAAATAAAGTGTGAGCAATACATTTTTGCGTGCCTTTTTTATAATAACATAATGCAACATATTTAAAAATATTTTTGTAGCATTTTAAAAAATAAATGCATTTAAATGCATATATATATATATATATGTAGCCTTCTTTGCTATACAGACCAGACATGTGTATGTGTGTGCATGCATACGTACATCCACGTACACACATGTATTATACTGTTTACTGTTTCTCGTTGCCTGAAAATTAGGTCAATTTTAAACCCCACACCAATTTCCGTGTCCATAATGTGACTGATGTTTTTTTCATTACATAAACTCTCAAGTGTTTCCAGCTTGCCTTTATTCCATATGACAAGATTAGAGCTTTCTGAAACAAATGCACAAAAGGTTCAGGCTCTTTCTTTCCTTTTCTTCCTCCTCTTCCAGAAATGATCTGTAATTGTAGTCACTCTGAGAGGCTTTTTTAGCTTTGACCTTTACAATGCAATAATATATAAATTGATGGGGGGAGGATCGTCTGTTGCCAGCATTTCAAGTTGCACGTAGTAGCGTCTGCCTTCGCCGGGCTATTGTGATACTGCAGGGTGTAGTGTCCTCTTGCATGCAATTACACCTCCATCACAAGCGATTTTTCACTTCTGGCAAAGTACTGCTGAATGCGCAAGACTTCTCATTCAGGCTGCAAAATGGATGCAAAATTGATCAGATTCCCTAGTAAACATTCCCATTTGCTTTTGATCATCCATCTTGAAGAAAATGGGGAAATAAGCAAATAATAATTATAAAGAAGTTCAATAAAGTCTCTTATATAAAGTAGTCATGCCATTCTGAAACACTATATTATTAACATCATACAGGGTGTGAATGTAATAAAAAATGACCTTTTGTCACTAACTGGAAATTGCAAGTAAACACTGTTCTTCTTTTATGTCTTTCAAAGTGGTATAACTTATTTTAGCACACTGAAGATAAAATATGACTTAAAAAGAGACACAGGACACACATAACAAAACAAATGAATATTGTCCTACGCTTGGAAAACAAAATCATGCTGCGTACCCCACGTGCACCTAAGCACAGGTGGAAGAAACTGGTAGGTTGATATTTGCAGAGGCCCGCATGTTTGTTTTGGAATCACAGCTCTTGTGTTGGAACTTGGACCCTTTGAATTCTCCATTGTCCAAGCAGCATGTCGACAGGCTTAAGTTGCTTCACAAGGGAACATTGGCAAGGTGACTCACAGGAGGGCCTCCTGGGTGTGCTTAACCAGAGGGGCAGTCAGGGCCACATTGCACCCTTCCTTTGATACAGTCTGAGGTTTGGTCTCACATGTGACTCAAAGTACACGGCAGGTACACACATGCGGTGAGCAGAATTACATATTGCCATAGTCACCCAGACTCCCTGCCAAACTCTAATTACCACACTGCAGCTCCTGCTGTACTGCAAACACATACACACAATGTCTCTTAGACTGCAACACAGGACAAGGTCTTTTGAACTATGAAGCAGTTTTTTTCAGACTTGATTCGGACTATGAAGAAATGTTGTGCGTGTTCGTAACTATTCAACACCTCTACACAACTGGCCCAGACAGTGAATGGGTAGAAAAATGGTTTGAATAAAAATGTGGGGAAAAAAGTATTTTTTAAAAGGTAGCTTATATATACATACATATATATATATATATATATATATATGTATGAAGAGTTCAGATGCAAAACCCTCTAAATCCATCTGACATCTTTCTTAAAAAAATGCATTTTTATCAGGCTCCGATGTATAGGTTTCTATGTAAATACTGGTACTTCTGATTGGGCTGAGGGTGGGATTTTAGGGAGTTTGAAGTAAAAGTATTTGATGGATGTATAATGTGTCAAGAGCATTCACTCAGTATCATCTCATTTTTGACCGAGATGGCTTTTAGCTGATTTTGCATCTGAACTGTTCATGTAAATATTATGCCCAGTTATTTTTATGAATGTGAAATATGTAAAATGTTTGTATGATGATGTTGGTTATTATTAGTTGTTGTAGTAGTAGTATTTCACTTGAGAATAAGTATATAGTTTTATGGATTCGTAACTATAAGTCTTATCAATTCATACATTCATTACTTGATTATTTGAATTAAAAATTATTATTTGACTATGGATTAATGCCTTTTTTATGCCATGCTACACTGTATAAAAATCTATATATTTTTAGATAACTCTAGTAGTAGTAGTAGTAGTAGTAGTAGTAGTAAAATTAACTTCATATATATATTAAATATAATAAAACTTTCCAACCTGAACTGACCTTGCCTTGTCATAAAAGGGTCAAATTATCATTGACAATTTATGATTATTACTGACATTGTCTCCCAGTCACTAGAGTCTGCAGTTTTATGCTTTTAATGATGGTTTTATATATAGTTTATGTATACGAATAATAACAAAGACAATGCTATATATATATATCGTGAAAAAGTAATTGTTTTTATTGTAACATTTCAAAAACTGAAACTTTCATATATTCTAGGTTCATTACATGTAAAGTAAAATATTTCAAAAGTTTTTGTGGTTTAATTTTGATGATTCAAGCTTACAACTCATGAAAGTAAAAAAAAACAGTATATCAAAATATTTTTATATTTCCTAAGAAAAAACGGATTTGCAAAACAGAAAAGTTCAAGTTCTTTGTTCATTTATGCACTCAATATTTGGTTGTCAGCACATATTACAGCAAAAGCACAGTTTACCACATCAGTGAAGTGTGGCATGGAAGTATGGCACTACGGAGGCACTGTTGAGCCTTCAGATTGTCTGTATATTTTCGGATCGACTGTTTCTCATCTTTCTCTTGAAAATATCCCATAGATTCTCAATGGGGTTCAGGTCAGGCGTGTTGGCTGGCCAATAAAGCACAGTAATATTATGGTCAGCAAATCACTTGCAAGTGGTTGTTGCACTGTGGGCAGGTGCTAAAGTCCTGCTGGAAAAGGAAATCAGCATCTCCATAAAGCTTGTCAGCAGATGGAAGCATAAAGTGCTCCAAAATCTCCTGGTAGATGGCTGCATTGACTTTGCACTTCATAAAACACAATGGATCAACACCAGCAGATGGCACCCCAAATCATTACTGACTTCAGAAACTTCACATTGGACTTCAAGCCTTCTGTGCCTCTCCAGTCTTCCTTCAGACTCTGTGACCATGATTTCAACATGATTTCAACATGAAATGCAAGATTGACTTTTATCTGAAAAGAGGACTTTGGACCACTGAGCAACAGTCCAGTTCTTTTTCTCCTTAGCCCAGGTAAGATGCGTCTGACGTTGTTTCTGTTTCAGAAGTGTCTTGGTAGTCCTTTTGCTGAAGACGTCTGAATCTTAATGCACTGACTCCGGCTTCATTCTACTCCTTGTGAAGCTCTCCCATGTGTTTGAATTGGCTTTACTTGACAGTATTCTCAAGCTTGCGGTCATCCCTGTTGCTTGTGCACCTTTGCCTACTCAATTTCTTCCTTCCAGTCAACTTTGCATTTAATATGCTTTGATACATCACTCTGTAAACTGCCATCCCATTCAGTAATGACCTTCTGTGACTTACTCTCTTTGTGATGGGTGTCAATGATTGTCTCCTGAACCATTGCCAAGTTCACCATTAGTGTGGTTTCAAAGAACAAGAGATACCCAGAATTTATACTAACTCAAATGTAAATATTCTAATATTTTGAAATACTGGATTTTTGACTTTCATGAGCTGTATGCTCTAATCATAAAAAAAAAATAATAATACAATTTTGAAATGTTTTACTTTACATGTAATGAATCTATAATATATGAAAGTTTCATTTTTTTTTAAATAAGTTACAATAAAAAAAATTACTTTTTCAAAGTTAGAAAGTTGCATTGGCCTGACATTTTTGACCTAAATTATTTTCAAAATGAACCTTAGAAGAGGTTTAAATATTTGCATGTAGGTCTATATATTGGATTTGTGTTTTTGATAGATTTTTAAAAAAACTTAATTACAGCAAGTGACATTTTTGTAATGTTTTCTGCTAATTTCTGTAAAATGTTTATTACCAAGGAAAGGTACCTACCTGATGCAACCTAACACAGCAGTCCAAGAGCAGTTAAAACAGTCTACCTAATTTTACTCAGATGACACTCAGAAGATTACAAACTCAAGAAATCCACATGATTTTTTTCTTTCAAGCTGCTTATCTCTTGCTCTCTCAGATCACTTTCTGACTCTTAAATTCCTGTAAAGCCACTTTTCTACAGACGTAATCGAGGTAACCTTTCCTCCTTTCTTTTTCTCTGTTTAAATCCCTCATAAAAGGAGTCTAAAGTCTTTATAATGAGTACTGAGAGAGCACTTAAAGAATTTTATAAATCTTTTTTTTTTTTTTTTAAATTAGACTTTAAAAGCAGAGCCTGTAATCATATCACAGAATGCTAATCATTTTATATGTGGCGACCGAGGCCTAGTAGGAGCTCTGAAGAGCGGCTTACTGCCCCAAACTCTTCCTGTCAGGACAGTTGTTAAGTTTTTTTTCTGCCAAAGAAGCAGAAAATCCAATTATTAGCAGCAACCCAATTATTTTCCTCCTCTGGCTCCCCAACTGAAATCCAAGGTCGGATTCATGGATTAGTGAGGTTTTAAGGATAGGACAAAAACAGGAGAAATCAACAATGTGTAACCCCATGGCTGCACAAGCCCTTCCGGGACTGGACTTAGAAGGCGACACAATCATTGAAAGCAAGCAGACTGAGAGTTGAACTTTGTGGATTGTGGTTTCATAGGCTCCATCCTGTGCTTCAAATGCTGAGCATGTCTGTTTTTCCTGATTGACTACAAGGTAAAACTCTATTTGTGAGTCAATTAGCGTGGACATGGAGTATGTGGGGTGACCTCCAAAAGATCACACACTCACAGGACCTTGACCTATCGCACCAGATCATTCCCAGACCGGCCCTGACCCCTGAGTCTGCAGGTCACCCCATACAACAGACTGTGTGTGAACAGGAAAGAAGGTTATTGATGGTTTGATATCGACTCTTGCTCTAATGTGACATTAGAAAACGTCTCCTTAATTGAAGACTCTGTCAATGATATCGAGTTCACATCTCAATCCAGGTTTTACACTGATGTCCACATGGCCTCAGACAGTTGTTTGCCTTTTTTAAGATCTCTACACCCTTGCGGGACAAAACCTGATCCCTCCCCAATTCCATCAATGCTAAAATATGCCTTTAGTCCAAATTCTTTCTAAGCTGCATTAAACTAACAACATCCACCAACCATAATCTAGTTTCAAATCTCCATTTCTGAACTGGTAAGAAAGCAAGTTGTTCGGCTATAATTAACATGAAGGTATGTCGGTCTGTATTAGCTTGTGAAGGATTAGATTTAACACTTCCTCATGAGGACCTGGTGAAGGCTATTGTGCTAAAGCCTATGCTAACCTGATCTATGTCTTTCATTTTTGTCTAATTAACCTTCTAATATCTACAACCCTGCGGTGGCAGCTAGTTAATTATATAGTGTCATGACCGAGGGCAGATTAGCACTGTGTCAGTCAATGTCTTGTCCCATCAAAAACTAAATGTTCATTTCTTTTTTTTTTTTTTCCTCTGTCACTGGACTAGCAGACCTACATTCATTTTCTTCTGATGAACCACTGGTGGGAAAGGTGACAATCATTTGGTTGCTTCATCCTTTTTGAAAAGTGAAAGATTAAGTGTGAGAGAAAGTTTGAGTGTCAAAGAGATCAGCACTTTCTTACGCACTCATGCAGAAGGGACGCTGTCATCTGCAGTACAGGCCAGCCAGACATTCATCTCTGACTCAGTCTATGGTCACCAGTCCTTGTGTTTGAATCTGTGTTATTTGATGAGCACTAATTTGATGCATGACTCACTACTTAAATCATAAATGAATTTTGGATACATACTTTTTAAAAAAACTTACATTACATGATAATTACATGGTAACTAACTAAGTTACTATTTATTTATTTATTTATTTCAATTAGGGGCGTTTCCTCTGAGGAGGCAAGGTGTCTCCTCAAAAATTGGATGAGAAAATAATAAATATTACAAAAATAAAACAACGCAAATTTGACTAAATATGACATTAAAAGTATAAAAGTCACTCGTTTTTATCAAGTAAAACTGGCCAATAGCGACATTCACAGGTAAATTTTCAGTGGAGGCTTGCCTCCCCTCAGTCCATTGACTTTTAACAGAGACCCATAGCATGCCATGACCTTACTGGGGTAACTGACTTATCGCTAAGCCCCGCCCATAGAACACAGATGAGCCAATGGCAATTGAGTATCACCTGCATGGAGATGGAACTTGGACATCTGTAGGTCACAGTGCCATAGAGAAACATTGGTAGATCCGAAGCTATCGTCGTTTTAATGGTGTTTATGCTACAAAAATAATAAAACGATGTGCCTGAGGTATCTGTAACACTGATTCCAGGTATCCTGAGAGGATTGGCAGTGGAATTTGGAATTTGTTTGATTATTTAACGTTTATTTTCTGGTTGTCATACACTCATTAAGTGGCCCTTTCATCTGCTCAAGCAGGAAATGTCTGTAAATATCATTAATATCTCTGGCTAAAACTAGCTAATGTTAAAGTTAGTGAGTCCATGCTAACATACACACCTCAGCTAACTATTCTCACGTCACGTCCAATGTTGGTCAAAAACACTTAAACGAAGATCTACATTTCAGTGCCTCTCCATATTAAACTGGTTAAATGTAAAATAATTAGTCTTACACTGTGGTACATAAACAGTGTTGATCCTGGATGTTGTCATCTGCAATCATGATGACCGTAACATGAGATTTCTTCCGTTTGCATTGCGATCTGTAAACTATCTTGTAAAATATTTCAAATTAATCATGTTACACACCATATTTAATTTAAAATCATTTATATATCTCTCCATGGCATATTAAAGCCCTACTTGAATGCTCCTCGACGAGAGGTGTTCAAAATTGATCAAAAACATCTTCGGTTAAGGTTTTCACACTGACAGCTGTCATTGTAGTACAGTGGGTAACTCTGTTTGTTTGTCCAAGGCAGCAACATTAACTAAGGGGGCGGGGCTTAGCAATAGGTCAACTGAGAATGAGTGGGGGAAAGTCGCATGAGAGTCATTGCGCTATAATTGCATATGATCGGTTATGACTGAATGTGATTGGTTTGTGTGATAAATCCCGCCCCCTTTTTTCACCTGAGCTCTCAGCCTGAATTTAAAAAAATGATGGTGTTACTGATATAATGTCATGTTAAAAACAAAAACAAAAACAAAAACAAAAAAAAACATAAAAGGGCCTGACTGTCAGCTTTTAGTGAGAATTCAGCTTGATGAAATTAAAGATATATCTTCTTGTCTGTGGCAGTGTTTACAGAGCTTTATGACAATGACCCGAAAATAAGTTGACTGTATTCATTAATCTTTGTTAATGTTAGCTAATAAAAACTACAGTTGTTCATTGTTAGTTCACAGTACATGAACTAATGTTAACAAACACAACTTTTGATTTTAATAATGCATTCGTGAATGTTGAAATTAATATTAACTAAGATCATTAAGTGCTGTTGAAGTATTGTTCATTATTAGTTCATGTTAACTAACTAATACTAACTAATGAAACCTTGTTGTAAAGTGTCTACAAAATATTGTTTAAATTGTTACTTCCTTTAGTTATTATTTTGGAATAAATGCATAAAAACGCTATGAAATGTATAATTACTATTACAAAATATTAAATACAAAAATAGTCTTACAAAAAAAAAAAAAAAAAAAAAAAAAAAAGAATTATATTTGTTCTCTCTTTTTATGTAAAGTGTTTTATGAATGTAATGTCTAAACATTAAGTGTAACCATGACATATATTAGATATTTCATTATTCATTTTTGAATTTTTAGTAACACTTTATTTTAAGGTGTCCTTATTACACATGCTACATGTACTTACTATTAAATTATTATTATATTACTATTTTATTAACAACAATGCAAGTAACCCTATACCAAACCCTAATCCTAACCTTAACCATATAGTTAGTATGTAGTTAATTAATATCAATCAGTACTTAAATGTATGATTACATTGTAACAAGGATACCAAATGAAGTGTAACTGAGTTTTTAAATGTTGAAGTCAATATGATGTCAAAATGATGTTATAGATACACATATTGGCAATAAAGATATGGTTGTGAAGTGTACAAATGCATTAAAAGTATCAGTAAATTATTTTTTAGCAATTTTTAAAATAGTTTAAGACAAACTGCAACAGATTACAGGTCAGCTTTCCAAAAGTATTTCATGTCAGCTGCCTAAATAACATTAAAATATTCAATTAAATTACATTTGACCAACAACAACAACAACAAAAGCTTGCAAAAGTTGCAAAATTCTTACTGTAACTGCAAGTCAAAATAGCCTAACAGCATATTTGATCTAATAAATTAAGTTTATGTAAAGACTTAACTGCAAAAAGGAGACTAAGAAAAACAAAAACAAAAGCAGGTCATGGTCCCGAGACGCATCTGGCCACACTGTGCTCGTCCGACACCTCCCAGCAGACAGAGAAGCACTAGAGCCGTTAAGCTGCCAGACACACACAGACGACAAAGACAAGTGAATTTACGTGTTAAGCATCCCCCCTACACACACACCTCAGACGGGCCAGCACTGTAAGTCAGTTCCATTAGGAATTTCAAGTTGAATTAAGGTGCTTTGGGAGCACACATTAACACATGTGTAGCTCCTGTTGTTTAATGTTAGAGTGGGAATGAGACCTTGCAACTTTATATTCCATTAAGTAGAAGGCCTGAGATTTCCCCTCTGAACATCTAAATAAGTAATACTGACAGCCCCCAAAACATGAATCATATTTTCACAATGATAGAAAATTAATGACTGGGATTGGGAACGTAAATCACACCAGGACATTCAGCGCCACTTCCTTGGCACTAGTGAGAGAGAATGACAAAAGATGCATTATAGCATTCTGTGATATGGAAATGCATTCGGCCAGAAAATTCTGGAATGGGAATAAAATGACAGAGATGCCAGCCGGTCTTGCATCACCTTGTATAAAAATCAACTTCAGTTTGGCTGCTTATTAATTTATAAGCCATTAGTAACATATTTCCCAACAAAAAGGCTTTGTTAAAAGGCAGAAGCGAAAGGGTTTGGGAGAGGCATATGGAAATAGCATTTTGCCATGCTCAATTAGAATGAGGTCAGAGAGAAATGGCTTCCAGCCTGATCCTGAAAGATGCAAATGGACCAGTGATTTTATGCAACGTTAGCTACCTGCACACATAGAGCTGAGTTTTTTTTTTTTTTTTTTTTAGCTGTCCTGGAAACAGTTTGAAATTCAGTCTACAAGATGTATAAAGTGATGCAAACAGGGCACTTTTAAATGAAATAGCTAATTATGTAGTATACGGTTCACTTCATATTTTTGCTGGCTGGCTGATTTGATATCAAATTAGAGTTAACCTCTGATCTCACAGAGTGAAAAGTGTTACAACAAAGGTCATCTTGATGAATAACATATTAACATATTAGATAATTGTAGAAGTAGCAGAGTAAAAATAAAATATTTCTAGGTTTATTTTCTATAGGGTACACAGAAAAAAAAGTGATGCACCTTATAATACATTTTGTGATTTCATGAATAATTGTTACCACAGTAACCACAGTATAATATGTTTATAATACTTATATATTCATTATTACACCTTTAGAAAGTATAATGCAATACAAGACAGCAAAATATAATGCATTTTTATTTTATTTCTTTATTTTAACTTTATTAACTTTAATGCATTTTAACATTTAATATGGTTATAATTATTTATGAAATGATATAACATACATTGCATACATTATGAATATTTTTTTTATGTATTATACATAAAGGTTTTAACCTAAAAATGTGCATCATGTGGGAACATCTAAATTAAGTGTCAAAAATATTATATCACTGAATCAAATTAAATACACACACACACACACACACACACACACACACACACACATATGCAAAGGTAAGAGCTTTCAAAAATGGTAAAGTATAAATGCTTCTTAGCATCTGTAAGGTACCTAAAGTGTGTGTAAAAGAAGTGTTATTTGATACATTTGACAGTGCACACCATATTTCAAAAATAATAGAAATAGTTCTGAAAGTGCATACAAAGATATACTTACTGTACTTATGCAGTTACTTTCTAATTACACTGTAACAAGGACACAAAATAAAGTATAAATGCATTTTGAAATGTTAAACTCAATATGACGTAAAAAATGTTATAGATACATGCATTGGCAATAAATATATGATTGTGAAGTGTACAAATGCATCAGAAGTATCAATCATAAAATTCAAATGTGTATATATATATATATATATATTAGCAATTTGCTTTTTAAAATAGTTTAAGACAAATAGCAACAGATTACACACCAGCATTCCAAAAGTATTTCATGTCAGCCGCCTGTGTAATATTTAGGGCTGTCAAACGATTAATCGTGATTAATCGAATCCAAAATAAAAGTTTATGTTTACATACTATATGTGTGTTTACTCTGTATATTTATTATGTACATATAAAAACACACAAATGTATATGTATGTATATATTTAAAAAAATAATTTATATGTATATATATTTACACCTGTATACAATTTAGATTATATATATATATATATATATATATATATTTTTTTTTTTATATATATAATCTAAAATATTTTTCCGTAATATATACATGCATGTGTGTGTATTTATATATACATAATAAATATACACAGTACACAGACATATAATATGTAAACATAAACTTTTATTTTGGATGTGATTAATCACGATTAATCGTTTGATAGCCCTAGTAATATTACAACATTCAATTAAATTAAATTACATTTAAAATTAGAAAAAAGGGGGCAGCCGTGGCCTAATGGTTAGGGAGTCTGACTTGTAACCAAGAGGTTGCGAGTTCGAGTCCCAGGTCCGGCAGGGATTGATGGTGGGGGGAGTGAATATCCAGCGCTCTCTCCATCGTCAATACCACGACTGAGGTGAGACCCTTGAGCAAGGCACCGAACCCCCAGCTGCTCCCCGGGCGCCGCAGCAATGCAATGGCTGCCCACTGCTCCGGGTGTATGTTCACGGTGTGTGTGTGTTCACTACTGTGTGTGTGCACTTGGATGGGTTAAATGCAGAGCACAAATTCCTAGTATGGGTCACCATACTTGGCCTCATGTCTCGTCACTTTCACTTTCACTTTCACTTTCAAATAAATTAAATAACACAAAAATTCATATACATTAGCTATATAAAGATTTGGTTGTAACGTTGTTAAAAATATAATGAAACAAAAACAACAAACACACACTTCAGGTACCCTACAGATATTAATGTGCACTTCTACTTTACAGTTTTTGAAAGCTGTTACCTTTTGTGTATGTGTGTATTGTACTTACTTATGTGGATCAAAATTACATTTAATATAGATTTAAAATCTAATACATTTTCATTTAATCATACATTACATTACAATTACATTACATTAAGTTCACACTTAAGTATATTCTTTTAAAGTATATTATTTCTGTAATAAGTACTCTTATTTAAAGTATGATAAAGTGTACTTCTTTTTCATAACTGTTAGTACCTAAGTAGTACCATTGTTTATAAGAGTGTAGGGAAATGAGCACATATCTCAAAACTAATTGTAACTAATTCAAAATCAGTTCTATTTGTTTACAGCCAATAAGATTATTGTTCATTCTGAAGTGTACTTTGCCCGGTGTTCATGAAGCAAAGCAACAAATAAAACTGATCAATATAGTATTGGCTACTACATTCATATTCCCTTGGTTACGGTAAGACTGTCCTTTTGGGCAGTAAAACATATCTCAGCTAGCAACAAAGTACATAAACATAACTAAACCCTGTAATGGCTCAATTTGGCCAGGTGGGGTGCTATTTCCACAGAGGAGCAGGTGTTAAGAGCATCTCATTTCCCCACATAAACACCTCTCACTGTCCCCGGCCATGAATTATTAGCACAGACACCAGTCTCCTGTTTATTTTTTAAATAGAGCGAGGAGGCCACGCCATGCAAAAGTCAGAGACGCAGTGTGAGTGTGTTTGAGAACGTATGTGTGTGTGTGTTACTGTAAGGCCAGGGAGGGGGAGCACGTCGTCACAAGAGTCATAAATAAGTCACATGGCCCCTGGACCTTCCTCTGAGGGTTTGGAGCTTCTAAGATGTGCTTCTTTCATCTGATAGGCCTGCAATGTCCTGGAGAATCACCGTGAATTCAGATACCACATATACAGCATATGCGATCGAGTGTTGGGAGGGGAGCGCGGGAGGGAGAGAGAAAGAGAGAAAAAGAGACCGAGCGTCGTGCACTAGCCCAACATCAGAGTCGGCGCGTTCCTCAAGGGACCGTGCCATTCAGAAAGACTGCACTGCAGTACCTTTTCAATTAACGGCACGAGGTGAGCTCATCCTCAGTTCAAATAATGAGTGCAATTAAGCAATTAAGAAGCTCGCAGCTGCCTCTGCCCTACTTAACAGCCTGCAAATGTGCAGACACAGGGGGATAGAGTGCATTATGCCCACACAGCCCAAGCTTGTTCCTGTTTGTACAAATAGATCGGAGGTCAAGATCACAAGCGAGAGCAGCGTTCGAGCAATGCGAAAAGCAATATGTCATGAAATTTGTTGATTTTATGGGAGGTGCTTTGGGAAAGATGGAAAAAAGCCTCTTGTGTTTACACTGGAGGATTTGTGCGGTTGGATTCTGTCCAGTGTGTTTAAACTGTAAAGCCTGAAGAGAATCTGCTCACTCTTCTCTTTCTACCACAATGGAGAGCCACTGGACACTACAGATGAGATGTTTGGCATTTGTCAGGTAGGGAGAGCGAAAGAAGCTCAGAGCTAGCCTCACATTCAGACATAACACGAGTTTTTAAACTATTGACTGCACAGGAGCTGCAGACTTCAAAAGGTCCCCCTGACCTGTTTGCAGAGATGAGCCTCAAACCAAGTTTTCTCTCCCTTCTCTCTCGTCTTTTGCCTTCTCTCTCCCAAGCCCCACATCTTTCATTATTAATATGTTTTTTCTCAAGTTTTTTCTCTGACCCAGTACATTAAATAAAACATTGTATGGTTCATGAAAGATTATGAAAGAGCAGCTCATAAGCAGCAGGAGGTGTACACTCAGCACAATCCATTCTGGTATATAATGTCAATGCCAGCTAACCAAGCACCCCCCACCACCCCGCCCCACCCCACCACGCACACCCCCTTTGCCCTGCAGGCATATTGGCGGAACCACCAATGGATGCTAAGCTTTTTCCGACAAAGCTCCAAAGATAAAGTATCTTCCTTTTATCCCCTCTGCAAATCAATTCTGGGCCTTACAGCAAAATCCCATAAAATAACTTCAAACACCACTACTTACTCCAAAAATTTGTATTATGGCTATATCTCTTTGAAGCCCGGTGACTGAAGTTTTGGAGGAAAAATGATTTAAGCGTTATCAGCTAAGACGTCGACGTGTCAGCACTTCACCCCAGTTTTTCTTGACATATCAACCTGAACCTTCTCTCTCACCCTCCCCATCCACCTCTTTCACTTTCCATCTCTGTTTCCCTTCCGTTCCCCTGTGATGTTTGGTTTTTGATTGCTCCTAACCACCCAGGCCTGGTGGTAAATACAAATGTTGCTTGTTAACTTAATGGCTCAAGTAAATGGGCGGTAGAATTTAACCAGAGCCGTGGTGCTGCTGTAGGCCTCAACTGCATCTGAAATATTTATTTTTTTAGCAACCTTCTGTGGGTAAACCTGACCAGAAGCACAGCTACAAATAATAAAGAGAAACTTGCTACTTTTAAATTGGTGTCTTAAGCCCTTTTCAGACGGGACTAGATTTCTAAACTACATTTGTGATTCTTATCACCCAGTGTCTGTGATTTTACCAAATCAGATGGGACTAACATCTTAGTGTTTATTACAGAGGTGGGTGTGTTATCTAGATGTGATTTGTGTGTCAAAGATGCCACATATGTCTAATTAAATATGTACTAATATAATTTACATTTATTATACAAATATTATTTAAGTAAAATTAAATGAATGAATTTATAGGAGTGGCTGCTTTGGCTCTCCTTATTAAATGTATTATTATTTTCTTTGTCTTATACATAGTGAAAGGTACAGCATTTGTAGGACTGGTGCACAAATGGTAGCTCAGGTAGACTGAAAACACATGAGGAGAAGCATTGGAATGATACAATATCAGCAATTCCAGACATTTACATTCGGACAGGATTATATTTCTCAGAGAACAATTGAGTTTGCTGAAAAACAGTAGGCAATTTGCATTGGAATTTTTAAGGAGGTTGTGTGAAAAAAACACAGACATGGCAGATTTGCACGGTATGAAATTTGCAAAGTACACCTTTGAAACACAAATTTCTCTAACATCACCCTAGAAAACTAGTCCCGTTTGAACAGGGTTTTACAGGTATTAATTATTACCTTAATATTAGTACATATTACTACATAGTTACTACATATTAGTATCTTTTGTACGGATACCTACCCAGTGACTTTTTAAAGAAAAATAAATTATTATTATTTGACTTTCAAATTCATACATTCATTATTAATTGATTATTTGATTTAAGAATTACAATTTTAATTAATACCATTTTTTTTTTATGTTATGCTACATGGTAAAAAAGTATTTCTTAGATAACCTTAAAAATATATTTGGTAATAGTGATATTATCTAAATTAAAACTAGTAAAAAATGTATTAAATCTGACTAAATCAATCTAACAAATCAGATTAAAGTATAGTGTCATACACTACACACTGTGGTATCATAGCAGTAAAAGAAATAGAAAAGGTAAAATAAATATTGTTTTGATAAATGTATGCTGTATTTTATCAAAACAGCAAGTTATATAACTTCAAATGATGTCATTACAGTGATGCTGTCTTCAATTAAGCCTCATAAGAGATGCAGCATGAAGGGGGACGTTTGTGCTTCAGTGTGTAATTACCAGAGAACAACCCTTGTCTCCTCTGTAATCTCTGTGTTATAATACTAATCTCCAAAGTCATTAACTAATGATGAAGGTCCCTTAAGCCTGGATCCTGGGCTCTCACTTTGTAGTGAGGAGCGTGATCCCTCCCCTCCCACTACCCCTCCTGAGCACGCCAGCCCCCTACTAACCCTTATCTCACACACAAAAGGCTAGTTAGACTATCTTGCCCCTACCAGATCTGTGTAAAACAGCTTCACCCCATTTAAAAACACTTCACATCGCTGATAGCTACCAAACCTAGGGGTCAAAATGCCACAGATAAACGCAGACGTGCATGTAAAAGCACGCCGTGGAACTAGTGAATGGATATTGAACGTGAAATGAGATATCTCAGGCACCGCAGGTGCTGTTCACCTTACATTATGAATAATGTTTTATGTAGTAAAGAAATTACTTAAAAAGATATCATTTTTAAGATGGATTTATGAATGCAAATTCAACAGGTGTGCACAGATTCCATGCAAAACATCTTAATCACATAAAAACCCACTGTATTATATTTTCTAATGATCAAAGCTTGGCTGAAAAACCTGTTGTACACAATCTACTGTCATCTGATTGATACTTCATACTTTTTTTTTTTTCATACTTCATACTTCATACTTTTTTTTGCAAGTAAAAGGCCTTTTAGTATAATTCTAAAAATGTCCAGCTTGAGGTTATGGTATATGTGTCTTTTTGTTGTGCTTTTATATTGTTAGTAATATCTTAAGATGAACACTCACTGGACTGAAGCATCTTAAGTGTTGCTGATAAACCATACTCAAGTCACATTTTATTTTAAGGTCCAATTCTCGCTTTTAACAAACCATTAACTACGATTTGATTTATTTATTTATTTATTATTATTTTTTTTTACCTCAATAAACTAATTTCCTGCTTATTATTAGCTAATAAGATATTTTTAAGGTTTAGGTATTGGGTAGGAATAGACACCCAATATGTTAATAAGCAACTAGTTAACAGTGAGAACTGGTTCCTATACTAAAGTATTACCCCATACTTTGTGTTTTTTTTTTTTTTTTAGAAAAAAATAAATAAAATAATGTTAAAATATGATACATCAGGATTTTGATGAACGTTTATTTATACATTATAATAATAATAATAATAATAATAAATATATATATATATATATATATACAGAAACTTCTAAGCATTTAAATGTCATCTTACTAAGACATTATTAGGAGATATTATTAGGAGAATTTTATACCGTCATATACTGTCATAAATATTGATTTACATTACAAGCTATCAGAATTTCATCTTAATTTCTGGCCATATAAATATCAGCAACTTCACCAAATTGCATTTTTATCTCCGTTTAGGCCTCTACTAAGTAGTCATCAAGTATGAGTGCCATATTCTCACTATATCATATACCATAAGCTATACTATAACAAAACATGCATAAGTATTTACATCAAATGAAATAAGTACAATGTACTTATTGTGTTCATACTGTAATGCAAAACACATACTTTATTTTAAGGTGTCCTTGTTACAGTGTAATTATATATTTAAGTACTGAGTAATTAGTTAAATTTACGTGTATTTACTATATGGTTAGGGTTAGGATATGGTTTGGCTTAAGGTTACTTACATGTAATTATATATAATTAATTGTTATTATAATAGTAAGTACATGTAACGTGTAACATGGACACCTTAAGATAAAATGTTACCCAAAACACTTTTGCTGCTATTGAGGTGGTTTTAGGTCTAAATGTAAAGACATTTATATTAATCATTAATATAAATGTAAATATAATAATTACATTCAATATTATAATAATATAACTGAACAAACGTTTAAAAAATTGATATTTTCCTGTCTGTTATGTCATAAGTGGTTAAAAGGGTTAAACAACTAAAACACATGTCGCAAATGTGAGTGTAGTTCTTTATACAGCCAAAAAAGCTCTAAATACGCAACAATTAGGCACGAGCATATTTTCAGTTGGCGCATCCCTGGATGTTGTAGGGATCTTGGCCAATCAAAGGCTGGGCTAAGACTACGAATGGGCTAGCAGCCTGGCTCAGCCCCAGAAAATGATTGACTGGCTAATGGTGCGAGAGGGCCCTGATTAATGTGGGGCAAGTTGGCAAACCTCCTCCTTTACAGGAGGCATGTGACGGGGTGGCAGGCAGGAGCTGGAATGGCTGCCACCGGAGGCTTCTGACATTTCTCCTCTCAGAACAGACAGCCAGTGATGTGCAACCACCACCGGTCTGGAGCCAAAATAGACACCATTCAGCAGGAGAGAGTGCAGGGTGACACGGCGCCCTGAAACATGCATTTTAAAGGGCTTGTTTGTCAGGCATGTGCAACGAGCAAATGCTTAATGTCAGAGTTTAGATTTCTCGTTTACGTCATGCAATAACAATCCATTAGAGCATTGTATGGTACACACTTCCTAATGACTTGCTGTTGTATATGTGATACGTAATCAGTCTGGTAAGTGTGAATATTGAGCTTGTTTAGCCGACGTTCGGCTGCTATGTGCTGTGTGTGCAGACCCCGGCGCGCTGTGAGGCTCGGGGTTTTGAGGGGCCGTGTCAATTATGCAGCTCCCTCTCGCTCTCCTGTCAGCGCGCCTGTGCTGCAGCCTGCTTCAGCTGCCTTTGATCAGGCCGTCCATATGGGTGAGCAGGCCAGAGCCGAGAGGAGCAGAGCAGGGGCCTCTCCCGCCTGACACAAACACACTCATACGCGAACTGACACTGCTACAGATGCAGTAAATGCCAACCCAATCTCCTTAACAGCCTAACAATGAAGGCAGGCATCAGGAGGGAGGGGGGGAGAGGGGAAAAGTTGTCATTGTGTGTGACAAAGCGAGGGAGGCCCATCAAACAAAACATCCCATCTGGTCACATCGAACTTAGTGGGCAAGCAATAACCTCACAAACCCAGGGCTTTATTGTGGCCTGTGCTCTGAGTATATGATGCCTCGGGAGGCAAAAAGTGCAACTTGCCACTTATTTGCAGGCTGATTGCTTGTCAGGGAATGGCTGCAAGTTTTGGATAATGGAGGCATTCACTAAGTTTTAGTGATTATCACTCTTCTTTGGCTATATGTGTATCAATTCAAAACACTCAAATAAATAATAATAATAATAATTGTAATAATAGTAATATAAAGTAATGACAAAGATAGATCTAATCTTACATTTTAATTAATGACATTAAATGAATGTTTTGGATTTTCTATAGCCAGTTATCGAACAACACTTCAGATTCGAACCCAAGGTTAGCTACACCTGAAGTGCACATTATTTATAATTTTAAATTAATTAATATAAGTATAACGGTTTATTTCACAATGTGTTTTTGGAGGAATCATAATCACAAAATGATAATGATGCATCTGCTGCTCCTTGATATTTTTTTTTCTTCCTCATTTTACAAAAGATTATTGAGGCTGAGGTAACATTAACAATGAGTGTTTTTAGTGCATTTGTATTAATCTATTAATTTTTTAAATACGTAATACACATTTTTAACATTCAGTTAAGTTTTGTGTATTAGTACATAAAAGGTAGCATTAACTAAGTAGATAATTAATATTAACAGTATGTAGGAATTAATGGGGGAGTTTTCCCTGAACAAACCCCTAATCTGCTACTTAATAGTTAGTAAATGAGTTGTTAAGTGTATGTTTGGTGTCAGAATAATGGATCTAAAATATGATAATGCAGAATAAGGCATTAATATGTGTACTAATATGTGTACTTTATAAGTACTAATAAAGAGCTAATATGCTAGTAATATGCACACTAATAAGAAAGTAGTTAATAGTGAGAATTGGTCCTTAAAGTGTTACTAGATTAATAAGTTTAATAAGGGCTGTAAAGCATTTTTTTATTTTTTTTTTTTTGATTGCATTGTTGCACTAGCTATTTTTTAGATATTGAACCCTAATGTAAAGTATGAAATACACATAATCAAACTCATTTTGACCGCTCAAACAATGCATTATATTGCAGGATTTATTTTTTTACCTTTTTTAATAAAATATAGAGACTGGGCTTCTTATACCCCATAGTCTTCTATAACCATATAATTGATTCAGAAATAACATTTGTCTTCAAATGAAATCATAATAGCAGCGATTTTGCGATGACAAAGGAACAAAAGGGCCAGAGAACTAGAGAACGTCTCACAAAACTGAGGTCAAACATCTTAGGACAGCATTTCCCAGTGTGCCTGACTACAAACTAAATCACTCGAATGAACTCTGTCACAGAATCAGTGGAGATGCCACCGAACCATCAGCGAGGACACAATAAAAGTCACCCGCTGCTCGCGAAAAGCTTTGTCACCACGATGCAGTGTGATGAAATACTTTTCCATGCGTTAGCTGCTCAATTATGAATTATGAGCCAAATCAATTCAGATAGGTTCCAAACTCTGAACCTTCTGCTCGCTTCCATTACTGTTTGTGAGGAATGAAAAATTCATAAGGTGTGTGTTCATTCCATGCAGAAACTCTCACCTATTGTGAAAACACAACTGGCAAACTCCTCCATTTCCAAATTTAAAGATTTCTTGAACAGGAAGTCTAAATCTGTAGCTTAATTCGGTGATGACGCAATTGTCTCTCTACAGACTAATTTAAGCAATGAAACTAATTATCTCTCTTGTGCCTGTAGTGTATCTGCAGTAAAATTAGCAGACTTACTGGAATCCCAGGATGGACAGCTATGTTGCCCTAGAAACAATTTAACATGAAACATTTTGATAAAACATTATTTTGATAAGATGCTGTATTAAACATCTTCAATATATGTCTCTTATATTGCATTGGGATTGACAGTGATGTAATTTTAATGCTTGTATCTGCTGGAGTAATAGTTGGTAACATGCTACTTTTACACCGTAAATTCCTCACGGGAGGAGTGCTGAATCGATGGCAGCTGTCTGAAGGACAGCATTTTTTTTCTGTGTCTAGTCTGGTCCAATGAACAAGATTCTGCCACAGAATCTCTCACTTACACAACCGTAAGTGCTGTTTGTTGTCAAAAAATCCTCTCCTCCGTGTCTCAGATGAAATATTCAACACGCCTCCATTTCACTCTCACTGCTAGTACAGCTGTTGTAAATGAACCTGAACACAAGACATTTAAATAAAAAATGTATATTTACTAACATCATGATGTTCAGTTAGATACATAATAGCCTTTTGCTCCTGGAGACCGTCACACATTAACAGTTGTTGTACCCTACACAAAACCAGATCTATTGTAGATCGATACAAAATAACATTGCCAAACATCGTGTGCCTGTTGCTGTGTTCTGTGTCTTCTTTTTGAGGAAATAGTTTTTTCCAACCTTGTCTTGTGGTGAACTAAAAATAATTGATAAGAGTTAACCAGATATGACTTTTACTGCCAATGAAAAAAATCAACAGACCTACTATACCAATAAAATTTCAAATGAGTAAATTTTGCAATTATTCTGACTTAAACAAGCTTTCCCAAACCCAAATAAGATTTAATTTCCTTTTTATACATGGAAGAAAGAAAAAGCAAGCAATAATAAATTATGACAGAATTTTCAGTTTTGATTTTTATATAAAACATATTGTGCTTGCACAGAGCACTATATGTGTAGCTAGCTGAGCTGATGCCTATGCAGAGTGTTCCAAATCAGGCAGTTATGAAACTAAATGAGGTTTAGGATGCTGCAAAATAGACATTTTGGACCAGTCTGCTGGCAAACAGGCCTTTGAATGGAAATATTTAGTGTTCGCACTGTGTTCCTTCCATTTGTCTTATCACTTCAGCAGGAACTGCTGCCTTTTTATTTTACTAGTCATTATTTTATTTTACTTGTCATTTTGTTTGCACTGATGAAGCTCTATCTAAAAATATTACATATAGCTGGCTATGTGATCTCAAAACTGTCCAGATCACTGGTATAACTACAGTCTTCATCTCATGTGAGTGTACATAATTTCAACCCTGAAAAGCCTATAAAATAATAGCCATAATAGACTAATAAATGAAACATTTGATGAAATAAATGAAACATATTTATAAAAAATTGGCTTAAATACAGTATGGTTTTATGGCTCAGTATAGTGAGAACACTATAGTGAGAACACTATTTTTTCTGAGGCCCAAACCAAGTGAAAATATGGACTTTGGTGAAATTACTGCAGTGTGTATATAGCCAAAAAATAAGATAAAATTCTGATAGTAAATACAGATAGCATAACAGACTGCTTACAAAAATGTATATACTTATCACTCTATATCACCCAATAATATGTCTTAGTATGACATTTAAGTGCTTTGTTTTTTAATCAGAGCACCTTTGCTTTTATTGTGGGTGGCCAATATAATGCACTGCAATACAATGATAATTGAGAGATTATTCAAAAGCCTGATGTAGTATATTATACTTTAACATTATTTTTCTAAAAATGGATTATCAAGTAAATCTAAATACCTTAGGTCCAGAAAGTGTTGATCTTGAAATATTACTAACAATATAAAAGTAACTTTGACTTTAAAACAGTTTGTGCTTTTACATAATAATAATAATAATAATAATAATAATAATAATAATAATAATAATAATAATAATACATTTACAGGAAAATACATGCGTACCATGACCTGAAGGGGGCATTTTTGGAATTATACTAAATGCATTTTATTTCTAAAAAAGTATAAACTATCAATCAGACGACAGAAAGTATTTAGTGTATAACATTTTTTTTTTCTTTCTTTTCTTTCTCAGATATTTTGATCTTGTTAATAATATAGAGGCCTTAGAAAATAGGGTGTCATTATACAGTAGACTTTAGAGGGGAAAACGGAATTGTAAAGAGTCTTCTTCTAAAATCTTTCACCATAAAAAGAAAAGAAAAAAAATGTATTCAGAGTATATCTTATCAAATGGATACATTTAATGGGAATAAGCTGTTTGTGTTGTTAGCATCATGTGCAACTGTTTTATCTATAAGGACAAACTTTTGGCTCCTTTCCATGCATTTATAATAGAAACTGAAGCATTTAAGCTTGAAAAAAGATGCAATAGCACTGACAAGTATTATAAAGCTAGCTGATACAACTTGTGCACTTTATTTTAAGACTTATAAAGCCATGGCTTAAACAGAATTTAACTGCTGTGACAGGTTCATTGAGTAACAGACATCCTTGTTTAATTTATAAGGACTACTTTTGAGATATTTTTATAGTACTTTTAGTTATTTTGTCATTTCTCATTCACTGCCTTATATTAGAAAGAATGGCCAGGATTCATCTTCTGTGTTCCACGGTAGAAAGAGAAAGTGATATAGGTTTGGAATGACATGAGGGTGAGTAAATGGTGAGAGATTTTTCATTTTGGGTGAACTACTCCTTTAATATTTAACCACACTCCTGAAACATGAGAGGACAGAGAAAGTTGCCTGATACAAAATGCCTTTTACTTTCATCGAAAGTACATTTTTATTACAAAATTGTTTCAAACACATAAAACAGAACAAAATGTGATATTTGACGTTTGGGAAAAATGGTGCCATTATCATTAAAGTGAAAGTGCTGTGGGTAGAGACACCACAATGAGAGGCGCTGTAACTGTGAGCTTCAGACAAACAGAGGAATCCGCCATAGTCACACAGAGTTCATTCTGACATCAGGGAAATATGGAAATCTGAAAAGGCAAAAGCAAGAAAAAAAAACTGTGTCTGATGGAAAACTATCTGAAAGAGTCAGAAATGTCAAAATCCACTAAAACCAGCAAGTCTTGTGTCGGTCTCAGATACCTCCTGCTCGAAGCGAGAGAGCAAGAAATAAAGGGAAAGAGAGCGCAAAGAGAGGCCTGTGTGTTTGCTAAAAAGCAAAGGCGTTTACGGCTTTTCTCCGTCAAGACGCGCTCATTCCTCTGTGTGCGCGAGTCAGGGTTTAGAGGATCAGAGATCTCAGGATAATGAACGCGGGAGTCTCTTGCAGGCACCATTGTTCTAGCCGAGAGAAGAAGTTGCTTGCATCACCCATCACTTGTACTAATTGAAACAATTTTCGCTGGCAGTGCCTCTTCTCCTCACCCCTCCCTTTCCATCCACCCAGACAAACGTGATAGTGTGTAGTGCTGGGGGGCTGAAGAGAAAGAATCTGACTTCCAGACTGATCTCTGACTAAAGTATGAAGGGTAAAGGCAGAATTACTAAAGGTTTTGGCTGGTTAGCATGGTGTAGTTAACCCCTGCTGGTAGCTGCTGTAACTACACCATTCAAATGGCAAAAAAGTATCTGATGTAAGAGATGATGTACACTATAATTTGTTAACATGATACCCCCCTGACGACTGAAACAAAAGTCCCACAGTGTCATGTTGCTGTCTTTATTATTTAATACAATAATTATTATTAGAATTCATTCAGTTATTCATGGAGTTATATGTAAGCATTTTCTAGTTTATATGTAGATTTCTTCATTATTCATCAACCCATAGGCCAAAAAAAAAATTAATAAATAAAATCCTGAAATTGCGAAACTGTAATGTGTCTTTTTAATAGATTCTGTCACCTGACTTTAAAAAAAATAAAATAAAAAAATGCATTTCTGCATATGAAATTTTGGTAAAGCTTTGCAATAAGGTTCATTAGTTCACTACATAAGTTAACATAAACTAGAATGAACAATACTTCTACAGTATTTATTAATCTTAGTTAATGTTAATTTTAGCATTTACTATTGCATTGTTAAAATCAGAAGTTGTATTTGTTACCATTAGTTAATGCTTTGTGAGCTAACTAACATGAACAAACAATGAACGACTATATTTTTAACTTTTTTGAGTTAACAAAGATTAATTGATAGTGTAATAAATGCATTTTTCATTGTTCATTCATGTTAGTTAATACATTAACTAAAGTTAACAAATGACACCTAATAGTAAAGTGTTACCGAAATTTTACGTAGAATATAAGTACAATATTTGGTTGTATTTTAAAAAAATGTATAATTTATGTTAGATGTATTTATTAATATATAAATATTCAGCAGAAATCGGATGACAGTTTTCCCTGTTGGAGCAAGATGGCCCCTTTCATGACTTTCAATTTTGTGCTATAACTTTGTTAACTGAAATTATTTGTCTTAATAATATTTTGATGATGCTTTGCCATCCTATGCATCAAGGTTTGAAGTAAATGGCTTGAAGAAGAAAAAAAAACACTTTCCTTTAGTGAAAGTCATGACTTACAAACGTATATTCATAATTTTCTAATGTGTCATATGCAAAAACTCAAACAGTTCTTAGATTGTATCTGTGTAACCAGAATATGACATTCCCCCATTACATTACTTTTTTTGTTTGTTTGTTTTGTAATAAATTAACAATGTAATAAGCAAAATTAATAATAATTACTACAATAAGAGCAATAATGAACTTGGTTTTTGTCATAATATCGCAGCCGTGGCCTGTAATACGTTTCTGTTTTATAATTTATATACTTTATGTAGGCTATTTTACATTATGCAGTTGTGTAAATGCATGTATGTGACTTTAAGCAGTGTAAATAGTCTAAATAAACTTAAATGCTATGTCAGATGCATCTTCTGTTCCACCTTTGATTTCTGTTGATGCTGATAAAAATGTTAATGGTAACTGCCTATAGCATTCTGTTTGACATAAAAGACAACGCAGATACTTTTAATAAAATAATAATAATAAAAACACTCTTGTAAAAGTATAAGTGCCCCTAGAAGAGGGGCAAATATTGCCCCTTAATGGAAAAGGTAATTTCTAAACTTGCTATACATTCTCATCTATACTGTATATTTTACAGTTTAGGAGTAAAAGCATGCGATTATGTCACAGTGTATGCAAGGAGTAAATAAAGCGAGAAGATGATCCAAGAAGAATGCAATCTCACACAAACATAACAGTAGCAAAGACAATAAACAACAAGGAACTGAATGCACACAAGCAATATATACACTGGGGATAAAAGGAGAACTAAACAAGAAAAACATGAGGGCAATCAGTGATAGAATCAACAGGAAATCAGAATCAACAGGAAATTAACTGTAAGAAATGTGAACACGATACAAAAGTAACATATTCTAACTTAAAAGAGAAAAAAACGTAAGTTCCTAAAAGGGCATCGTTTTTTAATTGTATGTTTTAACTATTGACGTTTTTGGGGTGGCATGTACTAGCAACAGCCATTGAGATGAATGGGAATGCTAATATTAATAGATAACCACCAGGTATTATAGACTTCTTTGACATTTACCAGAAGGCAGCCAACAGTTTCTTTTCACGCCCTTGTTAGTGATTTTGGTCTAGGACTCTTTGAGAAAGTAAGGGCGGAAGAGAAAGAGAGAGATCAGTGCTAACCTTGAAAGATTGAAAGATTCCCTGACTCTATGATGTTCTATAAAAAAAGTTGTGTGTGTTCTACTATCCCGTCATTTAAGTCAAAAGCTGCTGATTTGATCAACAGAACAATGACTTAATGTAGCATATCTCCACCCCTACCCCATGGGCAACAACGTTATGTGAAAAGACTTAAAAATGAAAGTTAAATCAAGAAGGCCATGGACTCTGGATTACCAATGACATAACAAGAACTGTATGTCAGCAGCATGACACCTCGTTTTTGCCCACTATTGTCTGTTTAGCCCAAACACCAGCCCTCCATCTACAGAGAGGATCACAAAGAGGCGGGAAAAACACAACTGTCAGGCTTAGGCGACAAAGCCTTTTACCGTCGTGCCTATTCCTTAAAAACCAGACTTTAGGAGGTAAGAAACGAGGAAAGTGAAAGAAAAGAAATGAGTGCGAGAGAGGAGAAAACAGAGAGAGGCAGAGGCTCACACACGGACAGCTTACAGGGGATACAAACCCAAAGATTATGTTAATCTTCCCCCCTTTGTCCCTCACGAAATGTTTTCATACTACGCCTTTTATCTGTGGAGGAAGGGATGTGAACCTCTTCAGTGGGTGACAGTGGGCACTTTCTGTGTGGTTTCTGGGTAATTAGCACCAGTAGCAGACCCTTTCTTTTGCTCTGCTCAAGCTTATGGTCTTCTTAGGGCCAGCAACAGAGGATTTAGCCCCTCAACCCTTCAGTGGGAGTTTGGGTAGCGATTCCCAGCCTGGGTCCAGTCACACCAACCATCTGTTAGCACTAGCAGGATCAAAACCCTTCAAAGCTCTCGCCAGTTCTGACAATGAAATGGACAGCTTAAGTGTAAACAGGTGACTGAAGAGGTGGCACCCCCGCTGAAATTTTACTCCTAGAAAGTCAGGATTTGTACAAAGTATATGGGTGCTGGATGTTAGTTATAAAATTATGGTTTTGCATTGATATGATATGCTACGAGTATCATATATCAGAATGACAAACCTTTTACGGTCTGTTTTTAAGAATCATCCGCCATTGCTAATTCTGCATGCCTGTAAATGTGGCGGGTGCTCTGACCCTAATAATTTTTCCCAGGGTGAGGCTCTCGAGGAGAAACTGACCACCACCGCTGCTCACAGAAAGCTAAATGCCAGCAATAGCGGCAATCCCACATCAGACACGCACCCCCCAGCTTACACCCATCATGGTATCCAGGGCCTTTCAGCCCGAGGTCAGAGGTGCTCCTCAGATAAAGGGGCATACAAGAAGATCACTAGGGCCTAACCCTCTGACTCAAATCAGAGAAGAAGAAAAGAGTGAAAATGATACATTTCTCAGGCACAATGTGAGCTCTAAAGGTTCTTCTTCAGGAGTTCATATTGTCTACTTCTGCCTCTTTTGATGTTTTCTCTTTGGCTTAATGTTATTTCAACGATGGCTCTTCTCTTCTCTGCTCTCCAAAGGCTGAAGCCCATTTTTTGGGCCTGAGCTGTTTCTGATTGTCTCTGTCACGGGTGCTTTGTCTTACACAGGGCTTCCAGCAGCAGTGTTAAAGCAGAGGGTGGGGGCTGCATCAAAGCCAGAGTGAGATGGACTCAACACCAGTGGATTAAGTTCTTCTGCATGATAAAGTAGCTACCTAGGGGTGGTATTAATATGTGAAAGAATGTTATTGAGAGGGAATAAAGTGTTAAAAAAGCCCTGTCATTCTCTTCGTAATGTCTTAATCCTGCAGCCAACACAGAGGCCATGGGCCGGAGTTTGCGCTAATCACGCCAATGCCCATCTGTATTCCCTGTCCTTTAAGCTATTTAAACTCTGCCTGGATTCAATTATTAGCCCTGAGAGAGCAAGATGGCATATTAAGTTATGTGAAAAGGGATTCGGTGGGGACGCAAAGAAATCCCCGCTTTAAAGCGCAGAGGCGTCAGCGCCACCAACTTAAGTTGAGCTAAACTGATTAAACACAGAGTCTATGGCTCTGAAAAATCACGTGAAAATGAGCTAAAGAAAGGAAGAGTCTCACTGACAAAGCATCATCTAAACTGCTAATCAAGCAGGATCTGGGGGATCTATGGCCTGTCAATTATATCTTCACACATCCCACGGTGTGTCATTCAAGGACTGAAACTGCCGGGGATAAACTGCATCTTAGATATTTCCACTTTGACTTGTTTCATTCCCGTATTATTGGACGCCAACACGCTTCACTTAGAGCTTGCTAATGGTGCCACAATTACACATAAGGTTACTTCAAGAGGTGAGCTATAACATAATCCATTAGACTTCTTCACACGTACTAGAACATTTGCATGGTAAACGCATTAAATGGGCTGATTGCTTGGCAAATGTTTATTAATTAGTCACTTTCTCATTCTAGAAGAAGCAGAGAGACAGACCCGCGGGCATATTTTTTTCCCCCTCATTGCTGTCTTGCATGTTGTTCTGCTCTGTGATCAGCAGTTGAATCCTGACAGTGTGTAGCATAAATGTCCATGGAGTGTAATGCAATTGAGGTATAAGGCGTTTTTTTCTGGTCATTGGACATGACACTCATCTTCACTTCATACCACCTCCTGCACTGAAGCCGAGAATGGTTCCATGAATCAGGCCTGAAACAACTGAGCACATACCTCTCCATTTTACTGCTTATTTCAAATGTTCAAAAATGTTTGGTGCTCTGAGCGCTACCTTTGTATAAATTTCCCTAACTGATCAAATTCATCGCCTGCTGGCAACTATTTTCAAACAGAGCGTTCATGTAAAACCAAGAAGCAATTTCACATTTGGCAAAGCGCGTGAATGCCATCTCTTTCTGTGCTGCTTCTGTTCCATATGTGGACTAAATGACCGCTCATACTGTCAGTGCACGGTCAGATGAAGACGCAGTGGTGTCAAGTCCTCAGAATGCATCTATATCACATTTACTTGCTGTAAAACGAGCATTTAGTCCTAAGAGGATGGAATGTACACTTGAAGTGACATGTAAATTGGCGCATTTGTGCAGCAGCTTGGATCATCGCTGACCTTCACAGGCCTTTATGGCTCTGTAATGGCACATGTGCATTGTGTTGAGAATAGGTAATGAGAATTCTGAGCCAGTCAGCCAGTCAGCCAGTCTAAAATTGTGCTGTACTAAAGAAAGGATAACATTACAGGGCCGTCTACTTTATTTGTTGGGTATGGCAAATAATGTGAATTTAATTTTTTGTTTATTATTTTTCAAATAAGTAAGTAAATATATAAATACCATATACTACTACTACTACTTACACTACTGGTTAAAAGGAAAACACACACACACACACACACACACACACACACACAAAACAAAACCCTGACATACTGTAAATGCATAAAGAAGAAAAAAATTAAATGTAATGGGGTAAAATAAGTAATGAGTATATAATAAATATGAAATTAATATCACAAATATTATAATGTACTTGTTTATAGTTCAAATGTAGTTCAAAGTTTGTTATTAAAGATAACGTCTATTTGAACATTTGCATTTGTCTGCGGCCCTTCTGCACTCATGAACCCACATGAGACCACCTCACCTCGGATTCTGGAATTTACTGCTGGCTCTGATATCTCTGTAGTGGTTGCACATGAAGTATAATTTGTTATGGGTAAATCTAAAGGTAGCCTTTGGTCTCATTAATGTATTATTTGTTCCAGAAAAGACAGTTCTATAGCAAAGTCATGTTTATGTAAATTCAGTGCTGTATATCAGAGTGCTGCCTGTGTATATGTGACTGATTTTATGATGGTTGTTGTTTATTAAATATTGTTATTCAATATTGCTTCATTAAAAATTAGTAATGGAGGCTTGGTCTCAGCTGTTAAACTGTATAAAACTTGTGGCGGAAGGAAGTAATTCTGCACAAAAGAGGGCTTTTAAAGACACTCCGTTCTTATTTTGTTCATGTATTTACACACTCGTGCCACCAAACTGTTGTATAAACGCAATATCACACTCGTAGACGTGAGATGTGGCTGTATATCAGCACACTGCGATTACCTACAGCAGTGCCAATATACAACTATATCTCATGTCTACGAGTGTGATATTGCTCATATATATATATATATATATATACACACACACACACACACACACACACACACAGAGAAACACATTTGTGAACCTGGACCACAAAACCAGTCATATGGGTCTTTTTTTTTTTTTTTTTTTACATTCAAATTTATACATTTATAGAATGAATAAGCTTTCCGTTAACTATATAAAACTATACCAGAAATCAAGTCATCAACAACCTGTGCTGGTGCTCAACCAAGGTCATCAGGTGTTATTCATGAAACCCTTTAGCCATAAAAATAGATATTAAAAATATATATTTTTTTCTCTTTTACATTGATGCACATTTGTGCCACATAGCTTGCAGAAACACTGGAACTACTGAAATACATGCTAGCCCAGAGGTGCAGCATACCTCTGTGACCTTAGTGACATGCAGTGGCAGAAAAGCGTGTTTTCCTCTCCTCTGGCGCGGTCGCAGAAAAACACTTCCCCTCCTAAACAGGCTGGGCATAGCAGTCATGGCAGAGCACACATCCACCAGGGAGCACACTGCAGCTGACACGCTGTATGAGGGCATTAACCTGGAGACAGGATGAGCGAGAGAACAGTGACGGTGAATGCATTCAGATTAAAGAAAGGAGGACGCCATTGTCACTGTGTGTTTGTGACTGCAGCGGGCAGAGCAATCACATGACCTTGCTGGCACAGAAAGGTTTAGGCAACAGAGCCACACAGTAAACGAGAGCGATGTTATGAGTAAATAAGTTCAAGACATTCTCAATTAAAGGGATAGTTTATCCCAAAATTAAATTTCTGTTATCAGTGTAATTCCAAATGTATATCTCTGAAAAATTACTGCCCTAGTTCACTTTGGCATATTTATGAGTTCATGAGACAAGTAGTGATGTTTGATTCATCTTAAAGAATCAGTTGTTCCAGGTCTGAATGATTTGTTTATCCACAGGCGGATTCATTTCTACTCATTGATTCAGTTAACAGTTTACTATATAGTTCACCAAAAAAAATTACAATTCTGTCAATACGATTTACATTCATTCATCCTTATTTTCTTGCAAACCCATAAGACCTGTGTTCATTTTCGGAACACAAATTAAGATATTTTTGATTAAATCAGAGAGGTTTCTGTCCCTACATAGACAGCAGTAGTAAGGACATCATTAAAATAGTCCATGTGACATCAGCAATTCAACCGCAGTGTTATGAAGCTATGAGAATACTTTTTGTGTGCAAAGAAAACAAAAACAACGACTTTATTCAACAATGTCTTCTCTTTTGCATCAGCCTCCGCCGCCATTCGTGAGAGTATTACAACATAGTACCTAGCTGGCATTGATTCCCAGTTCGGAACAACATGACGGTGAGTAATTTTCATTTGTGGGTAAAATTAATTACATTTTCAGCATCATAATATTCTTCCAAAACTTTGCATGTTCTACTATAGAAAGAAAGTCACACAGGCTTGGAACAAGTGAGATGATAGATTGTTATTTTTATTTAAGCAATAATATGCAAATAAACACTTTACAAAAACTCTCTCAGACCTGTATCCAGACATTCTGGATACCAGTATTGTGCAAAATATTATTAAAAACAAATCCAGTAGTTCTGAATATTTGAATTTCATTTGCCAAAATGATCTGTGTATTTATGACTGTGCACACTGTTTTACATAAATGTATATACAAATATGTCATGTCCTAGTGAACGTTCCCTGGGGATCAATAAAGTATATGGGTGTTTCTTAAACTGTACATCACAATGAAGAAATAAAACCTTATGTTTCCCCAGTTTAGAAACATATCTGAAAAGCTCCTCTGGAGTGATTAGATCTTGTTCATCTTGCGGCCTGTGTAATGACAGGCCCCAAGAGTATCTGAATAACGGTCGGATTGCACTTATTCTAATGCTCATTCCACCCCAGACACGCCATTGCCTTCCATTACAGCTTTGCGTGGCCAGGGGCATCTCTTTACAACACTTGGCAAAATATGGATCGCTCATTACCCCCAAGTATAGAACAAAGCGCGAATGTGGGCCCTGTCACATTCAGGAGAAGAAAAACAGTTATGTGTTTCTCACACAGGAACACTGTGAGTGTTCCTCTAAGAAGAGCCCCATAATGTGATAGGAAATAATAACATCAGGCAGAGGAAGATAGAATGGGGGATAGAGGATGAAAGACTGGAAGAAATGACCTCAGGACAATCAGGATAAAGAAGGAAATGCACATTCCTAACTGACCACTCATTCTCCATCAGAGTCATATTTTTTCCACTTCATGCTTGGATTCCCCATAAAGCACTCTCTCTCTCTGTAAACAAAACACACATTTGCACAGAAAATTACAAATGCAACGAGAAGGCAGCTTTACACTTAATGCTTCGGACACTGGAGCTCCTCCAAATTGTAGAAAAGCAAGCTGCCTTATACAGTACGTGCTTACAAAAAGAATGAACTTCAGCATGGGTAAGCGTTTTCATTTGAGGGGGAGGCAGAGTCCAGATCGGTCTTGACATATTCAGCATCGTACGTTTGTAGGACAGCAATACTGCAGACAGATGTGGATACGCTCGGAGACAAGCACTAAAGAGCATTAAACTAATCCAGTTTGGGACTCTTCCCAGGGGTGTCACAAGCGCCGTTCTGGAATCAAACGTTTACAGCTTCTTCAGATTTTGAAGTTTATAGGGTTTAATGTAACCTCCTTACGGAGGAGAAAGAAACTCGTCTGGAACACATGGAGCTACAATAGCAGCAAATCGCATCTGACACATATATCTCTTGTATGTGTTTATAAATGGCTTAATAAGTGCTCTTCACCCTCCTGCCTATACATACAGAAGAATGTGAGAACACATTCTCCTTTTAGGCACTATAAAACACTGGTAAACATCAGCAAAGTTGCACGTTTATCTCATACATTTGTGGAATTATCTTTACGTTTACATGTATCCAATGTTGAGATCTACAGTTTCCACACCAAAGTTAAAACTCTTCAGAGAGATCCAAGTGTATTACAGATGCTCAGACCTTCATGATGTCCTTGCACTGGTCAGCAGGGTGAATGAAGAAAAGGTCACTTATCTTATTAATGTTACTTCAGTTAAAGGTAATTGCAGAGACTCCACACCTAAAACAATCCCTCCGTTTCTTCTCAATAAGGATACTTGCAGTGAAAGTTCACTCTCATTATCTTACACAGGAAAGCAAACTGTGTGACAGGACTGGGCATAATTATTACATACTGACATATGCTAATAAGATGCTGAAACCAAAGTAACACTTCATCTGGAATGGTTAAATTATATCATCTCAGCGCAAACTCCATCACAGCGAGGACAACTGAACACTGTAAAAACACACCTCAAATTATTAATAAGGTCACCTCATCATTTAGTGCATGATAGCAAAAACCTGAGGGTCTGAAATACAAAAGTAGTATTCTGAACATCTAAAACAACTTTCAACTGTTGCAGTGGGTAATATTTGCAGGTGTCACATGACAAAAAAGAGCCCTTGCATTTAGATCTAGCTCATCATCAGCTCATTACAGTAATGCTTGTCATATGAAACTGTTAAACTGAAGCATATTTCCATACAGACGCTCATTCAAACAGATGAACCTCCAAGCACTTTGCATTCCTTGCAATCCTGGCCTGGCTTGGTCATCTCCGCACGCCATCCATGCTCATAACCCATTTGCGAACGCTAATATCAGCCAGGGGACAAAGGCGGGGGGTGCATGTGTGCGAGTCGTTAATGAAAGCAGCAGATCTGTCCACATCGTTAATGATCAGGCTAATTGAATCCCTCTAATTAGCCGTGTACACGCCTGGTGGATCAGCTTGTAGCTTTTACATACATGACAAGGGAAGGGAAAGTACTGAGCTGGTGCTTTCAAACCACGAGACGTCTTGAAGTGCAAAACATCACTTCCCACCCCACGACCCCCACTCCCATTCTTCGGCCCCCACGGGCTCCTCCGCTGCTGTTTGCGGTGGCCGATATAGGTTAAAGCAAACTCTCATGCTCCGTGAGAGGGAGCAGGCCGTGTAATTTAAATTCTGATGACATTTACTGTCAGGCAGTATTAGTGCACTGGCATCCTCCTCTGCCTGGGCATGAATCTTACTCAGCACCAGCAGGCCGCGGGGGCCGAAGAAAGACTCTCTCTCTCTCCTTTTCTCTTTCTCTCTCTCTTTCTCTACTGTAATTGTCCCAAGGACCCCCGTCAGTCTCTGGCAAAGAATCCTAGCCTTTTTGCCCTCCCCCTCCCACATCTAATAGGCCCGAATTGGAGATCTGCGCTGTTTATTGCCTGGTGGAATGTCACATATACGGGTCATGCATGGTGATTGGGCAGACACCTTCAAACTGCATTCTAGAAGATGTGCCCTCTTGTTTACTCTCCGCCAATGTAACGTCGCTTCACAAACACTTTTTGAACGATTTGAAATTAGTCTGATAGCAGACATCACCTCTGCATGACTGAAACATTTGGCAGCCTAAATTTAGAAACTAAACAAAATGCGCTGTATGTGTGCATCTCTAATTGTGTGAGTGCCTCTGCTGTGTGTGAGGATGTTTGCAGTTGTATCTCTTGAGATAAATACATTAGACAAGGTCTGAGCTTCCAGCAATGACGCGACCTTGAGTGAGTAATGCAAAAGCAATAATCAGACAGGGCCACAGGCCTATGACCTCAGGATTAATGGAGACCCTTTTAAAATGTAAAAGAGAAAAATTACTTAACTGCATATGCTAGAGATTGGCAAATTAGAGGGCTGTACTGGAATGTGTCATTGTGTTCACAACTGAATCATTTAAAATTTTGTATAATTTGTGTACAGTGTATAATCACAGATCATACTGCCAAACCCTCATTTATTTTCATATTTTTATCATTTCAACTGTTATACATATGTAATAAACATGTAATAACATATGTAAGTGTCACATTTCACACCGGGCAGGCCAAAACGCAGTCAGATGAAAAGTGCGATCTTTAAAATTAATATAAGAGATGAGGAAGTCGAGAGTCTTTCATTTGTCTCATCTCTCATGTTTGTCAGCAGAATCGGGCGGTAAACGGGGATTTAAGTGGAGTATAACGGAGCCTTTAACTGACAGCTCTGGAGCACTGACAGGTCCTTGGGAAATTAACAAAGACTGCATGGAGCACATGTCATATATCATAGACTCACCACATACCCTCAACACTACCTGCAAGCTATGATTCTGTACTTTTCTCTCCCTCCACACTCAATAAAAGCATGTGGGGGTGGAGGATGTGTTGTGAGCTGCAAGCCTAACAGCACAACATTTAGCCTGTTTTTCGCTGTCATGTTAAAATATACACGCAAGTGCAATCTACATTAAGGAATTTAAGTTCTATTTCCATATTCCCAGACCAACTACCCAACAGCACTCTGTGTACACAGGGCAGAAGGAGCTGTGTGGTTCTGGTGACACATCTACAAACTAAACCATCTGCTATACACACAGCTGCTGCCAATTTTAGGAATTGTGGGGTAAATAAATATGCAGAGAGTAAAACAAAACAATAACAGACAAGCAGCTAAACACCAATTCAATTAACACATTTATGACGTCTAATGGTGCATAATAAAACTGTTGGGCTGGACTATAGGACTATAATATGTGTAGATCAGTTCAATATGGACTTTCACTGGAGAGACACAGAGAGAGAATACAAAGCAGATATGGATCCTTACCAAAACAGACTCAGTGATCATAGCCTAGCCATAGAACAAGACAGACATGGACAAACATGGAAGAAAATCTATTTATTTATTTATAATGTTTTACTATTTGTAACTTTAATATTAATTATTTTTGTATATTTATATTTTTGTGTGTACACACACATGTATTTACCTTCATTATTATTACTATTATTATTTATTTTATTTTTCATAAATTCACAACGTTAAACATTTTCTTTTCTTGTTTTTTGTCCATTCCAAACACAAATGCTTTCTCATTTAAACCCACTAACTGATCCAGATTGCTCTTAGATTGGTTTCGTTTTGGTTTGTAAGGAGCACAAACAGATTAGAGCAAACTAAGCTTGTGATCTGTTTTTAAAAGGTGGCCACTGCTCAAAAGATCTGAGGATTTTACGGAGAACTCTGAGAAAGACACAATCCCCAAACAATGAAATGGAATTGAAGGCTGAGTCAAGCTGCATTCCATAGTTTAAACAAAATATATAGGCATAATGTTTAGCATTTGGGTAAAATATATAATTACAACACATATTATTCAAATTATATATATATATAATTTAAATTTAAATATATATATAACATAATTGTCAAATGAATTACAAAGAACACTGTAAAAAAAAAAATCTGGCTGTAGAAACTGCCATGTCCGGTTACATTTATCAAGGCTCAAAAGAAAAGCAGAAGTCTGATTATTGCTCCCTCTCCCCTTTTTCCTTTCCTTATTCACACTGCTCACACTGAATGGAAGGAGAAACTATTTTTTCTCTTAATTAAAAGTTGGTGAGGGCATCATGATGAGCACATGACAGAAAGCCATTATTTCCTGAATTTTAATCTGGTCCTGGTCATTCAGGGAAAGTAGACCCATGCTGACTTCCTCTTTAAGTGTCGCCGCTGCTGACCAGTATGATGATTTCTCCTCTCCCAGGGTGGTTCTCAAGTAGAAGTGGAGAAAATTGGCAGAACTTAAATTGGTGGCATTTTGTGGTCTTTAAAAGAAGGGGGTCTCATTAAAACTAGCCAAGAAAGGCCTTCAAGTTTTTGCTGTCATTAGTTGGCGTAACTGTGGATAAGAGGAACTACAATTATGGATGCGGGTAAATCTTGTTGTCAATTTGTGGCTGATGAGGTAACACCTCTGACTCTGGCCCCTGAGTTAAATCTGCCCTCGCCGGGCCTTCCACACTCTAATGACTGGCATCTCACATATGTATAACACATCCTGTAAAGGCTACACATTTGAATTTTGCATAATTACAGAAATGCTTTAAATAATTTCTCATGTTATATATTTCAGTAGGTTTAAAAAACAGTGTGGGTTGTTTAAGACATTTGATTGGATCTACAAATGACTAATGTAATAAAATTAGATTTTCTATCACAAATACAAAAACACCTGTTCATTTTCATGACCATAAATGATCATGAAATAGAGAGTTGGATGCGTAGTTCATTTAAAAATTAGTGAACTATACATTTGCTTAAGTTTACTGGTGATTAATGAAATGACATTCAGTAGTTACTGCAAATTTTTATCAGTTAAGTTTAGTTTACTTGTTGCATTTATCCATTTCAATGTTCATTTATGATTTATTGTCACCATTGTACCATAGTTCGTTGATGTGGAGATTGCCTTCTGATTTAATTGGGTTGTATTATGTGCTTTGTGGCTGGTGTGAGAAGTAATTTTCACACATCGAAAGGTCAACCAGCACGAAAAACAGTCTGTCTAACTTAGACTATTAATATATATTGGACACCCAGCTTACCTTTGGCAGACACATACTCACATTAACATAGTTCACATAGAGAAGTAATATAATGAGCCACTTATAAAACTATAACTCCTCCTATAAAAGTTGATAGGTCTAGAGATAGACTTAATGGAAAGCGAATAAGGTCTATTGTCTGGATTTCTTTTTGGCCCCCCAAGTGACCGGGTGATTAGTGTGAGTCACTTTTATCCTGGTAGGTCTGTCCACAGCTTTCTGAGTCAATAGAGCGATATCAATGGCTCTGGAGGGAGGAGGCCACACTTCAAGGGGACGTAATACCCATACAAACAGTCGCTGGAGAGAATGCCGTGGGCCGCTCCACAAACACATTCAAGAGGACGAGATGCTTTCAATGAAGAGACAATTGACTTAGTTAACACTACCCAAGAACTGCGCTCTGGCTGGTATACTTCCTTTAATCGGCAGAGCTGTTGTTCGCCTTCTTCGCGCTTTTGCAAAGTCTGAAAAAAAGTCACTTTTCTGTTGAATTAATTTGAAGACATGGCACCAGACTTGCAATTGAAAAATAATAGGAAAAATGTAATAATTCTGCAAAGACATAACACGTTCAAGCACCCTCTAAGAATGTGATCGTGCTGTTTTGTTTTGTTTTTTCATCTGAGAAAACAAAGAATTTGATTTATTTTATCCATTTTCAAAGAGGTATTAAACACAAGCACTTGTGACCAATCAGAATTTCATTTCACAGTGTGTGTGCACTAAGAAGGATTAAACATTTGGGGAAATTACTAAAGTACTGTAGCTGATTCACCATTCAATTTGGACTTTAGAAAATAAAGAAGAAAAAATGAAAGAGAACAAGAAAGCAGGGAGGTGGGTAAAAACAGGTCCAGGCGTAGCAAAAGCCATGGTCAGGGGTTTAAGAAATTAGCAATGCTCAACTGGAACGGAAGTACCGCAACGGGACCTCCACACCAAAGGTCCTCTAATCATATGTAACATCTACCATTGGAACGTAGTGGAAGGAGTTTACAATAAGCTTAACCCCAACTTTTATTTTACGCTCAGCAGGCTCTTCCCTCCATGTTGTGCACTTTGAACACTATTTTGTTATTCTGATTTCACTCAGGCTCCTAATCCACATCTCCCTGTTTCCCAATAAAACGCTGCCGGTCTCAAAGCTTTCAAATTTCACTCTCAACCCCTCATGCAGCCTTAAAGAACTCTCCGGTCCTTCAAACAAATGAGCTCATAGAGGAATGAAAGTTAGCTTTTCATTATTTTACCACCAGGTCCGAGCGTAATTCTCCTTAATAGTAAAACTAGCTTTTCTGTACTTTCATTTTCCATCTTATCCTCCATCTGCAATCACACGTCATGTAGTTGTGGACAGACTGCTTTAATTTGATAGACAGCATACTTACCGTATAGCAAGCCATTTTTGGGCCTGGTGGGCTGGCTGGTGCAGACGTGGGAAGGGACTGGGGGGGCCTGGCCTTGAATTAGTTTGGCTCTGTACATAATTCTCCCTCAATGGGCTGCTCCATTCCACAGAAAGGGCTTGAAAAGGAGACACAGAGTTCGATTGCTCAATATTCATCTACATTTTTCCCCTGGATGGGCACAATATGGCGGGCTTAATTAACTTTTCTCAAAGGTGAAGCAGTGCGCACCATCTGCTGTGAGACAATCACGTTTCTATGCCTCTGCCAATAATCCCGTTACCCCTTTTAAGAACAGGGGAGCGGGGAAAAGTGAAAGAGAGAGTGCAAGAGAGAGATAAACTCAGAAAACAAAACAGTGGGATCTTGAAAATCATGGAGTCATGTGAGACATTTAGCATCCGCTCTGCACGAGAAACACCACCTTCTCCTGAACTCTGTTTTTTCTTTTTTCTTTTTTAACCAAAATCCTGCCTTGGGTCCTAGAGCACTGAAACTGCTGAGTGGTAATTACTGTAAGATGCTCTTTTGCCTGCATAACTTATTTAATTCAGTGTGTGTCTTTGCAAGCCCTGCTTATGAGTTCAGTTGCATGTGTAGGATTTTTACAGAGATGTGGTTTCAGCCTTATTTCCTTATTTTAAGATACTTGATACCTAATATTATATTCAAGAAAGAATATTATCCTTGCATAATTCCTTAATAAATTTCAAGGACCACACAACGCAATCAAGGGCCAAGTGAACTTGCCCCAAAGCGGGGTCATTATTTGATCTTTGTGGATCTTAATCTGATTAAGTCATTGTGGAGGTAAACTTCAGACCCAATCTTGTTAGCAGCTGGCCCAGATGGATTACGAAGGCCAGTGAGCTGGAAAATGAACTGAGCAGTTCAGCTTTGGACTTGCTCTCTTTCAACATCTTCTTGGCCTCTTCTTCTGCGCCTTCTGCTCTCCTTTCTGCTGGCCCTTCAAACGAGATATTATCCCCAGCTTCTGCACTTGCATGAGCCCATGACGCTTTTCTTCTCCTCAATCTATGATGTCTTAGTTAAGCACAGACAATGACAAAGAGAGCCCAGCCCTTTCTCAAAGGTCCGGATTCCAAGACGTTGTTGGCACAATTTGACCGAAACTTGCACCGGTTAACCCTTTAGGCTGGTGGAAGTATGTGGCGAGGATTCGCCCACTCGTTCGTAAACGGACAGAGTTTTTGTCTCTTTCTTTCTTTCTTTTTATTCCCTAAATTATGCAAATGCTTAAGATGTGTGGTCTGGCTGAAGACACTCGCAGTTTTGCTTGTGGTCTTCTTGTGGCATTGAGTGCTTTTACAGTGAATGCACACCACAGTCTAAAGCACAAAAAGTGCCCTTTAAGGCTGAAAAGAGTTCAAAGCATTCAAAAGACAAAGAGGACTAAGCTGGGATTTTTTATGTACACTGAAAAGAAGAATAAGATATAAGTTCTTTATTGCTGCCCGTTATGACACTGGCTCCCAAATCAAAGCATTAAGCTCGAACATAAAGGCTCCTGAAATTTTCTCTTGCGCACCATATGCAAAGAAGAAACAGCGAACGATTTAGACAGGCTGCCATTTTGTTACACGAACTTCTGAATGCTCTTTTTGACACTCCATTGAGGGAACAAGGAATTCAAAAGAGGTTATATTCGATCAGGTTTTCTGCTTCAATAGGTTATAATCAGTGCTAAAGTATTGAGCACAACACAGTGTGGAGAGCCTCTAAGAGCCTTAATCAGGAGGTTTTTCTCACTCTTATCGCCTCCCATACGGGGCTAACCACGCACTGAAGTGCTCCCTTCTATTGATTATCTGGATGGGAATTTAAATATTAATACTCTGGCCAGGCCTGCTAGGCACTCGCTCATCGGTTGTGTTTCATGGCAGAGCACTCATTCCCCAGATTAAAAGCAGTCCTAGGTTTTGCTTTCTTTCAGTCTTTTTTTAAAGAGCAATCCTGATCTCTTTAGAGAGCGGGAGGGAAGAAACTTCAAGGGTGAGCTGTGTGGAGAAATGGGACTCTACAGCAATTTCAAAGGAGAGAACTCTCCTCCAGGCTTGATCTACTAACGATGCAAGAATCACACACTGGTCATTTAGCCACTGCAGAGAAAAAGAGAGAGGGAACACTTGGATTTACCAATCACACCTCCTAAAATAGGGGAAAATGCTTTCGAATCTTCGCTTTGTAATCATTGCATATCTTTTCAGTTGAGTATGCAACAAAATAACACACTAAAATAAAATAGAACTCCAGTTTATAAATCATCCAGTGAACTATAAATCCATGGGTGTATTTGGTTTCTTTCTTCTTTTGCCAGGGAGGGCAGCATTACATGAGCAGTTTGGGTAGATCTGTGCAATAGGAGCCTGCCCCCGTGCAATGCTCTTTTGATTTGTGTGCTTCAGAGACATTAACCCGTGGAGCTTTAGCCAACCAACCCATTGGATTTAAGGGCAGTCTTGCCCCCAGGGTTTGCTTGCACACAACGGGGACAGAAACATGTTTACTTCAACCTTGGTGTGGGACTGCCACTTGGTCATCCCTGGCTCACATACACAAATGCACAAACAGAGAAACGTTCTGGCCCCACTTGACATAAAATAAGCAAGATGCCACAGAGAATGTAGCTCCTGAACCAAACCAACTAACAACAAATTCAAAGATAGATTATAGCTGATAAAAATGTCAGTGTTAATTGACATTGAAATTGAAAATGTTAATGTGAATAAGTAATTACTTTTTGGTAACACTTTAGAATATGGAACACATATTTACTATTAACTAAGAGTTTTTCCTGAACACACTCCTTATTTCCTGCTTATTAATAGTTAGTAAATTAGTTGTTCAGTTGGGTATGGGGTAGGATTAAGGGATCTAAAATATGACCATGCAGAATAAGGCATTAATATGTGCTTTGTAAGAACTAATAAACAGCTAATATGCTATAAATATGCATTCTAATAAGCAACTAGTTAATAGTGAGAATTGGTCCTTAGAAAAAACTGTTACCAACTTTTGTGTGTGTGTTGTTATATGTTATACTATTATGGTATTTCGGTTGCATACCCTCACTTTACCATAAATTATCTTTAACCTTTAACCTAATCTTTAAAAAAAAAATATATATATATATATATATACACACACACACACACACACACACACACACACACACTTTTTAAATAATGATATTTAAATTATTTTTCATGCATATCTGTAAATTACATTTGTGGTCAAACTTAGTGGTTTTAATTCTCACTAGTTGTTAGGTATGATTAAGGGATCTAAAATATGGTCATGCAGTATGAAGCATTTGAATACTAATAAACAGCTAATATGCTAGTAATTTACATGCTAATAAGCAACCAGTTAATAGTGAGAATTGTTTTCTAAACTAAAGTTATTTTTAAATAAATATGGGTTTATTTGTTTATCTGTATTAACAAGTCAAACTCACTGTGAAATGATCAAAATATAAAAAAAACAAAGTATTCCTAACCTTATTGAGGAGATTTGGGCTGAAGTTAGTTTCTAGTTTTGTCATTTTCCACAAACAAGTCCTTTTGGATGGGAAATAAAAATATTATCTTTTTCATCCACAGGAAATGAGAACCTTGCAGATAAAATGTTACAAGAACATAAAGAATCTTAAATGAGGTAATACAGAGATGTTTAAGAAGTTTAAGAAGTTAATCTTCACTCTGTTTTACTAGTGTGTGCAAAGTGCTTCTTCTAAAAGTGAGCAATGTGATTTGTTTCCCAATATCCTTAAAAGACAATCCTGTTGTATTTCAGAAACTCCTCAGTCCCAAAATCAACAAGTGCAAACTTTGTATTACATGAGAACCCACCTCTATCAGAAATGCCAAAATCTGCCCAGCCAAATGTCCAGCATGGGAGAGAGTGACGGCAGAGAGCATTAATGCAGGAACACAGAGGTTATTAGTATCACCGCATGGTGTAGCATAAAGCAATCAGCCTCAGAGTGTGTCTCCCTCATCTTACACCCTGCCTGTTCTCCTCCTGCAGAGCCGCTCAACACACAGACCAGCAGCTAATGATGCTGGACAGAGATGTCAGACTGCAGCAGTCACAGCCTGGCTTGATAATGCTTCTCTCCCTACACCTCCTCATCAGTGACAAGACACAAGATACCAGGGATTTTCAGCTGAGGTGCTTTCTGATGTTTGTTTGTGGTATGATTGCAGGGGGGCGAATAAGGTGTCAAGTATGATTGAAACGGAAGCCAGTTGATTCTATTGGTTCTGACAATAGCACTGAAGTGCTGTGCAGGAAGTAATGCTCAGGTGAGGTACAGCCTTATCTAAACATCCTTTACATTAGTGAAGGAGGAAGGAAGTCTTGCACAAAGTAAAAGAGGTCCATATGTATTTGGTTTCAGCTCTATGACATTCTGACTGTTTCATGTCCACATATAATAGAACAATTGTCCCTCATCATTACACAATCCCAAAGATATATATAAGAATAATAAAAACATAAATGTGACCCTGGACCACAAAACAAGTCTTAAGTAGCACGGGTATGTTTGAAGCGATAACCAAAAATACATGGTATAGGTCAAAATTATTGTTTTTTTTATTGATAAGTAAATACCATGTTCCATGAAGATATTGTGTAAATGTCCTACTTTAAATATATTAATATTTTAAGTTGTTGTATCTTGGCCAAATATTGTCCTATCCTAACAAACCATACATCAATGGAAAGCTTATCTCAAGTTCCAAAATGACCCTTCAAATGACATATGATAGATTTGTTAGAACAATGAAATAGTCAAGGATATAGTGCACAAGTAATTTCAATCACTTTTATTCATTTATGTATAATTTTAGAGGTTTGGCTTCATTCTTCAAAATTTTTGGTTAAAGTTTCCACAGGAAAAAAAAAAAAAGATGCATGATTTTCATTTTGAAGTGAACTGTTTCAAAAGGTTTTGTAATAAAGTTGAGATAACTGATACAAAATGGCCCCACTTTATATTAGTTGGCCTTGTGCTTACATTTAAATAAAATATTGTATACGATGCCATTTATACAGTATTGTGTACATACATATTTTTACATTGTACTTAAAGTTAAGAAAAATGCCTGCATGTAATTGCATCTGTAATTCATTTATGTAATTACATTTATAATTACACTGTTAAATCATCCTTTGCACCTTAATCCACCCTTAAACTGACCCATACCACCAAACCTGTCCTTAACCTAACCCGTATCCCACCTCAATAGCAGCAAAAGTGTATATATATAGCAAAACAGTATAAACACAATAATTACTCTGTACTTATTTTTTGATGTAAGTACATATTTAAGGTCACCTAATTTAAAGTGGGACTCAAAATATTTTTTTTAAATGTACATTACATTTACAAAATGACAAAAATAGGAATGTATAAATGCTGTTTTATGTATTTTAGTATATTCAGTTTTTGAAGTCCCCAACAGCACTTGACATTAGATATCTCTATTGTAATACATACACAGAAAACTCTGAACAACATTTAAACCCTTCTGTCGCTCCGCCCTCGAGACATAGCAATGCACTGACAATGAGACATCACAAGACAAAAACAGACACAAAGAACAACAACATGTCACTGAAACAGAATGTTTTTCCCTCAAATAAATGACATCCAAGTCATTTCCTCTGTGATGTGTGAATGATACTTGCCACCATCCATCAGGAGAAGGACTAACGGAGGCCAGAGAGACGTGCCTCATACAGTGGACACTCCAGGGAGCTCATTATTGAACCTATTAATCTGTTATTTGACCCTGGTGAGAGCACTGGCCAATTTAAAAGGCACCTAAGCTTACTTTCACGAAGGATCAAGAACAAAAACACCTTGTCTCTCTCTAATGCAGCAGAGCTGCTTAAAAATAAAATACCAAGCAAGTGCACAGATAATTGATTGAAAAAATGTAAACTCAAGATTTTGTTGGAGGACCTATGTATGTATGGATTTTACTACAGAGGCTCACAAAAACATGTAATACTACTGGCTTTTTAAAAAAGCAGAATCAAAAATACATAAATAGATAAATGGTGGTGTGTTACAATGTCGTTACAATGTAATTATACTGGTACTGAGCATTTCAAATCAAAGCAATGTACTTAATATTTAATTATGTTATTGTACTATAGTAATTATCACAATAAAATATAATATGCATAACACAGACACTGTAATGAAACATGTGATTAACTACAATATATCAAGATAATTTTGTGAGAACCTAATTAGGACCACCAATATAACAAAGACAGAAAAGGCTGTGTTGAGAATGTGTCATGACTGAAGCAGTTTCACCAACCTCTGCATAAGAGAGCAAGTGAGTACTAGAGGACTTTCAATTCTTCCTTTCAGCAGGTGTCTGACTGCTAATCTTCAGCCAGGTGCACAACTCAGCACTTTATTAAGTTAAAAACAATGTCATGCCCGCAAGCGCTCCAATTCACAGTGGCACCTACACCACACAGTGAAAGTGGCTCTCTAATATCTCAGAGACAAGGAGACATCATCCTCAGAGTCACTATCTCTATGCCCAGTTCAGCTATGGTGTTTTAAGTCATAAACTTTAGACTTTATATAACTGTTCAAAAGACTCTACTTTGTTTTTATAAAGTTTCTGTTTTCGAGTTATTTCTATCTTTTAAAAGATGCAGTATGATTGCAGAATAATATGTGTTTCAAAACTAATTAGAGCTGAGGTTTCTTAACAATAGGTATTTGCTCATTTAATAATATAATATACCTAGTCTGTTACATACATCATTTGTGACCCTGGACCACAAGACCAGTCTTAAGTAGCATGGGTATATTTGTAGAAATATCCAACAATACATTGTATGGGTCAACTTTGTATTAGTAATTTTGTTTTTGTTTTGTTTTTTATGCCCAAAATCATTAGGATATTAAGTAAAGATCATGTTCCATGAAGATATTTTGTAAATTTCCTACCATTAATTTATAAAAACCTAATTTTGGATTAGTAATATGCATTGCTAAAAACTTTATTTGGACAACTTTAAAGGCAATTTTCTCAGTATTTTGATTTTTTTGCACTCTCAGATTCTAGATTTTCAAATAGTTCAAACCGTACATCAATGGAAAGTTTATTTATCAGCTGTATTATCAGCTTTGTTATCAGAAAGCTTATTATCAGCTTTCAGATGATGTATATCTCAGTTTAAAAAAAAATAGTTATGTCTGTAATGTTTTCCAAAATTAGTTTGACTGAAATTGTATTTTGTCCAAACAAATAGCTGACATGGTTAGTACCGCTGTCTAGTACAAATCAATCGTTTCAACACTGCCAGAGCAATGGGAAAACAGGGGCCTTAAAGCATGTAATTTGTTATTTTAGAAATGACTGAAAGCTCTGTCATGATCACAGAGCTTGCACAAGGCATGAGAAAAGGCCCAGTGACATCTCTGTTTTTGAAAAGAGTGTTTTATTAATTACTACAGAACTACAGGATGCTTTGTGTACTGATCTTTTGTGACTTTAATCTGTATCAGGAGTTAAGTTCATTTAATATTACTGTCCCTTGATCCTGCCGATTTGTTCCTTAAAGCATCTAGAATAAGCCTTGTTTTAATCTTTGATTACACTGCTCTCCGCAAAACACAATGCAACTTAAATGATGTCCTGATGTACACAATTGAATTAATTGACTAACAGCAGGTGTCGTATCTAATGCTATACATCAATACAGGGGGATCACTGGATGAGCAGGGAATCAGATAGCTGTGTTGAGGGATCCATTGGAAAGCTAATCAGCCTCTCAGTGGACTGACTGCAGCTGCTGTTGGTGACGCCCCCAGTATTTACACCGGGTGTCTTTTCAACTCTGAGTGCAGCTTTAGAGAGCTTACTGTAAGATCAGTGTTGGGTGCATTTCGTAGGACGCATGGTAGGTGGGGAGATGCTCGCACGGTCTACAAGAGATGTCACGACTGAGGAACATCATTAGTTGTCCCACTGGGGAGACAATGGAGCCTCCGTAATCCCATCTACCCCTCCCCTGAGTTTATAAGATCACACATGCGTGGAGTAGAGAGTCTGGCCCCATGGTGTTTTTGCTGCTTCCAAGCTATAAACCGCTCAGTTGCATCTGTACATGACGACAACTCAACAAGCTGCCAAGTTAGGCCGTTGTACTACTCAAATTGCTAAAACATCGGAGTGGCCACAACAACTTTAGAGAGTTAAGCCGTGACATAACAAACCAACATCAAAGAACTAGCTGCGACGAAAGCCGGCTGTGTTGTCACCTTGTGTCACCTGCATCGGGCCTAAAAAGTTGCTGCAAAGACTACAGCCAAAGGCTATGATGATAAGCAGGCTATTTTAGAAGGAAATAGCTGTCTGTAAGAGCTGTAGTCTGTATTCTTCAATCAAAAATGTAAACAGAAATTAGAACTGAGAATATTCACTCCAAAAATGTCTTGCTTAATATTTCGAATATGAATCATGTTGATCAGTTGGTCTTCACTTGCAAAAAGCCACAGATGGGTCCAACTAGTGCAGATAGAGTGGAACACAATGCAAAACCTGAGCTGACAGACACTCAACGGCCATATTTGATCAATAGGCGACACGCTTGGTGTGTTACGAGCTTTAAAGTAACTACAATTCCAACGTTATCTTGTGGCCAATTTGTACATATTGTACAAGGTAGCTAATTTGTACAACCTTTTTTTTGTTTTTAGTGTAGGTTAATTTTAGGGGTGGGGTTAGGAATAATCCTTCATAGAAATTCCTACGAATTTGCCACCACGTAAAATACGTACGATTTTTCACAAATCGTACGAATCTGTACAAATTTGATCCTATGAATTTGTACAAATTAGCCACCTTGTCTAATATGTACAAATTGCTGTGAGATTGGGTTGACAATTCTGGTGCCTGTTGTGATGTTTAACAAAAACAATTACCCCCAAATCTGGTCCTAATTATATCAGTCTTTAGTGTTTCAGAGTGTTTCAGTGCTCCTGACTGGGTTTGCTGGCATCTCCTGTTCCAGAACAGTTTTACAACCTGAAAAGATGCCCACAGCCTGATCTATCTTTTTGTTTCTTCAAAGCTTGTATATGTGTAAACCATTACGCTTTCTATAATAAATTTGTATGTGGAATAAGAGTGAGAAAGGGTGAAACTAGTTTTAATTTTAGGGATATATTAAAACCAAAGACCCTTCGGATTCTGGCCTTTCCCATTCCCTTTATGCTGGATGGCAGGTTAGTGGATGATGACATTGGGTGGACTCTCGGTTCCAAACTGACTTTCAGAGAAAGTTTGAGCTTTGATTTCCTTCCCCTTCTGATGGCAAGAATAAAAGGGGACAGTGATACATATTTCAGGGCTCTAGGATCCACAAAGGGACTGGAATAAAGAGGTATAAACCTTTGAACTAAACAAAGGTCCATCACCCGCACATCATATCAGAAGTGCTTGTAGCCCTTGTATAGACGAGACTGCAGAGAAAGAGGAAGACAGAAAGAGAAAGGGAGGGAGAAACTTCGAAAGAGAGTAAAACCAACATGGACCAGTATGACTTTGCTGACAGGTTGTCTGAGTGTCACCCCTATGTCCTGCGGCCCTAAGCCCCATGTCCCAGTCTATCCACCCTATGCTGGGCCACAGGGCTTCCTGAAAGCTCCATCTCAGGCCTCCATCTGTGGAGCTCTTTGTAAGTGACTGCTGGTTGCATTAAGTTGATTAAAGTGGTTGGCAGACAGTAGTATTTGTACTCTCTCCCTTGCACAAAGATGAAAGAGTCAGGTATGTTTCCAGTTCTCAGTCTAGGGGACAGCCCCCTCCTCCTTCCACTCTGCTCTTAGAGGGGTCAACAAAAGACAAAGGCTTTTGGATTGAAAGCAATGGAAAGCCTCTTTCACCAAATGATCTCTAATTGTTCCTTTCTTCCTCCTGTATCCCCTGTATGATATCTGTGGCGGTTGAATGACTTTGTCCGCAATTGTGTCTCTGAAAGCTTCTCTTGAAAGAAGAGTCAGGTTGAGACGAAGGCTATTACTTATATCATACTTCCGTAAAAACAGACAACTGACAATTTTCCAGTATTGTATCTATCAAAGGAAAAGTGTAATTTATTTCTATTGCTTTCAGTCTGAAAATATCTAAGGACATTTCAGTAAGCATTAAAATGAACTGATATTTACTGTTGGTTTTATGAAGAGATGTTTGTACCGAGAAAGACTGAGATGGGACTTTCAGTGTACTATATTAAACATCAACATCAAAGCAACAAAAACTGAACATACTGGAGTAATGTGAGATGACTGGAATAATGCACAAGAACAGCAGCACCTTGCAAGTATTCAGACCCAGTTTTGTACTCTGTAATATTTTATTTCACAATATTAAATGCTATATTATCATCCTTATAATTATTAGAATTTGAAAATGAAATCATTGATTTCTTTTCTCCCAGGACTTTTTATAGACTAAAACAAGTTGTCCTGCAATATTTTGCAGTACTTCCCACATCTCACCAGTTGCTTATTGTTCACTTAGGCCAGGCTTACACAGAGCTCTTGATCAACAGTAGTTGACTGGTGCACCTTTACTCTCTTCTCAGCTACTGAACAAATCACTCAAAGTTATCATTGGCCTCTCTGTGGCTTCTCTCTGTGGTTCCTTTAGATGTTTGCAGAAACAATACAGTCACACTACAGCAAAATGTGGTTGTCAGTCCTGTTTTAGAGTGCTAAGTATGATTGGGTTCCAAACTCCCTTCACCCTTTTCTTTACTTTCTTTAGATAAGGTCCCAGTAACTACTAGGGATGTGAATGTGAGCTGAGATTTTAGATGCAGTTGTTGTCTTTCCATCTGAGCTGCCTATCATATCCAAAATCTAATAGCTTTCTGACTCTGCATAGACAGCGGCAGAACTGCCACGTTCAAGGCCCAGGGTAGTAAGGACATTGTTAAAATACTCCATGTGACATCAGTGGTTCAACCTTAACCTTAAGCTATACTTTTTGTATGCAAAGAAAACAAAAATAATGACTTTATTTAACAATTTCTTGTCTTCCGTGTTAGCCTTTGACGTACATTCACAAGAGTACCATAACACATGCTTGTGCATTCTTCTGCTTGCAAACAAGCTGTAGCACATCTGGGTTCTACGTCAGAACGCCGGCTCCTGCGTCAGCAGCACCACGTGCATGTGTTGTACTGTCGTGAACATGCGTCGAAAACTGACAGCGAAGAGAATAAAGAGAATAAAGTTATTATTTTTGTTTTCTTTGCAGACAAAAAGTATTCTCGTTGCTTCATAAAATTAAGGTTGAACCACTGATGTCACATGGACTATTTTAACAATATCCTTACTACTTTTCTGGGCCTTGAACGTGGTAGTTCTGTGGCTGTCTATGCAGAGTCAGAAAGCTCTCAGATTTCACCAGAAATATCGCAATTTGTGTTCTGAAGATGAATGAAGGTCTTACGGTTTTGGAACCGTAGAGGGTGAGTAATTAATGACAGAATTTTCATTTTTGGGTGAACTATCATTTTAAGCAATTGTATGAGGAACACAATTTGTTATCTTCTTCAGAATATTAACATTAAAACAATGTTTCATTAAAATGTTATTATAGTTTGATTTAAAATATCACATTGAACTGCACATCACTTGTAGGGATAGTGATGTTTTAAAGTGGGAATATTGAAGCGTCCATATAAACTTAAAAATGCTCATTACTTAACAAAATGACATGGTCATCTAATCATGATTGTTAGTGGTCTATTATCATTATTTAAGAATCAGTAAATGTCTATTTGCAAAGAGCATCAGGCCTGTAAGTTTTCTCTTTGACAAGTTGTCTCCAAAGACAGCGGAGTCTTTGATTAAAACTTTACAATGAGGAGAGTATTCAATGCCCACAATGTAGACAAAGTCACAAATATGACAGTTATGTTAACTCTGAAAGAGTACACACACACAAAAGACAAAAATAAACAAATAAACTAAGGCTTTGGCATTAGAGATCTGTTCCACACATGATTATGATATAAAGGATTTCATAGTGATCAATGGGGCTATGAAATTTGATAACTCATTGCACACACCTGAGACAACTGATGGATGTTTTTGCAGCAAACAAGCTTGCGGTATACCAAATATGATCTAAATTACCCTTCAAGCAGGTCCTGAGGAATATATGGAATCATTGCAGGCGTAAATAAAGGGGCAGCATAAATTACCACTGGATGTCAATCGTGATTGTGTGCCCTGTTTTTCTTTGTGTTAGTGTGTCGCCTCTTCTTCTCACTGGCGGATGACATGAAATGAAAGCATTCTCTCTCCAGCACCGACAGCACCACTCTGAGCGCTTTCTGACACTTGAAAACGATCGGTATGGTGGTACCACAGCTGGGCTGGCGTTGATTGGCTGGCGCGTAGGCTGCCACTAAACTTTCGGTGCTTGAGGAGCTGTCTGTGCTGGGACAGGTGGTGTTTATGCAGATGAATGAACACATTACTGTGTGCTCTTCCTTTTGGTTTAAACATTAGCGTTTCAAATGTGACAAATCAGATGTTCGTCTCCCGCATCCTGCCTCCATTGTTGTTGCCGGAAGGATGTACATGTGGAGAGGTTTGCGTGTTTACAGTTTTGCTGTGTGTGTATGTGTGGGTAGGTGAGTGTATGCATGAGTACGCATATGTATATTTAACATCTGATTGAGCATGCTGGTACTGGACAATTTATCATAGTTTATCATACCTGCATGAAATGATTTGTGCCCATCTACAAGCAGTAGGAGACCGTGTCTAACAAACAAGCAGCATTTTTTGGCCATTTATAGAGATTATGTTGATTACATGATGACATGTACACGCTATAAACTGCAATTTGTTTTCACATGCATACTCACATGCACAAAATGTGTCTGTGTTCCACTGAGACCAGCAAGATTGAGAGGAAGCTCAGCTGTAGTCTTTGTTCACTGCATGAGTGAGAGCTGTTGTCTACTACCCGAGGACACAGGGCCTTAAGTGGGTATAACTGACAATAAGCAATTACCTCCTTATTATCACAGCACAGCAGCTGTAATTGGCCCTCCTTCACTAGCAATCAGCTCAGCAGACTCATTAATCCTGCCATTGGATGGGACTTGCTTCTTGTTTCTCTGTTTTATTGACATCACGAAATTCTATAAATGAAGATGCAAAAGTCTCTAAATCCATCTGACGTCTTCCTGTAAAAAATGTATATCAGGCTCCGTATATCAAATGTTTATCAGGCTCCGATGTATAGGTATGTGTTTCTATGTAAGTACTGGCACTTCTGATTGGGCTGAGGGTGGTATTTTAGCGATTTTGAAGTAAAAATATTTGATGGATGTATAATATGTGTCAAGAGCATTCACTCAGAATCATTATCTCAATTTTTCGAGATGGCTTTTAGCTGGTTTTGCATCTGAACTCTTCAAATGTATTTTCCATGAGATTTGAAGTCAGTGATATTATATGTATATGAGGGGTTGCTCATACATCAGAGTAAATATAGAATAAAATGTTTGCCTTTTTAATCACTAAGGATTCATTCCTCATACATCCAGAATCCAGAATGAAAACTTGGCAGCTGTTCACTCTAACAGTTTTGAGAAAATGTACACCAAAAGCAAATACAACCAGAGGTTTGTGTGAATTCCCTGAGAATAGAACACACACCGTTTCTTGTCATTAAAAACTTTAGATTGCATAACATGGTGTAAAGGACATAAATAAAGCTTAATTATAAGTAAACGTTGTCTTCCTAATTACAATTCCTTGTTCATCAGCCCCCTTATGTGTGAATCTTTAAAGTTAATCTAACAGGCAATTTGACTCCATTTTTGTATATGTTATTTGATTAATTCTGAATTTAAAGAATTCATCTCAAGCACAAAGCTTCTTTTTCCATCTTAGGAATGTGCACAATTCTGTGTTCCTCAATGTGTAGCTCTTTGTTTGTGTAACACTTTGTTTCGGCTTTGGTAGTCTGAGGGAATTGGTTCAGAGCAGTCTTGGGTAAGAGACTTTAGCCCATTGTCTGGCTCAACTTGACCCGACCTGGCTGGTTAAGCTGACGTATTGTGGACTGCAAATCGTTTCAGCTGAGGGGGCCAGTTTCTTTGTGAAGCATTGGAGAAAATAACTTGGTTAAAAAGAGCATCCCTGCAGTCTTGGGAGAGGCAGATCGGTTTTGTTTAGCTGCTCCAGACAACTCTAAATCTGATGTCTACTGGCTGGAGGCAGCGAGGAGAGGAAAGAGGAAAAAAATACCTCCACCAATGGTGAGAGGTTTATTGTTGCCAACTCTGAAAACCCTGCACCAGATGAACACCAAGCTGAAATAACAAGAAGATCCACTGTCACCAACACATTTGAAGGGCTGCTTCTTAGCATTTCTTTCCATATTCCAATTTCGCTCCATCTTGCCAGTTGTCCACACAGGTGCAAGAAGCAGATATTAATAGAACGGAGCTCCACTGCCAGTCCTCACAGGCCTAGGAAGTTACGTGACATAAAAAAAGCTGACAATTCAGCAGCAATCAACAACTTGTTTTCTAGCTGGATCCCCACAGCCGTCGAGAGGGGTAGAGGAAGACCTGCTGATGCTTAACGCCGGCTTCTAATCACATTTCTGCCATGCGGCAGGCCCAGGCTTGTACCTCACAGGTATCTGCTAACTCGTCACAGCCCTATTTCCTCACACCCTCCATGCTCTTAATAGCCTGGCTTTGTCACTCTTCCCCAGCAGCCGGCCCAAAGACAACCTCAATTTAAAAATGTAATTAACTCTGACATCGCATGAGCTCTCCTTGCTCTACATTCAGGGTCTTCAGAGGAAAAAACAGAAATAACAAACAAAACACAGCCAACCTATCACCCCTCCAACGTAGTGAAAAGCAGGAGACAAACTATGCACGCACTATTGGACAGCCTGTTTAAAAACATAACGGCCGCACGTGGTGTGATTGTTTAGCTCTTGAGAGACGCACCTGTGCGATGAACCAATGCTTATATTGGACTGGAGAGGTAAAATGGCTATGACTACACGTAAACTGATGGTGATTCTATTTACGCAAGCCATTCGGTGTCAACAGGCCGGTCCCCAATGGATCAGCCAAAGGAAAATGGCTTTTGCTCTATGGCAAGCCAGTCATGACTTGTATGATGATCGAAAATGGACACAGCTCTTGTTTGTGGTCTCCCACAGCTCAAGGTTTGGGTACAGGGTGGGACATCAATCATTCCCTTACGGGCAAGGAGACACCGCCTCATTTCCTGCCGGACCTCGCCGAGCGACACTTCCAAGTGTCTAATTACCACTATGGAGCTAAAGCCACACCAGCAGCTCTCCAGCGTGGAGTCCTAGCCTCTCCATGAACTACACAGCTAATTGTTCCATTGCTCCCCTAATGACGCAGTCAAAACAGAACAAAGGATAACACCAAAAGGTAGAGACCAAGTTGATGTGATAATTTTCATTAACCCTGCACTCTGTGTTCTTTCATCTAGCCCCCCTCCCCCCCCCCTCCTTCCCCCGAACTGCGTAGTGAGGTACTCAAATTATCCACAAGCATTTCAGCCTGTGCTAATTATCCAAAGAGTTCCTCATTAGACGATTTTAAATCCAATCTTAGATCAACACTTGCTCAGACCTCAGGGATTCTACGTTCCCAACAGCGGTTAAACAAACAATCAGTTCAAAGGATCAGGTATTCCACTTTAAGAAGAGGGGAAAAGAGAAGGGTAAACAACTGCTCACTTGAAAGAAATGACTCCAGCCGTTGCCCAGCATGCATGCAGCAATCTATAATTCATTTCACTCAAAAACGCTCAATTTTTCCCCATGCACCAGCTTTCTAATTTGAAGTGTAGTCCACACACTCCGCACACCTACACCCACATGATGACTGCGGGCAAATGCCAGACCACAGCTCTAAAAAAGAGAAAAACAAAGAAAAGAGAATGGCCAACAGTAACAATGCGTTTCATGCGGCTTGCAGTAATGACATGGCAAACGGATAAAGGTGACGACCATCTTAACCGTGCTGAGTCCTATGGGTGCAACGTATTTTCCACAGTTAGATCAGGCTTCCAGTAATTAATTTACAATGTGGTCAGAAAGCACTCAATAGCCACCAGGAGCCTAAAGAAGCACCTAAATTAGCAGCTCTGCGCAAAACTGAGCATTTTATCTTCACTTAATTTCAGTCTGATCTCACTTCTCATTAGTTGTGATTTATTTACCTGTATCTGTACTGTCATTGCTTTACCTTGCAGATGGGATTGGCTAGGGAAAGTGGGAGGAAAAGACTGTATAAATAGGTAGTGTTCATGTGAAGAATTGATCATATGGGCCTTTTAATAGGCAGTTAGAAATCTGGCCTTGAGTGGATTCCTACGAGAGCGTTAGTAGATGTACCAGATCGCACTTATAATGTGCAGTAATTTCAACAGCACTTCTCCTCCCCTGCCTTTCTCTCTACCTCACTCGTTTTATCTTTCCATCTCTCACTCCCTGACCAAGCTGCACTCTTTCTCTCTTTCGTCTCTCTTAATGTCAGTGTGTTGCCACTGTGAAGCATCACAGAGCTCGAGTCTGTCACTTAAAATAATGCTGTCAGATCTGTAATTTTAACCTTGAAGCAATTAGCTGTTGTTGAGCCGTAATGAATGCTGACACCTCTCGGAGATGATGAAACCCCTAATTGCTCTGTAAGAATTGAAGCTTTTGACATTGCTGCTGACAGAATTTTTCCCCTTTCTTTCTTGTGCTCCTTCATGTGGCCACAACGTACAATGACGGTGGCTGGTTTGAAACTTGAAAGCTAGCAGAACTTCTCCGCCATCAGCTGTCCCGTCACTTGAGCAGAAAAAGGAGAGGGGAAAAGGCTGGTTTTGCTGAAATGATGAGAGCGTTTAAACCATGATAGCACTCAACTAATGCATCATTCAGCAGAAGTGTCATGGATGAGCGTTAATGTCACGACAGGAGCAGGAAGATGACTGTTCCAGCTTAGACAGGAAAAGGCTGATGAAATGATGGCTCAGGACACTTGTAATAAGTTTCCCCCTTAAATACCTGGCAGAACTGAGTGAAGTGAGGGCTATGGGATTTATAGAAATAACAGTTCACTTATGACTTCACACACACACACACACACACACACGCACACAAAGTCCAGAAGAAAGGGTGTACTTTTAAGTACCCAGAGGATAGACTTAACTAACAGGAAAACAAGGAGTGGAATGTTGGACACTTAATGCACTCAGTTGTCGCAGCTTTAATTACTTAGCAGCGAGAGAGGGGCTCTTAAACTGTAAATTTAGATGACAAAATAACCTTGCATAGTGTATAGTATGTCATTTTAAACAACAGTACGCTTTGATGTGGAAGTCCATTATTTGCATTATTGTCAAAAACATTTTTTGCTTTTCCTGAAAGACTCTCCTAATTTTCTGGCTGTGTATTTTGCCATTGAAACTTACTGCAATGTCCAACTAATTTTGTACCCATTTTTTTAGTATACATTTTAATAGTTTGTGTATGCTCCGGGATTCAAACTCAACCAGGTGAATGCATAACATTCCTTCTGTGCTTATATGTGAAAATATTTGTATTTGTCTTTTTTCATTAGGTTCTTCCTCTTTATCTGACAGTTGCATCTTTTTTATGGCAGTTTTACACATGCATTATCTGTGAATAATATTCAAATAGACATTTGCTCTAATGATTGAACTGATAACTGGTGAGAAAGATATTTGGTGCCAGATTTTAACACATTCTTCCAGCCCATCAGCTCTGAATAATAAGTATTATCAAGTCAACAATGAGTATATATTAGCTGAGGCATACATATAGAAATGTAGATATTTTTTAACATTTTGCCATTTCATATTTATGGGCAATTTAATTACAATTATTTGCATTTACAAAGAATATAAAAAAATAAAATAAAAAGTGAACGAAAAGACGTTTGATCAACAGTTTTGTCTAACGACACTGCAGTTCCTAGTTTATTTAATACCGCCAGATTACTCTCGGATTTTCTGCTTGTGAGTTTGTTGAAAGCAGTGTGGCCATGGATATTAGCAGCGGTCCCGATAAAAACATTTGCGCGTTGAACTGAGTGCTGATGAATCGTTTGAGTGTTTAGGGACAGATAGTTCTTAATCATAATAACCAGGCTTCTGAAAAGCATTTTTAAAGGTATTAGTCCATTTTACACCTTCACTAAAATTTCTAAAACTTGCTAATAACGCAGAGGTGCACCACGATGCCTGTCAACCACTCCTGCCTCCTGGCAGAAATCCCCTTTCACACTTTAAACGATTCTAACCTTGTTACAACCATTCCTCCAATTCAGCCTGCTTTGAAAATGCACACGTTGACAACCCACCATCTTAAAATTCATCATCCTGACACCTCACCATCACCACAGGGCAAGATTAAGAATCCAACCCACGATAATTAAGGGACACCCAGATGCTTAATGTGGCGCTTCCGTGCTGTTTTGCGAGGCACTGCGATGACTCGGGCCTTGAGTACGTCATTTAAATCTCCTACACGACTGATTGTCGCCTTTCAACGATTCAGTGAGTGACCTTGCAACGTGACCATCTTCGAGAAGTTCGTCTGGATATGTCCCTGTCGTTTGAGTATGAAAGATGGCGCGTTAAGCAAGTGCGAGCGAGTAATGTGGTAATGAGCGGGCCTCTGAGAGCTGGTGCGTTCCCTCATTAGGATAATAAGTAAGACATCCCTAACATGACATCAGCTGGAAAATGTGGCAATTACAAAACCTTACTTGGGCTCCTGGAAGCAACAAGAACAAACCAATTCCTTGCAGCAATCTGTTCCTATAATGTGTGTCATGTAAATGAAAGGTCTGAACAACCTCTTTTAATTTCAGCACCCCCCCTCTCACCTAGCTCGTTAACGGTCCCTGGCTTCGCTCAATTCCGCCCTTTGGAAGTCAATTTTAACCATAGGTTAAATAAAACGAACAGATCTTGTCAGAAGGCCACAGCAAATTGAGCATTTACTGCCCCACAATGTTTTGAATTAAACTGATATTACACTTTCTGCAATACCACACAAGGCTAATGTCTCCACACTCAACTTGCTGGTGGCGAACAGAAAAGTGAAACAACATAATGTTTTGTTGAATAAAAAAAATTATAAATATATATATATATGTCTATCTCGAGAATTTACTTGCAATGAAATCGTTCTTTTTTCAATGTCTAAACATTCATAGAGTTCATAGAGAAAAAAATAGAGAAGCGTTTGAAAATTTTCTGAATCGCAAAACCGAGTGCGGAACGTCGGAATTTACCATTACACATGGCCCGTTAAATCATTTGCATTAATTATGTGACTAAAAATGTACTGTCCCATAATTAAGAACATTACGCATGACTTTTTTTTGTTTGTTTGTTTGTTTGTTTTTGTTTTTGTTTAATGAAATAAATTAAATGTCTTACATGGTACTTTTTTCCGCACTAATCTTATGTTAATATTATTTTCCTTTTTGAATATATCCAGTTAACGAAAAACAACTAAAAATATGGCTGTTCCAAGCGATTCAGATGATTCAAGTAGAGCATCAATGTGCAGCGTGTATTATTGGCCCATATTAAACAAGGTTATTTGGCAATAGTGCACGCAAGCCGGGCACTACAGTGTTCCATCTGAACACAGGCTTTTAAAATAAGCTAAAAAATGACTCTAATTGGCTTTACAATTGAATGTGCCTGATTAAAATCTGTTTTTTTTTTTTTTTTATTCAAATCTGAATTTGTTTTGCGGTTTATGCAAGCGCTAAAGAATCAAACTCTATAGAGGGTATCCAGGTGTCGATATCCGAAAGCTTTTGACTTTGAAGAATTTCGTTTGCTTTTCAAATATTTGTTTTCTCTTAGATTAACCAAATCCCGCTCTTTGTGTTTGTGTGTTTCCGAATTTTTGGCTGTTTAACACTACGCGTTGTTTGCATATCATTTTATATCATTTTAAATATAAAACTTACGACTTACTAATTTTTTATTTGATTTAATATTTTTTGTATTCATATTATGGAGAAAATGTAAGACATGCACTGGCGTGCCCATCTCATATTGTTTCAAACCACATAGCAAAGGTCAACTTGGCTTTAATAAGAATTTAGCAGCGCAGAAATCAGCAGCCTATTCTCCAATTAGAGGAACCCAAACAAACGCGCCCTGAGGCTATTCTATCCTGCAGTCTATTCAGTCCTCCAGGGGATGTTACCGTGCTCAAAAAAGAAAAGCATTGTAATGTTCACTTAATTACATTCCCCTAAGAAAACCCACGTGATTACGTATAGTTATGTCTCGTTTATTTCTTTCTCACTTCGTGTAAATCGTCCTGACCAAGAGGCTTGAGTTTCTATAACTAAAATCATGGTTTTACGCTAGGATATGAAATAATGCGGTCATGTATTATGTATTGTGTAATCATTGGCTTGTGTGTTTCTCATTTCGATTTGGCCGCGTCTCTTATTTAAAATTCCTTTTGTTCTTTTTAGACCACGTTTGTACACATCCACTCACTGAGTCCTTTTTATTCATTAGCTTAGTTTTAAAACGGTGTTCTTCTAGCACTACCTGGAATGGAATACCGGTTTGACTGGAAAAATATGTATTAGCTAAAATGTAATATTTAAATCCTTATTTTAAAAAAAGGCTAAATTAAGAAAGTGTGTGTATGTTCTTTACTGCATTGGCCTAAGTGTCGCTTATTAAAACGAATGACAAATAGCAAATATTAATCTCGGGAGAGTTCTAAAGAGGTCTATAATTGTTTATATGAAATGTTTCTTTTAATTCACTCACGCTGAGAAAGCTCACGCCTGCTGTCTGTCCGCGGCGGTTCTCCCACAGAACAGCTGCCAGACCGGGAGCAGCTTCGCCATTCCCAGAGCAAACGCGTCAAACCATCTATTCTCATATAGCAGACCGGTCCCGAGAATTACTTGAATACACGCCTATGCTAATGAGTTAAGACGGGCTTATAGAGTTCACAAAGAACTTATGTTGTTCCCTAAAAAGTAGCCTATATAGACCACTACATGTATGTAAGTTGGCCTATAAAAACTGGTTTTGTTAATTCTTCTTAAACTGATGTTGTAGGCAACGTATCATATACAAGAGCTGAGAGGAATTCGAATTATAGTTAGGCCTGTATGTTAGAGATTTAGATCTAATTTGTTTTTATTTATTTATTTATATTTTTTAAGCCAGGTCTTTAAAACTCAATACGGCTGATGCTAAAAATCATTTATTACCATAATGTATCTTTTTTTTTGAATTGTGCAATTATGGGAATCAAAATGTAAACTAATTTTTAAACAACAGAACAGCCCCAAAAAGGCACCTTTAAAAGTAGTGACCACGGTCCCTTTCAAGAGAAAGCGTCTGACATTAGCTTTTTATCATTTTGTCTTTATTCACCCTTTCTTTAAATCTAATAAACTTTATAAGCGTATGTACTAGTATAAGTGTATTTGTACCAAAAAAGACAAAACAAACAATCTGACAATGAACAGTCCTTTTACTGTCACGGTCACAGGCTCGTCTGGTTTAGTTTGGCCTATATGTCAGAAAAGGTCCATATTAAATAATACATCTTTTTCTTCGATAAAATCGTCTCTCATTGTTGGAGAAAAAATGCGTCTTGTGAAAGTTCAGCGCAGTCTGTCACATCACGTGTGATACATTTGTCTCTCAGTGTCTTTTCGTTTTACCGAGGATGCGGTGTGCCCGGTATTGGGTTTGCTATCGGGTTCAGTGCCGGCTGTCCCCCGGGCCCCAGACCGTGAATGAGCACTCTGGGGACGAGCGGTCTCTGGAGAGATGGATGCGGTGTGGACGGAGTCCGGTACATACTGCTGTACATGGCAGCAGCGGCGGCGGCCGCTGTCGTGCTGTCCACGGTACCTAATAAACTCGGGTGGTAGAAATACGGAGATGGGAACATTCTCTGTAAGGCCGAATAATTTCCAGCTTCAGCCAGCAGTTCTAATCCGACAGCCGTCTGCCTCTTCCATTTCGTCCTGTAATGAGATCAAAATACAAGAAATCAATTATTAAACTCTCTACATGGCTCCTTCTGCACCAGATTAAGTGAATGTTGGATTCTGGTACAAAAAAATTTAGTAATATAAAACGTAATATAAATAAAACCGTTAGGCCAAAATTGTTTGTAAAATACATCAGATTATTGTTAATTGTTTGTGACTAAAACTGTTTTTTCCAGTGTTGTTTTCGATTAAATTTGGCCAAATTGTGATTTCCGATCCATTTAGAATTCAGTGAACTCTCTACAACAGTACGGAGCATCACTAAAATTCGTTAGAATATATAATAATAGTCGTTAGATATATAATAACTATAACTATAATAAATCTAATACACATATGAGAATTGTTTAAAAATGAAAGATTATGTAGGAGGAGAGCAGGTCAGAGAATATTTGGGGTATAAATAGGTATAAATAGCGTTGTTTATGAACTGTTAATTGCAATCAAATGGTTAAAATCGTTAAATGACAAAACTGTAAAATACAATTTCAGACAGAATGTTAACATTATTTTATCCACATAGTTTGCTGCGCCGTTCAGCTATTTAAAAGCTCGCTTAATAATAATAATAATAATAATAATAATAATAATAGCCTAATTAAAAAGTTTCAAATACAAAAAAGTAGATACAAAAAAATATGGTAAAAAGCTTGCACAATGTAAAACTTTTTTTGTTATTATTATTATTATTATTATTATTATTATTATTATTATTATTGTTGTTGTTGTTGTTGTTGTATTTTATAAATGTAATATGGAAACTTACCGTCGGTTTTGATACCAAGTCTTGACTTGTGTGTCTGTGAGGTTCAGGGCTGCTGCCAGGTCCATTCGGTCCTGTACGCTGAGGTATTTCTGTCTCTCGAAACTGCGTTCCAGCTGGTTAAGTTGATGGTCGGAGAAGGCCGTCCGCGCTTTCCGAGGTTTTTTAGAGCGGACTGGCGGACTGTCTCTCGAACTAGAAATTTCCCGATCGCCCTCTTCTTTTGTTCCTAAAGAAGTTAGTACAATGAAAATTAAAGAAAATGTATTTTTTTTAATTGTAGGTGGTGTTCATTTATATATTCTTTAAGTGTATTTACTCAAAATAAGAACACATTCATCATTTAGTAATTACTGTTTAAAAGGTTTATTTTGGAAACTTGTGGTTGCTATAGGCCTCGATTACATACGCAAATCTAAATCTGATTAGGTCTGATTAGTTCGTCTTGGTATTATGAGTACCAGCGTCTTCCGGAAAAAAAATCCAGGTATACAAAAATGTACACATTTGTCTCTCAAATAAATTAAGTCGCTCGCATGTAGGCTAAAATATTAAAGAAAAACATGCAGGATCGATATGTCAATCTATCTCTATTTGTAGCAGTTTTTGCTGGGCTCCGTGATCCCCCCTCAAGGAAGAACAATAATCTCTCTAATTGACTCACTAGGGAGGATCCCACACCGGGCAAAATTCACCAGCCTTTACATCTGTTATGCTAATATCAGAGAATAACCTCAGTGACCGGCTACCAATATTGTTATTGTATTGTAATACTGGTTCTTAATGAAAATACAGACAAAAAACAAAGCTTTTTATTTGGCTATAATGTGGACGTCTTTTTTTTTTTTTTTTTTTAAATAATAATAATAATAATAATAATAATAATAACACTAAGTACAAATGTTTTGGCTATTTTGTACCACTGAATGCATATAATATCCCACCGGTTTGTCCACAAGGTTTATTGTTACAACTAAGTCAAAAATATTTAAGTTTTTGTTTTGTTTTGTTTTTCTTTTGTTTGTTTGTTTTGTTTTTGTTTTTTCTCAAAAATACCTACGTTTTAATTTGGTTATTTGGTTTAATGTACGCATGACCAGCTGGTTGTGAAGAATTCCTTAATTCTATGCGCTTTCAACTTCACAATAAGGAAGATACATATTTAAACTCTCATGCATAGATTTGCAATAATAAACAACACAGAAAAGTTTCTGGAGCCATTTAGATGTAATCATTATTTTTGTAGTCTATTAGCTATTGGTATTTTTGTTTTGCGGTACGATTCAATGTTCATATTAGGCTACTGTGTAAACAAATAAGTAGCATACAACGTGACAATAATATGTGTCACTTTTTGGTAATATTTCAAAATTTCAAACTGTTATTAATAATTGATTTTAATAATTGATTTAGATATATTGCCAAAAAGTATTATTGTCAAATGGATACTGTGATCTAAAAGGTCTAGCTTACCTTTTTATAAATAAAACGTATTTATTCTACATGTAAAACGCACTCTTACCGTTACATTTTAAATCGTTCTGAATGTCATCCCTTTTGTCCAGTTTATTTCTGTTTTCATCTTGCTCTAGTTTGGGCCTGATGCCGTCCGGGGCGGTTCCGCTCTCTGTTTTGGGGCTGTGATGTGGAGATGGTACACTGGTGCTGTAAGGAGCGCACGCTGCTAGCGGTTTACTGTCGCCCAAAATGTCTTTGATTAGAAAGGAGGAGGTGGCAGTCCTGGGGGCACAACCAGCCTGACCGAGCGGATGAGGCTGGGGTGAAAGCTGCAAACTCTGAGCCTGACTGTGATGATGATGGTGATGGTGATGCTGAAGGCTGTCTTGGACCAGATGCGGCTCGGGATGCTCCATCGTGACTGAGATCGGGGATGAGGGGGCTGTTCCCACAGTGTCTATCTCCGAACATGGTGATGGGGTAGCCTGGCTCCTGAAATCCGCTGTTCTGTTACTGTCACCGAGGCGAAAATCTCCGTTCATCAGTACTGAGCTGCCAGAATTGGTTGTGGACAAAATAGTGTCTATTCCGAAACTAGACCCACTGGATCCTTCCATAGTACAAGAAAAGGATGAGCACTTAAGTCGTCTTCATAACAACTTTCCTGTACAATTTTTGTAAAAGAAAAAAATAATAATAAAAAAAAACTTAATCGGAACCAACGAAGCGACTAACAGAACTCAAAGGTTACCGCAATAAAAAAGCCCAGAAAAAGTACAAAATAAACATTTCTTACGCGCAAATAGCAAATAAAAAATCCTTGCACTTAAGCAAAGAAACGGAGAAATATAGCCTGCGCTCCAAGATGTTGTTACATTCAGGTGAAATGTGGAAAGCAAGTGGATCTGTGTAGTCCACGTCCTTTTGTTATGGTTATTGAACTTTCTTTCAAAGTTGAGGTGTGGAGAGATTGGGATGCTCTAACTCCTCGACATCACGCTCCCTTTTGCCACTAATCGTTGTAGTGTTGCTCTACAATGACTTCCTACATTGACGTCATATTTTCTCCTTTATTATAACACACTCCTCGTGTTCCCCATCTCTCCTCTCATTGGTTACATGGTCACGCGTCTGTCCAATCAGCGATTTTTACTTCATCATTACACTTTAGAGCCACTCATTGATTCCTCAGTGCTCTTTTGAAACCTTCCCTCCGTTATAATGTCTCAGACGGCATCTTCATTAGGCATAAATACGTTTATGGTAACACTTTACATCATTTTGTGCATGTTACACATATTGCTTGCTGCTAAAACTAATTACCAAACAGTAATAACAACAAAGTGAAATTGCTAGATGTTCCACAAAATAATTACACAAATGTACGCTATAGTTCACTAATATTACCCAGCGAATAACTAATCAAATAAAATGTAAACATATAAATAAGAAGTATTATTAAAAGGGTTTACTAATAAATTATCGTTTAATTATAGCACTATTTACTTGTTTAGTATTCATTCATTACATATGTTTTGTATCAGCCTATGTTTTGTTTTTTGTTTTCTTTCTTTTTTTTTCTTTCTTTCCGTTTATATTTCTCCAAAAGAAAACTTCACAATAATAATCCCTATTGGCAAAACAAAATTGTGTCATTTATTCTTATAAGAGAAAGTGAAACGTGCTAGAGAAATAAGCCCGTTTTGAGCTGATAGTCATTGTGTGTGTCAGGGCCTTTGAGTGAAAGCACTGATTCTAAATAGCTCAAGGGAATGAAATGATGGCGAATATTGTACATGACATATGCCCGACTCGTATCTTGCCTATTTTCTTCTAAATAAACCCTGGGCCTATGCTAGATTTATAAATCAGCCTCATTTCCTTCACTTTGTTTATACACGAGAAGACAAAGTGCGTTAAATGAAAATATTTTCAGATTGATAGCAAAAATTAAGTACCAACGAATATATATGAATTTAAATCTTTGCCTCTCGTTAAACGTTATGAGGGAAATAAATCTTTATAAAATAATTATCTTACAACACTGTTTAATGCACGACTTTAAATTGTTAATTTTGAGTTATAAGTCATAATTTTTCTAAACGCCGCTGAGTGCGTAGATTTATACTGAGAGAGAAGGATGATGATGCGATATATATGGAGGTATCTCATGGCTTACATGTTCTCCAACAGACGGACTGAGAGCTGGTTATATCATGCTGCTGCGTTCTCTAACGTAGGTTTGTTACGGTCGAGCTTTCCGTGGATCACTCCACTGTGCTCCCAAACCTGTTTGCAACCTCATCCTGTAACGGACCGAACCGAGATTCTTTAACCTCTTTTATTTAGCTGAGCGACGTGGGAGTCCTCATTTAGGTTTGTTGTGCGCACCGCTTTAATTTCTTTCACAAAAAGAAAATAAATAATTTTTAGAAAACAGTTTTATGTGGTTATATATGTTTACAGATGTTTTAATTTGCAATAATCGGTAATTAATGTTTACATTTAAGACTGTCTGTTTTCGTCGTAAAGGATTCCTTGAGCATATGTTTTGGAAACATTTTTTAAAATATTGCAATCAAAAATGTAAGGGATTGCATGTTCGTTTTTCGTAGGCTACATGTTCTTCTATTCGTATAAAAATGTTTATCCGGGGAGAAAAAACTTGGCTAACTCTTTAAATGTTCAGTCTGGATAATAATTCATGCTGATTTACATTGTATACTGGAGACTGTCTTTTAAAAACATTTTTGTAAAGTTTATTTTGCATAAATGTTCTTTCTGTCCCACATATTTTGCTGTTTCTTGTGGCGACCTAGCTGGACCTGTTACACATAATAGTAACAGTAATCTGGTTAAAAGTCTCCGCAAATTGAGTGACTAAATACTACAACGATAAACATATACGATGCTGTATATCCATGCATGCTATAGTGTGAGTTTGAATATAAATAATGTGCTTGGCTTGTCAGCTTGTAATTCTTAAAATGTCTTTATTCTGTACCGAACTGAAATAATTCGTTAAAGTCTTGGCTAATTGGTAAATTCTTGTAGGCTATAACACTTACTCCCTGACATGATTTTACACACGCTCAGTAACACTAGGCGGCGACAAAGCTATCTCAGAATTCCTGCCAATAAACGCTTGAAGATTGCTGGTTAATGCAGGGCAAAACCTCTCTATGTACACATACCGACATCAAGTTTTACCGACAGCCAAATTCAACTAAATGCCTAAATAGGTGTCTTGAATCTCTGAGGTTGTTACATAAAACAAGTTAGAAGGTTGGAGCCTACTCTTAACTTGAACTACTCTGACTTGAATTAATGAATTTAGGCTATAGCTGACCATTTTGCAGTCATATTTGAAGACATTATATTGACATCCTGCTAAAAGTTTATATTAAAATGTTTTAGAATATTTGTCTAATTATAATTGTTTGGCCATGTGATATTGCTGCCGTAGCCTACAGATATGCTTGCCTTTTTAAACATATATTCAAATTTACTAACTAATTGAGTTAGAGGAGTGAAATGTGTTTTGCCCCAAGATATGTGAAAACGATCTATTGGCAATGTATGTCTTTCCGTTGAAGAAAATCAAAGCGATGGTTGAACACGCCAGTCAATCTCATGAGACTCCAGCAGCATGTTCATTAACAGTTCACTAATTGCAGCAACTCATTGAGCCTCAATCAATCGCTTTATTAGGTTTAAGGGCGCCGCTGGAACAAATTGAATACAACCAGTCAGGGTATCATCTGATCAGCCAGGGCTGATGGTCGATGATCAGACGGTGAAATTGTAGTTTGCACTGTATTGATTCCCCTCGCGGCTTTCTGTTGAAACTGTCACCTCGCGATTGCTGAAGGCCTTGCGCTGTTTGCACACACTTACAGGTCTCTCTACTTTATCAAAAGTACAGAATATTAATCTGATATCTAATAAATCCCCGAATAATCTCAGAAAGACACATCACTCAAACAAACAAAACAAGTTTAAAATATATAGCATATTTGCTAAATGCAGTGTGTATATAGACTATTTAGTGATGCTTTTAAAACATAATGTTCTTTTTGTAATTTTCTTTACTGTCCATTTTACTGTTCAGTTGCAATATGAGTTATATATGACATATTAAGGTGTATTCATAGTCCAGGGAAAGTTTATGCAATTAGTAACAAATTATGGGGCAAAAAATAAGCAAAGCAAACGCATGAACCCTAAATTACTAACTGATCTTGAAATTAACAGTAACGAACAAATGTAGGCAGCTACTTTCTTGAACGCGAGCAATTTCTAGGTATTGCATATAATATAATTTTGCCACTTGTACGCCTTAAAAAAGGTGACACTATAGGTGTTCATTTAAATGAAACACTTACATTTAAGACATACAAATTCTAAATACCACAGAAGTTGCATATTATCTATGCATATTTCAAAAACTCCCTGGAATTAATAATAAACAAATAAATTTTAACGTCAGCCGAGTCAGAAAGTGTATTTACACATATACAGTATATCTATGAAAATTGGTGTGGGTTATAATCATAATTTGTATTAACAAGAGATATTACAATTATATTATAGCCTACGCGATACGTTATCTTAGTGAGAGTTTTTAAATACATCATACAATAGATGTCGTGCACATAATTCTAGTTACAAATCATTGTGTTAGCTACAATAAATTAAAAGTGTTAATCTTTATTTCATTTGCAAGTGTCAAAAATCAGGCTGTAATGGATACACTGAAGGCGATTTAACTGGCAGTGCGCTTGAGCGGGGACTGTATTGGACAGAACAGTCTCACACAAAAATACATCTTTAATCAGAGAATCATGGGTCTGACATAAGACAAATTAGCTGTCTCTCTCTAAACATGTCTTACATCTCTATTTGAGCGAACAGGAAAAGGCTAACACAAAATTGTTATGAAAGTCAAAATTCAACAGGAAATATTATTTTAGAAGCTCTTGTATGGAAGGTTGGTGCTCTCTGTGAGCTGTGACATTTACAGCAGTGGCTTTCAGGATCCCAATATTACAGTTTTTACTAGATCTTAACAGTATTCCCCCCTCTTCCTTTCAATGGTGCTTGAATTTACACTGTAATAAAACATGTGACATTCAAGTTTAATTTGAAGTGCAGCTAGTATTAATCCAAAGGCAAACAATGAGGGGAAATAATACGCCTAGGAGAAGGACACAGAAGGGCCCGTGGCCTAGATGAACATCAATTACAATTCAACAGTTTTAATTCAACACCCAAATCAAATGTTAAAATGAGAGCATAAGCAGGAGAGGGGGATAGCGCGTAGTGGCATCAGCGACGTCTCTGTCTCGTTTGGTTTAAGTAAAGCAGCAATCCATCCAGGAGCTACAATGTAAATTTTAGTAAGCGACGATGACACATGCATCACATGCGTGCCCATCCCCACAAACGCATCTCTTTGTTAGTTTTTTCTGGTCTGCTCTATAGTGCTTGCTCAAGGAAAGCACATTGATTTGTGCGCTCCGGCCACAGACCGGCCCTGACAACGTTGTTCTAGCAGTCAAGAAGGGTCTTTACAATCACCTAATTACAAGAGCTGTCAATCAGCGCGGGCCGCGGCTGGCTCTGACCGTGTCCGCGAGCTGCATTCCTGCGCGCGGCTGAGCGCGTGATTGATCCATGCTGATGGCATCGAGCCGCCTCATGACGTGTGATTCTGTGGCGCGTGCACGCTTCACAAAGGTAATCGGGGGATCAGGAGGGGTCAATGCCATTTCCTATTACCTGAAGTCTAAAAGCGCAAAAAATCATGAGGAAATAAGACAGAAGAGGGGGAGAATGAGGGGTGGAGGGTGTGAACACGGCGCATTGCTCAAGGGGCGAGCGAGCAATTGAGCAAGACGCGAAAATGATTTCCTTTCAAAGCAACAAAAGCCAGATTGAGATTGTCCAGCACTGCTTTAGTCAGATTTAAAACCGTTCGCACGTTATTACAGTGATAGGCATCAGCACTGACAGAATGTTTGGAGGCTAAATCAGGGATAGGCCTATCTGTATGTTTGCTGGAGGTCTTCACTGCTGTCATCCAAAATTAGTTCGGGACCTATGGCAGACTCAGCTTTCAAAACCAGGTTTTACAAAACAATGCATAATATAATAATAATAGCCTAATTTTAAAGTCGAGTTATTTAAAATGTTATAGCTTATATATATATATATATATATATATATATATATATATATATATATATATATATATATATATATATAGCTTAACTTATTATAAAAAACAAACAAACAAACAAACAAACAAAAAACCTGAATTAAATTTTATTAATTGTGCGTTAATACGCATTGTATAAAAATAGGCTATTATTGTTCGCTGCCCATTTTAATAGCACAATTAAATTACGCAAAACGTAAACCTTGCGGGTTGCAAATAGTTGAATATTAATCATTTTCATTTTAGCATATAATAATTAATATATATATATATATATATATATATATATATATATATATATATATATATATATATATGCCATTAATAACGGGTATAATAACAATTTAATTCCGTGAGAAGGATACATTAGTATGTCATATTAAATGTTATTACAAGTAAAATAATGGCGCCTACTTATAGTCAAATTTCTCAAAAAAAGAAAACATTCACACACATACACATACGTAACCCAAATTAATCGAAAAAATCATTATTTTACTTCGTTTGAGAGAGTCATATAATGCAACCCTGCCCTATAGCAGCCAAGCGACAGTTGGCAGAAAGGAAGACGATGACGACCGCCTGTCAAGAACATTTATATCCATTATAACCCATCGCACTGTGTATGTCGGCCCGTTCATGTTTACGTGCCCACTGTGTGCGAGAGAAGAAACACGGCAAGAACACAAGACAACGCAATGTAAATTGAGAATCAAGCGGGTAAACAGTGCATATGGCTGCTGCACCTGAAGGGAGCAGAACGAACGTCACTAATGAACCCCGGCAAAACACTGGCGCGAGTAATGAGAGATAACACTGCATTTTGCAACACCGAAAATAAAGGTGAAATCATCAATGAGCGGGAGCAGGGGTGAAAAAAGGGGGGAAAGCAAAGCAATGATTAAATGATCAAAAGCTGGCGGAGTGAGTCTCCATGTCACTGCCAAGCACACTCATCTACCTACAAGTGAAAGTTAGGTTTCAAGCACAGTGTAATTATAGCTGGGAATGTCAGTTTGACATTAATGCAGCCAGCAGAAATTCCCTAATTGGCCTCAGAGGAGAAAGTGAACCAGAAAATATATTAACATTTTAAAAAACCATATTTTGCCTAATCCTTTCACTTTCCAACAATATTTGAAGACCAAAATGCCCCAGGCATGAGAATTTAAATGAGCAATTTTGTTTTTGAAGGAAACGGCCAATGAGACAGAAAATAGACTAAAGGGAAATCATTAGTGTATGAGAGCTCCTGACAGGCCTGCCTGGCTGACTGGCTGGCCTGTCACAGGGAGTCTGTGTTCTTGAGCTCCATGCTATGAGCTAAGCAGATAACATGAAAAGACCTATAAACGTGCAGCCAGAAGTCAAAGCCTATTATCTGGAAATTCAAATGCAGTGGTGAGGAGGAGGAAGAGCTGCTGGAAGGGGAGGGGTTGGAGGTTTGCAGGCCTTGTTCTCACCAACGAAAAAAAAAAAAAAAGAATCAGGAGTTGTAACTTTCTCTGGTATCTAATATCAACTTACAGTGGCTGTGGGAAATATGTCCAAACATAGTTCATATACAGCTGAAAAACTGGAAAGGTGGAGATAGCTGCAAAATGTTTAAAGTTGGAAGTGCTGGTTCTGTCACAGGAGAGTGGGCAGATGTGATATGACCATATCAGGGAAACACAGCAAAGTGCAGTCAGGAGATGTTAGGCCAGTCTCCTGGTGATGGAGCAGCTGAGGCTGACATGGCCCCAGGCTTGCCACTGCAGGGCACTCACTCGCCCGCACTGCACTGCCTTTTTGAAACAAAACACAGAGCTGCGACCAGAGGAAGCCGTCATGGCACTGACCACAAGGGTCAGACGTTTTACCTCCAGCAAGAAAAAGGAAGCGATGAGAAGATGGGATGGATTGAGTGAACGTATAGATGAAGGGAAGTGAGAATAACAACAGATCACAGACCGTATAGCGCCTTAGTGTGATAAAACATTGCGAGCAATGGTCATGTAGTTCATAGGTACCTTGAAAATGTATTTATGTGTCGTATAATGTGCCATTTTCTTCTTTGACTTGATTTTTTTCTCTTAAACTTTAGTTGCTTTCCAGGGTTGGGCAGGGTGTTTGATCTCTTACTGCACCAAAATACGATGAGCAAAGCATTTAATCAGTAGCTTTGATAAACATTTGGCATAAAGCAGTTGGGCTCTTGTCTCTGACACCTACAGCCCAGGGCGAAAGATTGCGACAAAGAAGGATTTTCACTGGCAATTTCAGGAATTCTACCCGCCCTGTCAGCCAAGCTGTCACTCACTCTGACATAAGGATGGTGGATATCAAAGGAAGACAGGACTTTTTATCTCAAAGAGGCACAGGTTTGATAGAAGTTCAGACAAATTTTCACCAAAAAAGTGCATCTAAGTAGCAGCCAACAAGTTTTTCAAATTAACACACATTTTGCTCATACAGGTGTTGTATTTGTCATGCAGTTCATGCAATAACCCCTCATGCAAGTATAATTTGAAAGTTTTATTGACCAAGTTATTAATAATGTGACAGTAACTTAATTTTCCAACATAAATTCCTTTTGATGTTAAATTATCATTTTAACTGACACTAAACTATGAGAGAGACTGTGGTAGGATGTCACAAATACCAAGTACTATCATGAAACTCTAGATGGCGCAGGCTAATGGGTCCTTAATGCAAACTGATGATATTCACAGCATTAAACTACTTGCTGATTGGTTCATGTTGCATGCACAGCCAATAAGCTTGCTGCTTTACATTTAAATGGTTAACATTTACTACAGCATTTCACAGCGCCCTTAAAGGGTTCCTCTGAAACCCTCCATCTTCCCCAGCTCCACCTGTATAGATCTGCAACGAGTTATTTTATAAGCTATTTGTGCAGCAGCAGTATGTCTTAAAAGCTCACAGCACAGTATTGGCATATGTACAGGCAATAGCAGATTTCTGTACTTGCTTTGCAGCAGTACACTGTAAAAATACAGTATAATATACCATAATAATCTGAATTTTCTGTATTTAGTTACAATAATACTCAACCTCTGCAATAACCAACAGCAGCAGCAATTCAGCAATATAGCAGATCTATTCCGCCAAGACCAAATGCATTAACATCATCATTTGAATGTAATTTCCATACTAAAATCTTCAGAGAGTTGTCATGATAGAACTAACTTAAAAAGATGAGATAGTTTTATGTTGCTGCCATATCACAAATGTCAGCATGGTAGAAAATAAATCCTTACATAATGTAAATAAACACTGTATGGCACCCAAAAATAAGATATTAGAATTTACTACACCTAAAAATGTGCTTCACGTGATAACATCTAAATGAATTGCTTTTAGTCTTCCAAATATTATTTAATCACTAAACCAAATACATAAGGTTACACTAAACGTAAGGTCCGGATAATGTAAAAATAGCAGGTTACCACTACTTACTGGGTATCAATCAGCTTTATGTAACTTCAATGAACTATGGATTTATGGACAGGCATATTATGGTGCAAATGATTTATTGTCATGAAGTGCACTAAACAAATGATGTATGCTCTACAAGGTTGAAAAAATGAGCAATGTCAAGCCATTTTCTGTTCGTTGATTTCATATGCAGCATATTACACAGATTTCACCATCCTTTATTCCACATCTTATCACATTCAAATACAAACTGTGTCATTATTAAGGAGAAAGAGGACCACCACAAGTTATAATACACACACCTGATTTTTTGAGTAAATGAACAGTAAAAGCATTGTCATACCAGCAGGACTCTATGCGTCTGACTACAAGGCTATGCTCACCATGGTCAAGGAGAGAAAGAGGAGGAAAGAGGGAGAGAAGGAGAGATAAAAAGGGGGAAGGCCTCTCCTACGGTTTCTCCTCGTTACTCGCCCTCCAGATGGGAACATGGAGTGCTGGCTGTTCTCCTTCTCATCAATACAGCGTAGCTTTTTGTCAGTAATTTGCAATAAGTGTCCACACCACATCTTTAGGGAGCTGGAAATCATTACTGGATAAGGTCCTGCTCAGCTCCTAATTGGAAGCGTTGGGCCTTATCAACTGAGGATTTTCCCAGACCTCTGACAGATACCAATACGAAAATCATTGTTCACTTGTCAATTTAAGAGACCGTTAAAGGAGCTTATTTAAATTCTAATTGGAACTTTCTCTTCACTTCATAGCAATAAGAAAAAATGAGTCCTTGGCAGTGTGTGCATGTTGCTTTGAGCATATGTGGTGTCCATGTCGAGTCAAGAGAGTAATGGACCTTGGGTATTAGCTCTAAAGTGTTACGCTATGTAGGTCAAATTGACAGGTTAGAGTTGTGACTATCTTACAAATGAAAACGGTGAGCAAACACATTAGTTTACAAAAACCTCACGGGTGGTTTCCAGGGACTTAATCATGGGGTACGGATGTGCCTGAGTCTGGTCTGCAAAGCTCCCAATTAAGCAATACTGCATCTGCTTAAGACGTTTGTTTGGAGTGCACGTGGGCAAGTATTGATCTGGCTAAACTGACCGCCTGATAGTGTATCTGCTGCATATTTATGCTCGTTGCTCCTCCTGGTGCTCCTGGTGTCCTGGAGCTGGGCTTTGCTGCTGTCGCTGTTTTTAATCCAGCACCAGGGGCTGTGCAAAACCCTCTTGTTCAGGAAATAACTGCGAAAGCCACCAGATGCGACAGTGACTAACATGCGTAAACGGCTCGACGGTCGTCGATGCGATGACAGAGAATTTGTGTCTGAATCTCAGTTAACAGCCAAGGGGGACATCAGTAAGCTTTCAAAGGAGGACAAAATTTGTTTTGACATGACAATGGCAGTTGATCATCTATAGCGAAGGCTAATTGCACCCTTGAAGTACACCCATGCATGCGCACACACACATACTGACATCACATGACATTTATGCTCATTCATCACCTGCGCTGAATAAAAATTGAAGTATAGCAACCAGGGCGCAGAATTGTAAATTGAATTTAAATGTAAAGAAATATAAATTCAAAGTCTAAATTCTAATAATTCATACAACTGATAGATAGATGATATTATAATACACATCCAGGGTATTTCCATGCTTACAGACTGGGGTGCTGGTATAGGCTCCAGCGTCTCCACAAACATATATTTTGTAAAATGGATAGATAGATATTGTAATACATATGCCAAAAATGATGAAAAATGGCAGGGTGGGAATGGGGGAAAAAAGAAATATCCTATTAAAAAGGGAAGGCAAAGAAAAGGGAAGTGAATTTGCACTTTTTTGCCTCTGCAATGTTTTCCTAATGTCCAGTCTCTCTGGGAGCCGGTGTTGTGTTTGCCGGCTGTTTTACTAGCTGTCAGAAGGCATTTGAAATGAGGAGGCATCTAAGCATGCGTACAAGGGGATTCATTTGACCTCATTATACCGCAATAAAGCAAGAAGCCGGTTTACTAAATATCACTGCACCACTCACACTTCACATCATATCATGCAGAGGAGCACGCTAAAAAGATGATTTCAGAAACGTCTGGTGAGTGGAGGGAGGCGGAGGGAATCAGGAGGGGGGGGTTAACCTTCACTAGCCAGAAGGGATTCTGACAAGCACGGGGGAAAAAACAGCTACGTAAAGCCCTGTTTAAGAGCAGAGCCAGCGAAGAAAAAAAGATTTATGCTTTTAATTAATGGCAATTAAACCATGCCTGTTGGGCTGGCCTATGGCAATTGTTCTCAGTAAAAAGGAGGCTGTGCTGGTGACAAGCATTTGAATCCACTAAGTTCTACCAGGGGAGCTGACACTGCAGGCATCAAACCCAAACTAAATCAATAAAAGAATTAAACTTTTATAAATTGCATTTTGACAAGTATCAGCTAGCGCTATGCTTTGATATTACAAATTCCTTGGAGGTGATGCAAACAAGAGGAGCGGCAGTTAGTGATCCAAACAATCAAAGGCTCTCGTTAACATGCGCTGTCAGATGCCTCTGTGCTATTAATTACTACAAATTAATGTGACTCTGCCCGCCTCTACTGATTGGAATGATAATCAGACTCCAGCAGGCAGAAGGAAACATATGCAGCCTTGACCAAAATAAGACATGCTAACATATGCTCACATATACTCATGTTTACAGGGCCAATCATTTGACTAGCGCAGATCTTAAATGTAGACACCCAAACAATTAGCATAATTTGTGACATGTTGTTTTTTTACGGCCAAACAATGCTATAATTTGATCGTCCAGTAACCTAGCAAAGACTCTGCATGGCTGCTAACAACCAGACACACAGAAACGCACAGACATTTATAATATTTTGCTAGCATGCCACAGCACATTAGCAAAGATTCATTTTTCCTGGTGTTTGAGGGGGAGGGCGAGTCTGTGGAAGCATCATCGCAGCTCAACTTTTCTGTCAGTCGTGTCAGTGCGAGAATGTGGGCATCACCATGCTTCGGATGCAGCGGGCAGCGACATCGTTCAGCTGGGAGCCAACAGGCTTTCTAAATGAGTCTAAGCTCTGTGATTATGCCCCCTCGCTAAATTGTTTGCCATGAGACTAATCAAGCTTGCCAGTAGTGCTTACGCACCCAATTTCTCATCCTTAACAGCTATATCTTCTGTGGCATCCGACACTATACTTCGAAACTGGGCGCTATTTGAATCTGTGCTAAATCCCAGCCTGCCCTCATTTATTCAGGGCTCATGTAATATTCAATCCCAGCAGAATGCTCAGCAAGTTGTGGCAGCACACTCAAGTTTACAGATTTATTGTGAGTTTTGGTGTCTTATTTACATGAAAAACATGGCTCTTGGAATAATTAATATGACAAAGGTTTGCAACAGTTTTTGGTGTTTGGGTTAGTTTGCATATTGTTCATACATCATTTTGAAAAGTTGTTAGATGTTCACATGGGGTTAGTTTTAAAATGTTTAAAAATTATTTTAAATAAATTTACCTCAGAAGCAGGATAAACAGGGTTTTTCTTTTTTTTCTTCTTCTTTTTTTAATAATAACTTTCATTAGAGTATTTCACTTTTAAAAGAAAGATAGTCTACTGATAGTGTGATAGTGTACAGATAATGTACTCACCCCATTGTCATCCAAGATGTTCGTGTCTTTCTTTCTTCAGTTGTAAAGAAATTATGTTTTTTTTTTTTTTAAGAAAAACATTTTGGGAATATATCTCCATATAGACTTCTATGGTGCCCGCGAGTTTGAACTTCCAAAATGCAGTTAAACGCAGCTTCAAAGGGCTCTAAACGATCCCATCTGAGGAATAAGGGTCTTATCTAGTAAACCCATCTGTCATTTTCAAATAAATAAATAAAAAATACAAACTAATATACCTTTTAACCTCAAATGCTAGTCTTGTCTAGCTCTGCATGCAATACAGTTAGGGTATGTTGAAAAACTACCATCTCATTTTCTCAAATCATCCTACATCGCTGCAGAGGTACTGACCCAGTGTTTACAAAGTGCATAGAAAGTCAAACACCAACTACCAAAAAGGTAAAACAATGATGTAGGATGATTTTGAAGTTGAATGAGAAAATGAGATGGGAGTTTTTCGACATACCCTAACTGTCTTGAATGGGACTGCACAGAGTACAAATGCACATGGCAGCGTTAGACAAGACAATTATTTGAGGTTTATATATATATATGTATATATATATATATATATATATATATATATTGTTTGTTTTGATAAATTAAGTATTTTCCTGAGAGAGAGAAAAAAAAGATTTATTTTCTCCTGTTGCTGTATGACTTAAGTAATATTCTATTTAATGATACACAACGGTATACTAATTCAAGTCACCTTTATTTATATAGAGCTTTTCACGATACAGATTGTGTCAAAGCGGCTTTACAGTATCAACTATCAGTATCTAATATTGTAATAAGTGTTGTACAAAATTACGTTTTGTACAAAAATTACAATGTTTTATGTCTTTAGCAAGCAATAACTATTTAATGAATTATTTGTTAATGTTTGAAAATAAGTAAGTCTACATAAAAAGAAAATATCAAATATATTACCTTTACAGACTGTAATTGAGTTAATTAATGATATGTTAACATGAACAGTTTTTAAAGTGCTTTAAAGTGCATATTATCTAATATTTGTAGTTATATATATATATATATATAATGATTTGTTAATGAAAGTTATTCTAACGTCAACTTTAATGGGTATCTGAAATTAATTTACACAGTTTAAGATAAGCTGAATTGCTTGAACTTCTAGCATTTAATTTTACACACACACACACACACACACACACACACACACACACACACACACTGTTTTTTTATGTTTTATGGGGACTCTCCATAGGAGAATGGTTTTTCTAATGTACAAACTATATTTTCCATTCGCTACACTAAACCCACCCTTTACATAAAACTTTCTGCATTTTTAAAACATTGTTTAGTATGTTTTTTTAAGATGTTTAATTATAAAGTCTCAGGAAATGCCCTCATAAAACACGTTTATGATGTTATACCAGTATAATACCCATGTCATTATACAAATTTGTGTCCTCACTTAAACATGCACTCACACACAGTTAAAATCCCAAGGATCCTGTTAAAATACAATGCTGGGACCTGGGTAACACATCTGCATGTGGAGGATCCTTGTTTGCGTGTCTACATAGATGAATATAATGACCAGTCACACTGATTATGATGGGTTGAATGCATAAAGGATTACTCTTTATTGGCAGGTGTGTTTACTCTAGCAGCTGTGTTTCCTTCCTGTAGCCTTGCTGATCATTTCTAAAACTACACATGATCTTATTCCCTTGATAAAGTCCCCTCCTCCACCTGGCTTTAGCCACCTTTGACACCTGCGAATAGGGCAAGGCCTCTGGGACGCGAGAGTCTGACCTCCGCATGTATGGCCTTAGCGCAGTGAATTAAGGGGGAGAGAGAGTGAGGGAGTGAGTACGTTTTCTGGTTAAGTGATGTCTTAAGGCCAGCGCTATACATGCTGTGGATGGGTACAGTATTATGGCACAGATTAAGCTTCTGTACAGAGGTGTAATTGGCTGAGGGGATTCAGCTCAGCCCTTGCTGTGTGGCCTTCTTCAGATACTCAGATCAAAAGTCATTTGCTGTCCGACCCTGACTAGAGACTCATACTGACTCTCTCACTCTCTCTCTTCTCAAATGATTTCCTGTGAAATTCTCCCCCTCTGATGTCGACTTTAAAGCCGACTCCGGTAAATTTAAAGGAATGTACGTGCCTTTTTGTGCATAATCTTTTTTTGAATCTCACTCTACTGTATCTTTAATTTGACCATAAAAGTTGTAATATTCACCTGAAGCGAACAAGTCTGAAAGGATCGGGGCTTTGGAGAATAAAAGACGTTCCCGCCTTCATTAAGGTCTAATATGATAAAAGGAACTTGGAAAATGAGTGTGTGAGATAATAAGCATAATGTAGAATAATAGATTGTGCCCTAAATCTGCATGTGTGCAGCAAGTCGTTTATTGTTGAGTACGGCCGCGTTTAATTTTTTTTTTCTTTTTTATCCAGATTTCATTTACACAGCAAAAAGACACATTTAGCAACATCATTTTAGTACATTACATGCAATTTCCCTCAGCTTAAATCTGCTTAACATTTATATGCATTTATGATAATTTGATATTTTAACTCAATGGCCGGAGGCTGGATTATGTGTGCTGTCTCTTTTATAATGTTAATGTCTCCCTTTGAAAATGAGGCATGTAGCCATTGATTTTCAGAGCTTATCTTTGTAACTCCTCCCAAAGCTGTTGGTTTAATCTTGTTTTGGTCTCATTCTCCGTTCTGAGCATTACATGTGCAGGGAGGGGAAAACATGAGACATGTTACTGATAAGATAACATGAATGTTTTGTTGATGTTTTGCCGTCCTAAATGTCACTTTTCACAGATCCACTCATGATCATATGGGGAGAGAAAGAGAAGGGGAGAGCGAGAGAATGAAGAAAAAATGCCAGCGAGGAATCAGAGAGACAGATTAGTGCCTCTCTGGTACTTCAGTGTATCAGGACAGGGATTACCGTGCCAACAGCTGCGCCCGCCGGTCCCCTGACTGAGAAGAATTACAAGTATTATCACCTAGATCATTAAAGCAGGGTTCAGCGATTGCCGAATGGCTTCAATCAATTCATCCTCAGATAACACGCTAGCAGCCGGACCCCCTGCATGAGAACTTGACTTAATTGGCCAATAAGTGGTAAGGAAGGGCGCATGCTATTTGATCAAATTACTGGGGACCTGGCGAAAGGGATTACTGTTCTTCAGGGGGAAGAAAGAAGAGAAGAAGAGAGAAGCGAAGAGGGAGGAGGAGGGGTCGTGGTGGGTCAGGGCTACCGGAAGGAGGGCCTGTCTTCGGCTAAAAGCGAGGCGGTTGAAAAATGTTGGCCCACTTGGCGGTTGGAGCGGGGAAGCAAGAGGAGGAGTAAAGGAGGAGAGGAGAGGGGGATCCAGGTCATTCTTTTGCTTGGGGAGATGGACTCATTCATCATCACCCCCTTGGCCTGGTTTCTGCCTGGAGATGGCTGTAAACTAACAACTTCCACATGCTCCTGGCTTTCCTTCATTATGCTTCCTGCTTTATGGCAGATTGAGCAACGGACATTCCATATACAGTCATTACCTACATGTACACACAATAGCATTTATGCAAGACATTAGAATTCCTTGCATTGAGTGCACTGCAAATGAGAAGCTATAGAGATATTATAAACATAGAAATAATCTGAATGTTTTTATTCTGGTGTTTATACACCAGTGGAAATGACAAGTAATACCAACGCTATCTCACGGGAATTCGTACTTATTTTACGAGGTGGCTAATTCGTATGAATTCGTACGACCTCACTCGTACAATTTTGTACGATTTGCCTAGACCCCAGTGACGGCTAGGTTTAGGGGCGGGGTTAGGTAAAGGGCATTCATATAAATTCTTACGAATTGGGAACTCGTAAAATACTTACGATTTAGCCAAAAACGTATGATTTGTACGAGTGAGGTCGTACGAATTTGTACGAATTAGCCAAGTATGATTTGCCGTGAGATCGGGCTGGTTATACTCAGAAATCTTATGTTTAATCTATGTTTAATACTATTTTAAATAGGTTAAACAGCTCTTCTTAAGTCATTTTTAAAAAAAAAATAAATAAATCTGGGTTAAAATGATGAAAATAACTTAAATATGAAATATCATTATACTATATTGGTTTTTAATTCAGTTGTTAATTCAGTATTGTAATAATAGTGTAATAATAGTGTAATAATAACTTCTTTTTTTTCTCTCTCTTTTTTTTACTTTTGCTTTAAATTTCCTTGCCAACTCTCAAGATAATTCCGTAGCTGCAATGTGTTAGTCATGGATGCTAAAGTGCTACAAACATTAATTCTGTCTTTGAAACCCACCTGCACAGAGAGGAGAGCTGAGCAGTGCATCTGTAATGCTAGCGAAATGAGCAGCTCTCTAGGGGGCCGGGCGTTAGAACCAAATACTGGCCAGAATTAGAATCTCTGCCTCTGTGGCTATTCATAATGTCATTAACATAAAGGCAATTAAATGAGTTTTTAACCCTCAACCTCTTTTTGTTATTAATGAACATTGGACGTAAGGGAAGCGAGAGCGAGACCGCGGCGGTAATTATCTCCTCATCAGAGAGCTGAAACAGGCTTAAATAGGAAAGCAAAACAGATGATTATTGGAAGTGTTTGTAGCAGGGTGGGCCCATGGGGGGGGCTTCTTTAATTTAATCACATGACATGGAACCAGGAGGATTAATTAGATGGGCTCTTCCCCTCACTGGGCACAGTGGTGCCAGCCTGGAATACTGGCATCCTAGGATGCGAATAGAGATCTCTTCTCAGTCAGATTGTCACTGTGATTATTATGAACGACGCAGACCTGTCTGCGCGCCGTGGACATCCTCACGGAAAACGCTTGCTCCATCTGTGAGGAATTTTACAGAGCACGAGGGAGCATGTGCTGTTTACTTACCGCCATCTCAGCTTTTATCTGTTTATTTTTACCGGCTGTTAGCCAAGAAAATATCATCAATAATGACTTGCGCTGACTTACATATGTTGAAACTTTGTAAATATTCTGTTGAGGGGGATCAAGGATTATTAAGTGGGCACAAATCCACATCTTTTTTCTCTTGAAAGACTGGGAATTTCGCTGTAAAATAATTACACAACTTTCACACAGAGGGATCAAAATGAACATGCGCGTGACACGGATGATAAACTGTTTCTCCTTTAGCACCTTTGTGCGACACACAGGAGAAACTGGTTTATTTTTCTCAGAGATACAGAACATTAATCATAGCCATTAGTGTGTTTGTGTGTGCGCACGTTGCGCATCGACGTGCGAGCGTCTGTCCTTGAGTTCTGGTGCTTGAACGGGTCCGCCATGAACAAGCAATGACAGAGTTACAGTTTATCAACAAAAACTGGATGCATTTTATCAAGTGGCGAATCGATCCGAGCTCAAAGACAAAGCACCATGTTATCCTTACAGCTCTCCAGGCCACAGGGGTTTAACACGAGAGCCAAGACACTACCAACAAGAAAACACTTGAGCTAAAACACTACTCTCCCTCCTCCTTCTCTTTCCTCTCTGCTCTCCCTCTGTTTTCTCTGCCTTACCTCATGCTCCCCAGACAATGTGCTTGGAGGTCACAGGTCATCATCACTGTGTTCTTGAGGTCTGCAAACAACTCATTATCGAGCCAGTGGTCTCATCAGGGCAAAGGCTCTTGGGAAAACGAAGTGGCAGTGTAGCATGCGGCTGCCCCCATGAGTTTTGGTGGGTCCTGAGGGAAGACCTTGCTGTTTTTATGTGCCTCCCTCATGTTTAATCAATAATTAACTCATGTCAACCCACAGTTTACACACACATGCACATGCTAGGTGAGGATAAAAAGGGGGGGAAGAAGTAAAACACAGAAGCTGGTATGGTTTTAAAGGAAATTTAGTTTGAAAATATGTGTATGAAACAAAATGGAGAAAGACTACTGCCAGTTTTTAATAAAAATCTTTATGGTGATTTCATAAACAGTTCGGGTGCAATCATATAAACACTGTGTCTGTTTTTTTATGTAATGCAGAACTGTGGATGTGGTTTCCAAATTGAAAACAAGTCCATGGTTATGGAGAGTGTGATATTTCACAGCTCTATCAACTGCTAACTAAGCTGTCAAACGAGTAGAATCGGCTCGATCTTACCCGACAAACAATACACAAATGAGCTATGGGCAATTTGCTGTGATTATGCGTGCAAATGGGTAGACTTGTTTTTAATTTGCTTTCCTTCGACAGAGTGTTAAAAAAGATTATCCCCTCATGTCCGCACCTCACTCTTATAGCCAAGAGCATTATTTGCTATGTGACAACAGAATAAAGAAACATGTGCAACAAAAATTGAGAGTGAGAGAAAAAGAGAGAGGAGAGAGCGAGAAAGAGACATTAAGATGTTTGAAACAAACATGTCAAAGAACAAAGGGAGAACGTCACAAGCATGTGCCTGCTAGAAGGTTGTCCTACAGCCAAAAAGTGGTCTGCTGGAGTCCCCCTCTCAAACAGAGACCTGACAGAGGATAAATCTGTCTGGTCCAAGGTCAACCTGGAGTGAAAAGCCCCTCTGAACCTAGTGACCCCTCAGTACATCCTGACATCTCTATTGCAGCCACAGGGACCCGTTCTCACTTACAGAAGACTTATTTTAGAGCATATGTTTGGAATACAATGGCTCAAATATGAGCAGGTCCTGTCGGCTTAACATGCTAGCTTGTTTGTAATAATTAATATAATGTGGATGTAAAAAAACAATAATAATAATAATTAAAAGTGCTTGTTCTAATTCAGGAGAATTCCATGTTTTATTTCACCATGACACCTTCACTGGCCTAAGATCTGTGCCTCAGATGTAGTTAATTGACTGTCTATGTGTGATTAATGATAAGGACTTAAACATGCACATCCTGGACTTTCTGACCTAGAACTGAAAGGCAATTTAGGCTCAGAGGGTCATCTCAGGAGAAGCACTTATCTCTTTCCTAAACCAAACTCCACGTTTGGAAGCAGTGGAGTTGAAAGGAAAAGAGCAGAAGACATGGGCACCGGGAGACAGTGGACGTGTGAGACTTCACTCCACACAATGATTTCCCTACCCGCCTGAATTCAACAATAATATTTAAAGACTTTAAATTAATTATCCTCTCACTGGCCTTTCAATGGGGTCATTCAAGTGTTTATTTAAAATCAATAACAACAGTCAGTAATTTTGGCAGCACTTTATTTTACAGTCCTGATAGGCATGTACTAGGTATTAATTCTGAACCTACTCTTAAACCAAATCTTAACCTATGTAGTTACCTTGTATTACTTATTAGTACTTTCCTGGGTAAGTACACTGTAAATACACTGTAAGTGGACATATACTACCAGTCAAAATTTTTTATGATTTTTAAATAAGTCTCTTTTGAAATTATACAAATTAATGCTTTTATGTAGCAAGGATGCTTTAATTTGATGAAAAGTTATCATAAATGTATAATGTTACAAACGATTTCTATTTCAGATAAATGCTGTTCTTCTGAACTTTCTATTCATCAAAGAAACCTGAGCTCAGCTGTATTTTTTTATTATTATTATTATTATTATTATTTATTTTTATTTATTTATTTATTTTTGCGCAGCAAATCAGAATATTACAATGATTTCTGAAGGATCATGTGTAATGAGTAATGATACTAAAATTTAGCTTTGAAATCACAGGAATAAATTACATTTCAAAATATATTCAAATAGAGAACAGTGATTTTGAATAGTAAAAATATTTCAAAATGTTACTCTCTTTATTTTTATTATTCAAATAAACATAGGCTTGGTGAGCAGAAGAGACTTTTGAATGGTAATGTACATACTGTAAAATAAAGTGCAACAATGTTTATAGCTAATGAATACAGCAGTATTAGAATTTCATCTTTATTTTATGCAATTCTTTAATAACAAATGTAGTAACTGAATATGGTTTTAAAAAAAAAAAAATGGCAGTGTACTGAAGTTTTAGCAAACAATTGATTTATTAATGTTGTTATCTATAAACACAGCTACATTGACTCTATTGACACTTTTAATGAAGCCTTTGTTCTAGTCTAGACTGTTTAAATCTTTTCCAGACTATAACAAGAAATACAGAAATACTTTTTAGTAGAATGCTGTATGAAAACATTTAAAATGAAAATATTTGTGTGCTTCCAATTTAAATTGAATTAACAAAAATGAAATTAATTGCATGCAACGATAGTAAGTTATGACAAAATGTTCAAGAATTATATGGACATTAGCTTAGCTTAATTGAACAAATTCATATTTTCGGTATTAGTGAATGTAAGTACTTCAAGTTAACACTTTTTTTTAGATTATTTAAGCTGAAAAGGTCTAGAGATCTTGTATCACCCTGCACAGCTCATCACTATGCATGCGTACAGCTGTTGTTTTAGTGGACGGCGTGGAGGAGACAGTCTCCACAGCAATCACATGTACTCAGTGTGATCTACAAGCAGCACCCTGCGTGAAAGAGTACAGCCTACATCAATCACTCTGCCACCAGAAGTGGCCACCAACCACTGCTCAGATTAATGACAAGGGTCTGCTTAACATCATTAACGAAGGTTTTTAATCAACTCCCACCTCTTTCCTCCACTACCAACCTGACCAATAGCTTTAATACAACCGGTTCTAATAAAAATGGCTACTGTTGCTAGTCACAGCAATGGCTCTTTCATTCAGCCATGGAGGCTGCTGGTTGCCAAGTATAAACAGAATGGAAGAAAACAGACTTACAGTCAGGTCAGTGAACAAGGCAGGTCAATAAGGAGAGTTAATTTGAATTAGCAGCCATGTTCTGGCCTCACAGAAAATCAGCAGTTCTCTTCTGTGATGTCAGAGCCCTCAGCCAACCTCTGTAGTATGCAGACTGATGATATCATGTGGGGACAAGCAAGGAGCTTCTGTCTTGGCTTCACAAGGATGGTAACCATCTCAGGGCGTCCTTGGCTTGTGCTTGGAGGTTGTTACTGGAGCACGACCTACTAGGCTCACCCACAAGCACTGCCTCGCTTGAAAAGCCTGGCCAGACCCCCACACGGACAGACAGCGCCCCACACAAGCCACAGGGCAGTACGCATTAACACGGCGCTAATTAGCCAAAGCAGTGGCCATCCAATTATACATGCTTCAATCAAAGCTCAGAGGTCAAAGGCTCTGTCCACCTCGAGCACAAACAGACTTAAAGGGATGCTCCACCCAAAAATCATTTACTTAGCCTCATGCAGTCGCAGATGTGTATGCATTTCTATCTTCAGATGGACATGAAGATTATTTTTCTGAAGAAAAATAATCCATCTGTGTATAGGACCTACAGTGTGAACGTGTATGCTGAGTGCTAAGACGTTTACATGTATTACGTTATGATACGTAATATTCAGAGGGTGGGGAGATGGGGGATTCCCCCGGTCTATATGTTTCTGCTTAGACTGAATGTTTTTTATTATTATTATTATTATTATTATTATTATTATATATCTATTCCCAGTGAATAAGAGTTAAAATTCCCACCCGGTTTATACTACGATCATGCAAAATGCCAAAAATAATATCTTTAAAATATTGCCAAGTAACGTTACAAACAACAATAAAATCAGACAAAAAAAAAAAAAAAAGATTTTATTATTTCCTATTTTTTCCCTGATGTTTGTTATTATTTTACAAATTTTATATATTATATATTTTTATTTTTATTTATCTCTTAGGCATGTTGACAATAACGTATATATCTTCAACACTGTCTATAATATGTTTTCAACGGACTTTTAAAATTTGCTTTGCTTGAGAAAGCATAAAAATATACAGTTACGATGCTTTTTTCATTTGATTTAGTCGAGTTAGTTTGATTTTGTGATTTTGTGATTTGTAGCTTACCTTTTTGTAGCATACCTCTTACCTCTCCCATAAAATCACACGCATGCCAGAAAACACAGAGCATCAATCCTGAGGAGTCATAGCAATAGAGCAGATGCGAGAAATGTGCGGAAAATCTGCTTGCCCGAAGCTTCCGTAACTGACTTAGATTTACAGAAAATTACCGTTGTTTGTCAAATAAATAATTTGATGTACTTATTCACAAGTCTTAATTAAGCTTTAAGTTACATCTCAAATGACAAGGGATCAACTTATAATCATTAACCCAAAGGAAGCAAAGTTTGAGGAGCCGTGTGAGGCACTTTTTTTATTATGGATGGATGTGCTTTATTGGACTTGTTTTGGACTGATGAAGAGAAACACCCGCCCATTGCTATTATAAAGCTTGAAGCTGCCAAAACTAGTTTAATATAGCTTATATTGCATTTGTCTGAAAAATGGAAGTCATATGCATCTAGGATGCCTTGAGGATGAGTAAATAATGGGTTAATTTTCATTTTTGGGGTGAACTAACCTAGTGAATACGCTAGTAACATGCATGCTAAGCAACTAGTTAATAGTGAATAATCTGTGTATATTAGAGCAAATACAGCGATGCAACTGACACATTCAAGGCCCAGAAAGGTAGTAAGGACTTTTTATGTGCAAAGAAAACAAAGATAATGATTTTATTCAACAATTTATTCTCTTCAGTGTCAGTCTTCGACAAGAGAGTACCACCACGCATGAGTGGGGTGCTGTTGAGGCAGGAGCCAGCATTCTGAAGTAGAACCTGGATGCATTGCACTTTGTTTGCAAGCAATGTTTATGAACATGTCTGAATATTTTGACAGAGAGCATGACTTTAAATTTTTTGCCCAACCTTACTTATTTGAACCAGAATATAGGCATATCCTGTGTCAGCAGCACCACATGTATGCGTCATGGTACTCTTGTGAATGGTAGAAGAAACTGACACTGAAATTGTTGAATGAAGTCGTTATTTTGTTTCCTTTGCAATATTATTGTAGCTTCATAACTTTACGGTTGAAACACTGAAATCACATGGACTATTTTCACAATGTTCTTGCTATCTTTTTGGGCCTTGAACGTGGTAGTTGTGTTGCTGTCTATGCAGAGTCAGAAAGCTCTCAGATTTCATCAAAAATATCTTAATTTGTGTTCCAAAGATGAATGAAGGTCTTACAGGTTTGGAATGACATGTGTGAGTAATTAATGACAGAATTTTCACTTTTGAGTAACCTATCTCTTTAACTATTAACTACGCTTCCAGCCAACAGTCACACATGGGTTCATGAGTTAACTTTCAACGTAAAACTCAGCACATTGTAAAGCATGATGTAAGCATGTTGTGAAATTTCTCACTTCTTGCGAGAGTTTCAAAATGCACTTACATCACAACGTGCTAATGTTTATGTCTAGCAAATATACATATAACAGCTGGCCTGAACCAATGAGTTGAAAAAAGTTTTTTAAAAATGGTATTTTTCTTGCACGCTCCTATTGTTTCACTTTTAAATACACAGATTCATCCACTGGTAACATATACAATTACTGCTGTGTTGACTTTGTGTGGCTTTTGAAGTGTTACTATTGAAGGTCCCATACACTTGCATTATATGGACTCAAAGAGATTTGTATTCCTCTAAAGAAAGAAAGCCATATACATTTCAGTCAGCATATGGGTGAGTAAATCATGAAAGAATTTTCATTTTTGGGTGGAGAGTATCTCTTTAAACATTCTGAACTCCCAATCAACCAGTACAAGCATGCATAAGGGGCCACAAATTAGCTTGTTAAATAAATCTACCTCTCAAATGTCCTCCAATTTGCCCTTTCTGAAAAGAAACTAATCAAAATGCATGTTTAGATCATTTATGATGATTCATACCTAGCCATCTTTTTTCAAACCGCCTCTCATTGCCTACAAAGATGGCAATGTAGACTGCCTCAGTGATATACACTGTCATCTGTCACCTTAATGGGAGAATTTAATGCTACATTAATTACACAACGGAGACTGCATAGCCGGCAGCCACCTTGTGGTCTTTTTTTGTCCTCCTCTCCACAGCGGTAGTTGAGACGGGATTACTTGCTGTCACATTAATTTGCCTCTGCATCATTTCAGTCCTTAATACAATATGGACATGATATCTAATTATTTGTATAGCTAGTGTAGCTTGATGTGAATTCATTTCATCACAGTCAAGACGAAAGCTCGAAACGTATGCTATTCATGGATAAGAGCCTGCAGTGGAAGGCTTGGTTTATAGTGTTTGCCAATTAGTAATGCTGGTTTTTAAAGAGCAGAAGGCAGCATCCCCAGTTGGGACTGAGGCAGGGAGGGGGGCTACTTAATCTGAAGTGTCTCAGTAAAAACTCAGCAGGTTCGGTACATATAAGGTCCCTGAGCTCACATCAAGCTCAACATACAGTGCAGCCTCAATATAAATGAATTAATCAAGTCATTCATAAAACAACTGCCAATTTGAAAAGAATCTTTCATAGCATGCAGTATTAAACATATGACCAGCCTTTGGGCTGTTAAAGCAGGAAAGAATTTATTAATATATTTCTCGTTGCTTGAGATGATAAAGTTAAAAGAATATTCTGGGTTCAATGCAAGCACTGAAAGCACTTGTCGCAAAAAAACACACTGTAAAAAAGTTTGGAAACTAAACGTAAAGAAAGCAAATGCTCCCTGAGTAAATTAAGTAACAAATATAAAGTTTAAAGGATAATTTACTTACCCCCAGGTCATCCAAGATGTTCAGGTCTTTCTTTCTTCAATCGTAAAGAAATTATGTTTCTTGAGGAAATTATGTTTCTTCAGGAATGTTCTCCATATAGTGGACTTTAAATGCTTAGCTCTGCAATGCGCATGCGTATTCTGTGTACTCTTGTCGAAAAACTCTCATCTCATTTTCTCCCTCAACTTTAAAATCGTCCTGCTTGCTGGAGAAGTACCGACCCAGTGTTTACAAAGTGAACGTGCACAGAAACATAAAAGAGCAATGTAGGACAATTTTGAAGCTGAAGCAGAAAATGAGTTTTCCGACCTACCCTAACTGTATTGAACCGGAGTACACAGACTACACATGCACAAATGAAGTCCACTATATGGAGAATATTCCTGAACTTAAATTTTAAGTTTTTAAACTTAATTTAACTTTAAACTTAAGTCTAGGATAATTTTAACAGAAGAATTAATGTAAGTGATTTTATAAAATTATTATTATTTTAAAAATATCAACCATATTTTGTAAGTGCATCACTGAAACCTCGATTTTTGCTTTGGTTGCACTTTACTTTAAGATGCTTTTGTTACAATAGTTGCTTGTAGTTATAATTAACTGTTTATAAACTTATTGTAGTGAGTACATGTATCATGTAACAAGAAAACTGCAAAATAAAGAAATAACGTGTTTTAGAATATTTTGTTTATATATTTATTTATTTATTTTAGGTATTCAACATTATGTCCCAAATGCTGTAGATTGAGCTTAACAAAAAAAAAAAATCCTTTAAAATCCAGCTTTAAAGCAGCGGTGCTGGTGCGAGCCGATGCCGCTGCATCAGTGTTGTGTTTGTCTAAGGGGAGTGTGTTCTCTCTGATGGCAGCCATATTTATATTCTGCTCACAGAGCACTGATCATCTGCCACCATCTGCATAGTTTTACTGCCTGTGATCAGTACGCAACTACAACAGCCTGTCAGCAGGCTTTACAATGCTGTTACAGCGCCACAGTGCCACATCAAGCAGCCCTCTCCTATCATAAATGCCATCTCTTCACAACACACAGCTCTTTCTCTTTCTCTTTTCTCATCTCCTCTCTCTACCCCCCTGCTCTCTCTGCTCTGTGTCTGACTGAATGAGGAGTGTTTCAGTTTTGTACGCTCTCTGAACAGCCCCAGGCCAAAATCGGACCATAGCTTTGCAGCACGCCTTGCCCCAACAGTCACATAAAGTTAAGCTGTCTCTGTGCTGTGCATTTAATACATTTAGTGTCGCTCTCAAGGGTTTGCGAAAGGATATAGGGAGCTAAGATGCAAGATGTGAGCGATATCTATCACTTATGGAGAGCATTTGAAGAAAATACATATTTCTTCATTCTTTACAGTAGGTCTCCCAAAGAGGATATCATTTCTCATGAATACACAAAGCATCTTCCTTCTAGCCCTGAAATGAAAACACACAAGCCTGAACAACGTTTACCTTTAAATCCTGACTGAAACCAAGTTGGAGAAAAGGCAGAGAAAAAATGCGGTTTTAAACGCTGTCGGTTTCTGAATTTCTATCCCTAGCCTTCCTTCCTACACAATCGAAATCCCCTGTGATGAGTTTAGCATATTGTTTGTGAATAACATCCGTTTGGGTTGGTGGGGAGTACCTGGCACTGCCCCTTTGGCAGTGTAAAACATCTTCTCGCTGCGTTCTGTCTTGCTCGCGGTTATCTCCGTCTATTCTTTAAGGAATTTCTTCTGCATTACAACAGCCTCTGTGACAAGCCTAGAGATGTTACAGAGAGAGAGAGGGAGATCCTTAGGGAGGGCATATTGATTTGTGAAATGCATTCTAAAGGGTCCCCGGCCCGTTTTACTGTGGGGCAGTTGGGTTTAACAAGGACTTTGAACTCCTCACAAGCCGGAACCGGCTCTAAAGAGGATGAACGACATTGAGCATTAGGGTAGTCTAGGGGTCTATTCCACACGCCACGCTAACGGAAGAACCCACTCACAGGGGCTTCCTTAGGCCTTGGCTCTAATGGGAAGAGAGGATGTTGGGTGTAAAATGCTCAGCCCAATCACGCATGCAAAAAACATGAGTGCCAACGGGGTATTCTGATTACAAAACAACGCTGGGGAAGAGCAGGAGTCACGGTTAATAATATTGTGAAGGCAGAGGGAAGAGGAAGAGTTTGCTTATAGGTATGGGGCTAATTAACAGAGTTTTGTCTGCGCAAGGAATCCAGGGCAGAAAATAATGCTCTGATTCAATATTCCCTAAAGATTGTCTTCAAAGCTAAAACAGGGGCTATTAAACGCATCAGAAATGATAATAATAATGCGAGCTTGCACGACACTGCCGGCGCTTTCCGGCTCTTTCAGAGGGAGGACCTGCTGTGTTTTATCCCTGCCTGTGAGACACGGAGGAGAAAGTGCCTCTAAAACACATCAACCTGATTACACGCTCTCCCATGGTTCATGATATGATAATAAGGATGCTGATGATGCAAACACCATTATTGCAAATTACACCAGAAACAAGGCATGAAAACGATGCACAGAGGCGTTAAAACGTTGCTCACTTCTCCAATTCTCGACAATGTGCCGTTAAAGGATATTTTGTGCATTCTTTCTTCTAGTCTAATTGCAGTCAGCGTACATTCCCAGTTCTGTGATTTTCGCTGTGGGCACCGTAATAACAAATAAATGAAACTCTCTGACAGTCTGCTAATGACTTGTTATTGAAGTTAGGGCGAACATTACAATGTAATTTAGGTCCATTCACAGTTTTTGCTTTGCTCTCTCTCTCCCTGTCTATCTTTTAACACATATGTATTGCACACCACAGCACCCAGGGCACAACAAAGAGGATAGATAAAATAAAAAAAAAAGACTTATATTTACAGGCCTACTCTGGATTCAAGCCACACGAGTAATTAAACTTCTTAACAAATGCACTGTCAGTGTGTGACAGAACACCACAGGACACCTGCATGTGTTGACGAGGTGATTTACAGCGACGGTCAAGTTTAAAGAACACATTCAGTTGACCTGAACACCTCGACAGGCAGATTCGTCTTAACAATTGCACTCACAGCATCCCCACCTCTATATACTTTCCATTTATCAGGAGTCCAGATGAGGCTTGACTCATCTAAATGGGGTTTTCATGGGATGGACAGTGACTAATCTATGCTCAAGTGTCTCAAGGCCAATTAGACCTAATTGAAATGACATATGAAAGAGTGCCGTGTTATTTGTGTTAATTAACATGTAATTATAGTCTTATTAAGTAGTTATTACACTGTAATTACACATGTGGTGGCAGAAAATGATAATTGATACTTGATTTATTCTGTGAACCAAAACATGTCTTTGAAAAAAAAAAAAAGTCATGTTTGGTACTAAACAATTTAACACAATAATGCTTGAAGCTGTTGTGGAGAGATTTTTCTGTTGTTTATTTTGCACCAAGTGCAGGTGTATGGTGTTAGACTCTTTCTCTTATTGGTATTGACCTGCTGCTCTCCTGGCCATCAACCCTCCTCCCAAACAAAAGAGGAGCTGTAAGATCCGTTCCCCTCTCTGCTGGCAAGGAGGATCATGCCTTGTGCTATTTTTCTCACTCTCTCTCTCTCTCTCCTCCTCTGTCTTTTCGTCCTCCCTCCAACTGTCTGCTCACATTTCATTAAGTCAGGAGGAAACAGGACTGGAAGCCATTGCTGGGGATCCACTCCTATTAGGGCGCCTATTATCATCCCAAATCAGTCACGTTTTAGCATTTAAGTGCTGAAAGTTTTTCTAGAACTGTGCCCTGAGGTACAGAGGGTGCATCAAACAGGAACGGAAAAAAATCAGTGTTCCTCTCAATTCCCTCTTCACAGCTTCTGCTAAAAACACTTTTTTCTTTTCATCCTCTACCAAACCAAGTGACTGCTTGCAAAATTGCAGCGGATTTCACAGGGCTGAAGTCAAGGGGTGATGGGATGCTTGCTGAAAGAGCCTGGCACAAGTAATGAGTGTTCACAATGCTAAGTAAATGAAATGCTCTGTTACGAAATACTCAACTCAGTGATTTTCCTTAAACTGCTCCAAATTTCAAGTCTACATATTTTGCAATTGGTCTCATTTTCCTTTGTCTACATACAACAATATACACTTCATAAATACAACAAATATAACACACACACACACACACACACATAAGAAATACATTAATTAATTAAAAAAACTAAATACATTTAGGAATTAAATTAAATACATTTTGAATACATATTAACAGATTATTGCACAATATTACTGTGTTTATACACAACATACTGGCTGTTTATTACTGGCTGTCTTAAGTAGCATGGGTATATTTGTAGCAATAGCCAAAAATAAATTTTTTTACAGTTTGTTGTTGTTGTTGTTGTTGTTGTTTATTTGTTTGTTTGGTTTGTTGGTAGGTTGGTTTTTTTTGTTTTTTTAGTTTTTTTGCACCCTCATATTTCAGATGTTCAAATAGTTATATCCTGGGTGTATCCCACCTTACTATTAATAAACAGTAATTAGAAGTTTATTGAGGCAAAAGTCATAGTTAGTAGTTAGTTAATGGCAAAAATATAACCTTAAAATAACGTTTTTTAATCAAATTGCATTTATTTGATTAAAATATATATACAGTAAAACAGTAATATTGTTAACGATGTCATTATGATTTAAAGATCTGTTTTCTTGTTTTAATAAATGTAAAAATGTCCCCCCCCCCCCCCATTAGCCATTAGCGTAATCCATTACATTGCACATTTTGAGTAATATTATCAGATTACTTTCAGATTACTTTTGATTTAACTTGTTTATCACATTGATTTAAATAGGATAATCTGGTACCATAATGATGTAAAAAATGCAAAGAGTAATAAAATATGTTCCATTCATTGTAATTTAAGTGCATTAAACATTATATTACATCAAGGTTTCCCAAACTAGGGTTCATAAAGGAACTGCAGAGGTTTTGTGTTGCGTTTACTGAAATCATAAAAAAAATCACAATTAAAATAAATCATTTTAAAACAAAGTCCCCCAAGAAAAATCTCTTCACTTGGCGGCCATATTTGCAATGCCTACGGGAAGCTCATACAAGACCAAGTCCTATCTTAATGAATGAGGGAATCCTGAAATCTGCTCGCTGAACTCGCAATTAAATTGGTCAAATCGGCACCAAAAATCTGAAATTAATTGCCCCATGAATGTTTCTTATGCACAAATACCGTTTAAAAAGCTTGTTTTTCAGGCTAGACCAACCAATGCGCATAAGCAGTCATAACGTGCTAGCCTTAGATTTCTATGGGAAATTTGGCTTTTTCATTTAGAAGGTGGGACTATTCATCCATATTCCACGTTGCAGTTTCTCCCGTTCATAATTATAGGAATTAGAACAATTAAAATAAAACACTTACTAAAAAAAGATCAAATATTTGTATTTACATGTATGCATGTCATGTGACCATTATTCACATCAAAGAAACTGAGCATGTTAATGTTATACTTAAATACTGAAAGGAAAAAAAAAAAAAAAGAAAATTTGAGGAAATTAGAGAGAATCAATTAATTATCAATAATTTATTACAATTGTGTGAATAATATGTAATCATGTAATCCATAAAAAGTAACTGTAGTCTGATTACGAGTATTTTAAAATGTAAATTACTCTAATAACAAGTACTTAATTTTTTGGAATCTGATCACATAATCCAGATTACATGTAATCAGTTACTACCCAGCTCTGTATATATATATATATATATATATATATATATACATACACACACACACACACACATTTAAATCCATTTAAATCCAAGTCATCAGAACTGTAAGTCTGCATTTTTATAGTAGCTCTAAATCGAACATATCGAACATGACAGTAAGTTACACATGCTGAATATAACATAAACACAACTATTTGCAACCTTGAAAACCAACATACACAAACACATGCCACACTCAATCTCCAGAAAACACACATGCATGCAGACGCTTCAAACCCTACGCTCGTATTCATACACAAACGCTCACACTCTCACTCTCACACATATATAATTGAGATTTTTCACACAAGGACACAGAGAGCCTGAAGCCAGTGCTTAATTGCACCAGCTATCATTAGAGGGGAAAATCAACAATTTTAAAAATACACCAAGCACCTTTCATCTTCTCCCCTCTCTAATCGCACCAGTAAGAGGCATGGAGAAGAGGAGCTTGATGTAGTCAAACTATCTAAACAGCGCCGGCGGGTGCTGGCGCAATCAGCCGCTCTGAAGTCGATACTACAGGACGTGTCCGTGTGATGTGCGGCCTGTTCCCTCACTGTCAGGGCTCCGCTGGGAAATGTGATGTGACCTGTATCTCGTATTGGGCACATTTCCCCCCTGGTGAATACAGCTCTAAACGGAACCCAGATTCTGAGGGTTAGCTACACTGCTCAGCCAGCACCGCCACACGATTTGTTTGTTTGTTAACTGTAATTTGATGTAGTTTTCATCTGCTGCGCTCCTCCCCCCAACAAATATTCATGTCATGGAGTGAGAAAGAGAGAGAGAGCAGAGAGAGAGAGCGTTTTCTTCTTGTCTTCCTCTGACTGAAAGGCTGCCTTCGCTCCCCCTGAGGGAAATGGGATAATGAGGATCTGTATGCCTCCGTTCTGTCTCATTTCAATTGGAAATGCCGCACACACTCTAGCAGTCACACACCCTACACTTTGGGTCGGTGATGGCCGTATTATCGTCCCTCGTTTCTTGTCTGACAGTCCATCATGTCCACGCGTGCACACACACACACAAAACACACATCCCCTCGTCACACTCGCTTTTTGAAACATTGTATCTTGGACACCGTCCTGTTTTCACATAAACTCAGCAGAGATAACAAATATGTTCTTTAGCATTCAAGCTCACTTCCTTTGCCATAGTTTCTTTTTATGTATTTGTGTATGTTTATTTGTTAGCTTCTTATTCTCTTATTATATCTTTTTTTGTGCAATATGGCTTATTAACCAGTTATTCCTTCATTTTGTTCATGGGAACTTGGAACTAATAGAGTTTTCTAAGAACTAATTTACAAAGAAAAAAAAAAAACTTTTAAACCAATTACATAACCGGCAATGTCCTTATGTCTTACATTTCAGTGTTTATATACTAAAACTACACTAAAAGCAATTAAAGCAAATACAAAAAAAATAAAAAATAAATAAATAAAATAAAGCTGATTTTTATATTGAGAATCACTATAAATACAAATTTGATATTATTCTACTTCTTTTTTCATTTATCAAAGCTTTTGTGTACTTCTGGCAATATATCCATTAATATCACTCCTGAAACTAATTAAATTTGAAATAATTTAAAAATGAATGTAAAATAATTTTGACAATACACACAACTCTATAAATTGACAATACACACAACTCTGTATCTCTTTGTGAGGACATACATTGACACAATGCAATAGCTCCTTACCCTAAACCTACCCATCAGAACTAAGTGTCTCACCCAAACCCTTACCCTAACCTAACCCAATTATAACCTGATCCCTAAAACCAAGTCTTGACCCTCAAACAGGCCTTTAAAGGGGTCTCAGAAAGTGAAGACCGGCCAAAATGTCCTCACTTTACAAAATTGTCCTTACTCCGATGGTCTAAAATTCAAACCATCCCTCACAAAGATAGCTGTACAAGTGCACACACACAAACAAACACACACACACGAAACTTGAAAATTAATTGTTCATCTTGTAATATTCTGTATATTGCTGAGCTATAACTGATCATTGGATTAATTTAAAATAGCTAATACACAAAATAAACTAAAATAATCTTGAAAATGTAAAGTAAAAACATTAAATTGAGAATACAATAAAATAAAATTTAATCTGAAAATACAAAACTAATCTTCTAACGTTCCTTCTAAGCAGAATAATCTGGTGATCTACTTTTAAAGACTTAGTGCATAAGAAATGGAAGAACTTATATTTTACTCTGTAAATACCTCAGCTTAGCAATTAGCAATGATGGCAGTGATGGTCATCTGATATGTGACAGTAAAGGTCAAAGGTCCAGTGATATTTGTGACCGCATGGTGCAGCGAGCTGCCAATTTAACGCCAACAGTCCCCACCTATTATCCTTAATATTGACAAATGCATAACAGTGGTGTCAAGCGCTCATGGTTATCTGCTTGCCTTTCTCTCTGATGCCAGCCCCCCTAGAGTAAACGGCAGATAAACATATTCTCTTCAAACAATCCCAATGACAGCCAAATAGCCTGCTTGTCGCTTGTAAAAAACCCTCTAATGATGCGTGTCGAGGGAGCGGCCTGCCTCCTTGTAGGAGACGAGTCCCTCGTGTATGAGGACAAAGGAGGGGGGGAAATAATAACAATCCCTAAAATATTCCTAAGCTCAAAAGTCCCACAACACAGACGCAAAAAGATCCCACTCACCAAACCTTTTCAAGATCTGCCACTTTTTTTAATGCCTCATATCTTATTCCCATTTTCCTCTCCTCCTGTTTGTCGCCCTTCCCTTCGCATACAGAGTCAACATCCATTAGGCTAACCATTAAAGTGCAACTTTTGTAATCTCGTCCCAGCCGTAGCAGAGAGCGGGATTTTAATCACAGACAATTGGACATGATGGGTACATGCGCATCAGAGTAGAGGCCTTCCTGTTTGAACTTAGTCTCTGCTCGAGATTCGTCTCGAGTGAGTTCTGGCTTCTGCTTAGTGCTCCACTTTTCATAATTAGAGCTGAAACGTTGACGAGACTCTCAGAGAAACAAGCCGTTATTTTTCGAAGCGCAAGTCCTGATACATTTTCCCTGAGGAGGGGGTGAGAGGTAATACGCAAATTCATATCCATGTTATTTTTATTCATTTTCGCTAATGTGATGCTGTGTTAAACATCACACTGCTTCCCTCACCATCAGCACAATCAGAGCGCACTACTCCACCAATTAATGGTGAGAGGAAACGCAAGGGTCCGCTAAGCTAGCTTTTATCATCATATCATCAAAATCATGTTAACAGATTTTTGGTAATGAAGTGGCTGATGACACTCATACGAATCCTGCCATCAAAATGCTCCTCGGGTCTGATGAATGAGACATTTGCAATTAACAAGAACGGGTGGCATCATTTGAACTTCTTTGTATATAAATATGTGATTGATCCATTTTATAAGTGCTACTTTTGAATGAGGATTTTCAGCTGTATGCACATACAGCGGTTTTCTTTTCTGTTTCTTTCTGTAATCTGAACAGGTCTACTTTTCTAGGAAATAGCTAAAGAGCTGGCGAAGCAGCCAATGAGAGAGCGGGAAGCCTGTGTGTCTTAATGACGAGACAGACAGAGCGCTAACGGCTCTTGATTAGCTCCGTTTATCTCTAATTAATTACCTTTACCTAATTAGACACCCTGTTTTGGCTAGACACGGAGTCAAGTAGACTAGATTATTAGCGTGCTCATTGGGCCTTTACAAAAGGCTGAAATTAATGTAACGTTGGGAAAGAATCCTCTGTTTTAATTGCGCAGGTGTTGCCTTATGGCGCCGCTTTATCATCCGCTGGCTCCCCTGGATTATTAGTGGGGTTTTGTACAGGGGGACTATTCTGTGAAATTCACCTTGGCAACGGCTCATTAGTTTGGCTTGTTATTGTATTATTTATTACATTTGGCCTTCCCCCTATTACACAGATTGATTCATGGCTCCTTCTCTCGCTCTCTCTCTCTCTCTCTCTCACACACACACACAGACACACACATTCTCTATCCCTCCTCTGTTCGCTGTGGTTTTATGGCATGGCTGAGGTGACTAAATGTGACCCTGAAAATACTTTAGCAGTTTCACAGCTTCCCAGACATGAAAAATTATCAATTGTCAAATGATCACTAAATTAAAATCTACTCTAAAAAAATACTGGCGGCAATGTTTAACTAAAGCAATATGCCATGAGAGGCTGTGGAAAATTCACTGTAACATTCAGCATCCAGAGGCTTATTGCTCTTAAAAACAACAGTAAGAATAATATAAATATGTATTATTTAACAATTATTATTATTATTATTATTATTATTATTATTAGCTTTCTTGTTGGGTAATATAGTTCTTTAGTGAGAATGTAGATTATTTATACATATATATATTCAACATCACCTAAATATTAATATAAAATGTGCAGCTGGAAGTTTTTATCTGCATTTTACAATCACTTTTCAAATTTTTCAAAATCAAATTTTAGAGTCGGAAGCTATTTGTTTTTGTTTTTTTGTTTGTTTGTTTTTTTCCTTTTTTTTTTTCACTTTTCGATAACTGATCCTCAAAATCACAATAATAAGGAAAATAAAAACAAAATTAAACCCATAACCCTGAGCAACATTCCCACATTTTGTCTGGACAATAGCTTAATCAAAGATGCCCTTTTAACTTATAATTCCAACAAGCTCTATATATGTCACCCCCTCCCCCTCCATCACATGAATATTATTACAGAATGTGCATATATAATGCGTAAGGTGCACATGTAAAATTGATCACAGGCATTATGCATGGAAACAGACATATGAAGGCAAAGACACCTTCCTCGACCAGCACTTGACATCAAATGAGGGAGTTGTTGAAGCATTACAGTTCTGCGTGGAACGATGAATATTTAAACATGGAATTAACAATTAACATGGTCCTCTCACTTTCACAGGCTAAATAACAAGTAGTCTTGCATCAGAGAATGAGACCTTGAATGATGGAAACATTCAAGGTGAAATAATGATTTAATTCATCTCCATACCTGGTGCGGTTTGATAATGCTTAGTCAGGTTAAATCAGCACAGGATATCGTATGGATAAACACAGGCCCTATGGAGTTTCTGTTTACTATGTTATTTCCATTGTAATTTCTCTTTGATTTTAAGATTTAAAAAAAAAAAAAAAGTATACTTTTTTTTTTTTTTTTAATGTTTCTCCAAACCTGACTTTCTTTCAAAATATGATATTTAAGAAATAATGTACCAGTGGTTTTGGTCTATACAATGAAAATCAATCAAAACAAAGCACAAAAACAATTCAAAATATTTAGTTTTAAGATAAGTAAATGAAGACAAGACAGAATAACATTTTAGTTAAACTATGTATTTTATGTTAAGTGTAATATTATTTTTGCTGTTTTGCATTTAGTTTTTCACAATCCTGGACCTAAATGTTAAAATCAGAGAGAGAGAGAGGGAAAAGAAAGAAAAAGCAGACAATTCAAAAGAAATATTATCCAGTAGTCAAAATAATAGACAGAAAATGATGAAATAATCCAAAATGCTCAAATCAGTGTAAACACATCACAGACTTGGCCTGACAGGTCATTCCACTAGAAGGCAAAGACATGCCATGACATGAAAAACGTTAGCCTTTTGAAAATGGCTATTGATTGTAAATGTCACTGTATAAACCTTGTGGAGGTTGACAGCTTACTGTGAGATGACTTAGAAAATGTCTGAGCTGAAAAATATCACTACAACCATCATTTTCTGTGGCCAGGGGGAAGGAAGCGGGGGAACGGAAGGGTTTAAAGGATAAAAATAAGATGCACCTGTGACAAAGATGCATCGACTTGCGTCACGCACAAAGAAAGATGCCCTTGACCAGAGCTAGTGCAGGCTGAAGGTAAAATGCTGGCATAGTTTTTCAGCTTTGATTGCCAGGGCTTCTTCACCCATCAAACTCTGACTCATCACCAGCTGTTTTCTGTTTTTTTTTTTTCTTTCCTGTGTTGGGGTGAACTATGGCTGACAGTTTCAGAAAGAGGCTGACACACTGAGGGTCCAGGGTGAGGGTCTGTTACACACAGGACAGGGAACTTCTGATTATATCTGCAAAAAGAGCATGAAAAGCAAAACAACCATTTTAACTCTCAAAAAATGTTCTGATTACATTATAAAGAATTTACTCAATAACAACAATAGTACAGTCTTAAAAATAAAGCTTCTTTATTGTCATTGATGGTTCCATGAAGAACCTTGACCATCCATGGAACCTTTCAAATGCAGAAGTCGAAAACGGTTCTTTATTTGATTTTTAAAATGTTCTTCAAAATGGTTCTTTTAAGAACTGTTCACTGAATGGTTCTTTGGGGAACCAAAATGGTTCTTCTATGGCATCACTGCAAAAACACCCTTTCTGGACCTTTATTTTTAAGAGTAGTGTAGCTGTGCTTTTAACAACTTTAAGCTAAAAAAAACACTTACTGTGTTTAGCTTCCATAAACCTGCGTAAAGGATATAGATTCAGTAGTTACTAACTGTACAGTGATTATGCATCACTTTCAAACCATCTGATTCACCTGACAACCTCCAATCAGCATGACTAATTAGTACAGACGTCTCCATTGCACAGCTTTCTGTTTTGTCTTCAGTTCACTTCCCGCTTGACAAAGGCTTTTATTTCATCAGCTATCTGTAAGCAATCACCCAAACTGACAGTAGCTTATTGAGGCCTGTCTTTGTCTCTTTTTGCAGCACATGGTTCTGAGAGAAACACAGTCTTGCCTTGCTCACTCAATCAGAATGGGTGAAATTAACAAAAATGGAATGACACAATCTGTCTTTAGCGATTTAATGTCATCTGGCTCAGCAGCGGATGGGAATATTCCCAGCGGCCTTAATTTGTTAAACGTACAGCAGGTATTTAATGTGGGATGAAAGCTGGCGTGCGTCATATTACGAATAAAAAAATGAGGGACATGTGTCTTTGGGAAACGAGACCTCGCAGTTAGAAACCTCTGTTTACAAACACAAGAAAGGAAATCAGGCATCATCAGTGGAAGAGGAAACGGCTTTGATCTGCTGAGAGATTTTTGTGTCACTTTTAAAGTCGATTAAGGGCCATTAAAGTGTGTCTGCATGTGGGACTGCTCATTTCAAACATTTAGTGATTAAAGTCCATTCATGTCCCACTGTAAATCTGCCATAATGACAGCTTGTATTACTTCCACCCAAAAAAAATGTTTTTGTTAGCGCTTAGATTTGGGAATCATTTGGGAAACTTCTAGTAAGTGTGCGTGGCAGTCAGTAGTTTATTGTCCTATTTTACTGACGCAGGTGTTGGCCTCTTTCAGATGGAGCTCGGCTATTTAAAAATTCTGCCATCACATTTGTTTCACTTTGTTCTGCATTAAATTCACTTATGCAGTACTTTAACCAGTTCTGTTGAGCTGTCCTGTGCTGTTTCAGGTAAGTAAGCAGATTTAATTGTAGAGCGTTAGGCGCTTGTTTGCGGCCTAGGACTCTGTCAGCGGGCGGCTGAACAGAAATAGCCCATCAGGGGCACATAAGGTTCCGCTAGCATCCAGAAGGTCATTCATAATAGCCTGAGTGTTTCCTCTTAGTTTCTCCTTCCTTGTCTTTTCTCGGCAGCGGTTGAAGTGCACCTCTCTATCTTCCTCATGCACACAATCGTTCTTTCGTTCTCCCCTTCTCCATCCTCCCCTCCTCCTCTGTTCTCTCTCTCTCTGACACTCTCGCTCCGCTGCTGTCCTCAGCATCTCCGTGGGGCGGTGACTAATTGCCCCCGTAAATCACTGAGCAGGCCGCACGCTCCTCCGTTTATTTTTCCTGACAGTAATTTACTGCTTGCTCTTTTACACACTTGTCATTGCGTGTTTTTCCTCACATTAGAGTCCTGTGGAAAAAGGAGTGTAATTAACGGTGTGGAGCTCGCCGGCCGCCGCTCTTTCATCATGGTGTGATAATTGTGCTCCTTGTCTGTCACTGTAACCTCTCTCTCCATTTCCTACCCGGCTCTCCCCACCCTATTTGTCAACCGCGGGAATCGTGTGGCTTTCCCAACGCCCTCGCTCCGACGCCGCACGCCAAGGCACCAGTTTTCCTATTTGTCCGAAGCCTGGGTCATTTATATCCCCTGTGCTGCTTGTCAAAAATATTAGCCTGATGCGCTGCGGAAGATAAAAGATTCATGGTAAACACACCTGGACTGGGTCCTGTGGTAACTAAGGATACCAGACTTTGTATCCGAATTACAGCGGCGCATTGAAATGAGGGTCATGCCGAAGCGTTCACAGGTTCGCTGAGCTGAGCAACTACTTCCTGTCTTTACCTCAAGACGCGTGCTCATCAGCATATGCACATACTTCTCTTTCACGGGCCGCCGTCCATGAATAATCTCCTCTGCCGAAACAAAACACAACTCTATTTGCAGGACATACAGCGGATTCTATTTTTAACTGGGGTGGGACAGTGATTCACTGCTCGTCTCATTATCCTGTGTGGTTCTCCAGTCCCGATATATCCATCACCACTAACCCGCGCCCAAGAGGTTAACTCATCAATAACTTTCGGAGGGAGACGAACCCATCCGAGAGACTCGCTGGCTTTGACCCCGCTCTCTGCCCCTCTGCCACAGCCCCCTAGCCTTCCCTCAAAGGTTTCAGTGGATTTTGATAATATCTTTATTGGGGCTGTCATGGACAGGGGCTAATGGGACGTCTGGTCAAGATTTCAGGATCCATCACGGCCAGGCTGAGGAATTAGCATGAAGCTCATGCATCAGCTGCCAGAGCTGTCATCCCCCTCCCCGTCCCCCAACTCCATTCATTACAGGCCCCTGCCGCGTGCTTCTGCAGGGCTGCCGCGCACCCTGTCTCCGCTTGCACCATCCTCTTTTCCTCCACTACCTCAACCGCCCTGTGGACCGTTGACGGTGCCACCGCTGCCAGGCTGAGCTGACAAAGACTCCCTCACCACGCCTCTCAGTGTCAGCCCCCCGAACAGTAGCCACTAAATTAGGAGCCACCGTCAGCTCTTCCTTTTTGAAAATGAGAGGACTAGTTGGGGCCAGAAGTATTCTGGGAGAAGATGGCTGATGCACCGTCCCTCCTTCCTCTCGTCCTTTAAACTCCTCCTCTCCACTCGTGGGTGTGTTTTGCAATATGCAAGGGGGTAGCGGGATGGAATTAGCGTGTTTAAAGCTATTAAGGACAATTAAGGAGCCTTTGGCCCGTGCTGTAATAGAGAGGGACTTGACTTTGATTACTGTTGGCCCTCTCGGTGCTAGCAGGGAGCATTGGTCTCATTTACGGACCGTGACCCGCGGCGCACGCAAGCGCACCGTTGAGGGCCGGGGTCCCGCCGCTCCCGGAGAGAGAGTCGCCCAGCGTTCTCTGGTTTTCCCTCTCTTTGTCTCCCTCCTGCATCAAAAGCAGAATCCGCTAAGAAGGTCAGAGCGAAAATGAAGGCAGGCGAGCGGAGCTACAGCTGGGGACGGTGGCCCCGGTCCTCTCCCCTCTTCCCCTCATTAGCAAATCAAAGCTGCCCCGGATAGATTCACACTCCTCACCTGATTTTGTCCTTTTGCTCTAATCACGTAGCCACACAATCTTGACTGACAGTTTTCTGTATAATTGGCCCATGATCTGGCGCTGCTCTAATAACCAGAAAATCCCCTCTGAGAGACGGCCAGACACGGGTGACCTATCTCTACATCCCACACACACACGCTCCCGCTCCTCTAGATATACTGTATCGTGCAATACTTACACAGATCTGACTTATATCCACACGTCGCACGCAAACACGCGCCAGTGTCACCAGCGGCCGCCCCCCGCCGCCATCTGCGCGGGCAGTGTTTGCGCCATGCTATTTGTGCATGGAAGAGAGCTAATCCTAATGTTCAATAATGATGTGAATATTGGATGAGCAGCTCAGACAGAGGAGCCTCACTCGCAGCCTCTAATTACTGTTCATTTGCCAGAGTATCAAAGCCTAATTACTGCTCATCTCAATATTCCCCGGGACAGAGGGGGAGTCAAGGCAGGGTTCGGAGGAGACGGCCCCAGGAGATCAGTCAGTCAGCCTTTATCTCTCTCTCTCGCTCTCTTTCTCCCTCTCTTACTCTGAATAGGTTAACACGGGTGTTTGTGTGTTCAGTTCCTTCCTGCAAGCAAACAAACAAAGATTCTACAAACAAACACACTGATCAGTCTGAGAGACAGCGAGAGAACTGGGGCCTATAATGCCAAGCTTATTGTTTCTTTTGCTCTCTTTGCCTTGTGTTTTTAATGTGTTTTGGGTAAATATCAGACAACGGGAGGAGATGGGAGGAAGCTGCCAGCATATCTCTCATTCTCTCTTCAGATAAAAAGCATTTTTTTCTCTATTCCTCTCACCTAATCCTGACAGAAGCCACTGCAATCACTAGCTGCCACCCGTTTGACAGTTTCTGTCACCAATTAGCAGCTAAATCGACATCACCCAAAACAAGAAAACGAGGCAATTTATACGTCTGTTATTTATCGTTGGCTTGTGTACTGTATGTCTGGGTGCTTCCCTCTCATCTCTATCTCTCTTTTTGTCTCTATCTCTGTTTGCGTCTCTTTCTTCTCCTCAGATGCCTGTTCTTCCTCTCGCCCATCGCTCGGTCCTCATGGGCGGGGACACTGGATCTCTCCTCTTCCCTTATGAGGAAGTTTGGCGGATGATTTTTACCAGCCCGTGCTCCTCGAAAATTTACAAGACGTCAACAAGCTTTTAATGAGGTGAGCCAAGCTGTTCGCCGGGCCCTGCCACTCGTTCCTGCCTTTCTCTCTCTCTCCAATGGGTCGTTAAATGAGGAGATGCTTGTAACTCGTGCACTTTGTTATCATTCAATCAACGCGAAAACACAAACCAGTCATTGTGCTGCTGCTACTCTGGTGATTTACTCTGCTTTGTGATGCAGCATGTGTGTGTGCGTGTCATATCCCTTATTTCTCCTCCCTGTAAGACAAATGATGCTAGCTTGAGCTATTTGCATCTACACTGTCTGGATGATTAGGATATTAGACAGCAGTTCTGATGTTTGATGTTATTGCAATAGTAGCCAAAAAATAAATAAATAAATAAAAAATGACCAGAAATAAAAAACACTAAACTGGTCAATTGTGAATAATTGTATTGTATTGTGATATTATGGTGTAATTAGTTTTAGATTAGTTTATATATTTGAGCGTACTGAAGAGTAACCAGTTTCATTTTTAAAGTTTGCATGCACACACATCCATATATAATAAATCACCAGATGTGTTATTATTTTTCTTGCTGTATATGGTGCATGTGGTGTCTGTCTGTGGACAGGTGTGCTGGTGTATGCTAGCATTATAATCATCTCTTCTATTTTATAGCAACCATGTAGTGTGTAAGATAATAGGTGTGGATTACAAGAATCGTGGAAAATATAGAAAATCTATATTTCATGCAGCGAGGTGCAGGGACAACACATGTCAGATGTATTATAATGGAATGATCAAGATGTCAGATATGCTACAAATATGTACAATACAGATGAGCCTCTCAGAGGTGCATAGCTTATTGGCAGGTAGGTAAACAGTATGACAATGGAGTTGCCTCAATCAATATTTGCTTTAGGAAGTCATTTGTTACTGAATGACATGTGATGAATATGCTGCCAATAAAAGTCAGTAAAGTGTGAGTGGATTGTAAAAAAAAAAAAAAACAGCACTGATTTAGATCATTTAAATGCTAAATAATGCAATCTTATTATCTTATAATCAAATTTTATTATTTTTATTATTATTTTAGCAAGACGAAACACCCAAACATCCATGTACATAAATTTAAGTTTGGATTTTTATTCAGAGGTCCTTTTTATTTATAAGATGTGATTTTAAAAGGCCAGCCTTTAAAATACTTAATTTATACATGGTGTCCAAACTCAAAGAACAGATTATTATGTAATTATAGGATAGCGGAGCACATCTCAGCTGGTGTGAGAGTGTGTGCTGTAATTACGTGTAGCATGGCAGCGTGGTGCTCAGTTAACCCAGCAGAGGACTGAAGGCTCAGTGGTGAGCTCTTGGCCTAAAGTGCTCCTCATTTAAACCGATCGAAAAAATCAATGAGGTGAAGTATGATTCTGCACTCTTTCTGCTCTGTCCCTTTCTCCCAAGAGCTCTCTGTTAACTCTCTTTTACCAGCAGAGCTCATTCTACAGAATAACCGCATACACGCATGTCAATAGGAATGGTGGCCAAAACTGAGTTAATGATCACAAGTTGGTGTAGCTGATATAACCAGAAAGTTATACGATGTTAAAGCAAATTAAAAACTTTACAAATGATTATTTTCTCTTTACATTTATAAAAAGAGTAAAAGTCAATTTTAAAAAGTGATTTTGCATTGTTTTATTAGTTTATTAATTCAGCAAGTCACAAAAATCACAACCAGTTTTTCCTCATTTTCACTTGCTTGGAACACTTCACACAGTATTTTCACATCTCTTGATTTCATTGTCATGCAAAATCTTCTCCTCCCATAGAATTCAACTACCATGTTCAAGGCCCAGAAAGGTAGTAAGGACATCGTTAAAATAATCCATGTGACATCAGTGGTATAAAATAATGACTTCATTCAACATTTGGGTCAATATCACCATAGACCGCCTTTCAAGCCTCATAATACTCAAACATTTTAGTCTTAATTTCCCATTTGCTTTATGTCATGTCATAAAGAGTAGACACTCAAGTACTATAAAAAACATATTAGCTGAGCTCCCACATATTTCTTTAGATAATTATGGGCCTTATTTGAAGCATAATCCCTAAGATATGTCAACCCTGTCATGGACATATATATTACTGTTAAAACATTTTCATTGCAATATTAAAATGCAAATTATATTTTCTGAATGGTATGATGTCCCTTTCCTAAACAGGGTTATTTGTTTGCTTTCACGACAGGGTGGACCCATAAAACAAAACACACAAACCATGACAAAATATGACAATGAAACATTTATTCAACTTAATTAATTGATTAAAAATATAAAAATATATTAATAATAAATAATACAATTATATTCTTAATCACATTGATATCCCCTTCCCCATTAATTTCATCCCCATTAATATTTAGCAATATTAACTACAAATGAATGCTATGAGTGGCCAACACGACAGGGTGGAAATGAAAAAATGTTATGACTTGAGTTATTGTACTCTCATTCAAATTTAATGAGCAGTGCAAGGAACATAGCAAAATAAAATGCATCCACAAAACTTGAAAAAAAAATTTATCTATAGAGCTAAGTAATGCTTTTGTAATGAATATACAAAGTTAGACTAATATAACACACCCTTTCATAGTCATTTTTATATTGAGTTATCATGGCAAATGAGTTATGTATGTACAGGACACCAAAAGGCACCTTACAGTGATATTGGCCTATTTATGAATTTGTGCATTTACGAAAATACTATGACACAACGGCAGAATGCCAGCTCTTGTGTCAGCAGCACCATACACGCATTGTGATACTCATGTACGTCGAATGACAGGGTAGAAATAGTAGTTGAATAAAGTCATTATTTTTGTTTTCTTTGCACACAAAAAGTATTCTTGTAGCTTCATAAAATTACAGTTGTCACATGGACTATTTTAATGATGTCCTTACTACCTTTTGAAGCCTTAAACATGGTAGTTGCGTTACTGTCTATGGAGGGTCAGAAAGCGCTCAGATTTCATCAAAAATATTCTTATTTGTGTTCCAAAGATGAATGAATGTCTTACAGATTTGGAACGACATAAGGGTGAGTAAGTAATTACAAAATGTTCATTTTTAGATGAACCAACCCTTTGAATTCTAGCATAACAGTGATATCCCTGTTCTGGTTGTACATGTTTTTGTTTTCACCATACTTTCATTATTTCTGATACATCTTTTATGAAAGAAATACTAGTATGCTATTCTAAGAAAAATAATTTCTAGTCAGACATCAAGTACACACAGTACTAATTAAAGTTTGTTGAGCTCATTAAATTGTTTTGGAATCAGAGAGGAATAGGTAAATAGGGTCTAACTCTAGACCACTAAAACTGGCAGCTGTTTAGTCTGCATAATATATATATATATATATATATATATATATATATTCAAATTTTTACCAGCTTTATCTTAACTTATATATACACTATCCAGTACAAACCATATGCATAAATATGGATGTACTAAGGGACACTTTTTTAGTTCTGTCTATCTCTTCTTCTTTGTCAAATGTCGTGAGTCAGATTTGAATTTGCATCTTTTGTTCCAAAGTGTGGACCAGAAAAGTAACTTACATTTAAGTTTCTGTCTCAAACTAAGAATAATAAGAGTCTATCTAAGACTATTAAAGTTAACTTTAAAACAGTACTGGTACAATATCTGTTGTACAAAGCACTATATTTAGTAGTTAGAAAAGTTGGTTACACTTTATTTTGATAAAGATTTGTGACTTTGCAACTACATGTCATTAGAGTCATTCAAGTATTAGACTGTCTGCTTAAAATCTTCTAACACTTTATTTTGATGGGTCCACAACATACAACATACTGACATACATATAAGAAACTTTGCAAGTATATGTCAACTTATTCTACTAACCCTAAACCTGACCCACCAGTCTACTCTGAGAGTTAGTAGACATTTCGTTGCAAATTAATGAGAAATTGGTTGACGCAGTTGCAAATTAATGAGAATTAGTTGACATGTAGTTGCAAAGTTACTTAGAGTTAGTAGAATGTCTAAAGTAGACCATCAAAATAAATTGTAACTGAAAAGCAATTTAATACAAAGTCATTATTTTAATAATTTGCTTTGGCTTCAGTACAATAGCAATATGATAGTCAGGTATTAAAATTGTTTATTTTTTATATTAATATCATATTAAATCTATCAAATCTTTATTACTTTAAATTAGAGCTGTCAAACGATTAATCGCGATTAATCGCATCCAAAATAAAAGTTTATGTTTATATAGTATATAAACATAAACTTTTATTTTGGATGCGATTAATCGCGATTAATCGTTTGACAGCCCTACTTTAAATATAAAACTTGGTCCCATTTTTATATTATGTGTCTCTTAATACTTTGTACTTAATATTAAAATAATGAATTGTCAGGTGCAGTGTAGCCTACCAATTGTGTTCATATTGAATTGCAATGCACTTTTGCTGTCTATTATTAATGGACATTTTCCAGCATGAGTGTAAAAATGATAACACAGCATTTTAAGAAATATACAAGGTTGTAAAGTACAGTTGATACACCATTTATAGGTTACTATGTATGCAGTAACTTTTAAAATAAAAAATAAAATACATATTCAGAGGCTGTGTGTGTTTTTTGTACTGGTATTACCTACGTTACAGGGTTATTTAAAGAATTGTCTCTTTCTTACATTTTTATAATCTCAAGAACCTTTTATGAACTAGAAAGGTTCTTCAGATGTTAAAGGTTCTTTATGGAACCATTTAGACAAAAAAGGTTCTTCTACAAAAAAGGCATCTTTATTTTTGAGAGTCTACAGTAATACCAGTAAATTCTAACCTTATAGGAACATTTTAATTCATACAGAGTGATTGAAAATGTAAAAATTTAGAAGGTTTCAAGTGATGGGTAGGTTTCGAGGTAGCGTTATTAAATATACAGGTATGTATATTGTTATTTTATAGTTAAGTTTATATTTGTTTTGTTTGTCATGTCTTTTCTAGTGTTAAATATTTGGTGTCTGTTTTGTTTAACTGAATCTGAATTAAATAAAGCAAATAAATAAATCAGAATTTTAAACAAATGTAATTTTGCCATTTATTACATTTGCAATAAATGGTTAGCCAGCTATAGAGCATTAAGAATGGGTGTCTTGAATGTACTGTGGTACTGTTTGAACTGTACACAATATGGGTACAGCTGAGACAAAAATACACCTTACGTTTTAGAAAATATACTACTTATGGCTATTATATATGATATTTAAAAACTTAAGCAAAAAGTGTCTCTACTGTACTCTGTCTACCCTACATAGTTAAGGACACTTAAAATGGGACCTAAAACTTTTTGTAGATTTTAGATATATTGTATATATTATATATATTTTATATTCTCTGCTTAACATCACCAGGTCTGTTCTGGAGCGAGTTCAGTGGAAGCACCCGTCAGTCGCGTCAAATGGCTCTGCTTAATCACGGAAGGCACTAAGGGGCTGAACTGATTCTGTTGAAGGGGGTGAGGAGTGAAAATGCTGACAGACAAACCACTGCGCCGCAGGGAAACGAAGCGACCACCACCGACACACTTTCTACATGTTTCTGCTTTATAGCCATCCTTGCAAATGACTTGCAGAACACTCAAGGGCAAGACCTTGTGCAACAGCGCAGCCGTTTAATGAATTTTAACATCTTTTGTGAACGGTCACATTTACAGCACAACTCCCTCCAGTGAAACCGTGACTGAACCCGCTCAACCTGCCACATTTAAATCCTTCTGTTCCTGTTAAAGAAAGCGCTCCTCCTTTTATGCAAACACTCACCTCGAGTGACTAGGATGGGTCTTCACTGTCTCTCTCTCTCTGTACTTACCCACACACCACTGCCCATCCATACACATGACCTACAAAACAATAAATGACTTTTAGCCCTGCTGTAAAGTATAAAGTATTTAAAAATAGAGCCCTGGGGGCTGCTTTGTCCGTGGCTGGAGGCGTTATTATAGCCGGCCTGTCACGCGCCATCCCCTCAGGTCATTACTAGCGGGCAGAGCTGCAGCCCTTGGCAGCCTAACAGAGGCAGAGTGCTCCATTATCTGGAACAGGGAGCAAGGGAACGAGAGAGGGGAGGAGAGGAGAGGCCTGGACGCTGATCTGAGGAATGAGAAATGGGGAGATGGCAGCGAAAGCTGTGGGGAAAGGGGGAATGCTTTTCGGGACTGGCCCGGCTCCTAGACGCCACCCATTTGGAGGTTGACTCGCAAATGCTGGTGGTTTGGAGCGCTGGCAAAGGAAAGCTTAACCTGATCAAGGACATAATTGCATGTTTTTTTCATCCGCTTTCTTTTTTCGTTTGATGCATATATTCCCTTTAGTTAAATGAAAGCCTCCCTGCCAAAGTCCAGTTTGTGTTGAATTTGCGGAGCAGGGGCTGGTCCTGCAGATGAGCAAACACTGCAAGGTGCAATAAGAGGTCTTTATTTTACACAGCTCAAAAGAATGAGTGTACAATCGCATCGCAGATGGTCTGTAATTCACAGATCTTTTATTCGTCTCAAAATCTCCCACGTCCCGAAACCACGTATCAGTGCCCTGTAGATTGTTCTAGTATGGCTTGACTTGAAAGGCAGAGCTGACTGAGAGAATAAATAGTAGTAAGAAGTGTCTGAACTCAGATGCTGACTGTTGACAGTGGATTGGAGGCATCTGGTCTTATGATGCTGCCATACATTAGGAGACTAAGGCAGTGATTCTCCATGAATGTTACCCGAAGAGGGTTTATAAACAGCTTCCAAGGGGTTTAATATATAAGACAACTTAAAAATGTTAATACATCATGCTATTATTCGAAAGATTTTGCTGCTTGTTCAAATTGAAATATTATTTGCTAATGCAACACAATTCTCTAACCCTTTCTGCCACAGCAATTTCATTATGACAATTCATTGTGACAATTCACATTTTATTACTTGATTATATGATTGCTTAACTCAGGTTTGTCCAGGATTTTAATAGTGATATTTACATACTTTTCATAGTCCAAAACTTTCAAGCAATAGCAACCGGTGATTATTTAAAGAGAGAAAGCTAGTTATTGTAAATTATATTACTTAATGAAAACTCAATGTCTTCAAACAATAACTTCTGCTTTCAAGGTACCAAATTAGGATCAACTTATACTATTAAATAAATTAATAAATTAATTATGCAACTTTAGAAGGTTAGTTCACCTACAATAATGCAACTAAAAAAATTATGCTCCAGAAAGGTAAGAACATTGTTTAAACAGTCCATGTGATGACAGTGGTTCAACCATAATGCTATGAGAGTGATTGATTAATGACAGAATTTTCATTTTTGTGTGAAATATCCCTTTACTTAGGATAAGATAAAGCAAATTATGTAAAATTATATGGCATGTATATCTATTGTTTCTATAAAACAAAAGTTTAAATGTAAATGCTATTCATTATAAATCTTGGAGAATAAGAGGTATCATTAACTTATTTATAAAAAAATACCAGCCAAAGACAAATAATGAGAAACAGAACTAACTGTAAGAGCTTGTTAGACATTTGTTGTGCAAATGCACAGCCAACACAAAACGAATAACGAATAGCGAATGAATCACTTTCTGAAACTCATTATTTCCAAATCATGTGAAAGATTTGTTCAGAATGACCCAATTGTTCATGATCGACAATCCTAAGAATTATAGCTTTTCACCTTCTCCTCGCCATATTTTATGCTTCTTCTTTTCCAGAAAGCTGCCATTGTGGAATGAACAATTCAGGTCTCAATGAAATGTTCATGAATACAGGACATGCAGATGCAACTTTTTTGGACACCAGTCTGTCAATTGTATATCTGTGTGCTTGCACAATGTCAATGTGTGCAAGTGATCCAAGACTATAATAAACTTTTATATTAATACAAATATTTATATGTTCACTTACTTTATTCACATTGAACATTTTAAGTATAATAGGAAGCATTTGACAGTCAACCATCATAGCCAAACTTTTTTTTCTCTCAATATTAACTTTTCAAACTTGTTCAGATTCTTGCTGCATTCCAATTCGTCTACTTTTAGTAGGTCCTAAAAGTGTGTATGTATTTCTGTAAAGAAATTTACATACTTTTGAATGGTAAGCAGAAAGTTTTGGCATTCTCTCAGTATAAACTGGCCTCTCAATCATCTTGTCATAGTTAATGCCCTACGCGCTCCAATTCTTCCTATCGTTTTGGAGAGAAAAGGTTTGGACATTTAATAGTAAATGTCCAAACATGTCTGTTTTGCTATTGTGGTATTTGTATAAAAGTTTAAAGTCTTGTTGCAGCTTAAATATGCTATATGATAGACAACATTAAATATTTTTAATCAGGTTAGATATTATGTCGGTAACACTTTAACATAAGGTTCATTAGTTACAATAGCTAACTACATTAGTTAATATGATCTAAGAATAAAAAATACTTCTACAGCATTTATTGTCAATTTCAGCATGTACTAATGCATCATTGTGTCTGTTAGTTAATGCACTGTGAACTTACATTAACATTAACAAACAATAAACAACTGTATTTTTATGAACATTTTATGACATTAACAAAGATTAATAAATACTGTAATACATGTATTGTTCATTGTTCATTCATATTAGTTAATACATTAACCAATGTTAACAAATGACACCTTATTGTAAAGTGTTACCATTATCTCTAACTGTATCAAATCTAAACTAATGCACATTTTAGTCACAACTTTCCGGCACCATCTTATTTTTTAGCTCAACTGTCATGAAATGGAACACACATGATCGTGAGATGATACATCTATGCTACCTTCAAAAATGTATCAGATGAAGGCTTCGTGCCTTAATGACTTCTTACCTTGCATACAGCCTCCGAAGACTTTCAGATCTAGCATTTACTAATGAGTTGAATCAGATGTGTTTGATTAGTTTGGGATTCTCCAGGACCAGAATTGTTAATCACTGCCCCAAACTATTACACCACCATGATGGATTCATGCGTTCATGTTGTTTGCACCAAATTCTGACCCTACCATACCTCTGTAAATTGTAGCTTCTGGTCTTCTGCTGCTGTAGTCCATCAGCTTTTAACATGTTGTGCATTCAGAGATGCTATCATGCCACATTCAAAGATATTTCAATCATCTTTTCTCCCTATTTTGATGCTTACTTGACCAAATCTGATTGACCATGTCTACATGCCTACATTCGTCAATCACATAATGTGATTGGCTTATTAGATATTTGGTTTAATAAGCAGTTAAACAGGTGTACCTAATAAAGTGGGCAGTGTATATTTTCTAAAACGAATTACTAACCTGTTAGCGCCAATAGCCTTGTGGGCAACTACGTCGACATGTAACCCCGGAGCACAAAACAAGTCATAAATTTTTTGAAATTGAGATTTCTACGTCATCTGAAAGCTGAATAAAAAAGCTTCCCATTGATGTATGGTTTGTTAGGATAAGGACAATATTTGGCAACTATTTGAAAATCTGGAATCTGTGTGCAAAAAAAATAAAAAAAATCCAAATATTGAGAAAATCACTTTTAAAGTTCTTAGCAATGAATATTACTAATCAAAAAATAAGTTTTGATATATTTACAAAATAACTTCATGGAACATAATCTTACTTAATATCCTAATGATTTTTGGCATAAAAAAAAAAACAAAAAAAACAATGCCTGCTTTATACTATTCTATTCTTTATACTAATAAAGACAAACGTCAAAAATAAATCTTAAAAAATAAATAAAATACTGACCAAAACCAAGAGAGAGAAAACTAATAAAGGGATAGTTCACGCAAAAATGAAAATTTTGTCAATACTATCATGTCGTTTCAAACCCATAAGACCTTTGTTCAACTTCAGAACACACGTTTTTGATTGAATTTTAGAGCTTTCTGAGCCAAGTACCACATTCAAGGCAAGTACCACATTCAAGGCCCAGAAAGTCCATGTGACATGGTTCAACTTTAATTTTATTAAGCTATGTGCAAAGAAAACAAACATAATGTCTATATTCAACATTTTTTTCTCTTCTATCCTCTTCTCTTCCCTTCAGTCTTCGCCGCACGTTCTGACGTAGAACCCAAATGTGCTGTGCCTTGTTTGAAATCAGAGGAATGCACATGCATGCGTTGTCTACCATTCGTGTGTCAAAGATTGACATGGAAGAGAAGAAATTAGCTAACACATTCTTTGAAGCCCATATTTATAATATATTATTAGGGCATTATTAAGGCATTATAATTAACTACTTTTACATTTATAGTGAATATTATTTATTTAAGATGCACAGTATCTTACTACATCTTGTAAGTTGTTAGGTGTGGAGTGTTCCCTGTGAGGCTAATATTAATTTTGATGTAAGCTAGTTAAAAAAAAAAAGGAAATGTTTATATGTTAGGTTACATTTTATTTTGATGCTCCCCTTATTCTATTGACTATAAGAAACTTTGCAACTACATGTCAAGTAATTTCACTAGAGTTAGTAAGCTTAGGTTAAGGTTAGGGTAGATAGAATATTGATGTGCTTGAAAAGTTACTTATAGTCAGTTTGTCTGTTGGGGAACCATCAAAATGAAGTGTGAGCATATATTTAACAGAAATGCTATACTAATACTCCATTGACATGTAGCCAACAAATCCTCAAATATGTCTCTATAGAGCGTATTCAACATTTGCTCCCTTATCAGTAACAGGTATCTAATTCAACCTTAGCATTATGTGTAGGTCAATTAATAGTGTGTTGCACTGCGGAGTGGTATAATCATATGAACACAGGTTCGATACCAGAGAACGCATATGTTTTCATTGTATGTTTTTTTTTTTTAAATATGCACTAGAAATCATGATTTTGCACTATTTCTGTAAGGGGTAGGTTTAGGGTGGGGTTAGGTGTGGTCATATATACGAATTACACCTAGTAAAACACGTTTAAATTACTGTGAAATCAGTATAAAAACTCATACGTCATTCCATGACATCAGATCCAACGCGACACTGTCATTATTTTTATGACCGCTAGAGGGCGCTTAACTTTAAAACGTAAACATGGGTCGTATTTGATCGATTCAAAAACGTACAACTGGGTCGTATTTTCTTTGAGGACAGTTTCGTTCAAAGCAAATGTGGCATATTACGAGATCAAAATTAGAGAACAATTTATAAACAATTGAACAATTCGGAAATAATGTCATCTTCACTACTGAGTTTTTGTCCTGTCTATACCATGCTACCAGAACACCTTTTCCACAAAATAACTAAGGCATTTCAACAAAAAACATTATTTTGCAGAAAACACACTGATCAAAATTAGAGAACACTTTCAGATACCTCCCAGTTATTGGTGTTAATCTGGCACCTGGTGCTAATTTCCTTGATTATCTCAACCCCTATTTAACTGGCAGCCTAACTTCCAGTTTCACTGACTCTGCAAGATGGTGGGCCGTTCTAAAGTGACTGAAAGTCTCTGGCAGCAGGTTGTCCAGATGAAGGCCAAAGGGATGACCCCATCAGCCATAGCAAGACAAGTTGGTCGTTCCAAATCTGTGATTTCAAGAAAATTGAATCTTTACAACATCACAAACTCATTCAAGTCCCCCAAGAAGGCTGGTTGTCCACGGAAGACAAATACAAGAGAGGACAGGATACTGCGGAGGATCTCAATGGGCAATCGTTTCCACACTGCAGCTGGAATTGCTCACCAGTTCAGCGCTGAACAGGGTAAGGATCTGTCTCGTCATACAGTGTCTCGACGTTTAAGAGCATTTGGACTGAAAGCCCACTCTGCAGTGACCAAACCTCTCATTAGCAGAATGAATCAAAAAGCTAGACTAAGCTTTGCTGAGGAGCATGTTGTGTGGACAGAGGAGAACTGGTCCAAAGTTCACTTCAGTGATGAAAGCAAGTTTAATTTATTTGGGTCCGATGGGAAGCATTATGTTCGGCGACAAACTGGAGAAAGACTGAACCCAAAGGGTGTAAAGAAGTCAGTGAAAAGTGGAGGAGGAAGTGTCATAGTTTGGGGCATGTTTTCTGCAGCAGGAGTTGGGCGTCTTATACAGCTACATGGCAGAGTGAATGCAAATGTTTATCAGAACCTTCTTCAACAACATATGGTCCCTTCCCTGTGTTCATCACCCAATCAGCCCACAGTGTTCATGCAGGACAACGCTCCATGTCACGCAGCAAAACGGGTAAAGCAGTTCCTTGAAACTGAAAACATTGAAATAATGACATGGCCTGCCCAGAGTCCTGATCTCAACCCTATAGAGAACCTCTGGAAAATCCTTGGTGACAAAGTTATGGCCAAGAAACCCACTACAGTCACCGAACTGTGGAGGAGACTGGAAGAAGAGTGGACCAAAATCACACCAGAGCAGTGTGAGAGACTAGTGCTGTCCTGTGATGTGCTGAAGTCATTCAGAGCAGAGGCCTGTACACTTCCTACTAATTGCTGACTGTTGTAACCTTCAGAAAATTTTGTTGTAATCTTTTTCCATGCTACAGTCATTGTTGTTCTCTAATTTTGATCAGTGTGTTTTCTGCAAAATAATGTTATTTTGTGGAAAAGGTGTTCTGGTAGCATGGTATAGACAGGACAAAAACTCCTTCAACTGTTGAGCAGTGAAGATGACATTATTTCAGAATTGTTCAATTGTTTATAAATTGTTCTCTAATTTTGATCTCCGGTGTATATTATTATAACTATACTTAGAAGTTGTCGTTGATGGCTTTAAGTAAAGTAGCATAAGAAAAATGGCAAGATATGAGACTTATAATACATTATAACTATGAGAAATATAATCCATTGTAACTTAAGTGGATGCAACGTGTTCATTGTATGTGAAAAACCATCATACTCTTAAAAGCTATAACCACAAATAAGTAAGTATTATAATACATTAAAACTGTTCTTAGGAATATTCATAAGATGATATAACATGTTATAAGTTTTTTTTTATATATATAATGCATTACACATTTCCTTATAATGTATTATAAATATGGGCTTCATAGAAAGTGTTACCAGAAATGGCTGAATGAAGTTGTTATTTTTGCTTTCTTCTCAAAAAGTATTCTCGTAATGTCATAAAATTAAGGTTGAATCACAGATGTCACACTATTTTGGACTATTTTATCGATGTCTTTACTACCTTTCTGGGCCTTGAACGTGGCAGTACCATTGTTGTCTATGCAGGGTCATAAAGTTCTCAAATTTCATCAAAAATATCTTAATTTGTGTTCCTAAAGGAAAGGTCTTGGAATGAGTAATTAATGACAGAATATTCATTTTTGGGTGAATGAACCTTTTAATTTAGCTTCATTAATTTGTGTGGAACTGGTGTACATGATTAAATCATTTAAATTCAAAGCACTTTTTATTCACAAGCACAGTTGTCGCATTAAAGCAAGAGATGAGAGGAAATTCAAGAGTTGATTCTTTTTAGTTTCAATATGAACTACTGTAATGCTTTATGGTATTCAGTAGTATATGCTTAATGGAATGCATTACTGGTTCTGTGCCAGTTCAGGTGTATTTTTTATCCTTGCTGATGGGGCTGAGAAAAACATATGAGAAAGTGGGAAAACACTAGACGAGGGAAGCCGGGTTGAGAGCTCCACACCAAACCTCACCGGAGACTTTATTACCTGTCTGCCTGGTCCTCTATTCCACAAACAACAAACCAAATATACACTAACACCACTCCAACAGTGACCAAAGCCTCATGATCTGTGCTCTCTACACAGACACTCTCAATCGCTCTGTTATTACGATCAGACATCAAAAACAAATCTCCAATCTGGTAGTTTTCAGTGTCGATTTAAGCCTCTGTAAACTTCAAGACCTCGGATAAGTAGATCAGAAATAACATATTCATTAAAGGACATCACTGTTTTGTAATATACTCCTCTTTGACAGAGATTTAAGTAAAAAGCGTGTGTCTTTTCCTGTGAGGTCCTTTCAGGTGTTCACAGTGTCTTACATCAATGACGACGTCTCATCAACCACTCAATGGCGATAGAAAGATACAGCTGTCGTAAATCATTACTGCGCCTCGTCGTCGGAGATGCAAAGCTCGGTAACGGAGAGCAGGGATTAATAAACATGTTGTCCTTTGTGAAGTGAGGTGTTTGTCCCCTCATTGTAGTCTTTGTGGATGGTATTGATGACTGCTCTAAACAGCTACCATTGTGTCTCCTTTCATATGAGAATGCCTGTTAAATTGGTTTAGCACTTTGAAACATCTCATTCACGTATCTTTGACCAGTCACAGCATGAAAGCAGTTGTAAGGAACGGCAGACATTGAGTGTGATTAAAGGCAAAGCAAGAGATGTGAAGCATCTGTCTCTCTCTCTCGCTCTCTCTCTTTTTTGGCAGTGTGGTATGAGCTTGAACAGAGAGATGGAAAAAGCTTTCTCTTGACATGTGTCTCAGCTCTGGCCAGGCTGAGGGAGCGAACAGGGCTTTCACACAAGAGAGTCTGGCCATGTCGAGTGTATGTTAGCCTGTCAGTCAAACATGACAGCTGTTTCCAGACTGACTGAGAGAGATGAAAAGACAAGAGAAGGGAGAGAGAGAATAGAGTGAGTGCTTTATTCAAAGCCCGTTGAATCCATCCAATTCTTCTCACTGGTGCCCGCACTACATGCTCAAATATACCAATCACAAACACTTTGTCTTCCTATCAGTCGTTTACCATCCAATACCACACACCATACAGCCAGTATATAAAGTAAAAACATTTAGAATGTTTTATCCAGTTGCAAACATGTGGTAAATGGGTTAACGACATATATGAGTGCCTATGATTAAAAAAAAGGGTAAAAATGTACCCATTTCTTGCATATTACACACATTGCATAGTTACTACATGTGAGTTTATTTGATTGTTTGACTATTTTCCTATTCTTTGTTTACTTTCCTTTTTTTTAAAATAACAAATATGTGAAAGATAGATATTTAACTTGTCAAGGTGTTTTACAATTAATTATTAGAAGTAGTAGTAGTTTTTATGTTTTTTTTTCATTATTTGTTTTTAGTTAGATTATTTAAAAAATAAAGAAATGTATTGAACTTGACAAACAGGAAAGGTCTGCAGGGGTCCTCCTTTATATAATATAATTTTCATTTTACTTATTTTGTTTATTTATTAATTTTCTTCTTGGTGCTACACCAAGTTTTTCATATATTAATAAATAGTGAACCAATATTGTCTCAAAAATATACTTTGTTTCAATATGTGCCATATATTATGCCAAACTATAATATGTTTTAAAAGAATTTAGTTTTTTATTATTATTTTTATTATATTTGAAGTTGTATCTCCATGACCTTTTGACTTAATAGCAGCAAACCATTAAATAAATACATTCATACATACATACATAATTGTGATTAATCGCATTTAAAATAAAAGTTTGTGTTATATACATATATATATATATATATATATATATATATATATATATATATATATATATATATATATATATATATTCAAACCAACAGACCAAAAATTATTTATACCCTAGATATCATTTTTGATGCAGGACACTAGATCATTTATGTAAGTGGATAGCAAAATAAAGTAAACTTTGATATATTATACCCAAAAGTTATTAATACAGTGGACTACCAGTAAAATAAAATATAAAAATTTGGGACCAAAAATTATTCAGACCATGTTTTGCTCGTGTTTTTATTTTTATTTTTTTTAATTGCTAATGAGACATTTTTACACCACAGACTGAACAAAATAAAGCATTGCTTGGTAATTGGTCAATAAATTATTGATAGTTGTGTAAATACTGTCATACTAACAGTTGTTGTTGTAACAGGTTATTGGACATTATCAAGAAGAATTTGTTCTGACACAGTTTAACTCTTGTCATATTTGATTACCATTTTCTAAACTATATCGAATAAACTGTGATAATGTGAGAAATGTTGACGGTGTCTAAATAAATGTTGGTTTGACAGTGTATATATATATATATATATATATATAAACACACACATACACATACATAAGTAAATTCATTTTGTTTTTTAAGAAATTCATCATCTCAGAATGTTCATCATATGTGTATTCAAGTCATTATATCATTAGTTTTTTGTTTGTTTGTTTTTTTAACCTTTTAAAGTTCTACACAAAACACTGTTTGCACAGGCTACAAACTGCATTGTCTGTGCCAAGGCGTCAAAGAATTTGTAAAAGCATATCAGTCACCATCCATTTCTAGCATAACATTTTATGAATATTCTATTAGATGTGCATCTGTTTTTGGAGAAAAGAGAATCTACACCTCCTGCATGTTCATATTTTACCCATTTGCTTGGAACGCTCTGGGTGAGAGCTCACACTGAGACCAATGGATAAGATAAGCGTAATACTTATACATTTATCACCAATAATCACACTTCTCTCTGTGTGCCAATACTTTCAGACAGGAATAATGAGATGCCTTGCCGAGACAGGTTTTGAATATAAAACCTCTGCGTGTATGCGAACATCCTGGGACTCTCGCTCTGAAGGTGAGGAAAACACTATTAGACAGCTGTAAAGCACCGTCAACAATTTACCAGATTAAAACGCCTTTCCAATCGATATATAAATAGTTACGATTTCGGTGCCTACTGTTTCTCGTAAGAACTGAAAATGATAACATCCTGTGTGAAATGGAGATGCAGAGTTAGTTTTGTACTCAAACATTTTCCCAGGGGTTGAAGACATATACTTAGTTCAAAAACTCTTGCCCTTGGTGGGTCAGGGCTTGTTTACTCCACCTACTGGCAGTGGGGTAAAATGCAGGTGTTGCCATTCCATAGCACATTTCCGAAGGTCATTTTAAATTCATTGCTTTGCACTTACCAATAGGGCCATTTTAAGCCATGCAAGTGGGAGCGCGACCCAATATTTTCGAATTAACATCTCCATGACTTTGCCCACTAAATAGGACTTCATTTTCTAAACCCCACCTTAATTAAAAGTTATGTTTGCTATTGTGAAGTGATTCGAAATCAAAATTAGATGTTGAATATGATAATGTAATACCTAGAGATCGGAGGCAATATCGAGACTAATCCCTAATATAAATTAAATCAGCACTTTATTATATATATATTTCCCATAATCAAATGTTTCAAGTAGGATAACACAACTTATTAGAGGTATAATGTAGTACTCACGTTGTTTATGATAAAAAGAGGGGCAATATGTCACCCTCTTTATAGAACGTCTCTGTGGTGCTGTGGTCCTGTAGTATATTGCTCTGAACTCCACCAACTGGAGACTAATTTGCCGCATTTACAACCAGAACAAATGGGTAGGGTACTGCTGTGTGCTGTGTGACATACGGACAGCCCTTTCCCGCTGAAATGTGAATCTGAGGGACTTTATGGAAAGGTGTATATCACTTGCCACTTGATCATTAAAGATATGATTACCATTGAATGGGCTCAGACGGCAGAACATTCATTAGTACGGCAACAGATGGGGACGTACATTTTCCTCGCACATACTTCGGAAATGGCTCTTCGGGTAGCCGTATAAATATGATGCACTGCTTCACGTCTCACTTTATAGAGGCACAAAGTCAAAGCAACCAGGTATGCACTACAGGGGACAAATAACACCACATATTTGGCAACGCTATCATGAATGATCTATTCCACACAATGGTATGGTTTACTAGCTGTCTTGCATATTTGCATTTCTCATAATTTATGGCAGGTCGCAAGGAATACAGAGTGGAAACATAGCAGGGAACCCTGATTTCTGCCTTCATGGGAAGTACATCTCCCAAGTGAGAATACATCATTTTCTATTATATGAACAATTTTCACTGTCAGTGGAAATATAGGGCTGTAAAAAAGTGGGATGGGGTTTGACATGCACATCAGAAGAGAGTATCACTATTGTCATATACATTGTTAAGCCAGACAAACTGAAAGCTCAAGCAATATTCATTACCATATTGATTGAAATAATTCATCATCGTGCGATTTTAGGTTTAGTGGTTGAGAGAGAGAGGGAGAAAGATAGAGAGAGAAGGAGAGAAAGAGACAGGCAGCAAAGAATTATCTAACAAAAGAACAGCATTGTACCACGGGGACGTTTCTCTGTTCCAGTTCATTGATGGAGTTGATGAAGTTTAAATGAAGCAGACACAGGATAAAAGTGAGGGTATTGACCAGCGGGCGCTTGAAAAACCTGATACATGCGCAAAAGCAAGATTTGCTAAATGCTCTAATCTTCAATCAAATCTAACATCAATACAGACAAAGTTTGGTAATGAGAGATTCAATGAAGCATGAAGGAGAGAGAATTAATTCCCTCGCCTAAACTGGGTTCAACTTTGAAGCTTTGCTCTTTGGGACAGACAGTTATCTAAATGCTAAATAAGAAACGTATTGTACTTTTCACAGTATGCTAATCATTTGTTCATTTCATCTCCATTATTTGTTCTCCCGTAGATTTGAGTTGTTGATCTAGTGATTAGAACAACATTGGACAGCGTCTGGAAGCGGGCAGAATACTTAACAGTCAATTCAACAAGGCCTATGCGCAAATATAACACAGGCCTCTAATATTGTGCAGCCTGACTGACTCCAATTATAGACGTGACAAACTACAGATTTTATGTCCATCAACCCCATAATATAGTTCAATGTGATAGCAAAATTCAATTTACACTTGAAACATATATACAACCCTATATATTAAAAAACAATTCGAAAATGGACAAACAGGTGGTAAGGTATTACATTTTACATGTTTTGTTAATTTCTATTACTCAGTTATTACATATGTAATTACACTGTAATAAGAATGCTGTAATTAAAATGAAGCAGATTTGGGTTTTAATTGTTGCATAAACTATATACGTGACCCTGAACCACAAAACTAGTCTTAAGTAGCACAGGTATATTTGTAGCAATAGCCAAAAATAAAAAAAAATTATCTATGTTTCTTTTATGCCAAATAAAGATCATGTTCCATTAAGATATTTTGTAAATTTCCTTCCATAAATATGTCAAAACCTAATTTTTGATTAGTAATATGCATTGCTAAGAACTTAATTTGGACAACTTTAAAGGCAATGTTCTCAATATTTTGATTTTTTGGCACCCTCAGATTCCAGATTTTCATATAGCTGTATCTCGGCCAAATATTGTCCTACCCTAACATCAATGGAAAGCTTATTTATTCAGCTTTCAGATGATGTATAAAGCTCTTTTTTAATGGACCTTACGACTGGTTTTGTTGGCCAGGGTCACATATAAAAAATAGACATTAATGTATTATCACCTCATGGTGAGCCAACATGTTTTGGCATGAGTTTCACATTGTTTTTACAATCCTAGAAATGTTTCTGAACTTTGGCAAGATTGAGCAATGATCACAGCTCAGGATGTAGCTAGTAAGCCTGGAGGTGACAGACGCATAACAGGTGACAACTCCCTGGACGAGCTGTGATATCTACACGCACTGTGTCAGCTATATGACCCTTAACAGCGCCAGAAAAAAAAGAACATGGAGAGAGGGCAAATTGTTAAAAAAATATATATATTTATTTTTGATCATATCAGATTAGAGCAGTTTAACATGTTTGTCAGTGATTGCACACCACCTGCAATGTAAGCCTCTATGCCAGCAGGTAAAATATGGCAACACTTTCTAGGCACACATATGCACCACCATATTTTCAGTTGAATGAGCATTGCCAAGACATATGTTTATGCCATGGATCAGAGTTCCTCCATAATTACTAATCACCATAATTTTCTGTTAGTTAATTAAATATATTTTTAATCTGTTTAATTAATTCATTGAATAGAATATTAAATATTTTAATAAAATAAAAATACATATGAAACATTATTAATACGTATTGCCCAAAACTGACGTAGGCCTCTTAAATTACACTGTAACAAGAACAGTAGCCCTAATGTAAAATCTGACCATATTTAGTCGTTATTTTGCATTTTTTTCGCTGAAAGGCAATTCTACATTTATCCAAGCAGGTTCTGCTGTTCTATTTGTGTTGGTATAAGCGCGATGGGACCTGGAATCTGCAAGTAAAGAGTGTCTGTCAAACCCCTATCTAATCTGCATGTTTGTTTCTTAAACAGGGCGTGTTAGTTTCTTTCTTCAGCCCGGGAGATGTGCGCTAAAACAAACTGCGCTCTCAAAGCTCTGCGCGCCTTTGTACTGCTGCGTGTGTCTTTCTACTGTCACTTATTCCCCTTCTGTTTCTGTCATTTGCTCTATATATTCACGTGTCGCCTGACACATTTCTCAACAGCAGTATACAGTTGGGTCGCAATTATATATATATCAACAAAGCAAAAAGCAAAAGAAAGCATTGCTTACGGTGAAGATATTCCACGTTTAAATGGTAAAGGAATAAACACGCGGCAGGATGACGCGGGCGAGCAAGTTTGTGTTTGTTTGTTTGTTTGTTTTTCCACTGAAACAACAGACATGTCAGCGCAGTAAATGCAAAATTATTTCGTTTTTCTGTCTGAGGCGAAGCTTTCTAAAATTAGACAGCACTATCCCAAGGTGGGGGAGAATTATGAATATTGTAAGGAAGTACTAAATATTTGGAGTTTCTGCATCCTCCCCAATCATATGGTTCATGCAGTAAGGAAGAATGTACTATATGTATATGTATACTTGCAATTTTACACGAACCTATAGTTTTAATGCTTTCAAATCATGGAGCTTAAAACAATATTGTCTTATTATTTATTTTTATTTATGTTTTTTTTTTTTTTTCAAAATACCAAATAATAATGATGTTATAGATAAATATATAGATAGATAGACAGACAGATAGATAACGCCTTAAAATCATGGACCTTAAAACAATAAATAAATATACATTTTTGTGAAATAAAACACATACCACATAATGATAGATAGATAGATAGATAGATAGATAGATAGATAGATAGATAAATTGAAAATGAGATTTGCCCCCAGTTTTCTACATTACCTTTTTTTCTACAACTTTTTAGGTGATTACCTAAACAGGTTAAAATGCAGTTACCCAGACTCATCTCAAACGTTTAATGTTGGCTCAACAAGCATCTGTAGCCAAGTGTGAGTGGATCTTAATTGCAGTGCAGTGACTCCTAGTGGCCGAAATCTGAACTGCATGTAGTTTACATTTCAAAAGAAAAAAATGTATAGCAAACAGAGGCTTGAAGCCAAATACAGCATACGCGATCTTATTTGATTGGCCCAATTCTCTCTACATTTTCATTGGTCTGAAACGATCAATTAACACTCGCAAACGGAGCTGGGAAGACCAAATTGGCGCCGCATTTTATTACAGAAGAGAGAGAAATCTTGCATTTTGATTTGGTTGTTATTTCCCCCAATGTGTGAGAAAAGCATAACATGTTTTTTTCATCATGAGTTAACCCATTACAACCAATACATACCGAGATAACTTTAATGAGAAACAGCAAGTATGAATTAGGCTGCCTAGTATTTAATGAATATATTGTAACATAAGATAAGCAGCACACCCATTAATCTTAGATTAGTGATAAACGCATATATGATGATTTACATAACGCAGGGGAAGGATGTAGACTAGGCTATTTAATTATTTTAACAGGCTATATGTGCTGTTGGACAATATTTGCACCGGCTACACGGAGAATAAAGAGGCGCCTTATGTTTTACGCGTGATGTCTCATGCCCGGAATACCCGTCGGACTCGTCACTTTTGGCTCATATTCTGCATTTCTTCTCGAATCCAACTCAAATCACTTTCATTTTGTGGCTTGTCAAGCCTCCAATTTAGTGTGGTAAGAAAAGCAGGTCATGGTGCGCCCGGAGGGATGAGCGCCAGCTGCTCAGTGACCAGTCACACCTACAGTTCTGCTACACAGACATTCATTCATTCTTCACAGTCCAGCAGCATTTCGAAACATTATTATTATTAATGTGGTTGTTGGGATTTAGCATGACACGCCGAATAGGTAGGATATAGGATATAGCCTACACACAGAAACGGAAAAGAGACTATAACTATAATATATTATAATGTTACTACAATATGTGTTTTTGCTATTATGGTTGTTGCTCTCAATATTGGTTGTTTAACTTTTGACCTTTTTTTGGTATTCATTATATTCATGTTATATATCATGATATTCAGACTCCAATTTAATCATAGCATTTCGTGTTTAAGTTGTAGCATATATATAGGCTATTTGACCATAACATATAGGCCTATTATGACGCTTTAAATCACATAATAATAATAACTGTACTAATAAACAGTATTGGGTTGAATTAAACGGAGGCAGGATACAAAGTTACAATTTTCTTGCCATTATAGGCTACTTTATTAACACTACAAATTTCATTGCATCCCGTCCATTAATTGGAAACATTTTAAAAGAGCCAACTGTAATTATGTCGTCATAATAGTACGTAATGACATGTCTTTAGGGCAGCTGATGATTAGGACCTGCTGTCAGCTGCTGAAATGAACCGAACCAGTCGAGCGTGCACAGCGACATGACTCGCTATTGTTCGAGGCTTGTCAACATATTAACCTGAATTCCCTGCAGTCATCCACTATACCGAATTAGTGCAGTAGACAAGGAAAGGGAAATCTGGGGAAAAAAAGAAGGCGGACTAATTGAAAAACAATTGGCGGGAAAGCGCATTAATTAATAGGCTCTATACCGCATGTCAGATGATGCCCCGAGAGCTTGAAGCCTTTTGTAAAAACCGTCCATTAGAAATAATTTAGAGCGAATGGGCGAGCTAATTTCTCATTAACCTTTGTTATAAGACCTAGTTACACATAATTAGGGACGATACAGTTGCAGTTTCACCTTTATGTTTAAGAATAAACGGTGTTTAAAATGATAATATACAAGAACTACAGATATAAACACAGAGACAGAGAAATGGATTTCCTGCTCCACAAAAGCTGACTGTGGTGAACCTCAGACAAGCCATACAGATCTAATTGAATGTGACAAGGGCTAAAGCATATTTTTGGAGCACCAAAATGGTGCATCCCAAACAGGTTTCATCCTTGTCAAAATGTATTGATTTCTCTGGTTTTGTGGAGTGGTTGATGTCTCTCTTACTCAGCGGTCAGCGGGAGAGGGTTGGTTTAAGCGGGTTCAAATGGAGGGCTGATACTAACACCCCCCTAACGAGTCTGTAAAACTGGATTTAACTTAGGCTGTCTCTCACTGTTCTAGAGATACTCTAGAGGCAAAGTACTCTAGATGTTTTCAAGCAATACTGTACTTAAAATAGTGATGTTGTGTAACAAAAGATACACTGCTTTACATTAAGTGACACAGAATACACCTATATGCCTATTCAATACTTTTTTTTATTTATTTATTTTGTGGGACTGAGGTTGGAGATAGGTAACAGCGAGGGAACCAAACAGAGTGTGCAAGCTTGTGGCGACCACGAAGGTGATGAATTTCTCTCGGCCACAATCAGTGCACCTGGGTTTCCTTTGGTGTATCCAGAGGTAAATAATTGATGTGAGGATAAAAGCGTTTGTGAGGGGGAGTGAGACATTCAGACAAGGGGGTGAAAACCCGGCCAGAGCTCGTTCTACTATGCCCCCCTCTCAGCCCGAGCCTGGCCCCTCGCCGTTTGGTGGCCCCTCACACCGCCCCCTCGGACGAGTGCTTGAAGTGCAAATCTGTGTTCTGACTTGTTCCTGGTTGCTGTCAGCATGTTTTCCTCTTGTCAGTGGCGATTGACTGGGGGCTCGTCTCACCCTTGTGCTGGGACTGTAGCGGGATCATTGACAGGCCAGTGACACTGCCCAACCAGATAATGGAAACCTATTGATTTTTTTGTTCTCACACTCACTCTTTTCCTCTCTCTTTCCCTGTCTTTTTTCACAGAGGAAGTGTAGGCTCTTACACTTTAGGAATGACCGTAAGCGAAAGCAAGGGCATAGCCAACACCGCTCCCGATCTCCAGGTCGCTCCTGCCACTTCAGGAGAGGGAAAAAAGTCAAGACAAGTGGCAGTCTTTGGAGACAAGAAAAACACTAAGAAAGAGGAAAAAGTGCCCATCAATCAATCAATCAATCAACAGTATCTCCTGGTGTTTGTGTCAGGTGCACCTGAGACTACGATTGGGAGATAAATGTAATGTGAGATAACCCCTCTCTATCCTTCCTGAGGTCTCTTGTCTGCCTTTGTCACAACCGCGGCAATGAAATATTAAGAACGTGCTTATCCGCCAGAGGGCGATTTTAATTACCACCTAAGGTTACACCATTAATATGAAACAACACAGTGTGCAGTCTCTTCCTTGTCTGTTCTAGAGGTTCGATTTAACAAATAAAATATGGTGATTAATAGAAAGCCTCTTTCTGGTTTTCCATTACACCTCCTGATTCAGATAAGATGTGCTCTCTTGCACACCGAGAAGCGATGACACTTGTATACTGTTTTAATGGAGGAATCTCCAGAGAGCAGGCCTCTTTGATTCACTGCCTAATGATAAGCGTGCTCTGGTCTGTCAGCGGCACAGCCCCGTGGCAGATGGCTGGTGTGGATCTTACACATTTCTTTATGTTCCTGCCTCCCCCCTCGTCCACCTCATTCTTAAAGCTGCCAATGGTATAATGGAAAAACTCAATCCTGGTCATGGTTAGCTCAATCTCATTATAATCCCTCGTTTTTTATTCATTCGGCCCTTTGGGACACTGTCTGCCCACCATGCAGCTTCCAGCCTTGGTGGAGTGTCTTTTGATTCGGCCAGGAGAGCCTAATGAAGTCACAGAGAGATACAATTATTTCCCAAAGCAGGGGCATTAATGTACTCCAAATTCCCTCTGGAGGAACGTGATGACAATTGGTTTGTACAGCTTTGATCGCCAGTCTAAGCCCTGCCCGGGACAAACTGTGAGGTCGCCCCCCGGTCCAGACGCTTACTGATGAACCTGAAAACAGACCCGGTCAAGCCGCTTTCTCTGATATTATCAGATCTGTTCTTCTACATAATGACGGAGATCTTTGATACTTACATAACGACATTGTTGGACAGAGCCTTTGTCAACAAAGTGGCAGTGTAAAGTAAATAAGTATTAGAGCAGAAAAAGATACAAAGGTTTAAATCACAATTACATTTTAATTGGCTATTAGTGACTTAACAGAGACATAAATACAACGTGTTAACGCTTCCTCTGCTCATTAACACATTGTACACCTTAATTGATCGGTATGTGCTTGCACATTATCATCACCAAGTAATGGTATATAGTTACATGGTAACTATTTGAAGGGCTGACCAGGGCATGGAGGACTATACCTCCATTTGGTCTTTACCTACAGCTTTATTTACAATCAAATGCTAAGAAATCATTTACCTCAGAAAGAATGAGTGGTAAAGATTCTCTTAAGTATCCTAAAGTAGTTGTGTTATACTTTTGAGTGATATACCTTACATTTTAGCACCATAAAATGATGAGCAAAAACAGTTTTTGAGGGGTTTCAGGAACATACAACAATATAGAACAATTAGCTTTTTCTGACATTATATGGATACAACTAATTAATATTGCATCATGACAGTATTGCCCATGATATTACTAAACAACTAGAAAGCTTTGAAAAATATTCATTGATATATTCATAAAGTTCACAGTTCGTTTCTCTGATAATGGCATTGAAAAATATTGTAGTAGATTGTGTTACATGTTCTGGGCTCTAATGCCCGTATACGCAATATGACATTTTTTCTCAATGCGTTAAATGATGCATAAGAGTAGATATAAGAATTCTTAACCATAAATGAAGCACTACTTATGTAGATATATTATTATGTTGATATACTCTCTTAAAAATAGGTTATACATTTTGTCAGTGTAAATAAACCTGCGGCGTAAAATTACAGTGAATAGCAAGAAGTCCTTATAGCTGTCTTTGAAGTCGACATAGCGCCACGTTCTAAACAGTGACCTCTGAATTCTATGATTTGGACAGTTTCTAAAATCTAGTTGCAGGATTTGCAAGTCACAGCAGCTGAGAACTGCAGTCTGTGGCGAGAGACTGCCTAATGTGCACATCCAAGATCTAAATATAGCCAAACTCTACATTTATGTTGCAAATAGCATGCCCTTACGAATAACCAAAGATTGATGTAATAAAATTGGCAAATAAACCAAACGAAAAAAAATGATATATAAGAAAATCTTTCATTTATATTATATATATATTTCTATTCTGTATTCATAGGTATATACAGTATTATATGTGTATTTGTTTTAAGAACGTGTGCAGAACAGGTGTACAGTGAGAGCTGGTGTGTAAACGTGGCTTAGGAGACCCCCTCAGGCAGACTGAGAGGAGGGTGTGTATCCAGAAGCAGGTGCTCGGGGGGAGATGGGGAACACAGCTCTTTACACAGCGCTGAAACCTCCACCATACCTGCACCCATGCCGGGGATACTCGTGTGCATAAGATGCCTCTGCAAGTGCTTGATCCAGTCTTCCTGAATAGACTGAGGACCCTGGAAGATCAGATCGCAGAACCTGGGGGAAAGAAAGACAGATATGAGAACTCCTGGTAGTGGTAGGAGAGAGTGCAGGAGTGCTGTAAAGTACCTGCAGGTCATTCTGTAGATCACTTCAGAGGCGGCGTGTGAAGATGAAAACGCCTTCCTTTTTGGCCCGGGCCTTGATCTCGGCCTCTTCTGTTTACAATCATATGCTGTGAAACATATGGTGTAATTAAAATCAACAAAAAAGCTGAGTGGCTAGATGATTAGATTAGATTACATTGGAAGAGCAAGTATGAACCCCTACTTGTTCCTTCTAATAAGGCAATTTTCTTCCGTCTGGCATATGCTCGAAGATGATTGGACAGGCTAACAGCGCTGTGGAACGTCGTGTTGCAGTGGATGCAGATCTTCTTATTTTCTGGATCACACATAAATAAAAAAAAGTTTGGAGCTAATGAGCATTTAAATAACCTTGTGCCTTTTTTCTGTAGCTGTTCTCTGCTCATGACTGGTCTTTAAAAAAAGCAAAAGCATGTTATATGGCTACATGAGTTTGTAATTTAGAAAAGGAACACAGCAGCTTGAAGAAAATAAAACTGTGATTCCCTGAGTGTCATCACCTCCCACTCCATCTGTTTTCATATCATAAAGATCGGCTGTGCACTCTGTTTTTGAGGACACGTAGTTGTATGTTCTCAGTAAGTATCTGCACTCAGTTTGATGGTTTGTTTGTTTGTTTTTAGGGGCAATGTTTGAAACTAGTAATCTGCTCTCATTGTATTTTTAGATGAAATGTGATCATTTAATGCTGATCTACAGCTGTTATATGAATCTTTAGTCTATAAAAAACTGGAGGGAATAATGCATGGTGGCAATGTTTCAAAAATATCAGGGTTTGTAATAAATACAAAACAAATGCAATAATTACAACTTGTCAGCTGATTAGAAGTTTTGGTCCATTTTATATTAGGTGAATTTACTATATACTTCAAGAAAAATAAATTGTTAGGTACAATGTGTTTATTGCGTAATACATAACACTGCTGCTATTGAGTTTGTATTTTAAGTATTTTTAAGAGTTTGTAAGTATTTTAATATAAGTACAATGTAAGAATGTGCACTGTATCAAATAATTGGTTTAATGTTACTTAAATATTCTTACATTTTAATAAAATTAAGTACATGCTTCAGTTCATTTAATCAGAATGAATTACATATATTAGCAGAAATACTCATATGAAGATAATTCAAAGACATGGGAGTAAATCTTTGATTGGACAATTTTAGAGTACAAATAATTGTTAAAATACTTTTTTAAATTATTGAGCATCATTTGCCAACAGTCCACAGGAATCTATTTCGCAATCAAATGTATTACTTTGTCAGAGGTAGATTTAGGAGCATGAATTCAGTCTGCACTTTTTTTTTTTTTTTTTTTTTACAGTTGTTCATGTATTGGTTAAATGGTTATGGATTTTTCAGTTTCGTACTCATTCTGTGCTGTAGTATGAGATGGGCCACAGAATTTTCAAAAATATTATTTGCGTGTAATGTTTCTTCCCTTATTATGGAAGTTACGTAAAGGGGCATAAATCGTGTTAATTGTTCAGATAATCATATATAATCACTTTATTATTGTTGTTTTGTTTGCATCATGTTTAATTGATAGCCCTAATACAAACATAATTGAAGATATAAAAGGTTTTTGGTCGTTGTGGGTATTAGTAACATAAGGACATACACAAAACTCCTTTTAAGACGATAAGGTATTATTGAAATAATGTAAAAACATGCCACCAGTTCATTACTGAACCGTCTAAAAAATGTCAATTCAGTTTGTTTTTATTTGATTAAGAAAAAAAAATGAATCCACGGTTTACAGATTTATTAATCTAAACTACTCTGAAAAGCACAAACGTCTTTTTTTTTCTAACTGGCCTTATTGAACCTCCTGCAATAGTTGTTAGTGCTCCACCTCCAATCAAAGAGTGCCAGCAGAACATAAAAACAGACCTGACTATGTGAGCCTGGTTGAACGGTCAAATTTAGTTAACACTGTATATCCAATTAAAATGGACAACCTGTGAAATAAATGTGATTGTGAAACTTCATTAATTTGGTTTTTATTAATGAAATGAGAGTTTTATTTGGGTAGACATGAAACAAAGATGTGCAAATACAGCTGATGTGTTTCCAGTAGTACATAAAAGAACGCTATGCGTTTTACATTTGAATTTCAAAGCCACTTTTGATGACATTCATTCTTTTTGTACCTGCTACAATATTTCAATGAGTGGCAAACTTTTACCATGCACTCTCTGAATCCTGTGTTCCATCTCTCTTTTAATGGCATCAACTGGCAACTTCAAGGTTACAGGAAGAGAACTTTGTCTTAAATATGAGGCGTCTGTCATACATATTTAATATGGAGTGTATGACTGAAATTGGGTTTTAAGGTGCACTGTAAATAATGAAGGCAGTAGAGGTGGAAAAACATATGAGAGCAGCTGTGAAACAAGGCTATGCAGTCAGGCTACACTGTATTGATCATTTCCACCCATGCTTACTGTAAATATCTCAAATCAATGGTACGGCACTTAACAAACTACTTTATTTTTTGCACTTCAAGGGCTATAAGTATTAACTAAAGACTAACAACAATAAAAAACCCTATGTTAGGGGAATAAAGAATGTTCAACGCTGGATTGTGACCCAGATATCTGAAACCTCACCTGTCTGTCACTCTCAGATTCTTTGATTCAACATCACTCGAAACAAGACAGATCACACGCTCAGCTGTCAGTGAACAGGCAAAAGCTTCTTGTCATGGAGGGTTTTTGTTTTCACTAAAATTGCTCAATATCAATGGTACTTCCAAGCTCTCTTTGTCCATTTACAGTGCAAGAGAAAACTGAAATTAATGGCCAATTAGGAGCCCAATATTTTTTTTTTCAGCCACTAAACTTCAAATATATAACCAAATATATAAGTAATTTCTAATGGAATGATAATGGAACGATAGCTTTGCACAATAGAGGAATTAAAATTTAAAGGGGTGGTCAATCATCTATTTTCGAAGGCTTGATTGTGATTATGGGGTGCACTGTAACATGTTCATGCTTTGTTTTTGTTTTTTTAAATTAAATGTTTCACATATTTTACCTTTATTTTACACTGATGTTTTTTGATGTTGACTTCCTGGTTCTATGAAGCCCCTCCCTCAGAAATACGAGATGGGCCCAGTGTGTTGTGATTTGCTAACCGCCTAGTGCATGTTGTCCAGAAACGTGACACCCCTTACCATGATGGGTAGTTGCATGTGCTTTGGCGTATTGTAAACAATGGCGTCAATATTAATTTATCAATTTGAGCCAGAATCAGACCCAGAAAATATTACTGAAGAGGATCGAGCTGAACCTATGCAAGCACAACTCTTACAGGACATTTCAGAATGGTAGTTTTTTTTTTTTTTTTTAATGCAGTTGTCTCATACTTTTTAGATACGCTGTTATTTGTAAATGTGACTACTGTTTGGTATCTTTGAATACATGGTTTTATATATTAAAACTTTAGTGCAGAATAATAAATGATTGCGTTGAGGCATTTTTGTAGAGTAATTGCTTAATTTATAACAGTAGCTAACATGGCCTCACATACCGTGTTGTGTTTTCCTGGGGGACAGAGTTTATATCAATTTTAGGGTTTGTGATGTCACAAAACCAGGAAGAAGCTCATTGTTGTAGTCCCTACCAGCCGAACTTTAAGCGTCTTTACTTTGCGGGTGTTGTTTATGCTCAAACAGCAACAGGCTTCTTTAAGTAAATTAATATTTAATTAATTTTAACAGCAAATGACATGTGACAATGAGTGACTGTGTGGTTCCTAACCTTGGCTCCAGGTAGGATCCAGCTTCACAGATGGTGTTCTGGGTAAACTGCCACTAGTGGAGGAGATGGTCAAAGGAGACCTGGCCTCCTCTGAGTGACCTTCAACCTCCATTTCCTGCTCCACTTTCCTATTTCCCAGCAGATCCTCTAAAGTGCTAGATTGGACCTTATCGGTCCTCTTTCTCTCCCTGTCGACCTGGGGGGGTCTGATCATAGTCCATTCATCTGGTGTGCCAGTTGTATGATGGATCTTCATGGGAATGCCGGAGGATGTAAGAAACAGTCCATCACTGCTGGCAAACTTTTGAGAGACAAAAGGTTTAGATAAATGCGGTCTGGAACCAAACACCCTCATAATGTTCCTGTACTCCGTCTCATCCTGAAGAAGTTCCGTCAGAATGCAGAGAGGGGACTTGCTAGCACCCGAAATTGGCTTGCCAATCCGCTTCAGGTGACCCCGCACGTGATTGGAGAGGCCGGTCTTAGTGTCAAACCAGCCCAGGCACAGCGGACAGGTATGCTCGGTTTTAGACTCTGGCTTATCTGCCATGATGAAAGCACATAATTACTTGAAATGAATAGGTTACATGTAGAAATGTTTGTACACATACATAAATATAGGTTATGCATGTGTGATTTTAGTTTGAGAGCATTATCTAAAATCACAATGACTTGAACAAGGAAAGGTGAACAATAATCACCTTTTCTGATTCTGCGATTCACTGAGGGAATTTTTCTGCGTATGCGAGGCTGGCGGTCCTGAGAAGCCACTTGCTCAGGTGACACCACATGACGAGCATCATAACTCAGCCCCACCCTATGTAAGTGTCCTCTCACGTGGTTGGACAAGCCCACCCCAGACTCAAACACTGCGGGGCAATAGGGACAGCACTTCCTGCCCACCAAAGGCAAAGGGTTGACAATATACTCTACATAAGGGTCACTTTGCTGATAAACATCATGATCAGGGTTATCCTCACTTATTATACTCTCAATACACTCCTCCTTCACTATAAATGTACAAATATCATCACTGTCCACATCTACACTATTGTCTGGATTAGTACGATTGGCATAGTCCGGAATGTTGTTGTTTAGAGAGATGAAATAATCACTAGGGGTATTGCTATGAAAGTGATCCGAAGACTCTTTGGTGCAGTCGCTAAAAACCTGAGCACCTTCATAGTCATCTCCCTCTAGCGGTGCACTAGAGTCCCATTGTGGAGATTCAGGCTCACATTTCGGAAGACGCACATGAGGAATATCGGCATGGGTGTTGCGGTACGGGATTGACATTTTTCTTTTCGAGGGTATTTTGTGCCGCAGCGTTTGCAGTGCTAAAGTACTGCCGGTTGAGGGATCTTTGGGACGGCTCTCAGTGCCAGGGTTCAGACAGGCTGCTTTACTCACGATCTCTGTTTTCGTTGTAAGATGTACGTCAAAGCTGGAAAGATATTTTGTCCTCTTTTTGGAGACAGCGCTTTCATATTTTTGATTGTCTTCTTCGACATATGGGAGACCTGTTGTCACGTCTATTTTCTCTGTAGGCAGAGGGGATAATTTGCTTGGCTTGTCACTTCTCAGTGAGAATGGTGACAGCTTGTTTGCTGGGCTGCCAGGGCTACATTTGATCAGCGAGGAGCTGAAACCATCACAGGCTTTTTGTGTTTCTTTGCTTCTCACATTAAGGTCAGCTGAGCCATTAGGCCTAAAGGGCAGCTCAACTCTGTCCTTAACAGACCACTTCTCTGTGCTTTGAATCTTTGGCATCAGTAAAGATGAATCCTTGTTTTTGGGTTGGTCCAACACAGCTTTTATGTGGTCATCCACATTGCTGTGTGGCTGAGGTTCAGAATTCTCATAATTCTGCCCGTGGATAAGCTCCACATGCTTTTTGAAACTATATCTATTCTTACTTCTAAATGTGCAATTTTGACATACAAAAAAGTCCCCAAACTTTCCACATGCGTTGGGGTGAGCTGTGCACTCATGTGCCTCCATTTCAGTCGTAGCCATGTGATCGCATTCCTCACAGCTATAAGACGACTTCTTCTTCTCATTAGTTTTGTTAGGATGGACGAAAGTTTTGGGGCATTTCGTTCCAAAGACGCACTGGGGACACTGAAGACAAGTTCTTCTTCCCTCGACATCTATCTTACTGAAACCTTTAATCTCTTCCATCAGCCTCTCCCTCCGCACCTGGTGGATTATCATGTGCTTTTGCAGAGAGGTTAGGTCTCGGAATGAACGCCCACACTCTCTACATATAAAGGGTCGGGGAATGTGTTCTTGTCTCACCCTATTATTCCTATCTAAATGATACATCATATGCCTATGCAAATGCCTCTTCTCCTTGAAATTATCGTTGCACTTTGAACACGGGAAGAAGGACAGCTCCTCGCCTGTTTTATTCTCTGACTTTAACCGTGCCGATTTTTCACCCATGTAGGTGTTTGTTTCTATGTCGCTGCCGCCTTCATCACATCTCTCTTCCTTCTCGCTTGAAATTAGCTCCTGCATGGCAGCTGACTTGTCGCAGAATTTCTCCAGGCGCAAGCCGGCATATGCTTTCAAACTTTCCGGCTCTTTCCTGAAGGCATGTTCTTTGTTAATGGACGACTCAAAATCTGAGTCTTCATCGGTTAGGGAATTCTGGGATGCATAATCAAAGCCGTCATAAACCTGTCCTCCAGTGTCAGCCCTCTCCATGGCATGATTTTTACGCATCCTACGTCTTCGGTTGGCAGGTGGAGCTCCATCAATCTCTACCTTTGTTCTTACTCCATCACCTGCTACGCTGCTTTTCAACAGTATCCGCATGAACTTCTCCTGCAGGCCCCAGTTCAGACCATCACAGTCATCAGAGGAACTCTCTGACAACTCCGAATCAAAGTCCCATAAGCACCCTGCTTTGATTCCCTTTCTAGCCAACAGTCGGCTGATTGGCCTGTTATCCAAGCCTTCCCCCACCAGCACATCTAAGGGGGCCTCACCATCACTGTTGTTTGATTCAGATGAGGCCCGTGCGGGCCGCACTTTTAGGGCGCACCCTTCTGTTTTCTGCCGGGTGTCTGATTGAAGCTCACTGGGAGGCGGTAACACCTCAGGGCTGGTGTCTGTCCCGGGCAGAGGGGACATGTCTTTGTTGTGGACGCAGGGCTCCTCTGAGGTACAGTGTGAAGCAGCTCCATTAACAAGTGCTCCTGAAGGCAATGAGTCGTTTGTGCTGGGGGCAGCAGGGACGCTACCACAGACAAATGGGTTCGGCTGGACTCCATTTAAAGGGTTTTGGTGACTGTCCAAGGGCAGGGGCTCTGGTGGATCCAAGCTGTTATTGTTGTTGTTTGGAGAAGATGTGCTTGTCAGCTCTTCAGTGTCATCAGAGGAAGATTCTACCTCTTTGTCTTCCTCTGCACTTTCTTTTACTGCTGCCATAACAGAGTCTGCAAAAGAGAGACAAGCAATCAGTTTCAAGTCAGCATCTCCTTATAAGGGTCAATGTCATGGTGGACAGTGTCCTTGATATAGGACAAGAAAACACATAGGAGCCAAGTTCTCTTTGTAGTATTCATGTTAGTTTCATTTTTTTATATTTTCAACAAACTTTTCTAAAGTAATTTATCTTACTCATTATTTTCAAAAATATTTTTATAATATATATATTATACATATACATTATACGTATGTATAATTTTTATTTTGCTAAGCAATTTTGTTATATGAATTATATATTATAATTCATTATTACACAGGTAAAGCTCTTTCATATTGATATTTTTTTTATGCAATCAAAAAAATATATGAATAAACTAAGTCATAAATTAAAACAGACATTGAAAAGAGTTAAGATCATTCCATGCATGTATTGTGTGTTAATGTAATTTCTAATTAAATAAATATATCCTATGAAAAAAAAGTGCATCATGAATATGCAGTATGATGGCCTAAAGAACATGGCCATAATTTTTTTTTCCACAATATGCATCTCAAACACCCACTGTCATCGTTTTTTTTTTTTTTTTCACAACACACCCCAACGTTAGCCCTGGAAGTGCTGGTGAGGAGGCTTAATTATGTGAATGCACCTCTGGGATCTAACCTTCCTGTTTCTCCCACCAAAGTTCTCAGCCGCCTGCTAAAATTGACCAATTTCCATGGGAACAAAGCACACCACCAATAAGATCATATTATTCTGTCTTATCACTCTCTGATGGTGCCAAAGCACATCCCAGCACGAGACTGTTGTTGCTTCAAACCTGACAAATTGGCACACTGCACACACACATACACAGAGAGACAGACACACACACACACACACTCAGGTAGAAACGCTCCCGTTCAAGACTAGCCAGAGAAATATACCTCAGGTGTCATCAGCCGATCTAATTATATTTGATGGTTTTCAACAGCTCAACACCAGCAAACCTGTGGGACAACAGGACTGTGTTTAAAGGGTGTGTTAAAGGGGCCCAGGCTTGCTGTTGTCCTGCTAGGCCACAGTGTATGCTCGGAGGATTTGACATTCAGCACTAGCTGCTCTCAACAGGAAGCCGCGTTGCTAACGAAGTGTTAAATTCAGTGTTAATGAGTGGCTTCACTGTTACCACCTCCTAGGTAAACCTTCCGAGCTCCATATTCTCTCCATCTGTTGGGGTGTGAGGGGCTTTCGGAGGAAGAACAGACGCTCTGCATTTAAAAACGAACTTCGCTGCAAACCCCTAAACAGCAGGGTGGCAAAGCCTCCGAATATGATTTCAGCTTTAAATTTACAGGCCTCATTAGCTTCCAGTTTCCACACTGATCTGTTCCATACATAACAAACAGGGTTCAACTGCAATGCGTCTTTTAAAAATTCATTCGCTTCTATTTACTTCATTTAGTCAATGTTAAAAGGCTGCCTTTGCCTTGCTGGAAGCTATTTACAAGGATTATGAGCTTAAATACATTTACGCTCGGCACGGAGATCAATCTGAAGCGATTAGCTCTTTTTCTCAATCTCGCTCTAACTCGCTTTCTTCCCTCCTTGAAATATGCTTGGTAATGAACATGTTTGAATTCACAAACAACAATGAATCAGAGGAGGTCCCCCTGTGATCAGTCTAAATTAACTGCACAAGTAAAAGAGCACTTAACACTTACACGACACACATATGTCATGTGCTCTCTCTCTCTCTTTCTCTCTCAGCCCCTATTCTTTCCATCAGCACTTGTTCTAACACTCGAGTTGCACCTCATCTTGAGGTTACTGCTGAAAAAATAAGAGGTGATAATTGCATATTATCATTACACATTATTCTGGAACCCCAGAAGGTAAACTTTTCTTGGATATTTATTAATCATAAGAGAATACAAACTACTTGCTATGCTCCACTTTGGTGTCTACAACTTTTTTTCCCCACCTTCTAGACTTTTATATTGGTGACAAAAGGCCAAAAGCTGAAAGCATATGTTCCAAGAATACAATTATATGGTGTACTACAAGTGCAAGGAACCATAAAGCATGTTCTATTAATATGACACACATTCACAGGGACAAAGACCTAAAATCAATCTCTATATAAAAATAACTTCCTAAAGTAGGGTGAAGACATGGACCTATATTGCACATACAAAGCAGAAATTGATTACCCAAACACTTCAGACTCATTCAGCTGAATGAAACTGTGAAACCTCTTGTAGTTTCCTCAGACTCTTCCCCTAAAAGGCAGGACTACAACAACAGTTGGAAAGACCAAGTGGGGCAAGTCATTCAGAGCAGTTATCTGTCTATGTGAATCGGCAACATGCCCAACTCCATTTCTCTTTATCTATTACACTCTCTCTCTTTCTTTCTTTTACCTGTCCTTCATTTCCCCATCCTCTCTTCCTCCTTCACAGGAAAAAACACATCTAAACAAAGAGGGGAGGCCGTGGCCCCTCAAGTACAGAGCAGAGAATCTTCCTCGGTTAATGGGAGTTATTGATTTGTTTGACACACTGTGAATTTATGAAGCCGCCTCTCAAGTGTGAGAGACTAACAAAGCACAGCTGTGAGCAAACAAACAGGTAGCTATTCAACCTGACACCTCACAGAAACAGAGGAGAGCCTGTCTTTCTCTTCTTCTCTTGCCATGTTGAGGAAAAAGCATTGAGTTGAACTCAAACAGTCTCGTGAACACACAGAGCAGCAGTGACAGGAGGAAACTCTTGCTGGGTTTCACAGAACATGCTACAGCTGATGGGACAAGAGATGTTCTGGGAGTTTTTTTTTTTTTTTTTGCAAGGGTACAGTCATATATTTGTGGTTTACATATTATATATTTTCATTATTAATAACAAATTAAATGACTTCAATGAACTAGAATTTGCTATATGTGTTCTGAGGTCTCAGTTAACAAGATTACCCTGCTTCACCATTAGTTTTTTAGTTGCATTTTGATTTGATGTTTTTGTTCTTAAATTTTCCAAAAATTGTACTGTTGTTTAATAAGAAACAAGGACTGATCTCTGTAGTAACCTTTCCACTATACATTCAGTGTTTACATTTGTACATTTGGCAGAAGTTTTTTATCCAAAGTGACTTAGACTGCACTCAAGTTATACATTTACTTCTTGGGAATAAAAACCTTTGCATCCCCAGCACCACACTGTATACATTGGATAGCTTTCATTTGTTGCACACAATTTGTACCCTTGAAAATGTCTGAGTATGTTTTATTCCCCCCTCTTTCTCCTCCGTTTGGAAAAGAAACTAAGATGCACAGAGAGTGGCAAGGATCCAATTTCTTTTGAACGCTGTGTGGAAATTGAGAGCTCAGCAATAAATCTGCTTCAATACACAATCTCCACAGAGCGCAGGGGCAGCTACCTTAGAGATCTCTCCCTCTGTGTCTAACAAACCGCTGCTTTACCAGGAGCCAAGGCTGCCAACTCTAACGTCTTGGTTGCCACAGCACTGCAAAAGTTGCATTTTCCAGGGGTTGCCATTCATAGCCAAGGTGATGCAACGTTGCGGCTTTGTTAACTAACCCGGATTAGAAAAAACAGTCCACACAAATTTGGCTCTGGATTTCAAAACAAAAGAGCACATCCTTTCTCAACCCAAATTAAAAGAGCATCAACACATACTCAAAGACTCGATCACGCAGCTTTCCTCAGTACTCTTTCCTAAAATAGAGCGAGAGAAACGCCTGCTCCTGCTGATGGTAGATTTAAGATCGGGGAGAGGGGAAAGGGGGGTCACTGGGCATGATAAAAGGGGACAGGGAGTGAGTGACAGTTGGGTTAAGACAGAAGTCATGTTCAATAGCAGGTAAGGAACATCAAAAGGCGAGTTCACAGGAAACCTATGCAACCTTATCTAGAAGGAGGATTTTCTGTTGTGTGAAGTAGATTAGTGGTGCCAGAGCTGCTGACATGGCCTCATTTGCTGCCCTGTAGTGTTAGAGGAGGATTAAACCATATAAACTTTGAAGCCTTAAACAATACCTTTCAAAATTAGACAGATTAAGGGAGGGATGTCTGATGGGGATTTCCCGCGGCTTTGTCAGTTTAAAACTTCTCTTTTTTAAAAAGAGAGCAAGAGAGCAGGGGAAGAAAAAAAAAAAGCTGAGCAGGTCTGGGGCTTCAGTTTTAATGAGGGCGCTCTTATTGTGAGCAGGGCAGTGGGTGCGAAGTAGCGCAGGTCGACAGGCCCTTAAACCAGTAGCCTCTCTCTCACATTAAAGAATGATGCAAAGAGTTTGTCACTTAAAGAAGGGGGCGAAAGTTTTCTGGCAGTTGCATCATCGCGGTAGTTTTACGCGGTGGCACATCTCTTGATAAAAAATAAACATTGATTGCTGCGCACTATTCTGTGTAAAATATGAAAGCGATATGTTATGAAATATGAAATACACTTCCACTCAGGTCATGAGTTGTAGCTGCTTTTTCAGCGACGATTTTTCTTTTTGTGAAATGTGATGATTACTGGATATCTGATTTAAATACGGCAGGGCTGCACAGGCGCGTATCTACCGCTGTGATCGAGGGCAGACTCACATGCGTCTGTCTTGCTTGAGTAGTGCGAAAGAAAAAAGCTAACTTTGTCACTGCCGCTTTGCTGAAGACACGTGACCAATCAGATGAAAGCGTGTCAGTGTCAACGCTTGTCTACACGCTGAGGACGGGATCGGGTCTAAGCGAGCAGACATCAATACGCTTAAATTTGGAGAAATGTCAAGCGCCGCAGGTTTCGGGATGAAACAACTTTTATTACCTTTTCTTAAAACGTAATGTGCCGCGCAAGCTAAGACATGAGCAACATAATAAAAGTGAGAAAAGTGGAAAAGGGCAAATAGTGGTAGAGAATTCCTATCTAAATCAGGACCAAACTGATGGCTGTAAACACATTCAAACTGACTTTTTGTTTAACCAAAACTTAATCTAAAATAACACTGTGCTAATCAAAACGACCCGTTATTAAGCGCACAAAGCAAAGCTTGCACTTTCTGGTCCATCTCCCCCTGAAAAGACTCCCTTAGGATATTAAAAAATCATCACATTTTTATCAGTCCCTGCTGCTTGTCAATGGCATCTATTAAAGCTGAATGAGGGGGCGGAGCTGCATCCAGACTGGTCATTAACACCAGAGCCCCACTCAATCAGAGCAACTCCCAAATATATCAAAGAGGAGGCTGCATGCGTGCAGAAGGAGAGGTAGGGGGTGTGCTCGGTAGCCTGAGAAAGGCCCCATGGAGAGATGTAAATAACCTCCCGAGAGACTCCCGGCGGGCTGTAAAGAAGATGCTAGCTGGGAGACGATGGGAAGCTAATGAGTATAACAGTAAATGTATACAAAAGACAGAAGGAAAGGCCCTCCCTCTTTATTCCAATTAATGTGCTCTTATCAATAACAAGCTGCCAAAGCCACTTTCCTTGCTGCAGTGTCTGGTTGTACGAGTCATGTGGCAATAAAGTCAAAATGCAGCTGGACAAACCAAAAGTGAACAAAAAGTGTCATTTGATCAGGTTGCTATGCATATATTTTAGAAGAGTTTCAGGAAGATTAAGAGATCCTTTTGGCTCTTGAACTATATAAATAAACATAGCATGATGTAAACATATGCATTTCAGAAAAAAATATGAGACCACAAAATCAGTCTAATATATATTTATATAAATTGTAGCCAAAAATACAATGTATATGTCAAAATTATCGATTTTTCTTTTATGCCAAAAATCATTAGGATTTTAAGTAAAAATCACGTTCTATTAGGATATTTTGTACATTTTCTACCATAAATATATCGAAACTTAATTTTGAATTAGTAATATGCATCGCTAAGAACTTTATTAAAGATTTTTATAGATTTTTTAATATTTAGATTTTTTGCAGCCTCAGACTCCAGATTTTCAAATAGTTGTATCTCAGATCAATGGAAAGTTTATTTATTCAGCTTTCAGATAATGTACAAATCTCACTTTCAAAAAATAAGTGATATAAAAACATATGCCAGCTCTGCCAAAAGCCAGTTTATTGGAAATGAACAGTTTTCTGCAATAAGTTGAAATAAATACCAGGTTTTAATACTTAATTTTCATGGAATCTCAGCAAAACAGCAAAATGTGACTTTCTGCCACTGATGTAATCTGCACAATTCAAATTTTACCACAAAAGTGTGAAACAAGGACTGTATTGAATTAAATTAAATTATTAAAGTCACTAATTATTATTATTATTATTATTATTATTATTATTATTAATTGTTTTTAATAATAAATGTTACTATTATTATTATTATATTTATGCAATGAGTAACAGAATCAGTATTACCTACTGGTCACTACCACTGATGACCAACAGATGGCTCTGGCAATTTAACATTTGGCCAGACTTTCTATTACCAGATTACATAAAATAAACATATCAAATTAAAGGAATACATACATAAAAAAAGAAAGTAAAAAAAAAGTGAAAGTGAAAATACTAAATAAAAATAAATCTAAATATAAAAAAACATACATATAAAAGTAAAATAAAAGATGTTCCCCTTTTAAAAGTGATTTTCTTCTTTTTAAAAAATATTAAAAAAAAACATTTCTTGAAAATAATAAGCCAAAAATGTATAATAAAAAAATACTGCTTTAACTTCCATTTTTCTATTGTCCAACTCAAAAAAAAAAAACCTGCTTGTGAACACATCAATAAGCAGAATATCAGTATATGTAATGACTGCATGGGTAAACCATTCACACACTCTCATCTAGTCTCTTAATACCACATATAATTCAGTGATCTCTTCCTGACAGAAATGCTCTATAATCGCACATCACCCTGCAACCTCTGTTCAAAGCTCTAAAATATCACATCCAACTCCAGGAATAATTGGAAAATTTAATGAGATTGGTGAACCACAACCTTGAAGGATTTCACAAGAAAAAGGTTTTGGGGGCTTGACAGTTAATTCTCAGGCAAACTTTTGCCTTTACCCTTTCAATCAATAGAAACAGTGGATTTAATTTTGGTTAATTGGTGCTCAGTAAGAGACACCCTTCAGCGTCGATAGAACATTCTTGCGGCCTTGGTCCTATTGATTCTGGAATCTCTTGTAGGCGCTTACAAACGCGTCTGTTCCGATAGATTCTGTTTCTCTGCGGTCACTTTTTTTATACGAGAACCTACGATAACCAGATAAGAGATTTCAAATAAAAGTGGCATTAAATGAGTACGTAATTTCACTCAAGCAATATTCTAACTTTTCACATATTTACACAAAGTTTTCAGCTGTTCATTTAAGACTAAGTAACACTGTCATATCGTTACCAACATTTCATACTGACACAACTACGATTATTTAAAAATAGACTATGAATGGCATAGCAGTTAGTGAACCTTCAGAGAGAAGCGTTCATATCTTTTAACTGTAACCAAGTTTAGCACCCCGCAGAGCATTAGTGATCAAATCCTGGCCCCTAGTGGTGAAGTCATCAATGTGAGATTTGGAGCCTGAGGCTGCTGCAGTCTGTTTGTAGCTTTTGGTGAGCTGAAAGATTTTACGTGTGTAACTTCCCTCATAAAGTCTTTAATAGGAAGAAGTGTTCTCATTTGCTTATCCAGGGTGTGGATAACTGAGTGCCGGGACACCCGAGCCATATCTGTTTCAAAGTTGTGAGAATCGCGCTAAGAGAGAGGCAAGCTCCCGACATGGAACGAGACTAACCGGCGACAATCGCATCTGTCAAATAATTTTGGCACACATCCCAAGACAAACTTCAGAGACAAAGATATCGTTTGAATGCAGAACGCAGACAGGTTAACATTTTTCGCACTATCATCTCGATTCTGTTGGATCATTGTCCAATTACACAAAATTATTTTGGCAGTTTTGCTCACACAACATTATACCCAGATTCCCCTTTTTGGCCTTTTTCTGGAGGGCTGCTAGAGGAAGATGAAGGTTGCCAGGTTTCCAGGCTGACGGGAAGTATGCCTGTGACAAGCGTAACTGACAGCTCTGATTTAATTTGACTGGTGATCACACCCAGCTATAGTATCAGAGCAGTTCACACATCTGTGCCTCAGCTCAAGGTGTTGAGACATGCCACCAAATATCTGGAACATTACACACACCCCTGGTGCTGTGTACAGGCAGCCAGAGCGCTGTCACTCCAGCTTTCCAGCAACATTAGCGAAGACACAAATCTTACATTCGTCGTTTCCATCCTAATTCTGTCAGCATTTAATCTCTTTTTTAACCAAATTTCCACACGCTCATTAACGATTTTCAATGATTAATAACACTCTTGCAATTTGCTACAATGCAGAAAACAAAAGACGCTAAATTGTTATTCTTTTAAAAATATACTTGGTTCCTACCAGTCTTTTTCAAAACATTGGCACCCTGTAGTTCTCTGTAAACCTACCTGCAACATGAACATATAGATAGACAGAAAATTGTTATTATTAGATATGTTACATTAGAACGTTGAAAGGATATGTGTGACAACATGTACGACACAAATAGCAACTATTAGTAGTAGTTATTTAGAAGATTAGTTCACTTGCAGAATAAGAATGATATTTTACTCACCCCAATATCATCCAAGATGTTCATGTCTTTCTTTATTCGCTCCAAAAGAATTTAGAAGATTTTTCTCCATATGAAGAGTTCAGATGCGAAAGCCTCTAAATCCATCTGACATCTTTCTTTAAAAAATGAATTTTTATCAGGCTCTGAAGTATAGGTTTCTATTTAAGTACTGGTACTTCTGATTGGGCTGAGGGTTGGATTTTTGTGAGTCTGAAGTAAAAGTATTTGATGGATGTATAATATGTGTTGAGAGCATTCATTCAGTATCATTATCTCATTTTTGACCGAGATGGCTTTTAGCTGGTTTTGCATCTGAACTCTTCATATAGTGGACTTCAATTGGAGCCAACGGTCTTATCTAGATCTGTCATTTCTAAAAAAAAAAAAAAAAATTTAAACTATTTAAATACTTTTTTAAACCACAAATGCTTGTCTTGCACTAGCTTGATTTTATGCATTATATAGTCAGGTTGGAAAGGTCATGACGTAGGTAGAAGAACCTAGGACTGTCACGGTAAAGGAATTTCCCTTGCAGTAATTTTGAGTGGTTCAAGAGGCGATATGCAGCATTATCACCATATATACATATATACAGGTGCAGCTCAAAAAAATATTGTGAAAAAGTATGTTAATTGATGCACTCAATACTTGGTCTACAGTACATATTACAGCAAATGACTTGTTCCTAGCACAAAGTACAGCATCAGTGAAGTGTGGCATGGAAGTGATCAGCCTATGGCACTGCTGAGGCACTATTGAGCCTTCAGATTGTCTGTATATTGTTGGATCTACTGTTCCTGATCTCATCTTTCTCTTGAAAATATCCCCTAGATTCTCAATGTGGTTCAGGTCAGGCATGTTGGCTGGCCAGTAAAGCACAGCAAACCACTTGTAAGTGATTGTTGCACTATAGGCAGGTGCTAAAGTCCTTCTGGAAAAGGAAATCAGCAACTCCATAAAGCTTATCAGCAGTTGGAAGCATAAAGTGCTCCAAAATCTCCTGGTAGATGGCTGCATTGACTTTGCACTTGATAAAACACAATGGACCAACACCAGCAGACGTCATGGCACCCCAAATCATTACTGACTTTAGAAACTTCACACTGGACTACAAGCAGCTTAGATTCTGTGCCTCCCCAGTCTTCCTTCAGACTCTGAGAACATGATTTCAACACGAAATGCAAAAAATAACTTTTATCTGAATAGAGGACTTTGGACCACTGAGCAACAGTCTAGTTCTTTTTCTTCTTAGCCCAGGTAAGATGCTTCTGACATTGTTTCTGTTTCAGAAGTGGCTTGGTAGTCCTTTTCCTGAAGACATCTGAGTGTGGTGACTGTTGATGCGCTGACTCCGGCTTCATTATACTCCTTGGAAGCTCTCCCAAGTGTCTGAATCAGCTTTACTTGACAGTATTCTCAAGCTTGCAGTCATCCCTGTTGCTTGTGCACCTTTGCCTGCCCAATTTCTTCCTTCCAGTCAACTTTGCATTTAATATGCTTTGATACATCACTCTCATTTAATGAAACTCAAATGTAAATACACTGGAAAAAAAAAAAAAACATTTGAAATTTACATGTAATGAATCTAAAATATATTAAAGTTTCATTAAACTTTTCTCACAATATAATTTTTTTTGAGCTGCACATGTATATATATATATATATATATATATATATATATATCTGTGTGTGTGTGTGTGTGTGTGTGTGTGTGTATATGTGTGTATGCGCATTCTAAACATGAAAACCTATTTTCACAAATATACATGACTCGGCCTGAAGGACAGACGCAGGTAATCGCATGCGCTCAGTCGATCTTTCTCTCATTCGCTGTCTGTTTAGGCTTTTTAAGTGCCTAAACTTTAATTTAATCTGAGCGTCTGTACAAATCAGCATGTTACACATTATGTTACTATTACTAACGTATTTAATATTCGGGTACACATGCATGAAGTGTAAAACAAAAAGGGAAACCTTACGAAAAAAGAACCAATGCAGATATGGCGATTGTTGCATTCCTCTGCGGTTATGCTTGTAGAGTGGTATTGCGATATTGTGGTTATCGCGACACCCCTAGAAGAACCAACAGTGTTTACAAAGCAAACATGCAAAGAAAGTCAAATGCCCTTTACAAACAAAGGTAAAACAATGTCAAACAAAAATTTGTTTTTTTTTTTTTTGCCCTACCCTACCTTTTTGAACTGAGGTACACAGATGAAGAACTTTCTGCATGTGACCTTTTTTCAACATGATTACATAATGTGTGAAGTCGCTGACGCACATCGCATAGCTAGCATTTGTGGTTCAAAATTATATGGGTCATTCTATAATTGTGGGTACATCTCATGTCCGTGAAGTATATTTTTAATATATTTTTATCATTATAAAGCCACGCTGCTTAATTTTCTAGTACACAATTATATTTTTCCCAATCACACTACTATATGTTGAAAAAGCTATATATTTTGTTAAAAAATTATGTTCATATCACATAGAACCATGGTATTCAGCTGTCCGATTTTTTTAATTTGCTCGTTCTACTTTGCATTTAAGCATGAAAATGGCCTCAAATATAAATTAATTTCATAGTTTTGCCTTCATTAGATTAGGTTATCAAGACATTTGGGTGTGCGCTTCAAAAATAAGAAGTGTTAATTGCGATGTAACTTGTTTTATTTGTGTCCGAAAATCCATTGTCAACTAAGTTACCCACTAGAAAACCCCCCCTTCAAAAAGGAATGGTTTGTCCAATTCTCGCATAATTTGCACAGTTTGATATTAGTATGATATTTCCTTTAGAAGCACACGGATGAAACACTAGAAGTTATGTTATTTCTCTTTCCCCTTATATTGGTTAAACTAGCAAACCTGTGTCAAGAGTGGATTTATTGACTGTATTACTGCTGCAAATTTTAACAAGACAATTTAACTAAACCATATGTTTTGTTTATGAAAATACATTTCCAAACATACCATATGCCTAGTAGTTCTAGGCTTCCATGTTGAGTTATAGGCCCAAACCACTAAAAATGTCAACTATGTTACCCAGTAAAGGTAACATGGCGGGCAGTAGCAAACATAGATGCTATTTTATGCACATAGTCCTACAGATCACCTTTATTTATATAGCACTTTATACAAAATAAGGTTAGGTCATGTTTGAGTTTTTGGGAAACAGAAAAACGTTTTTCTTCATATTGTCAAATGTTAAATGTAACCCTGATTATAGAATGACCCATATACATTTTTATTCTTTTTAGAAAAAGACTGATTGTTTAGCTATAAGGCTCCCTTTGAAGTCCACTATATGGAGAAAAATCCTGGAATGTTTTTCTCAAAAACCTTAATTTCTTTTTGACTGAAGAAAAGAGATGACATGCAATGAGTAAATTATCAGTAAATTTTATTCTAAAAGTGAACTAATCCTTTATTCAAAAATACAGTATATTGTTAAATATTATTGCAATTTAAAGTAAATGCTTCAGCAGCCATTATTCCAGCCTTCAGTGTAACATGATCATTTTAATATGCTAATTTCTCATTATTTTTTATTATTATCACAGTTTAAAACAGTTGTGCTTTTCTTATCTTTTAGGATTCTTTGATGAATAGAAATCTATATTTTTGTTACAGTAATACAAATTGCTAGTATTCACCAAAACACAGCTGCTTAATCATTAGGCTCAACATCTAATTTAAGTAATAGAGCTCATTACAATTTAATATACTGATGAGTCTGGTGGCTGTAATGAGAAGTCATGCTAGAGGTTAAATGATATGGAATGAGCGGCTAATAGTCAGAGCATAGCACTGGATAAATAGGCCTCTCTCTCTCTTGGCCTCTTCCTCTAATAGATTTATGCAGGTCTCAATGTTCTGGCTAGATCAACAGCTTACTGAAATATCTCTCCGTCCCAGCTGCAGTAGTGCTGGCTTGCTAATTCAGGCCAGTGTACTTCCATTAAAACAGTCCCCTGTGTCTTCATTTAGAACACTGCGAACTGGGAGCCCAGCAAAAAACAGGGAAGATGGGACCGATTTTTATCATTCTGCACATTCCAGAACTGCGTCTCAGTGCAAATATTTGACCTTGCTGAGTGACACATAATCAATTTGTTTGAAATTGGCTCACAGTATTTCATTTACTTAGTCTTGCCATCTGTCTTTACAGGATTTGATTATGCATTTGTGGACATGCGGGCTGCAGGCTGCATGTGCCTGAGCCCTATTCCCTGAGTCTTGACCCTCCTCAATTATTGTAAGTAATTGGATTTTTCCCCCTAAATCTCTGTTAAGACCGGTGTTTACATTACATTAAGGTAATTATTATCAAATACACATGGACTGAGGCATAGCTCTGTAACGACCTCTGAATTTACTGGACGTTTTTCAGAAGAAGAAAGCTCTGTGGGTTCATTCTTGATTCTGAATGGTCAATCTCTAGATCCAGCAGTGAAATAATTACAAATAATGCTTGTTGTCCATGGCAACACTTTATAATTTAGTAATAAACTGCTTATTTCAGTCTCTAAAAGTAAACTAAAAACCAAACTCAAATCAATATTTAAGTGGCTGTCCAATAATGGGTCGGTAAAACAGTCATTACTTATTACTTATTCAAACTAAGCACTTTCTAAAAAAAACATTGCATAAAATTATCAAGAAATTATAGTTATTATTGAAGATACTTCTAAAAGACATGACTGTAAAGTGCTAATGTCTGTAATATCTGTTGACATCTATGAAACTAAACCTATTTATCCAGTGACAATGATATCAAAACAAACAATATGTATGATCACCGTATGCAGAATTGTGTGTAAGAATAGCTTCATTGTGAGCCTATGATTAAATAGAATGGAAAAAACAAATAACTATTGATCCAAGCCATAATAAGACTACTTAGAGCATATGAAAATAAAAACTAGAAGAAAATTAGGCAGTCACACATTTCAATAACAGCCCACAGAAACACCAACAAAGCAACAACCTTGGTTATATTTCCAAACAAGCTAAACTGTCCTTGATATTTAATAATAGTATAAACAACAGCAGTCCTCCAATCTGATTGGACAAGCAGAGTTCAAACTGTGACACAGAGTATAACAGCACAGGGACATTTCACTCTCCTTGTATATGTCTGTTGTCATCAAGACCATATTATGTAAATGGTGCAGGGTGGAGATTGTGTTGTTGTGAACAAAAAGTGTTTTTTTTTTTTTTTTTTCTGAATGCATTACTTGTTTCTATTGCTAGTTTAGTTGGCTTGTTGCTTTGGCTCTTTTATTTTTGTTAATAGAGAAGAGATATACAAACTAACTGGCCTTTATTTTTTGGTCTGAAGTAGAAGTTACTTGATATGATTATTACTTAAATAATAATATAAACACCACATTTACAATTATGCTGTTCTACTGAATAACATTGATAGTGTGATTACCTAAAGCTTTATTTGTGCAGCCAAGTCACAGCCGTGCTGATATAGAATTTCAGTAGCATGATATTTGTCATGATATTACTTAATTTATTCAGTTTATCCATATTTTTATTAAATAACCAGCCAATCAAATGTGATATTTTAAGTATAGGTCAAACATTTGACTAGCTAGCAAATGAAAAAACTGAATCTTTACAAAAAGCTTAAACAGAAAAAAAAGGTCATGCAGCAAAACAAAGTTTGTGAACCTGATAAACTGACCAATGTAGGTAAAGCAGAATTTATCAAAAATATGTGTTAGAAGGGCCATCTATGGTCATAGGTCACACACAAATATGAGGTTATTTTATTTTCCAAAGCTATGAAATTTACAGCTATTAAAAGTTCAGGGGGCATGCAAGATTTTTTCATATAGGGCCTATTTTTAAGCACCATTCAAAATGATCGACTGAGGTTTACAAGAGAAAGCAATAGGCTGGCGGGATGTTTGTTTGCCGCGGTGCGCAAACGCGTTGCGCACAGATTCCCTCCAATCAAGGTCGCACCGAGCGCCTTCAAGACGAGCGTCTAAACGCGTCTGCGCTCTTCAAGTGTCAAACCCCGCGACTAGAGGCCGCGACACAAACTCCCCGCTGACACGGAAAAACGGATCGTCTCATCCAGTGACTGACACCGCTTTGGATCGATTCTGACACCCATCTTGTAAAAGTGTGTATAAAGTGTTTTCAGGGGGAATCGAGAAACCGCGCAAGTGCGCTCTGATGGCAGAGGAGCGTCCAACTTTTCCCCAAATGCAACACTATTCAGAGCAATAGCGTATATGATAACGGAGGGGTGAAATGTTAGCTTGCGCGGTTCGTGACTGGCACGGTTTTGACATACCTGATGCCCGTGTATATAAGCTCTCGTGCCCATGCAAAGGAGTCAAGCCACTGTACCCATCGCGCACTCAGCTCTCAACACGGTTAAACACACATCCGGCAAGGGAAGACGTTTGTAAGCGTTAAACCTACCTTCCCAGAGAATGACACTATAACATGGGACAAGTTTGTCATGGTACTTGATTACAGTCCTTTTTTTCGTCCTCCATCCGTTACAATGTCGCCATTTTGCCTAAAATTCTGCAGGTTGAACTAAAACTCCGGGAGGGATGTTCGGTCTGTGCGTTCACAAAGCACACCATGTACTAAGACCAAAGAAACGATTACATCCTTTCAAAGAGAAAGGAAAAAGTTAAGGTCGTGTTGTTTTTCACGGAGAAGCGGTACACTGGGTGTTTATAAAAAGAAGTAAAGTAGAGACGTACTGTAAATCCCCCGCTCGCGATATGGATTATTCCACAGACAGAGGGTGAATTCTTCTTAGGTGAAGTTACTGCTGGTGTTGAAAAAAAGACAGAAAAGATGGTGGGAAGGTGGACTTGCACACCTAGCGATGTGGTGAATAATGGAATGCGTTTTATTTGATCAGCAGTTATAAGCATTTCTTGTTTGAAATTGTAGTCATACTTTTAATTTGCAGATGCAAGTTGTTTGATCATACCTGACAAAACAAACAGTCTTATATATAAGCGGTTTTAGTTTTCTTCAGTTTTGTTTTTTTACTTTTATGTGTAGGCCTAAAGCAATAGAATAAGATATTTTGAAAATCAATAATCAGTGTTTTTAAAACTATCTAACTTCTAGTGTAATTGAAATTTAGTTTATTTTCTTTTAAAAAAAAATATTTCGATCTGTTAATTTTGGTCTGTTCTGGCATGGATAGCAAGAAACAATGCTAAATGCAAATAATAACGTAGTGCCTAAATAAATATTTAGGTAAAATATATATGCTAAAAAACTTAAAGTTGACAGTCCCATACCTTTTTGTAAGCCTTGTCAACACAATCGAAAAAGTAAGCATGAAGGTCTAAACCCTTAGTTGGGCATAAGCAGATTGCATGAAAATGTACGAATGAGTGAGACTGAATAAGTTTACGCCAATTCGCCAAAACAAACAAAAATGGCTATGAAAACGGTATGGTGTTTTGCTGCTAATGCATTTTACATTGGTAGAATTGAACCAAGACAAATGTCAGGACATGGACAGGTTGTGTGCCATCTTCAAAAATTTTTGACCTGTAATAAAGGAGTGTCTGCCTATATTGTTTGAATATACATACAGTGCTGCTTAAAAGTTTGTGAACCCTTTAGAATTTTCTATATTTGTGCATAAATATGACCCAAATCATCATCAGATTTTCATATATGTCCTGAAAGTAGACAAAGAGAACCCAATCAAACAAGTGAGAGAAACATATTTTCTTTGTCATTTATTTATTGAGAAAAATGATCCAGTGTTACATATCTGTGCATTGCAAAAGTATGTGAATCTCTTGGATTAGTAGTTAATTTAAAGGTGAAATTAGAGTCCATCTGTTCAGATGTGTTTTTAGTCAGTGCAATTACTATCAAATGTCAGTATGTGACCAATTTTATTCAAAGAACAGGATCTATCAAAATCTGATCATGTTTATGGAAGTGAATCAAGTCATGAACAACGGAGATGGACTGAGGACTTCAGAAAAAGAGTTGATGTTGCTCATCAGGTTAGAAAAGGTTACAAAACCATCTCTAAAGAGTTTGAACACTCCACAAATCCATGGTGAGACAGATTGTGTACAAATGGAGGAAATTCAAGATCACTGTTACCTTCCCAAGAAGTGGTCGACCAACAAAGATCACTTCAAAGCAGACCGTGTAAAAGTCTGCAAGGTTGCAAAAGTTCCCAGGGTAACTTCTAAGCAACTAAAGGCCTTTCTCACACTGGCTTATGTTAATGTTCATGAGCCCACCATCAGGAGAACACTGAGCAACCATGGTGCGCATGGTAGAGTTGCAAGAAGAAAGCCACTGTTCTCCAAAAAGAAAATTGCTTGCTAAAGATCATGTGGACAAGCCAGAGGACTAATGGATGGATAAAACCAAAATAGAACTTATTAGTTTAAATAAGAAGCTACTATGTTTGGAGAAAAGAACACTGCATTCCAGCTTAAGAATCTTATCCCATCCGTGAAACATGGTGGTGGTAGAGTGGCTTGAGCCTGTTTTGCTGCATCTTGGCCTGGAGAGCCTGCCATCATTGATGGAACAATGAATTCTGAATTATACCAGCAAATTATAAAGAAAAATGTCAGGACATCTGTTTAAGAACAGTCTCAAGAGAATATGAGTCATGCAGCAAGACAACAACCCCAAGCACACAAGTCATTCTACAAAAGAGTGTTTAAAGAAGAACAAAGTTAATCTTTTGAAATGGTCGAGGCAAAGTCCAGACCTTAATCGAATTAAAATGTGGTGGAAGGACTTAAGCAACCAGTTCATTGGAGGAAACCCACCAACATCACAAAGTTTAAGTGGTTCTGCACTGAGGAATGGGCTAAAACTCCTACATGTTATTGTGCAGGACTGATCAGCATTTACAAGAAACTTTACTTTCAGTTACTGCAGCAAAAGGGGGTCATACCAGATACTGAAACCATATTTTGCAATGCACAGATATGTAACACTGGATCATTTTTCGCAATAAATAAATGACAAAGAAAATATTTTTTCTCTTTAAAATAATCTCCTTTGTTCGTGACATGATTCACTTCCACAAACATGATCAGATTTTGATAGATCCCTGTATATATATATATATATATATATACATACATACATACACTGCCCTCCAAAAGTTTGGAAACATCCTAGAAAAGCAGGGTTTTGGACAATATTGGTATGAATCCTTTTTAATTTGTGATAATTTTGCACTAATAAGGGACAACACAAACTACGAAAACATATTTTATTACAGTTTATACACAGAAAAAAAATTAACTTGTAAGGGTTTTTAAATCGTGTTCTGTAATAGTGTCTTGTGCTTTTCCTCTTGATAATGTTGTGGTCACTTCTGTAAAAGAGATTTTTAATCTCAGAAAGTTTTTACCTGATTAAATAAAGGACATGAATGAATGAATGAATGAATGAATGAAAATATTACTCCAATCCTCCTGAAGGATTGCCCAAAGATGATTTACACTGGTTGGACACTTCTTATGGACATCATGGTCCAGTTCCTCCCATAGTAGCTCAATTGGGTTGAGGTCAGATGATTGGGAAAGCCATTCCATGACAGACATGATGGTCTTCAATAATAAGTAAGAAGTTACTTTAAAGTATTTGCACCAAAAAAATGATAAGAATTTATGCTGATATCGTCCAAAACCACACTTTGCCTGTCTTTTCACAGGGGTGTTTCCAAACTATTGGAGGGCAGTGTGTGTGTGTGTGTGTGTGTGTGTGTGTGTGTGTGTGTGTGTGTGTGTGTGTGTGTGTGTTAAATATTTAACTTTAAGACAGCTAACTAAACTAACTAAAGAAAGAATCAAATTTCTAATAAAATGTAATGTGGTTTACAGTATGCTCATCAGAAATATTTTTGGAAATATTTAATTATCTGATTAATTAATATATAATTATGCACTGAGGGCTGCAACCCTACTGAACTTCATCTTTGTCATGAATTCATTTTATATAAAATAACTACAATCATGTTACACCTCATTTCTCTTTCATTCACAGAATCTCATGGTCCTGTAACAGCTTAACAGGTGACATCTTACAGCATCAAATGTGTTTTGTGGGTTTAGAGGTTTATGTGATGAAAGTAAAACCAAATGAATATTTCATAAAATAAATGTCTACCTGTGAGACTAAAACCAACACCAAATATCTGGGTCAAATGCTGGAGCTTATTTTCTTCCAAAAAACATTAAACCCAGGAAAGTTAATTAATCTGGAGAGTGTATTTTACATTTCTGACGAAATATCACAATTAACTTTAGCCCTCTGTTTTCAGAGCATGAAGAAATTCTTTTAATGGCCTGCCAAGCTTTCCCTGAAAAGTTTGATTTTGGTCTGCTGGAACAAGAGCAGAGAATAATTTATTATGCTGTTTGTGCCTCACGTTAGTAGTTATCATTCCCTACCTTGGGGTACAATGGGCCATTTTTATCCATTTTCACTGGCTCACATTTTTTCTTGATCCCGTACGCTGCCGACTAAGCTTGAGCCTGGAGCAATGGTGTCGAAACATCACAGGAAACTACATTATTATACTGCTGCCTGTTAACAGGCAGAAAAGAGATGGTGTACCCGTTTAAATCTGGGGGCAGAAGAATGAATACAAAGGATTAGAGAGTTCATCATTTCACCAGAGGTGGTTTGTCTTTAAAGTAAGGCAGAGCAGACAGCACACCGCGAGACCTAAACACATTAATGAAAGACATTCTTTCACTGGCTTCGCCCATCAACTCAAGGTCACTCGTCTGTGCTCACCTGTCCTTAAGCAAGAACTTTAATGTTTGCGGGGGCACACTGTTTAATCATTTCCTTTGAAGACCTGATTTTTATATAGTTATATAGATATATATAGGAACATAGAAGCGAATGTAAGAGAATAAGAGGATGTGAGCTGCAAAAACATTTCCATTAAAGGATGAAGTCCCTTCTTTGCTGAAGATGACAAAGCCACAAGGTGGCAGAATGTCTCTGTGTGGACATGCAAGGTCTTGGACAACATGAATTGAAATTCTTCAAAAGAATTCTAATAAATTATACATTTATAGCCTAATGGGGCATCAGTCTTTCTAGTGTGTTCATGCAACAATTCAGTAGATGTAACATTTTGCAATAGCTTTCATGTTTTTAAGAAATGCTGTTAAAAAAAAGACAGGCAATTTTTCTTGTCTGGTATGCCGTGTATCAAACGGTATCATTTAAATTGCAGCATTTATTATTTATAATCATTTCATTTTATGATAATAGAAACACGATCTTCCCTCACAAATAACCCAAAAAGAATAATGATCTTGTTTTTTTCAGTCAGTCTGTGAGTTGTTTTCAATGTCATTATATGCAAATGTACTGAATTCATCTCCATTTAACTTCCTGGAGTTTGTTGTTGTGGAAAGTGTTGACAGCATTTTTGTTATAGGTTTATTTGATTCTTTTAGTTTTATTGTCTCTCTTCCTAGTTTAAAAGCATTCTCTGAGTTTCGAAAGTCTGAAAACTTTCTCTGCCAGAGGCTTCGTCTACCTCTTTTAACTGCGTGTTGAATGCGTGTAAACTTAGAATATGTAGTTTATCTTCTTTGTGCTGTTCTCTCTGAATGTTATTAGCAAAGCAATTATGGCAAAACAGAGAGTTTAAGGTTATCACACCAGTTCAATTATTCATGTCGGAGAGGTAGTGATGTCTTCCCAAGAAGTTTTGTAGTTGATCTTTCTGTAAGCAAGTTTTAAGAACGCTGGATTTGAAATGAATTACAAAGCCAGAGCTGTTTTGAGTGCAAGCCTTCGGCTTTGATGTTGCCTTTGTTGGGGGTGCTAAACAACGTTCATCAAAAAAGGAGAGACCTTGGGCAAGAAGCGAAGACTGATTAGTTCTGCACACTGGAGATATGGGCAGCAATGAATGTTTCTCTAATATTTGTTTTCATTCCACTGAATATCTGAGGAAGAAGAAAAAGAGAAAAGCTTTACATATCACCGATTCTTTCTCTCTTCAAAACACTAAGAAAATCTTGTGATTCTTTTGCTATGTCCTATGTTCATGCTCATTACTGCAATAAGCCGTATCGCGCCTCCACAGATCATTCTAGAAAGAGAATTGTCAATGACCCACTGCTGTTTTCCACTTAATGTATTATTACAAAAGAATAAAAGATAGTGGTGGATTTGTGCCAAGGCTACAGGAACACTGTCAAAAAAAAAAAGACCTCTGGCTGGAATGTTTGTTTTGGGGCCCCGTCAAATAAATTGAGTCCTTTGGTAGATCGCTGTGTTTTAAGCAGAAATCTAGAGATTTGCACTGTCTGTTCATCTCCATTCTTTGACAATTAGAGGCAGTACTGTTGAGAAACAACAGTGTTTTTTTTCCTAAAGAGAAACATAATTAAAGCAAGTGTCTATGTATACATCTGTGCAGATGTGTGTTATTTGCTCTGAGATCTGGATAACTACACCGGGGAATCAGAGTTGAATCAACACTGCCTTAGGAATTCATGATGATGCATCAAGACGTTCTTTTTATTTCACCCTCTTTTGTTTGTGTTTTATCATTTTTTTCTATCCCAGCTCTCTTTATACAATATCATCCAATTTTAGCTTTTCAGTTTAATTGGCAAAGTGTGAACTAAAAACAAAAAACATTAATACAGTGGGAGAGGCTAGTTGTCTGTTTTTTTTACCTTATTTATTTTTTTTTTTTTTTAAGATTTTTGCTATTAAACATTTCCACAATTATTACCCAGAAAAAGGAAAATTATATAATTCAGTAAACACAAACGGATTACATGTTTTCACACTATATTGGATAGATTGTCAAAATGCTCACCACTGGGGTTTTCATATAGATTTATTTAACTATAAATAATTTATTGCTGTCTCTTTTTTTTTACCCAACAATAAATTATATTGATACTAATGATATTGGAATTTAATTTAGTTTCACAAAACAATATCCTAATGTAATGTATAACACTTTTCAATAGATTATAGTTTACATGCATTATTTTTTTTTTTGAGTCCCTTGTTTTTCCTCAACAGTTAAACTGCCCACTGTTCTTCTGAAAGATCTTTCAGGTCCCACAACTTATTTGATTTTTCAGCTTTTTTGTGTATTTGAACATTTTCCAACAATTACTGTATGATTTTGAGATCCAGCTTTTTTTTAGGGACTCATTGAACTATTACAGAAGGTTCAAATGCTCACTGATGCTTCAGAAGGAATCACAATGTATTAAGAGTTAGGGGTGTGAACTTCTGAACAGAATGAGGAGTACATTTTTTCTTATTTTGCCTAAATATCATATTTGTTTTTTCATTTAGTACTGCCCTTCAAAAACTACAGAGAGATACTTACATGTTTCCCAGAAGACAAAATAAGTTAAATTTACCCTGATCAAGTTCTTGATGCATAGTGTTTAGTTCCTCAGTTGTCTCAGTGTGAAAAGATGGATCTCAAAATCATACAGTCATTGTTGGGAAGGGTTCAAAATACACAAAAATTTCAAAAAACCAAAGAATTTGTGGAACCTGAAGGATTTTTCTGAAGAACAGCAGGCAGTTTAACTGTTCAGAACAAACAAGGGACTCATGAACAATACTAAAAACAAAACAACACAAAAAAACAGCTATGGATCATTCAGGTAACAATGCCGTATTAAATATCAAGTGTATGTAAACTTTTGAATGGGGTCATTTTTGAAAAGTCATCTATATTTTTTTCTTGTGGACTATCTAAACGTCTTTTATGTGAAATATCCTATTCAGGTCCGTACTAAAAATAAATAAATAAATGTTGTATGATCCCTCTTATTTTGGTAAAATAATTAACATTTTGCAGATTCTGCAAGGTGTTTGTAAACTTTTGACTTCAGCTGTATAACCCTTTACAATTTGAAATTGAAACTAAGATGAAGAAGTTCCTTTATAACTTTTTCATTGTTCATGTTAACTGTACTTAGATAATGGTAACAAATGGAACCTTTTTTCCCGTTTTTTTTTTTTTTTTTTGGCTGATTTTTCTCATGTGAAAGTCAGTTATATCCTCAAATTTAAAGCAGGATACAACTACGTGATCTTTATAAATCTGCATATCATCAGCAGCAACTATGATCTTGTGCTTTCTGATAACCTTCCCAGAAGTAGCATATTAAAGCTACAATGATGTAGCCTATTTCACTTGATACAGACTATCTGAAGCCTACGTACAGAGATTCTTGAGTGGTTGTCTCATTGTGCAGAGGAATGGCAGTTTATATTTCAGTAATTCGCCCCCTGTCTCCATCCACTGGCATCGTAAACGGTACCGTCCAGCCAAGCAACTTCCTGTACAACCAGCTGCAAATGTGCACATTTTCAGGGAGCATACGGCAAATGACTGGAATGTAGACTCTGGCATGATGAACACACTCTCTCTATTTTAACAGGCAAACGGCTGCACTGCCAAAAGCACAAAACATGGCTAGAAATTGTCTTCAAACTGACAGTTGTGAATGTGCTGGACAAAAACTTAAATGCTATATGACCACTAGAGGACGCTGCCGCAAACAAAATCAGCGCGACTCCGTAAGCAGCATACAAAAGCTGACAATTCATAAACACTTTCTCTACTGTTACATAGCTCTGTTAATACAATCACACGATATTAAATATATTCATCAGACTTAATGTGTACTAACACCCCATCAAGAAACTATTTTCTACCAGTAGTAGAGTGAGTGGACACTAAAAACTAATTTAAAACTGTATACTGGATATTTTGTTAATGCCCATGAGTACTGACTACATGTAAGTGCCTCACAATATAATGCTGAGTGTTATACTGATCTCAATACCTCACCCTTCTCAGGGGAACAGAGTTTAAGTATGTTACATTATCTGCCTAGAATATTGGCCTTGAGAGAACAACAAATGAGCTCATACTACGTGCTTCACACATACACACACACGCCTGGACATTGTCCAGCTGTGAGGGTGTAAACAGGAACTCACCAGAGAAGGGGAATCGGACACCATAAAACATCATTAGTGCTCAAACTCTCCCTGTTCACCACAGTAACATCCTTCTATGGAAGAAAGACAGTAGATGCGATGAACACATAGAAATACAGCAAGAAGTAAGACAAGCAGTTCTACAGTGAATAAAGCCACAGGGTCCCTGTTGCAAGGCCTGCATGAGTGTTGCAGTGATACAGTGCAGGTCTGTCTGTCAGAGAGTGGGTCTTTACCAGGGCATGACACTTCAATTGCTTGCACGCACAGGGGTGTCATGCATCTAGTGTTTATTTTTTTTTATTTTTTGAGTTTGTATTTATTTTGTACCTGTACAATAATTGCGGAACGTAATTATCAAAAATAATATGTATACTTGTCTTTTGGAAGTCGCATTGGAGTAGGTAGCCTGTATTTTCTATATGACAGGAAAATACAAGCCTGAACATTGTGACTAAGCTTTCATCACTGTAAGGCAGTAGGGTTTACACAAGGTTGGCCCAAATCCACCCCAACCCTTTTCTGTCATAGCGAGAAACCTCAAGTTTCCAGTCATGCCAGTCAACATAGCTCAGAGCTGCTCTGCTAGCATCATCTAAAAACACAAATATTGAAGACAGACAGCTGGATAGGCCCTACTCTCCTAGCCACATACTCACAGGAGTTGACTGGATGATAATACTGAACATGTATAAGAATAGACTGACTCAGTTTTTAAAACTTTTTTTTCAGGTGTCAAGTAGTTCAGGGTATAAGTAATCACAGGTCTGTGTTTGACATATTGGTTTTGGATAATTAGGCTACTATAGGTCTGTTTCATTTTGAATAGGCATTTGGACTCAGCAGTTGATTTTGACCCAGAAAGACACTGATATCCAAAGTCAACTCATTCTTAAACATTATACTTGACATTTAAGCAAGTTATAGAGACACAATGCCCTCTAGTGGCCTTTTAGGTAATTTTTGGGGGAACATTAATTCTGTCAAACTTTCCGGGAAAAAGCTAGCCGTTAACACTCATTCATCTCCATAGCAGTTGCTTGGCTGGTGCAAGTAAGTACACGACGCCCTCCACATAAAAAAAGACGGGCATTGTTAAAAACAGTGCCTAATTTATTAGAATATATGTTGCTTTAAGTCATATTTGAGTTTTCACACATGAAAACAACGTGTGAGGCATAGAAATAGACAAGTTAGTTCGTTGTCTTAAGGTCCTGTGTCGTTTTTAATTTTTACTAAACATTTTCCATAGTTTGAAAATTATGCTCTGTGTGACTGGAGTTTAGAAGACTAATGCCTTGTTTTAAATTATTGGAACAAAATAATCAGTTCAAAACTTTTCTTCCAATAAGAATGAGAATGGCCATTTGTAAACTGTATGGGTCTGGCTTCCCATCTTATCTACATACAGCTATTTTTAGCTGTCCAAAAAAGCTTGTTTTGCTGCTTGATATTGCAGATTGGTGTGTCTTACCATATTATTTAATATATTATTTTAATTCTGAGCACACTGGTTTGTAGTCCAAACAGTTTTACTGTTTGCACATTTTTCTTGTTATTTCTTTATTGCAGCTAATGAACCAGAAGTGTCACCCATGTGCTTACACTCTTAAAAATAAAGGTGCTTCACGATGCCATAGAAGAATGTTTTTTGTCTAAATGGTTCCATAAACCATCTGAAGAAGCTTTCTGTTTCACAAAAGGTTCTGTGTGGCAAAAGAAGGTTCTTCAAGAAAAAGATGGTTCTTTAAAAAAACCTTTGACTGAATGGTTCTTTGTGGAACCAAAAATGGTTCTTTATCTAACCTTTTAAAGCACCTTTATTTTTAAGAGTACTTCTGCATAAAGAAAAAGTTACATTCTAGAGTTGACTCTGATCTAATAAAAATCAAGGAATTGACTCTTTTGGAATTTATTTTCTTAGATATTCAAAAGTTGTGGAGGCAAGACTTTTTTAGGAGTCATTTAGGTAGATCAGAAAATCTAGGACTTGACATCAGTTGACTACCAAACAAACACAAATACAGTATATACAAATACCAGTTGCATGGTTTCATTGTGAAGGTCCAGAGTGGCTTGCAGACTCTAGACTGTGGTGTCAGAAGTCTGCTAGCAGGATGAGTTATCCCAGCTCCGCATCCCGCCAAGGACTAAAGCCTGACTGATCCACAGTCCCTGGCCAGAAGATCCTCACGGGAGCCCCTTCCTCGCTGCACGGAACGTTCCGTCATCTCTGTCTCTCCTCCTCTGTCTGGATGCATCTGTCTGCTGGCACTAGAGAGAACGTCCTGCTACACACACGCTCACACACTTCCATTTCTCCCGCTCTTTCCTCGTTCTCTCCACCCCACTCTGCTCCTCTCATCTTTACTCTTCCACGCTTTCCAAATACAGACAGTTTTCTGGTTTCTGTCCTAGGACACATGTGTTTTTTTGCTATCCTGCAGCGAGCAGCAGGTGGGATTCAGCAGGTACATCTCAGCAAAATAAGACAACCATGTATAGCCTACATATCACAAGATCTAATACACTACATCTCAATGTCAGTGCAGAAGAATGAACCAGCAACATATTTGTGTATTTGTATTTGAAGATAGCTTAAAATATAATTTATTTGTTTTTTTACAGTGACCTGTTTTTCCTGCTCTACACAGGAATACATTCACAAGCAGATTTGTATACTGTTCGCACCAGGAAACCTGTGTCACACCTGCTGGATTTTCCTTTTCACATTTTCCAGTCTGATCAGGTTAAAAGAAGGTAAAACAGAAAAACTACAATTTGTTTCCCCACTTTTATTCGCTAAACTGGAAAGAATGTTTGTGAAATGCATTTGTATCTGCTATGATGTTTCTAATTCTCTCCATTTCTCTCACTCCCTCTGTTTTTCCCCCTCTGCTAGTGTAATTTCCTGCTGGACAAACATATTTACCGTTTAAAGTGTGTAACGTTTTCATTCCACAAGAATGACCTGCTGTCTGAGCTTTGGTCGCATGTTTAATTTGCTCTAATTTCTAAAGGGACAAACTGAAGAAGGCTGATGAAAATCTCCGTAGCAAATTAGGAGAGCAGAAGAGGGTCATATGGTCAGTCAAAAGCCTCTTCATGTAAACATTTTTCCATACTTTCATGAAGTGCTAATGATATGTATATGCTCATGAGAGTGAGATATTTTTTTCCAAACAAAATGATGTGGTTGAACACGCAAGTTAATTGTTCACTGGTACCTGCAGGCCACATTATAACATCTTTCTGGAAAGATGAATATTCCAGATATCCCACCACTCAACCAGACATAAACAGCATTGTAATTCACCCTGATTATGTGTTAACACATATGTAACATGTGCCTTTAGTCACATGGTTCTCCTGGTACAACACTTCATAGTACAAAGAGTGCATTCAAATGACTGCATGTTTGTATTCAGCGAGTAGAATAAAGGTTGACACGCTCCAAAATGACGAAAACAGTATAGAAATATCATAAAAGTGGTACTTATATTTAAATTCAAAAGAGATTATGCGATGAAGAGATCAAAATCTTTATTCACTGATAATCTTCCACGCTAGTATCTGAGGAGTGGTCCTTATGATTGATTTTCTGTTAATTACAAAGATTGGAAATACACTTGGAAAAAATGTTTTTCACGTTTGAGTAATGACAGTAATATCACAATGTGCCAATTGAATTTTGCTTTTGAAGTTACAGACACTTATATAAACTGAGATAACAAGCAAAATAATAAAAACAAGGTTTAGTTAGTCAAGCCCCACAGGCTGTTCTTTGTATTGTATAATGGAGAAGGTCATCTTCACACACTTTTACACAATCTGTCCCAAATCATCACCAGCGTAGCATATCCTCTATGTCAAACTCTGAGCCTTACATAAGATTTAATAACTTTTTTCTCTCTCTTATGGCTACAGTGCCCAGATCCTAGATAGAAAACACAAAAGACCCCATTCTTCTGAGGTTTGGCCATGTCTGCTTTAATTTTATTCCCAAAAGCCTGCTTCTTTGGCCATTCACTTTAATCATGCTTGTGAATAAACAAAACTGAACCAAAATCAATCTCCAGAACATTCTCTCACCCAAAACATTGATTGCAACAATCTATTGTCCTAGATCTTTGCTGTGGTGCCACACAAGTATTTTCAGCAAAATTTGGCTCTGCCATAAACAGAGACACAGCTTTAATTATGCATTGATTATGTTATAAAAACGCCAACACATGTTAAATGATCAGTGTGATCAGGATTCCATTAGGAAATGAGTTTAATTGTAAATCATTTTAACATCTTGACTTGTCGCCACCCTTTGCTGTTAATTATATATCAAGCACCATTTATAGGCTGGCATATTACAGTCTGCAGAGGCAGGGATAAACACTGCTGAAAGTGTGGTTAGCTTACATCTCAGTGCAAGTCTGGTAATTATTACTGCCTTTGTAGTAATTGTTTCCCCTTGTTTTTCTGATTGTTTAATTAGCTTGATGGAGAACACCTGGGTTGCAGATCCAGAGAGTTAAAAGAGGCTCAGGTAGCCTGTTAAACAGTTGTGGGAAGCTGAGAAAAAATGCAATAACAATAAAAAAAATAATAAATAATATATCAATCCCGTGGAATTTATGTTGCAATGATGTACCCATGGTACCAAACATCTTAAACACTGAAAGAATTTCTTTTTGTCCTGTCTTCACCTTTGCAATGTTTGCTATAGTCATTATTGACGTATTGCACCTCTGTATCTTCTTGGGCTGGCCACACACTAAAAGATTTTAAGCCCGATTTGCACCCCTGAATGATCAGGAACGTGGCCTGATTCACAAACTATTTTTTTTTGTCCAAAAAATTCTCTATTGTGTGGTGCAGAGGTGGGGGACTTAAGTCACATGACTTGACTTAAGTCAGACTTAAGTCACAAATTTCACAACTTGAAACTTGCTTGACAGATATTCATAAAAGACTTGACTTTGACTTGATATTAATGACTTGAAATGACTTGTCTTTTATTTAGAATAAATATCTGTTTTCTCAAATAAAGAGGAGTTAACTATGATTTTTGAAAGATGTAGTAGTCTACTTGTCACTTCCCTGTGAAACGTAGGCTTGACCTTACTGTTGCTTAAGTTACATGCAAAACAGAAGTGCATTCAAATTAGGTAAACAGTGGCAAACGTTTTCTACGGCAAGAATAATTAAGTTCGGGTACCAGGATTATGTGCACGACTGTGCTAAGAAGAGAAGAACGGTAGTATGCAAAGCCTGCTACACGAAAATATGTGATACAACCACCACCACTTCAAATCCCACATTTTATTTTTATTTCATTGCTAAAACTGCCCGGTCCTGCAGATTTGCTGCAATCTGCAATCAGGAAAATCAGGCCCTTTTTTCTATCTTTTATCTGTCTTTTCTATTCTGTTAGTTAGTCAACTTAGCTGTAAGTGTAAGTGGACATCTTTTTTTTTTTTTTTTTTTTTTTTTTTTGCAAATAAAACTCCCATAGTCCATAACTACTGTAGTTTTAACCTATTCTAATATATAAATTCAGTTAAATCATCACAAATTTGTATGACTTGACAGTGACTTGCTTGACCCAAGCTATGACTTGACTTGAATTGCTTGACATAAAGTAGTGACTTGACTTGACTTCTTGATTCTCTCAAAAATGGACTCTTGAGATTCTTGAGACTTGAACTTTCAGACTTGAGACTTACTTGTGACTTACTCCCACCTCTGGTGTGGTGTCATTATGGTTATTTAACTGCTCCCAATAGAGACGGAGCACCCCTGAACTCAAGTCATAAATATCAAACAGTTTCATCGGGCTGCCTCTGACATGATACCCACGATAGCCAATGACAGCAAGCAAACCTCACCTACCAGATGTTGTGCTTTTATAGGTAAAACTTGCCAGCCACAAACATGCCACGAAAGCAAAGTACTAACAAAGAACATTAACCATTTTCTTTTTTATACTTTGTTTTTTTAAAAGAACACAGGCCAGCTGACCAACTTCGGCAGAACCTGATTTTACCAAGTGCGACATGTTCTTGGATCAACATCTTTGTTGACCCTGGAACAACACTGTGATTCTCCTTCTTGTACATCAGTGTCATTCATCTATCATTTCCTCTGATTTTAGGGATTACTCATGGGTAAGGTTAGGTTTAGGTGTAGGGATGTGGTCAAGACTAAATTTTAGGCTTAAAATGTTGTTCGATGGTCAATAAAATATGTTGACCCAGGAACACATCTAACTCTGCAAAATCAGGACGTGCGACAACTTAGAATGTTCTTTATTTGTGTTTCTTTTCTAGTCACAGTTGATCTCGCAAGTCTCCATAAGATCTTGTGTCACTGTGAAACTGTCCTACAATCAACATAAAAGGCTAAAAACTGGTTGAAACGTATTCATGTCTATGGTATCCCATAGTTTTAAAATCGGTTAAAACAACATCCTTTTATACATATTTTTGGCAATGGTGGGCACCACTATTTTGATTATGTAGAAGGTTACACTCCGTGAGCTACTATCTGTTGTTATTTTTACCACAACACAAAGCAGAATACACAACTTGGAAAATAAAATACAGATATGATGCCACATCATGTGGCTTTTGGTTGTAGTTTTAAGTCAAAGGGCAACAAGAGGCAAGTCTTCACTGCTTTCCTGGCGATAAGAAGAAAAGAAAAGAATGAGAAGATGCCTGTGGATGAATAAAACATTCAAAAGACTTGCGTCTGTGTTCTCTCAACTTTAGACCTGATGCCGTTGAGGCTTTTAGTAGACAGTAGCTACTGAAAGAGCTTACAAATGATGTAAACATGGCGACGCTTGTCATGACGCCACAGCTACTGAAGGAATTTCTCAGTGCCGATTTTACTCAATATCCATGTGCGTTTAGACTGTTTGTGGGGAAATTGAGCCTATGCTTATATCCATCGCCGCTGTAAGCTCTTTCAATAGCTGTGGTCATGGTATCAGTTTTTTATTTTCCGAGTTGTGTTGCGGTAAAAATAGCGTAGCTCAATGCCAGTGCAAATGTTCTATGTAAGCAAAATAATGGCACGCTCATAGTCCAAAATATGTATACAACGATGTGGATTATGTAAGTAACGTAAATCTTTCATGGGTTTTCTATTAAATTTCAGTAAGAGACATAATTTATGTTGTATTAAGTTATACAAGTCTTAATACCCAGGGTTCCCTTTAAGAATCACACAAATATAAACACCAGATGTTAAAGGAATAGTTCACCCAAAAATGAAAATTCTGTCATTAATTACTCACCCTCATATGATTCCAAACCTGCAAGATCTTTATTTATCACAAATGAACAGAAAAGACTGTTGAATGAAGTTGTTATTTTTGTTTTCTTTGCACTCAAAAAGTATTCTCCTAGCTTCATAAAATTACAGTTGAACCACTGTTGTCACATGGACTATTTTAATAAAGTCCTTACTACCTTTCTGGGCTTTGAATGTGTCATTTACGTTGCTGTCTATGTAGGATCAGAAAGCTTTCGGATTTCATCAGAAATATCTTAATTTACAGTCTTACAGTTTTTAAATGAACATGAGGCTGAATATTTATTGACAGAATTTTGGGTGAACTATTCCTTTAAAAAGAGGTTTAGTGGGGCTTTTTTCCTAATATTCAAAAGTTTTCTGAAATATAGATTTAAACCTTTTAATCTTTATTTACGTCTTCTCTAGCACCTTCAGTCATATAGAAGTTAGGAGTACTAACTGGTTTCATGTCATAGGCACATTCCCCTGTGTACAAGTCTATGTTGCGAAAATATCTTGACTAGAGCGTTGCGAAAATATGCAGATGGACAAACCAGCTGCTGCAAGCATTACTCATCAAAGTGTGTTTCTCTCATTGTGAGGCATTTGTGCTACAGTTTGCCACCTGTGCGGGCCATAGAACACAATATCAATAAGAGCCCTTGATTTAAAGAGCCAATGAAGTGTTAGTGGACCAATAAAATCCAGTCATTAGTGTGGGTGGAAAAAAACACTGGTTAATATGTGGGGGGAAATGTTTTTTCCTACTGCGTAACGGAGAATAGGAATGGTGAGTATTTTCACGGGCCATTATATGAAGTATTTTCATCATTGGAAGTTTTAAATCTCAAATGGCTGAAATGTTTTCAGCGACTGAATTTTAACCCTTAGAGTCCTCATTCATAACCTTCACAGATGGCAGATAAATTACAAATTTAATGGTTAATTTGACATGTTGTGGTCATGTGTTTTTCATAGCAAGTCTAGTATTGGAGCACAGCTGTGCTCTACTATAGAATAATATATAAGCATGATGTAAAACTGGTTACAGATGGTAGCATAAACAAGAAAGTCACTTTAAATAAATGGTTCTGGATTTACCCTTGTATTTCTCATACTCTTACCTTATTTGGGGAAGAACTTTGCTTAGTTTGCACTCCAGATAAAGTCCATTGAGAGGCTGGCGGGGGATTGTTTACATTTGAAGTAATCAAAACGCTATGATTTTTGTGAAAACCATTGTGGAATTGTTAAGAGATCATTTATATCACAGTAAAACCATTTGACAGGTTCAAGAGCAGATGGATACAAATGTCTCAGTATGAAGGCCAATCCACAGATGAAAACTGGCCTTCAAGTCTGGGTTTTCTCTGAGCTGTTTATGTGATCCACACATGGTAAAGTCTCTGGAACGTTATCGATCCTAAAGAAGAGGGAGGTTAAAGAGATCTGCTCTTTCTGACAGTATAAACTGATAAACAGCCTCCAACCCCACTTCTTCTTTCTTTTTTCATTAAGACAAGAATGGACTTAACAGAGCAGCTGACGTGAAACATTCCTGTGGTTAACTAGTAGTGGTGTGGTGCTGTTACAGGAATAATAATATTTTAGACATTTTATTTGACAAAGCCTAACATCAGTCTCACTGTTTACAGTTTAATGACCATCTTAATCATTGGTAGATGATATTATGTTGGAATTTGTTGTACTGAAGAGGCCTCCTGTAGCAAATCAGTGCATTTTTGTAAGAAAAATATCCATATTTAAAACGTAATAATCACCTTTCTCTAGTTTGCACTCAGTTGTACATGAAAGCAGCTCCAATCAGATGACGTATGATGCTTGTGTTACGCATGTGCCGCTCAGAAGTGACGAACGTGGACGTGAGAGATCAAAACAAAACAACGGTCATGAATTAGAAGTACAAAACAAGGATTTGTAAAGAAAAATGTAGTGAGTATTTCAATATAAGCCAAGAGGAGACTGGTTTTCCTTTGCTAAAGTTTCCTTTGCTATACTCCAATAAATAAAAGTTGGTTTTCACAAGACTTATGTCCTATGCCAATGTCCTACATCAGGGGTCAGCAAGTAATTTTCGCAACTAGATGGCAGACCAGAACATAGTCAAAGCAAAATTTTATTGAAGAAAAATTCAACTAACTGCCTTTGACAGACTGTTACAGTGTCTTTTATAACTGGTGAGCTGTTACTCCAGGGTATATACAGGAACCATGGAGTTAAATTTAATACATAATATTTTTAAGACTTTCCATACATTTTAAGACATCATCACCATTTTAAAGGGATAGTTCACCCAAAAATGAAAATTTGATGTTTATCTGCTTACTCCGAGGGCATCCAAGATGCAGGTGACTTTGTTTCTTCAGTAGAACGCAAACGAAGATTTTTAACTCAAACCATTGCAGTCTGTCAGTCATGTAATGGCAGTCAATGGCTACCAAATCTTTGAGAATAAAAAAAACATACACAAACAAAACCCTACGACTCGTGACGATACACTGATATCCTAAGACACGAAACAATGTGTGAGAAACTATGAAGAATCTATGTTTCTGTCGGTGGGTGCTCAACACTGTATCTCATATCTGTTTACAATAAGCACTTATTGTCGTGTACACAGGACAAAGTTTAAGGGCGCACATGTAATATCTGAGGGAGCACGCTGCAAGCCGAGAAATTATGACTGACAGACTGCAACGGTTTGAGTTAAAAATTTTCAATTGTGTTCTACTGAAGAAACAAAGTCACCTACATCTTGGATGCCCTGGGGGTAAGCAGATAAACATCAAATTTTCATCTTTGGTTGAACTATCCCTTTAAAATTAAACTGGTTACATAGGCAACACTTCAATTTACATTTACTATATATTGATTGTAAGGTAGCACAACTAAACGGTCTTAGTTTGTGATAACTCCTTATCACTGCACCATAAATCAGAAGGGTTGGAATGAAGCACAAGAGAATTAATTGAGTGACCCAACGTAATTAGAAAGAGAAACCCGAAACAAGAATTAGAATAATAAACAAAACTGACAAAACTTATTAAAGAGGAAAAATTGTCATGCTGGTTCGCAGTTTTAACATATCTTTGCTTAAATTTATTTTCAAGATCTGAGGTAAACTATCTGTTGTTGCTTTCAGTATGGCTATAAAGGCCTGTTCACACCAAGAACGATAACTATAAATACAACGATAACTATTTGCGTCCAAACCAGTGAACTATAACTGTCTGTTTTTGTTGCACTTAGATAACTTCAACCAGTAGAAGTCTTCAGCATGCACATTTGGAGCACATCTAAACTGAATCTAGCGTAAACTATCTGATCTCTAACGTAGTCAGTGTAGTGGAATAAAAACAAAACATACTCTTTTCTACTGCAGCTTCAAAGGGGACAAGACAATGTCCAAATGCTGAATTCTCTGATGTAATTTTATGTTTTATGTTACTCTGTTTGCTGTGCAATGTCTGTTTGCTTCTCTACAATGTTGGCTGCTTTTTCAAATGAGCAAGCCATTTAAATTTGAATAAAGTCAGATTAACTGTCAGTGTTATGTTGTTCATTAGCTGTAAAAAATTGTTCAGAAAGTGATCACAATGATATCGTTATCATTAAAGTACTGATCGTTATATTTTGTGTGACAGCCACGACATCGCAGAAATAGAAACCGTTTCTAAAATTGAAATTTAGTGTGTCCCTTTTCCGGCTAGTTAGGACGAATACTAGTAGGACACGGTGTTCTATCAGAAGATGTGCTCCCTTTACACAGAGTGTGCATGATCGTGAAATCAAAAGTGAACGGCAAGTGCTTATTCAGGAGGCCTTTATTCACTTTTTTATTATGGATGGATGCGCTTTATTGGATTGTTTTAGACTGATGAAGATAAACCACCCACTGCATTATAAAGCTTGAAGGAGCTTTAAAATAACTTGCATTTGCATTTGTCTGAAAGAAGGAAGTCATATAGGATGGCTTCACTGTAAAAAAACAAAAAACACAATCAACTTGAGTCAATTTAAAATAATTTGTTACTCTGCTGCCTTAAGTTCAGTCAACTCAAATAAGTTTATTCAAGTTGAAATGTTAAGCTGTACTTAGTGACAACTTAGATATTTGTGTTGACTAAACTAAAAAAATGTTTGTTAAACTTAAGTATAAGTTGAATCAACTAAAATATCTTAGTTGTCAATTAGTAAAACGTAGCAATTCAAGTTGAACAAAACTTTTTTCGAGTTGACTACACTTAAAATTTTAGGGCAGCCAGGTAACAAATTATTTTAAGTTAACTCAACAAATTGTTTTTTACAGTGTTGAGGGTGAGTTTTGTGTGAACTAACCCCTTTAAGGTATTGACAGCTCTCAGAAATGCTGGGAAATTAACCTAAGACATCAAACATGTAAAGTTTTGTTTTTGTACTCTAAGTTTTCTATTAGGTTTTCACATCAGTCATATAGGCCAGAGGTCTCAAATTCAATTGCTGGAGGGCGGCAGCTCTGCAGAGTTTAGCTCCAACCAGCTCCAACTCACACCTGCTTGGAAGTTTCTAGTAATCCTGAAGACCTTGATTAGCTGGATCAGGTGTGTTTGATTAGGGTTGGAGCTAAACTGTGCAGAGCTGTGGCCCTCCAGGAATTGAGTTTGAGACAAGTGATATAGGCAATACACGGGAAATAAATGCTCTAACACAGTGGTCCTCAATCCTGGTCCTGGGGGACCCCTGCTCTGCACATTTTGCATGTCTCCCTTATTGAACACACCTGATTGAGATCATCAGCTCATTAGGAGAGCAATCCATGAACTGAACTAACGAGCTGATGATCTCAATTAGGTGTGTTAAATAAGGGAGAAATGCAAAATGTGCAGAGCGGGGGTCCCCCAGGACCAGGATTGAGAACCACTGCTCTAACATGTATGGAATGCATTAAAGCATTCGCAGTCCTTAAAGATGGTGGGGACTGAACCTAAAACCTCATACATTCACAGCTGTCAGCATGTTTTTGTACTCTTGTATGTTTGATAGTGTTTTTTTGCAATAATTCGAGCAAATATATAAGCCAAGATTGGAAGACATTTGCTGTAATGGAAACGGGACCATTCAAATATAGTGTGTTTTCACAATGCGTCATCAATTGGCTATATTGGCCACACTGAATGTAAACAATGGCACTGAACCGAACGAAACTCACATATTTTGCTGATTATTGCTGCTGAAAATGGTCAATTATTGTCATGTTTTGGGCTGTACTAATCAATTGGACTGGAAAAAAAACATTTGGAGTACTATAGACTGCCAAAATTTATTATAAATCCAAGAGAAGACTGCATAAAACTGTCTGAGGAACAAAATGCGTTTTTGGTTGGACAAACTGAACCAAGATTTCCAGGGAAAGCATCTTAAAAATATTTGTGTTTGTGTTACCTGTTAACTTTAGTTTGTCAAAATACAGCACCCTTTTCCGCTTACTAAGCATCTATATGATTTAGCAGCTTCCCCACCTTTTTCCTGTGGTTTAGACAGCATAAATTGGCAGAACAACATATTCAGTAGTACCTTGCAAACCATGCTGTTTACATCTGGGTATCGCCAATATGGCCTCGCGTCTGGGTAACTGACCAAATTTTAATGCATTATAGTATTGTCTATATGGAGCTGCTTGGGACTAAACCAAGAACATCAAAGTAGCTACATCACTAGCTGCCAGCATGTTTTATACTCCTGTATTTTTTCTAGTGCTTTTTCTTTCATTATAATAACCTATTAAAGGGTTAAAAGAAGAGAGACTGAGTAAAAGGGAATGACATGTGGAGAGAGAAGAGACACAAACTCTGGCCAGGACTGACCTAAGTGCAAAACAGACTGAACGTCTGCTATTCTGTTATTGACAGGAAGGGCCTCAGGACTCCTCAGGGAAACCTTAAGGTAACAAGCCTGAAAAATCTAGCTATTATGTTGGCAAGTACCAACAGCACTGCCCTTCTCACAAATACCAGCTGCTGGCAAAACACATTCACATCGGTGCCAGTGCACTACTCACAAATACCAGCGGATGTCTGCAAAAAGAAATTAGAAGCACTTTATGCAGACATATGCTTCTCTGCCTCTCCTTATTTAGCAGATATAAACGTGAATAAAGGGACCTATAAAATATCTACATCCTACAAAATCCATCCAAAATTCATAGATACATATGTGACCCTGGACCACAAAACCAGTCATAAGGGTAATTTTTTTTTAAATAAGACTTCTACATTTTCTAAGACTTATACATCTGACTATAAAGCTGACTAAAAAGTTTTCCATTGATGTATGCTTTGTTAGGATAGGACATTATTTGGAAAATTATTTGAAAATCTGGAATCTGAGGGTGCAACAAATCTTATCAATGCATATTACTAATAAAAAATTAAGTTTTTATATATTTTTGGTAGGAAATTTACTAAATATCTTCATGAAACATGATCTTAAAGGGGAGTACAATGGTGTTTCGTATATTCAGAGTTGTTTACAGTGTTAAAGAGTTGGATTCTCATACTAAACATGGCCAAAGTTAAAAAAAAAATGGCAAAGAATGACAAATGACAGAGAATTTCTTTGCTGAAAATCTTACTTCCGGGTTGGTACAAGTTTTGGCTGTTTTTTTCGATCGTGGCATTAATGATATAATCGGTTGTGGAACTCCTTATATGAGCATTTCTCGAACATTATCGATCACGTAGCGTCGGCAAGACCGTGAGAAAGAGAGCGCGCTCATTAACGTGCTTCATTCGGCTGCACTCTGCAAGGGATTCACTCTGGAAGAATGTCTCTAAAGAAGTGTGGTTTTGGTTGTAAGGCAAAGATAACTTTGCTCAGCTTTAAGAACCCAGCGTTAAGTGAACAATGGATACAGTTCCTTTTTCTGGGGCAGCAATGGAGTTTTGCAAGTGTGTGTTTGCTGATGAATGTTTGATATATGAAGACCAGTTCGACGCTGGATTTGCACATTGTTTGATACTGACAGATGGAGCAGTCCCAGGCCCAGCTATAAAAGATCCCCGTCATGATTCAGAACTGCAGATGGTAAGTGAAACGGCATCAGATGTCTGTTTTATTGGCAATCCTAACGCAAGTGATCGTCAAACTTAGCTCCGCCCACGGCGTGCCTCCAGAAGTTTGGCTTTTTCCGGAGAAAATCGGAAAGCTGTATTTTTCTTTTATAAATATAATAAAACTAAAGACTTTTTGGAGATATTAAGGATACATGGCTACTCTATAGGTACTCAGGATTAACATGAGATTAGGTGAAACTGTGTGTGTTATGTACCCTTTAATATTCTAATGTTTTTTGGCATAAAAGAAAAATCTATAATTTTGACCCATACAATGTATTGTTGGCTATTGCTACAAATATACCCGTGCTGCTTAAGACTGGTTTTGTGGTCCAGGGTCACATATATAAATAAAATGTATACATAATATAAGCACTAAGTGGTCAAATTTTATCTGAAATCTGCATTTCTCAATTAAGTTCCTGTTTGCTGAACTGTTGTATAAAACCAATATTACACTCACTATCACATTTGCGCAAAAGAATAATAAATATCAGCATGGCTGTGTTTATCTTTGGCCAAACAAGCACAAACTTGCTTAAATATTCAGGGGTTTTCAAAGGTATTCAAAGGCAGGTTTTAAGATGGTTTAGATCCTACCTCTCTGACTGTTACCACTTTGTTTATTTAATTAGGGAATCATCTCAACGTACTCCAGTAAAGTATGGAGTGCTGCAAAGATCTGTCTTAGGCTCTCTGCTATTTTCAATATACATGGTGCCCCTTGGTAATATTATTAGGAAATATGAGATTAGTTTTCATTGTTATGCTAATGATACTCAACTATATATTTCAACAAGACCAGATGAAAGTATCACAGTAAACTGATAATAAATTGAAAGAACTGAGGAACAGACATGCTTTTGATCTACAGCCATTAGGTTCATAAATCGTCTTCCATGTCAGGCATTTTGAACATCAATTCATATAAGGAAATGGGGTGTCTCATTTTGAGAATGACCCATTTCCTGGTAACAGTATGAAAACAGTAAACACCAGTGGAGTATCCGGTTGTATGTGAAGAAGGGAGGTATTGCACAGGAAAACGTGAAAACCAGAAAACAGGACAGAGGAACGGCTCACATGCCGCTGTGAGTCCATTCGATGAGGCTGAACGGTCACCAACAAAGCAGCCTCTTCTTCTCTACATGGACCATCAATCAAACACAGCACTCTGATGACTGAGAGCTTGCTCTGAAAAACACGGCTGTTACCACACATGCACTGCGCCCTGACCAACTTGAACATTTCTCACATTTTTATCTTTGAACTGTACATGGCCTCTGCTCCCAGAGGAGTCAATGCAAATACACAAAATAACTGACCCTACACTTCACAGATGACCTTTCGCTTCTACAGCTTCATGGAACACACTCCTCCTTTGCCTGCAGTGAGAAACATACTGGAAAGCTTCAGGTAAAACCTCTTAAAACTGAAGCAGGAAAGTTATGTTGTGTGCAGCTAATTAATCTCACGTTTGAAGTAATAGTATGTTTTAATCAACCTGATCTCATGATGAAAACGAACCTGTGGGAACTTTTTCACAAGACGCAAAGTATGTACCAATAAGTACATCACTGCACTTTCCAACAGAAATGAACACTTTATACTTTACTGGCATAAATTAAGATGATTCCCTATTTAAATAAACATAGTGGTAACAGTTGGACAGGTAGGGTCTAAACAAGTCTCAGCCTCAGATGTCACACCCATGGACCGTTAGCTTAATGTCTGATGCATAAGGCACATAAATGTGGAAACACTTCAGGAGTTTTAAAGTCATCATTAGATTGGTTGAATTATACAGGATTTCCAGGAGATGTGTGTGTCGCGTTCTTTAACGTTCTGCCTGGAAACAAAGATGCCGTGATGCCAAACTCTCTCACAGAAGAAGAAAGCCATCTTGTTTACAACTGACGATGAGTGCTAAACACTGGATTTTCAAAAGTATGTGAAATATATATGTGACCATGGACCACAAAACCAGTCATAAGTGTCAATTTTTCAAAATTGAGATTATATGTCATCTGAAAGTTGAATAAATAAGCTTTCCATTGATGTATGGTTTGTTAGGAGCGGACAATATTTGGCCGAGATACAACTATTTGAAATCTGGAATCTGAGGGTGCAAAAAAATAAAAATATTGAGAAAATCGCCTTTAAATTTGTCCAAATTAAGTTGTTAGCAATGCATATTACTTATCAAAAATTAAGTTTTGATACAATTACGGTACGAAATTTACAAAATATCTTAATGGAACATGATTTTTACTTAATATCCTAATGATTTTGGCATAACATTTTTTTTGATAATTTTGACCCATACAATGTATTTTTGGCTATTGCTACAAATATACCCCAGCGACTTAAGACTGGTTTTGTGGTCCAGGGTCACATATATATTTTTAAAAATCTTTAAAATACGTTCAAGAGGTTTACACACCAGTCTGTTATTGTGGGGACATTTCCATGCCCCTAAACTTGTTAAAGCACAAAACGTGATTGGTTGCTTTGTCAGTCTTATTCTTCTCCAAAATGGATTGCATTTTTGAGGGCCTAAACATGCTGAAAAACTCATGAAACTTTGCGCACATGCCAAAAATGGTGAAAATGTACATTTTATATGGGTTTCAGAATTGGCTGTGGCAAAATGGTTCAGGCATACAATGTCTGATCTGCCCCAAACTTCACACGTTTGATAAGAGTCCTGACTTGAATACAGTACATGCCCAAATTCAGTTATAGTCATAGCGCCACCTGCTGACAACAGGAAGTGACATGTTTTACTCTGTAACAAACTCCTCCAAGAAATTTAATGACTAATGTCTAATTTTTTTTTCATCACAGGTCTTTGTGATGTTAAATTGCGAAAGAGTTTTCATTGAAGGATGTGTCAGTGGCGGCCTGAAGACATCTCAGGCCAAATGCAGTTATAGTCATAGTGGCACCAGCTGGCAGCAGAAACCACCAGGTGGCAGTGAGCCCAGCTGCTAGGGCCCTTTCATCTCTGCTTGCAGCTTTAATCTTGTATGTTTTTATGTCACATTCATTTTTGTTCATACTATCAGGTAGGTTTAGGTGTAGTAACAAGGTTGTTTTTCACAGGCCATGGAGCTGTAATCATACGTGTACGAAAACGATTAATTTAATTTAAATGATTACACTGTTTTTTACTGTTCATTTCTGTTGGAAACTGCAGTATTTTGTGTCTTGCGAAAAAGTTTCCACAGGTTTGTTTTCGTCATGAGATCAGACTTGTTTTAATTCTTTAACCTTTATAATGCACATTTTTTGGTTTGTCTTTATCATTTACAAAATCAAAAATAATTTAGGTCAGTTATTTTGTTGAAAATAACACTGATCTCTGACCTGTCGAAACTGATGCGGATCAGTACGTAACAAGAACAACCATTAAATGATACTCAATAGAAAGCCAAAACTGGCTGGCAATCTGAAACTACATCAGCCTACATCAGCCAATTCCAAACATAAAACCATGTGCAGCGTGACCTAAAAAAGGCTGAGGCTTATTCCAGTCACGCTGTTCGACAAGAGGTAGCAGGAACATGTGATCATAGAGGCCCATTCTTGAACTACATTTCCAGTATTAAGACTTATGTCTCAACACCTGCAGCTGTTGAGTGCATGTCTGTTTAAGACTTGTGACTAAAAAAACTTGCAGTCACAACTTTAGAACTTTCTGCATCTGCTTTAACTTTCAGTAGATTGATTGGGTAGTTTCTCTCCACCAATCAAAATTCAGGTGCGTAGTGGTGGCAGGTACAGCATCTGGTTTTGTTTACAGTCTGTGAAAGGAGAGATACTGAAGCAGTGGTGTATTAAAGATCTGGTTGATAGAAAAGTGCAATTTTACACAAAGAGCAGTTTCCAGGCTATATTGCTTGCAAAAAGACAACAGCTTTTGGGCTCTTTGTTGAGGGAATTTCTTGAGAAGGCACAAATCATCTAAAAATAATGTATACGCTACTTATGGTTTAATGATGTGATGTCATTTCTTGTGATTGAATCTATTAATTATTTAAAACTACTTAAAAATACAATACACATGCAATGACTTAAATACACATTTTCTGTGGTGAGCATGTTTTTAATTTAACCTGATCTCATGATAAAAAAACGTACCTGTGGGAAATTTTTCGAAAGACACAAAATATACCACTATGTACGTTTCGTGACATATTTGATGTGAATTGTCCACTGAGTGGTGCTAAAAGAGGGTTTTTTGTTGTTTTTTTTCCAACAGATGAACGTACATATGGTACATTTTGTGCGATGTTTGTTTTGTACGTGTCACCGCAGTTCAGAAATGTTAGTTGAGGGGGCTATAACTCTATTACTCTAATACTCCTTGACATTTTAAAACAACGTACCATAGGGCTGTCGCGGAAGGAATTTTCCTTGCGGTAATTGAGTGGCTTAGTAGCGCAATCTGTATGGATTTGTTATGATGTAAAGAGGTCATATTCAGAATCCAAGCACTGATCCTCAAATCTGATTGGACGAGACTTTCTGTTAAATTTTCACCTGTGTGTTCTAGACGAGCTGTCAGTCAGTGCAGTTTCATTGTTACGCGACAAGATGGTGGAAAGGGACTGTCTTTGAGTGAGTCTTTAAACCGTTCATTCAACTACATGTTCAAAAACGCTGATTCATTCAAAGAGAGATGTTGCTGAAATCATTTGAGCTTCGAGCGCCACTTTTAAAGGCTCAGCTGACCAAGAAGAGAGTCAATGCTAAGACAGAGATGTTGCTTTCTTTGGACATGACAACCTATTTTCACAAATATACATGACTCGGCCTGAAGGACAGACACAGGCCTAAGACAGAGGCTGTATCCGAAATCACCCCCTATACCCTCATTCACTATTCCCTACACTAGTCCACTCATACAGTTCACTTGAAGGAGTGAATGAAAACAAGTGAGTGAATTCGGACACTGAGTGCACCGGAAGGACTGCCGCTTTTGCATAGTTTGCTTGCTGTTTAAGCATCGTTTGAAACGGACAGTTCCAGTAGTAAGATTAAATTATCTATCTTGAACTGTGTCACAGAAATGATGTATAAAACCGTAGTTAAACGATTTAATAATTTGTACCTGTGTTGTATTACGCTGTATGACGCTGTGGATGAGTGCGTTGTAAAATAAATGAATGGATTATTCAGCTGCTGGAGCCATCTTTTGGCTAGACGCGGGAATTCATTCGGGCATTTCAGCGCACGACTCTCACAGTGCATTATGGGTTATCTTTAGCCATTGTTTTTGCGGTGCATTTTGGGACTGAATGAGTGCACACGAGAACATAAACTATGGTTTTGAACACCATTAACCCTCTGATGCATCATGGTCACTACAGTGGACAGCTATTTGGAAGCCATTTTGAACCATTTAAGATGTAGCATCATGTCCCAACCACCAACTGGTGAACCCCCAAAGTGTTGTCTATGAGTCCATTAAATTGTTGCCTTTGTATCTTTTTTTGTTGTTGTTTTGAGATATTGCATAATATATTCAAAATGGCAGCAAGAAAAGGATATGCACCATGTGCCTCAGGAATATGTGTTCAATTATTTTCTTCTCAGAAAACCAGACAGGTACAAAAAATATTTTTCAGCTAAACAGGATGTCAGAAATACTTTAATCTAGATTTAAAAAAATATATCTTGTACATTTTTTTCTGTGATAGCGAACATATATGTCCACTACATTTGACGTCATGCACCACAGGGTATAATTCTGCCTATGGGCCTATATATAGATTATTTCTTATTTTGTATATTTTTAAAAAATGTTGATATAATTTACACTTGAATGGTATTGAACAGAACTGTTAATAGTCTTCAAATTTGATTATTTATTTCAATGCCAAAAGTCTATATTTACTAATTAGGTCGTATAAAATTGTAAGCATCTATACATGTATACTGTATGAGTGCAGATATACAGTATGTGTGCATAACTGTGTTCGAGTGTGTGTGTGTGTGTGTGTGTGTGTGTTTGTATTTGTGCTCACATGTGTATGAAAAGATCTTTAGATTTTTCACTTGTTTAAAAGTAAAACTAAACATGTAAAAAAAAAATCATGCAAAAAATAATTCATGCATCAGAGGGTTAAAAACGTCTATTTGAGGGTACAGGGGGCGATGGATACAGCCAGAGATGTCGGTTTCCTTGGACATGACAACCTGTTTTCACAAATATACCTGACTCGGCCTGAAGGACAGACATAGGTAATCGCACATGCTCAGTCGATCTCCCTTTCATTCGTCGTCTGTTCCAACAATAACTGATTAAGGCTTGTTAAGTGCAAATCTACTGAGCTTAGTATCTGTACAAATCAGCATGGTACACATTATGTTACTATTACTAACGTATGTAATATTCAGTACACATGCATGAAGTGTAAAATTAGAAGGGAAACCTTACTTAAAAAAATAAATAAAACATGCAAATATTGTGGTTGCTATGGTTGTTGCATTCCTCTGCGGTTATGCTTGTCAGTAGTATTGGATATTGCGGTTATTGCCTCAGCACTACACCTAAACCTGCCTGATAGTATAAACAAAAGCAAATGTGACGTAAAAAAGCAATTCCAAGTATGCCATTTTAGCTTGTTTTTCTTGATTTTTTATTGTGAGTCATGTTTTTCACATGATTCTCATCCAAGAATTCTGCATTGTAAGTTAAATTCTGTGTCAGCTGAGCTGCCGAACAAGCTTGTTACCTTTCGGGAAGAAAAACATATGGAGCTATAAGTGTACGAAAATGATTACAAGTGCTCTCTTATAAGGAAACTACAGTGATATGTAGTTACAGGAGAGTGTAAAAGATGCATTTTCAAATGGAAACTTTTAGTGTGGACAAGGCCTAAGTCTCATATCTTGGAAAGCAGTCTAAAGCTGTTACCTTAATCAAACTTAAGTATTTACAGTATGAAGACAGTTATAATTATTTGAATTGTCTGCAAGAAATTTTTCATCTGGTTTTGATCAATGATGTTTAAAATTGCAAAGAAAGAAAAATGATTCATGTTTCTGATGTAAATTGACAAAAGGAGGGGTAGGGATTTGTGTATTTTGACTTTTGACTCAGTTGTGGCCCCCTCAAAGAGCAAAACAAAAGGGGCTGCGGATGAATAATAATCCTTCTCTCGCTCTCAGGGAGTGATTCGCTGTGTTCGAAGTCAGCCACAAGTGCAGTTTCACTGGTAAAGAGCCAAATGGCCATGACAGAAAACCCACTGAGGTTAAACACAATTCATCACCAGCAATTTTTTTTTCTATTGGTCATCGTGCAGTCATTACAGTTTACATGTAATGATCCTCGCACTCCTCCCATCTCAGCCTCCACTAATATTGCAGCTCTGAGATAAAAGTCATCTGTGTCCAATTTTTCTATTATGCGTACGTAGAAATATTAAGTCATTTTCATCTCTCTCCAGATATTTCGTGTGTGGGGCTTGAAGCATTTGGTTCTCATTTGGGGCTGAGGCTGCAATTTGGGGCACAGTTTCATCTCTATGCCGATATGGTTGTTGATGTTGGTGTGTGGCCCACGGGTGCCATTGCATTATTTCGCTAGTGCAGTTACTAAGTCTGGGGTCTACGGTGTTTTGAATGATAACATGATTTATACACAGCTTTAACAGATAAGAGCTATTACGCAAAGACCCACACATGCTGGATGGTCACACAGGATAAAGAAAGTCTTGTTTTGTTCTTTTGTGGGGTTTTTTCCTTCATCATTTGCACTCATATGACCCTGTTGTTTAGTTTTTCTAGTAACACTTTATTAAAAATGTTTGTTGCAGAAATAATTAAAGACCCAAAAAATTTAAATTCTGTCATTAATCAATAACACAAATGTGTGGGTGCGTATCTGAATAAATTCAAGTGATATATGTATGCATATGTGCGTAGACATATGCATTACGTAAGAATACACACGTGCACTACTATGTGCGGATGTGTGTATTTGAGTGTTGGTTTGTGTTGGCACACTATCATGACAGAGTTTCATTATATGTGGTTTAATTTTATGGCTATAGATTTCAACTCTGGAAACTCTCCAGTGTTTCCAGCCATAAATACTGAGCTCCCCCTCCATCTTTAGCTAAATATACAGCCATCCCAGTGCTGTCATCAAAATAGAGTTAGCGACTCAGCAAAATTAAATGCTTTTTATTGATACTGGCAGCCATATTTAATGCTGTATATTTAAACCCTCATGTGGCAAATTAGCCAGCTGTTGAGGTGGGACTAAACTGAGACCCAACCCCACAAATGTGAAGATTTCAACCTGTGGAAAAGGCAATGCCAAGGAAACAAAATCTCAGGTGCAGGTGTCAGACTGTGTTATTTGAAATAAATTATATTAATTTCTTTCTTGGTCCAATAATGCAACAAAAAACCCAAAGCGATATTCAGAGTCTCAAGAACAGGCATCACGTGCCTACTTAAAGATAATCAAATCTTTATTATGTAAAGATTATGTAATTATGCTATAGGTATGGCTGACAACACATCGCAAAAGTATTCATACCCCTTCATTTTTTTTTTACGTTTTATGTTGCCTTATGTTAAATTGCTTTAAAATTACTTTTTTTCCCACATCAATCTACACTCCATACACCATAATGATGCTTGGATTTGAGATTCATTAGACCACGGAATCTTGTTTCTCATAGTCTGAGGGTCCTTTAGGTGCTTTTTTAATTTAATTATTATTATTATTATTATTATTATTATTTTATTTTTTATTTTTTTGCAAATGCCAAGTGTGTTTTCATGTGTTTTCATCAGGTTCATGGTCAGTTGCTCAATTTGGCCAGCTGTAGGAAGAGTCCTGGTTGTTTCAGACTTCTTCCATTAATGGTAACGGAGACTACATGCTTCTGTGAACCTTGAACACAGTAGAATTTTCCTGTTTCTGCAATCCTGTTTCTGAGCTCTACAGGCAGTTTTTTTTTTTTTTTTTTTTTAACCTCAGGGCTTGATTTTTGCTCTGATATGCATTTTCAGCTGTCAGACCTTTTATTTAGATGTGTGTACCTTTCCAAATCATACCCATTCAATTGAATTTGCCACAGGTTAACTCCACTCGAAGTGTAGCAACATCTACAAGCAATATTAATGCTCCTGAGTTAAATGTCAGCTGTCTCAGATAAGGGTAAACTTATGCAATGGAAGCATTTAAGTTTATTATTTTTTATAATTTTGCAAAGATGTTAAAACCAGTTTTTTGCTTTGCCATTATGGTGAATGCAGTTTAGATTGATGTGGGGAAAAAAGTAATTTAAAGCAATTTAACATATAGCAGCAACATAAAACAGTCCGTAAAAATTAAGGGGTATGAATACTTTCACAAGGCACTGTAAAACTCCAAAGCAGTTTGGTGTTTAGAGTTTGTCAAGAACTGTCAAGAACATGCAGTGCTGCTTGAAAGTTTATGAAACCTTTAGAATTTTCTATTCTATTTCTGTATAAATATGACCCAAAATATCATCAGATTCAGATCAGATCACACGTCCTGAAAGATAACTGATCCAGTGTTACATATCTGTGAGTGGCAAAAGTATGTGAATCTTTGCTTTCAGTATCTGGTGTGACCTCCTTTTGCAGAAATAACTACAGATAAACATTTCTTCACTGCAAAAAAAGCTTATCTTGTTTAGATTTTTTGTCTTGTTTTCAGCCAAAATAAACTGCCAATGGGGTAAGCAAAACAATCTAGTTTTCTGCTTGAGATAAGATTATTTTGCTTACCCTATTGGCAGATTATTTTGCTTGTTTTACGCAAAAACTCACTTAATTTTAACTTCTTTTTTCTGAAGACAAGACAATCATTTTTACTTGTCTAGAAAATCCTTCTTGATTTAAGTATTTGTAGATATTTTTGCTGAAAACAAGACAAAAAATCTAAGCAAGAAAAGCATTTTTTGCAGTGTTGTAACTGCTATCAGTCCTGCACGGTTTGTAGGAATTTTAGCCCACTTCAACTCAGTGATTTTGGTGGGTTTATGAACTGCTTGCTTCAGGTTCTTCCACAACATTTCAATTGGATTAGGGTCTGACTGATGACTCAGTCATTCCGAAACATTAGCTTTGTTCTTTAACCATTTTTTAGCAAAGTGACTTGTATGCTTGGAGTTGTTGTCTTGCTGCATGACCCACTTTCTTTTGAGATTCAGTTCTCAGATGTCCTGACATTTTCCTTTGAAATTTGATGGTATAATTCAGAATTCGTTGTTCCATCAATGATGGCAAGCCGGCCTGGCCCAGATGCAGCAAAACAGGCCCAAATCGTGATACTACCACCACCACCATGTTTCACAGATAGGATAAGGTTATGCTGGAATACAATGTTTTTCTTTCTCCAAACATAATGCTTTTCATCTAAACCAAAATGTTATTTTTTTGTCTCATCCATCCACAAAACATTTCTCCAATAGCCCTCTGGCTTGTTCACATGATCTTTAGCAAACTGCAGACAGGCAGCAATGTTCTTTTTGGAGAGATGTGACTTTCTCCTTGCATACACATCATGGTTGTTTAAGGTTCTTCTAATAGTGGACTGATGAACATTAACATTGGCCAATGTGAGAAAAGGCTTTAGTTGCTTAGAAGTTACCCTAGAGTCCTTTGCAACCTCACGGACTGCTACACATCTTGCTTTCGGAGTGATCTTTGTTGGTCAATCACTCCAGGGAAGGATAACAATGGTCTTGAATTTATTTCATTTGCACACAGTGTATCTGACTGTGGATTTGTGGCGTCCACTCTTTAGAGATGGCTTTGTAACTTTTTCTAGCCTAATGTTTTTGAGGTCTTCAGAGATCTCCCTTGTTCATATCAAGATATACTTCCACAAACATGATCAGACTTGATAGATCCCTGTTCTCTAAATAAAACAAGGCAGGTATGGACATCTGATTGAAAACACCTCTGAACAGATGAATGCTAATCCTAGAGATTCACATACTTTTGCCACTCACAGAAATGTAATATTAGATAATTTTCCTGAATAAATAAATTACATTTGTTTAACTGGATTGTCTCATTTGATTAACTGGATTGTCTTTGTCTACTTTCAGGACTTGTGCAAAAATGTGTTTATGCAAATTGAAAATTCTAGGGTGGCTTAGATCCTGGACGGGCCCCCAATTTTATGTCTTTATATAGTATATTATTTATATTCCACTTTATATATTCCACTTGACTATTTGAAGTGGTTCAACGGTGAATATCAACAATGGGCCTCATCCTCAGAGTCAGCCCTTCTCCTCACACTCTTTTGAAACAAAACTAAACCCAAAATAAACTCTGATGACCTACATTGAGTCATTGTTGATTAAGACTCAAGGCCTGTTCCACATCAAGTGAATCTCCCTTAGTATATTTTTTTTTCTGGAACCTATTGTGATGTGGTCATCATGAACTCAAACTGGTAAAAAAAAAAAAAAAAAAGTTGATAAACAGTTTGACAAACTACATTACAAGTCATATTGTTCTGGAAAAGAACCCTCACGGAAACTTCCCAAAAATGACACACTCAGTTGATCAAGTAGACTGACAGTCTGGGCTCTTCCTGAGAAGCTGATGTCATATTGCATGTTCATTGCCCCACACTGGTCAGTATTGGCTAGTTTCAAAATGATGTCACCACTTTGCAGTTTTCTAAGGACTGCTTTTTTAAATCAACTCTGATGCTGTCCAGTCAAAGTTTGTGCCAATATTATCTATGTAAAAAGTCGTTAAATTGCATAGTCAGTGTATGTAATATGTATGCACATTTCCATATGTTCATCAGTGTGGATGCCAGATCTCCACATGGTCTACATCAAGTAATAAACTCATTGTCGAACAGTATTGTGACTAAACAGTCCTAACACAGGATAACAATACTTTAAACAGGCAATCTACATAGCAATGAGGGAGAAAATGTTTTATAGAAACAGAAGAAATGAGTGCTGGAAAAAAGTGGCTACATTGTGTAAGAAATGTCCTTGCTGACCCTCTCCAGTAGTGGACAAAATGTGGGACCCAGTGCATAATTTTAAAGAGCACCTATTATGCAAAGTTGTGGAAATGAAAGACGAAATACGTACCAATAAGTACACATCACTGCAGTTTCCAACAGAAATGTCCACTGAGTGGTGCTAAAAGAGTGTGCGTTTTTTCTCCCGAAACAGATGAACGTACGAGTTCTTTAAAGAGTTCTTACTTGAAATGTCCAAAATGTCACTTGAAAATTCTAATGCTCAGTGGTGTTTTAAAATAATGTACCATCTGCACTACACCTAAACCTACCCGATAGCATTAACAAAAGTGAATGTGGTGTAAAAACGCAATTGCAAACATGCCGCTTTAGCTTGTTTTTCGCGCTCTCATCTTTTAGCTCTTTCATCGCGAATCATATTTTCATGGGATTCATACCCAAGGATTCCACGTCCTAAATCCAGTTCTGTTCTGGCTGAGCTTCCGAGGAAGTTTGTTATGTCTGGTGTTATGTCCACTACATGATTGCCTAATCCTAAATCCACACCTAACCCTAAACCTACCAATATTAGAGAGGTAATAATCTGCCAGGGGTTAGAATTCAGCACAACACTGAAAAGCAAATCATATGGAGCTGCAATCATAACTGTGTACGAAAACGATTAAGTGCTTGCTGTTTTCCGCTCTAGTATTCTGTTGTTTATTACTGTAGGTTAAGGTGACAAGATTTCTGAAATAAAAACTGGGCACAATGCCTAATTCAATGTTCAAAATATCACGGAAATCCCACTTGTGATTATCTACAAATTAAAAAACGACAAAAAAGACAAACTGGTATGTTTTTTAATTATTGTGGGTTCCATAAATTATAATATCATAATTGATAGTTATAGTGAGGTTTGAGGATCAAACTTACCATAGTTTTAATACAATAGTAGGTTAAATAGTAATATTGCAAATAGCAAAAATATTAAAACAGTAGTATTATAACAAAATTATGGCTTTAGAAAAAAACATTTAAAATAAAACAATAAATATGAGAACATATTTAACATTTTCACAACTAAGTACAATAATTACAACTTGTTACAGATTGTATATTGTTTATGCTTTTGAAAATGGATCTTTTCTATCTATAATCAAGCTTATTATTTAGCATTTTAGGCTAATTTTGACCACAAAGTAGGCTAAGTATTTTTTGCAAATGTAATTGTGTGAGTGTAGAGTGTCCTAACCACGCACCGCGGCGTGCGATAAAAGGTGTATCTTTTCCGATGGCGACATGCAAAATTTCTATTTTTGAACCGGTTTCTATTTCTGCGACATTGCGACTGGAACAACAACATTCAAACTATGACATTTATAATACCAGTTTCTATGTGCTTTATTCAGTGTTAAAAGTGTCTAATGTGAGTTTGAATATCATATTGCCTTCAATGTATAGCCATAATGAAAGCAACAATAGATCATTTACCTCAGATCTTATAGCATATAGCCTACGTTAAAACTGCAAACTCAATGCAAACCACTAGTGTTTTCCATGACAAAGATGTCGCTCATGATATAGTTTTAATAATGATAAACAGGTTCAGTATTTAGGAATTAGATTATAACCTTGTCCACTTCGTTGTGAGTGCAGTGCACTTCTGCGTTTCCGAATGGTTGTAACATATTAGTTATTCTGTCACGTTGGGCTGTCAGTATATTTGCAGGTTGTTTTGAACGTGATTAGGCGGGAATATGCAGCTCATTTGCATTTAAAGTGATATACACACAAAAACAGCCCCAAGACATGCCCCAAAATGTACATTTCCAAATGTTATGATTAATGAAATGTGGGGTATTTTGAGCTGAAATTTCAGACACATTCTGGGGGCACCCACGACCAATATTACATCTTGTAAAACGGGGCATAATAAGTGGCATCTTAAATGAGCATACAAACAAACTCCTGAAAGATTACAAGAATTTATTTGATATATACAGAGCATACATATAGCATGCATATTTACAGCACATTGTATTTACAAACACTACACGATTTCACATACCATTGGAGAAACAAAACACAAAAATGGTCACAAATAGTGTGTAGTTTCAGAGCAAGAGAGTCTTGAGTATTTTAAAGTCTAGTTCGGAAAGTCTAGTGACTGGTGTCAAATCTGTAATATAAAACATTTGATGTGATATATTTTATGTAACAACAAGCTTTACACAATATGTACAGTAAAATATTCTTGATGACAAGCTAATGAAACTTAGACACACAAATGAGGTAGATAACAAACAGAAAGACAGCACAATCAATTTCATCATTCAATGTACTGAACTTAGATTTTAAAACAGAGTTTATCACGAGACAAAAGTGTTTACTGGAATGAGAAAAAGGCCTTTTGATAAACCCAATAAGGCCTCTGTTAACTCTACAGCCATTAAATGACCCTTCAGAGATTCAAACTCTGTTAGACATGACAGCATTGTTTAAAACATTCACACAACACAAGAACTATGAATACACTCATCCATTTAAACCCACAAACATGGATACATAGAGCTTACAGTGTGACCGAACCCACACTTAACAGATACTTAAATGCTGAAGAGCTTAAAAGAGAGATAAAAACATTTGCATCGTCGAAATATATTTTATAATCCAAATATTATAGTGTTCTCATATAAAAGCTAGTTGTAAAAATATATATCTATAATAAAACATCTTATTTTATATGATTATGTCAGGAAAATATCAGTGAATGCAGGAATGCAGCTCACTTCAGCATTATGGACTATGTTTAGATTTAGAGAAACCATTATATAGAAATATGCCCACAAGAATTCACAGTATGCAGATAGAATTATAGGGTGGCTCTATGTATATATATGTATATATATATATGTATCTCTAGAAAAATATAACTTTATACACAAATAAATGTTTAAATTCTTACTCTCTTTCCTCTACAGGAGACATTTATACAAGTTTACAATGAAGTTAAGGTTTGAAATAAAGTACATTCTATAGGTACAGTCTGTAGCAAGCAACACACAAACAAAAAAGCAACATTAGATACTATAAACAAACAACTAGATGCACGATTTGGCAGATTTTCACATCAGTGGGTATACACTAGTGCTTAAAGCAAAGCAAACCCCACTTCCCTTCTTGCCTTGTTTTATCTCTGAAATAATGCATATACTCAAAGTTAAGGCACTTGTAATGTTATGACATTCATGTAAAGTTTTGACGGTGGGATTACGCTGGCTTTGCTTTCATACATTTCTTGCACTTCACAAGTGTTTTCGTTTTACACAAAATCCCAAATTGTTAACCTCACACAGCAGAAATAATGTTTCTGAGAAATGTTGATTTTGTGTTAACTCTAGTGGTAGTAGTATTTGATTAAAAATACAGAAAAAAACTAATATTGCGAAATATTTTTGCAATTAAAAAAAAATTAAATGTTTGAAATATAAAGCTGACATTTTCAGCATCATTACTCCAGTCTTTTGGAACCTGTGATACTTTTTTCAAGATTCTTTGAATAAAACATTAAAAATGAGCATTTATTTACAATAGAAATTTGTAACAATATAAACTACAGTTTAAAAATTTAGGGTCAGTAAATGCTTACTGTATTTTTTAAAATGTTAAATTGACAAAAAGTGATAGTAAAGATTTCTATTTTGAATAAATGCTGTTCTTTTTTATTAATCAAATAATCTTGAAAAAGTATCACAGGTTCCGAAAAAATATTAAGCAGCGCAACTGTTTCCACAATTGATAATAATTAGCTTATATAATGATTTCTGAAGGATCTGGAATAATGACTGATGAAAATTCAGCTTTGCACCACAGAAATAAATTATATTTTCAAGCATATTAAAATAGAAACTGTTATATTAAATTGCAATATTTTTTTTTCTGTACTTTTAATCAAATAAATGGAACTTCTTTAAAAAAAAACATTAGGTTAGTACCTAAACATACACAACGCAGGGGCTGCTGTAATATTCAGAAGTAAATGCCCATTCTTTGGCATTAGATTATGTACATCTTTTGTGACTAGGCACATCGAATCCTTTTCAACAAAAGCTCATTTTGATTATGATTTGAGGACAAAATATCAAAATATAACAGTCTGCTGTTTGCTGAAATCATTACTTTTTTTACTAATGTTGAATAATAATGCCCAGCATTTAAAAATCACATTCTATAAAACCTAAAAAGTAAATTTCGACTTATAATAATTATCTGTACAGAGACTGAAAATTAAACTAGATTCTATTACTGCTTATTATTTTGTGACTATTTTAAAATGCCAATTCTGGGAAAGAGCTTGTGCATGTATATCTGTAAATCCATTCATATTTCCTTTATGATTAAATGTTTTATTTTAAAATGATCTTCTAAATGATCTATAATCTTCTGATAAATATTTGGTTTTAGTTATAGCTTTTTATGGAGTTACTTCCACTTTAAATCTCTATGCATTTCATACAATATTCACAGAATATACATTATTTTACAATAATAACTACCCTATATATTGAAAATGCCTCTGATAAAGGCTTTTTACACCATTCACTCTTGGCACCTGAATCCTAAAGACCGCAAGTACAGTCAGCCAGACAGAAGTTATAGTATTAAGAATACTATATGTAGAATTAAATGATTGGCATCTAGGCTTTAAAGTCAAATATTGCAAGGCAAGGCACTGATCTTTGTTTAGGTGAAGACAGAGTCTTTGCGTAACCTCGCAGAGCACCAACTGTTCCTCTAGTCGGCCTTCATGCCATAAGAATTGGTGTAAACAGCCTTTGTTATTTTCACGCTGATCTCAACCATATAAGGCAAAAACAACACTCTCTCATTGGGGTTAAAAAAAAAAAGCAACATTTCAAAACTCCGGGATCTTGATTTGATTATTTCCCTCACCGCTAAATGTAGCTTTTTTCATCTGGTTGTACATTTTGCTTAAACATTTTAGTTCCAAATAATGAAAATAATAAGGTCTCAGGTTATGCTACGAAATCACATCTTCTTTCACAAATGTACAAAGCATAATGCCAGTGGAAGGATCATCAGTCCAGCTGTTCTATGCGTTACTGCTGCTTGAACACGGTGTGCTCTGTGTGCTGCCAATGCTGTGCGCCGCACTGCTGTTCTCAGACACCGGCTGGGACTTTGGCACCTGCTGCCTCGCTCCTGTGCCACCTGAAGAGGAAGATGGATACAGAGGAGGTTACAGGGACACATGAAAAAAAGAGTCTTCAGATTCATGACATCTAGGAAACAATGACTCGCACTGAATGTGACTCTCAGAATGGCAGAAGCTGTTAAGGCGTGAAAGCATAGTAACCCTTTCAGACGTAGACACAACATTTTTCTTTCCCATCAAGTGGTTGGCCAGTGCACTTAGAGTATATTCATTTTGTGCACTGATTAGCATAAAAACTTAATTAGCTTCAGTAGCAGCAGACTGGAAAGTTGGACACAGATGAGAATGCTTGATACAGTATCACCATATTACCATCTTTACTCTTAAAAATGAGGTTCTTTATCAGCTTCTGTGGCTCCAAGAACAACTTTTAACATCCATAGAACCTTCCCATTGCACAAAAGGTTATTTACAGTGGAAAAAGGTTCTTCGCACTAAGAAAAGATTCTTTTAAGAACTGTTCATTAAAGGATTCTTCGGTTCTTCTTAAAAGGTATACTTTACTATCAGTGTTGGGGGTAACACATTTAACCTGAGTTACGTAATCAGATTACTTTTTTAAAAAAGTAACTAGTAAAGTATCACATTACTTTTTCGTTTACAGGAAAATATCTGACAGTTACTTTTTGTTTTCTTTATGTATTTAATCCCATTTTTTTAACCAATCTTTGCTACTGACCTTTGTTGATCCAATTCAACCATACTAATAAGCAAACTTTACATACTTCACATTAACATTTGTGACCCAGGACCACAAAACCAGTCATAAGGGTCAATTTCAAAATTGAGATTTATATATCACATGAAAGCACATAAAAAAATAACAAATACTGAAAAAATCACCTTTAAAGTTGTTCAAATGAAGTTCTTAGTAATGCATATTACTTATCAAAAATTAAGTTTTGATATATTTACAGTAGGACATTTACAAAATAACTTGATAGAACATGATCTTTACTAAATATCCTAATGATTTTTGGTAAAATAAAATCAATCATTTTGAACCATACAATGTATTTTTGGCTATTGCTACAAATATATCCCAGGGACTTATGACTGGTTTTGTGGTCCAGGGTCACATTTGTGCTTAATTTTTCTCATTGCCCGAGAGTGTTGGACTTTCTTCTCCTACAGTTCTACTGTACAGATGTGAATTTACTTTTCCTTCAGCTTTAGGCTTATGTATTTTGGTATGAAAGGGCTTTTACATTTGCTAAAAATCTAAAACTTTATATTAAGAACAAACAAGCAAGCCCTGCCCAGATTTAAAAAGTAACACAAAAGTAATGTAACACATTACTTTCCACAAAAAGTAACTAAGCAACATAATTAGTTACTTTTTTAGGGAGTAATGCAGTATTGTAATGCATTACTTTAAAAAGTAACTTTCCCCAACACTGTATACTATACTATATGTATAACATATAGTACAGTATAGTATAGTACAGTAAGGTACAATTTAGAAGTATACCTATACGCTAATAGCTTTTCACCATAGGCACCATACTGCACTACACCGTACTACATAAAACTATACTACACTACACAATACTATACTATGCAGCATAGTAGCGTTATACCAGTGTTGTAAAGTAAAACTTTAAAGTAATGCAATACATATAGTATAGTTTTGTGTTGTGTTGTGCAGTATAGTATAGTATAGTATAATATAGTATAGTAGAGTATATTATAGTACAGCACCTTTAGGGGTATAACAGTTTGTCACCATAGGCAGTACCTTCATAGCAACCCTTATTACCTTCTTTACCCCAAAAGGGTTTATAATAGTACCATAAGAACATGTTACTAACTTAAGGGTGTGTACTACTATTCTAAAGTACTAATGTGCACCCTTTAAGGGTAAAGAATTTATACAATGGTGTCCCTTTGATAAGTTTTTTCTTTTTGCCATTTTTTGTTTTAGTTTTAATTTGAGTCATTTTACTTCAACTTCAGCTTCTTATATATATATTTTTTATGAGTTTAAATTTGTCTATTCATTTTTAATATTTTATTTAATGGTAACATTATTTTTATACAACTATTTTCAACAGAATGTAGCTTTACTTAAGAGTAACAACACTATTTTAGTATAGTATAGTAGTACATAAATAGTGTACATTTAGGGGTATTATAGCTTGTCATCATAGGTAGTACTTTCAAAGGAACACCTTTGTACCTTTTTTACCGCAAAATGTTTTATAATAGTACCATAAGAGTACATACTACTACCTTAAAGGAGTAGTTCACTTTCAGAACAAAAATGAACAGATAATGTACTCACCCCCTTGTCATCCAAGTTGTTCTTGGCTTTCTTTCTTCAATCGTAAAGAAATTATGTTTTTGAGAAAAACATTTCAGGATTTCTCTTCATATAATGGATACGTATGGTGTAAGTTTTACTTCCATAATGCAGTTTAAATGCAGCTTCAAAGGGCTCTAACGATCCCAGCCGATGAAAAAGCCGTCTTATCTAGTGAAATGATCAGTTATTTTCGAAACAAATTGACAATTTATATACTTTTTAACTTCAAATGCTTGTCTTGTCTCATCTCTGCGAAGCACATGCGTAGTCTGTGTAATCCAGGTCAATACAGTTAGGTTATGTCGAAAAGCTCCCATCTCGTTTTCTTCCTCAACTTCAAAATTGTCCTACATTGCTGCAGAAGTACCAACCCAGTGTTTACAAAGTGAACGCCCTTTACAAAAAAGGTAAAACAGCGTTGTAAGACGATTTTGAAGTTGAAGACGAAAATGGACATACCCTAACTGTATTGAAAAGTATATAAATTGTCAATTTGTTTCTAAATAACCGATCATTTCACTAGATAAGACCCATTTTCATTGTCTGGGATCATTCAGAGCCCTTTGAAGCTGGATTTAAACTGCATTTAGGAAGTTCAAACTCGGGGGCATCATTCATATCCATTATATAGAGATAAATCCTGCAATGTTTTCCTAAAAAATTTTTTTTGTTCTGAAAGTGAACTAATCCTTTAAGTGTAAGTACTACTACTCTAAGGTACTAATATGCACCCTTTAGGATTAAAGAAGGTATAAAGGTGTCCCTTTCAGGGTTCTGCCCCAGTGACAAGCTTTTATTCTTTTTTCTTCTTCTTTTTTTCAGTTTTAATTTTAGTACATTTACTTCAACTTAAACATATTTTATATTTTTTAAAATTTCAATTTGTCTAGTCATTTAATATTTATTTAATTTTAACTTTATGTTATTAAAATAATTTTCAATAGAATGTAGCTTTACTTAAGAGTAATAACAACAGTGTAGTGTAGTGTAGTATAGTGTGGTATGGTATGGTATAGTGTACATTTAGGGGTATAATAGCTTGTCGCCATAGGAAGTACCTTCAAAGGAAAAAAGGGTTTATTATAGTGCCATAAGAGTACATATACGTTTAAATTTGTCTAATAATTTAACATTTTATTTCATTTTAACTTAAGAGTAGTACTTAAGAGTAGCAACACTAGTATAGTATAGTATAGTATAGCATAGCATCGTAATGGTATAGTATAGTGTGGTATATTTTTGCAGATAGAGTGTATGCAATAGATTCAGTTCTATACTATCAAACCTATATACATTTTCATTTACGCTTACAAAAGTATAACAGCACTGGATCATTTGCGCATGGCCATATCTTTTGTGTGATTGAAATATTGCCACTCAAACAAAACACTATCAACAGTTCTCACGTCATCTTCGGTTTAAATTACAAGCGGACTTGCTTTCTCCTAAGGAAACGTGCAATGCTCTATTTGAATTTGGCCAAAAAAGGCATCTAAGGAGGTTGTATACTCAGTTTTGGAACAAGACTTACGTCTGTCTCATTCTTCTCTCTTTGTCTTCGCTGATTATTGTTCTAGATGGATATAAACATTCTTCAACCCTGAAGCAGAGCGGCATGTAAGAATGCATGCAATTTATCTTGTAGAGAGCTTGTGCCTGACAGAGAGTTGAAGAGTTTTTAATCAAATTCCAGGTTTGCTTTACATACTTGCCATTTGACTAAAACACCAATATTAATAAGCACTCCACTCTCCTACACTACATACATCTGAAATCTCTATAAAATGTCTGGATATAAATTCCACCAACCCGCTATTGTAAATTGTAAGTGTGTTTATATATATGCGTGTTTCTCTTCTCGGCTCAACTGGACGTGTGTCTGCTTCCCCGTTTTAGGCCCCTCTGCTGCTAATATGTGCCAGAGATGTGCTGCCAAGAGCTCAAGCTAAAAACAGCCTATTTCCTCATCCAGCGCTGTGTACTAGACTCCGAGGCTTATCTGCCTCTCTGTACACCTCTCTTTTTACAAGCAATTACCTTGCGAACCTATACAGTGACACTGTGCACTGACTAATAACATATGTTGTGGGTTATATAATTATATGAAACACTACCCTAAACAGAATGCATTTTGTGTATGTGTGAGAAAGAGTTTGATGGCAGCTTGTTGACCCCTTCCACTCAACTGTGTCATTTCATTGTGTAACTCCCACTTGTGTGCACAGGGGCAACGTCCTTAACCTATCAGAGTGATCTACGACAGGGATGGTGACAGGAATACAGGAGCTGTTTTCTAACAGACTCTAGCAACATTCCACACATAGCTTTCCCTAAAATAGAAGCATCCCTAATGTATGGAACAATATATGTTTCACAATCATGAACTCATAATACACATCACTCTTTTAGTGTAAAACAATGAAGGATGTGGATTAATTGTGAGCTACATTTTTCTATACTACACTACACTACACTATACCATTCCATACTATACTAAAGTACACTACACTATACTGTCCTATATTATACTGCACCATTCTATACAATACTACACTAGATTAAATTACACAGTACTATATTGTACTGTAGTATACAATGCTATACCACACTATATTGAAAAATGTGCATTAAGTGTGAGCTATATTTTTACTATATGATACTATCTACCCAGTACTATACTATACTCAATCATGCTATAGTATACTGTACTATACAATACTATACTATATTACACTGCACAATACTATACTGTATTATACGGTATAGTACTTTCCTGTACTGTACTATAAACTACTATATTATACTACACAGTACTATACTATACTGTATTGTACTATACTTACATTACACAGTACTATACTGTATTATAAGGCATAGTACTTTTCTGTACTGTACTATACAATACTATATTATATTACACTGCACAGTACTATACTATACTATACTATACTTTATCGTACTATACTATATTGTACTGCATAGTACTTTACTGTACTGTACTATACTATACTACATTGAAGGATGTGCAAGTGTGAGCTAATAGTTAATACTATACAATAATACTAATACTAATATAATACAATATTACACTACATTACCCTGTACTATACTATACTTAACCATACTATATTACACTGTACCATACTATACAATACTATACTATATTCAGGGTTCCCACTCAGTGCCAAACATCAAATTCCCTACCTTTTCACTAAAAAGCTGAATTTCCATGACCTATAATGAACGGATCCATCCATTTGCAAGCTTTATTTACTTATTTACAGATGTTTTAGTACAAAATACACTTATACGCTACTTTTTTTTTGTTTGCTTGTTTTTTTGCTTTTACCCATTAAATGTACTTTGATATTTTTCTGTACTATTTCCATATAAATTAATTTATGTTTTTTATGCTATCATAACCATAATCTAACCATAACAATAGGCAAAGCGCGTGAAACAATGCAATGAAACGGTATAGAAAATTTACATTTTGATAAATGGAAACAAAAATGTATAGCAACAAACAAAAATTAGGATATTCCATGATAAAATCCCAGATATTCCATGACTTGGACAAAATAAATATAAAATTCCAATGTCTGGACTATACTATACTATACTATACTTAAACAGACTATATTATACTTTATTATACTGTATACTATACTACACTACACTATATTGTGCTGTACTATACAATACCATACTACATTATGTTGAAGGATGTGCATTAAGTTTGAGCTTTTTTTACTATACCATACTATACTACATTGCACTACACAGTACTATACTGTACTGTACTATACTACATTACATTGAAGGATGTGCATTAAGTGTGAGCTGTTTTTTTTTTTACTATACAATACTATACTATATTACACTACACTACCCAGTACTATACTATAGTAGTTTTGTTACTCTTAAGTGATACTAAATTCTTTTTTATGATTATTAAAATAAAGTTGAAATAAAATATTAAATAAATAGACACATTTAAACTGATAAAAAATGTAAAGAAGTTGAAGCAAAAGTGCTAAAATTAAAACTGAAACAAAAAATACCAAAAGCTATTAGCACATAACAAAATAGGGTATAAATAATGCTAAAATAGTGTTGTATATGCACTAGGGGCTTTCAGTTTAGAGTCTGGCTGAGCGGTCCAGAAGCAGCAAGAAATTTCCTTTGAGAGAAGAAACAACTAACAATTATGTAAAAACTAATTTTAAATATATTTAAAATGACTCCAATCATTAAAATAAATATGCTGTTAATTAACTAAATTAAAGTAAATTATTTCCATATAATATTTTAATCATATTTTGGCTTTAGTACAATGAAAATACAAAAGCCACATATTACATTTTCAAACAACGTTTTTTCCTTGTGATATCACAATATCTAAATTAGGGATTCTTGGCAACAAAATGTCCGTTACCCTTGTAATGCACTACACTGCACAAAAGGGATTATTATTTTTCTTTGAAAAACGCACTGAGGAAAAACAAACAATAATTCTGAGTCTAACTGGCAGAGAGAGAAAGAGGATTTTATTTGACCAAAGCCTCTATCTTGTCTTTTCCTGCAAGATTTTCTTGTTTTTGAAATTTTTCATCTTTTAGCATTTTTCTTTTATCTGAGTCAATAACTAAGATTATTCCAAACATGAAAAGCACTTTTGGTTAACGTCAGTATCAAAAAATGATTCCATATAGGGCTGTTTTAGTAATATTATTGAATATTTTACAATACTGTGGTTTGATAGGCTTTTGGCTTGTATAAAGTAATCAGCGCCATTATGAGAAACACATGGCTGGAATGAAGAGCTTACACTTTTTTTTTCTTAATTTCAACATTTTACACCTGTTTCTGACAAGTCACGGTTTTGACCTGAAATGAACTTCAAGGGTAGTGTCCCCCAGATCTGAGATGCCAGCATAAACAGGCAAATAATAATAAACTCATTCTCTGGGGCTACCTGATCTGAGCCCTTCAGTCCCATTTAACAACAGTGAGCAGAAACACAGCTGGATAATGTCATCCCAACTGAATACCACAGGCAATATTAATAAAAATTACACTGATTTATGTTTTTGAAAAAAAAATCTGGAATAAAAATGAAAGCTAATAAAAGCTAAACATGACTCATTTTATGTCAAGGCACGGATATATATCCAAGATATACATGTTCTTAAAACCCAAAAATAGATCAAATCCAGAATGGCTTTGATCCTCAGTCAACATACTGATAATCATCGGCCTACACAACTACAGATTCTGGAACAGTGTTCGGAACGGGACTCCCCTCAGTTATGTGCCATGAAATGGTAGCAGGTCAACGGCTCTGAGGACAGAAACCAGGGGCCGGACTAGCAGGAATGCCAAAGGGCGGAAATGGGGGCTAAGAAAGCGCATTCGCTTCCTTTGGAAGGTCAACAGAGGTCGTCGGCCTGGCGACAACAGGGCAATGCAAGAAGGAGGGGCGGGTGAATCTTGGCATTCAGAGGGAGGATTGTATATGTATTTTCCTGTGAGGCCTGGAGACACCCTCACAGCGGACAGGGGGAATTCCAGTCCCCTTCGGGCTATTGTACCCAAAATACTGCCGACCATCCAGCAGTCCCCCCCAATGCCTGAAAGAACGGAAAAGACAGATGCGCTTCTGCTGACGAACGGGATATATTTACGAGCTTGCAGTCAATATGTTATTGTTAACATATCACTGCTGCTACGAGAACTGGCAAGCCCTTCCGATTATCAAAAATGAGCATGTTTCCTTTCTTATTTTGACAATATGATAAATGACACAATGCATAACTCTAATTAGTGTGATGCAGGGAATGAGAACGAAGGTCAGATGGGTTCAAGGCTGTGATGTAAATATGCAGTATTTTCTCACCTGTATGCGAGTAGATGAACCATAGAGCTCCAGTCAGAAGGGCTCCAATCACAAAGGCAGCAAAAGCGATGCCCACCACAGTTGGAGTATCCAAGACATATATAACACCTGCAAGAAAAATGTTAATAAATATATTAAATTATCTGTTTAGCATGTAGCAGTTACAATTTCTCACTCTGTGTCAAGGTCTCAGTAAAGCTTGGTAAGTATTTGGTACATTACTAATATATTGAAATTACGACCTGTGCTCTTCATGTCAAATGCAGAAAAGTGAATTCATGCGTTCATGACCTCAAGGATAGATTATTGTAATGCTTTATTGGGTGGTTGTTTGGCACACTTAATAAACTCCAGCTGGTCCAATGCAGCAGCTAGAGTTCTTACTAGAACCAGAAAGTATGACCATATTAGCCCTGTTCTGTCAACACTGCACTGGCTCCCTATTAAACATTGTATAGATTTTAAAATCTTGCTGATTACTTATAAAGCCCTCAATGGCTTAGCTCCTCATTACTTGAGTGAGCTCTTATCACATTATAGTCCCTCACGTCCGCAGCGTTCTCAAAACTCTGGCAATTTGATTATACCTAGAATATCAAAATCAACTGCTGGCGGCAGATCTTTTTCTTATTTAGCGCCCAAACTCTGAAACAATCTACCTAACACTGTTTGGGACGCAGACACACTCTGTCAGTTTAAATCTAGATTAAAGACCCATCTATTTAACCTGGGTTACACATAACACATTTCTATAATTCAAATCCGTTAAAAGATTGTTAGGCTGCATTAATTAGGTCAACCGGAACAGGGAACACTTCCCATAACACCTTATGTACTCATTACATCGTAAGAAGAATGGAATCTACGCTAATATTAGTCTGTTTCGTTCTTATTCCGAGGTCACCATAGCCACCAGATCCAGTCTGTATCCAGCCCAGATGGTGGATCAGCACCTAGAGACGACCTCTACAGCCTTGAATGTCAGCAGAGACCACATCAACTAGATGAGCTCCAGAGACAGATCCCCAGTGAAGACATCATCACCTAGACGGCCTCTGCATCTGACTTGCTGCAACATGGAACAAATGCTGGTTCATTTGGCCAGAGTAGAACTGGCTCCCCGACTGAGCCTGGGTTCTCCCAATGTTTTTTCTCCATTTTTGTCACTGATGGAGTTTTGGTTCCTTGCCACTGTCACCTTTGGCTTGCTCAGTTGGGGACACTCAATTTCCAGCGATATCATATACTGTTTGAACTGAACTGAGCTGGATGATGACATCACTGAATTCAATGATGAACTCCCTTTAACTGAAAATTGATTGTTTACTGTTGTTTTGCATTATTGCCACACTACTGTCCTATTTAACCCATTTAATCCCAGATTTTTCCCAGACATGAAAATATCCAAATCATGTGTCATTAGTAACCCTTTGAAATAATCCATATTTATTTTTTTAATTTTTTTGGGAAAAATTGTGTTTTATAAGTCGGTCACAATTGTGACCGGTGGGATAATGTGTATAATGAACTAATATATTTCTGCAGTCATAAAAATGGTTATATATCTTAGCCCAGTTATTTGAAACTGTTCTCACATTCTAGGGTTACTATTATTTATAAAAAAAAAGAAAATCTATACAACATTGATAGGAATATTGAGATAAAAGACAAAAAAAATATAATAACACATTTCGAATGTTACTTTATTGTAGCATATATCATTTAATTGTTATATTAGTGCTACCAGTATTGCAAGATCAATATTGTAACTTATTTGTAACCTTTGAACTTTTGATTCAGTGCAATATTTTGTCAATGAAACATTTAGTGTAATCTTCATTAAAAACTGCATTGGATTTATATTGTATACCTAAGTTCACTGTTATCCCACCGGTCACAATAGTGACTGTCAACATGTTACTCAACCTGTGACAACACTCAACTAAACTGAATATATGTGAATTTAAATATTAATACTAGACACCTTAGAGATAATGTGTACAAAAAATTATTTGCCATATCTTTATGATAACATACTTTACTAGCCTTATGTTTTGGAACTTTGATGCAACCATCATCGTCTCATGGTGCAAACAGTAAATAAACTGCTCTGGTCATGTGACAATTTGCACTAACCAAGTGAAACTGCACAGATTTAATTGAGGCCCTTTATTTTTTCCATATTTGCAGGAAGTGCACTAAAACATCAGTCAGTAAAGTGTTCAGAGATTTTAAAATGAAAACTGGTTTTATGGTCAGTTGTGACCGATGGGATTAAATGGGTTAATACTTGTGAAGTTGCTTTGACACAACCTGTATTGTTAAAAGCGCTATATAAATAAAGGTGGCTTGACTTGACTACTATCAGGACTGCATCAACTGGGAAAATTTAAAAGGATAGTTTACCCAAAAAATTCAATTCTGTCATGAATTATTCACCCTCTTGTTGTTCCAAACCCGAAAGATTTTCGTTTATCATCGGAACACAAATTAAGATATTTTGATGCAATTCAAGAGCTTTCTGACCCTGCACAGACAGCAATGCAACTGACATGTTTAAGGCCCAGAAAGGTAGTAAGGACATTGTTAAAACAGCCCATGAATGACTTTGCAGGGTCAGAAAGCTTTTGGATTGCTTAAAAATATATCTAATTTGTGTTCCGAAGGTGAACGAAGGTCTTACAGTTTTGGAACAACATGAGGGTGAGAAATTAATAACAGAAATTAAGTTTTTGGTCTGTGTTTTTTTTTCTTACCACAAATTTAACTGGATATTTTTACAGCGTTCTTTTATTTTTTACTGGAAACATTTGACTTCTAAAGTCTGTGTTTTATCTCAGGATAGCATGCATGATATGGTTCATGATGTTTACATGCAAGGGTTTGGTGACCACTGTATAAAGTTAAAGCACATGCTTTGTATGGGCTTTGCAGTGGCATTCGTGAACAAGCCAAGCATCTCCTTGGACTCGCGCCATAGACCGAATGACTTTCAGAGCTCTAATTAGCTCTAATGATCACTGATCACACAGCACAATAGACCCTGTGTGGCCGCCAGCTTCATAGCCTGTCTGGTCCAGCGCCAAAAGCCCAGGCACAATAGAGGCTATTCTCAGAAAGAGCACCTTCAAATTTTCATCCCCTCTGACAAACTGATGACAGACTATCGCTGAAGCGCTCTGTTACAACAAGAGTGAACGCTATGCAACAGCTCCCACCTCATGCTTTACCCTTTACCCCAAATCACCACCACAAACGTCCATTATACCATATCGGTGGAGTGCAGCTAAAAAATATAAAGCTTGCCATCAACACCTTTGTCTACATGTGTTTTTTTAGGCCTGGGCAAAGGAGGGAGTTTTAAAATAAAATACACTACCATTTAAAAGTTTGGGAACACTTCTTTTTTATGGTTCACCGGCAAGAAAAATGCCTTTTAATACATTGAAAATTGGATTCAGTTTTTTTGTGTTTCAAAGTCATACAAGTTTAAAAGAGAAATAACAAATTGTTCATTTTTTGGTGAACTATCCCTTTAAGCAAGGTGTAAAATCAATAATAAAGTAGAATCTCACAGTGTACTGTATTTATGGCTTACAAGAGGAAGCAAAACAGAACAGAGAACAAAAGCTTGTATGTTTGGAGGATTCCTGAGAGGAGCTATGTCAGCTCAAAGCTCAGGGCCAGGGATGTGGTTTATTCTGCCGTTGCCATAAGTTTGGCTGAGCTACTCCACCCACAATTCCTGTAAAGTATCTCAGAGGGAAGTAAATGAACTAGCCCTAATGACTTGGACTACATTTCTATATAGTCACCACCGCCCAAGATCTCATCCCGGGTGTCAGAACATATTTGTGCTGTTCTTTACTTCGCCCTTTTTAGGACTAGCTGGGTTTCAGAAAGGAAGTAAACTTGAGCGCAAGAACAATAATCTTGTGTGTATTTTTTGGACAAGGATGGGACAAACTTCAACAAGATGATGTGTTTGCCTGATTCAGCAGTGTAGAGCACAGAATTTCTAGAAGTAAAAATCCCATTCACTTTATTCATAGGGAAATGCTGTTTTAGCAAAAACATACAATGCCAGTCAAAAGTTTTTGAACAGTAAGATTATGAATGTTTTTTAAAGAAGTCTCTTCTGCTGACCATGCCTACATTTATTTGATCCAAAGTACAGCAAAAACAGTAAAATTTTGAAATATTTGTACTATTTAAAATAACTGTCTTGTATTTTAATATATTTTCAAATGTAATTTATTCCTGTGATTTCAAAAGCTGAATTTTTTGCATAATTTCTACAGTCACATAATCCTTCAGAAATCATTCTAATATTTTGATTTACTGCTCCAAAAATGTTTTTTATCATTATTATATTTTTTTTTTATAAATAGAAGATTCAGAAGAACAGCATTTATGTGAAATAGAAATCTTTTGTAACATTATAAATGTCTATCATTATTGATCAATTTAAAGCATCCTTGCTAAACAAAAGTATTAATTTCTAAAATTTCATTCCCCCCTAAAAAATTTGCATGATATACTGTATAATGTTACAAAAGCTTTTTATTTCAGATAAATGCCGATCTATGAATCTTTCTATTCATCAAAGAATCCAGAAATGTAGTCTACTGTTTTAAATATTGATGACAATAATCATAATAATAATGTTTCTTAAACAGCAAATCAGCATATTAGAATGATTTCTGAAGGATCGTGTGACACTGAAGACTGGAGTAATGATGCTGAAAATGTAGTTTGATCACAGGAATAAATTTCATTTTAAAATATATTCAAATAGAAAGCAGTTATTTTAAATAGTAAAGATATTTCACAATATTACTACTTTTGCTGTATGTTGGATCAAATCAATTATTAGTGAGCAGAAGAAACTTCTTAAAAAAAAACATTAAAAATCTTACTGTTCAAAAACTTTTGACTGCTAGTGTAAATCTTTGAAGCCAGTTATTAGGTGGTGGTATATAATTTCATAGTTGGAATCTAACCACACAGACAATCCTAAAAGTCATTGTGGATTACGTTATTCACAGTGCTTCACGGAATAAGAAGTTCTTGCCTCATAAAGAGATTAAGTACACAAAGATCAAAATCAATTTTTTTCCCAGATTAAGTTTATTGCTGTATTGTTGAACTTTTGGCAACCGCTACACAGCTTTTAGACAGTTATTTTAAAATTGATTTGCATTTTGTAAAAGTCAGTGCCAGTTCCTGAAAGTTAGAACCAGTCTCCAGATTTTGGGCTGTAAGATTTTACAAATTTCACTAAAAATCGTGGAGTGTATTATGGCCACAGTCTGACGGACTAAACCTTTCCAGATGGAAGATATCAAACATGTTGATATTTTGAGCTGATTTTAAAACACATATCGTTTTAATGTCACACATCACCTAGTAAAGTTTGTTGCATTCATACAACAACTGGGCTTGATTATACAGCACACCAAATTCAAATTAAGACATTCACAACAATCTAATTTGAGTTTGTTCCTCTGCTTTAGACCATAAGGGTTGGGAATTATTGTTTTCTGATCATAAATCTGTTTTCGGATGGCAACGTTTTGTTCTGCTGTGTTTTTCTCAAAGCATGGCACTCCCACAAACTGCCCTCTTTGATTTGTAGATTAAGCCAAATACTTTGGGATCCTGTCCAGAGCGGCGCTTTGAGCTTTTTGAGAGGTTGCTTTTTTTTGCCATGTCTGTACAAGAGTCTTCTTTGTGTACGAAATGAGACACAAAGCCTGTTTTCATTACTTTTATGGCATATCTGTGTTTACCTAATCCACACCAGAGAAAATAAGCCTGGCATTGGCAACATTCACATACAATCTGGATTCACTCCCGATTTCCTAGGTATGTGTCATCTGCTTGCTATGGAACTGATCTTTGATTTTGTTTCCACTCAGAAACAGCTAAACCTACATGACTTGACTTGACTTGGGCCAATAAAATCCCAGCTTGCATCCTTCAGGAGTGGCAATCATTTCCCTAATCAAGTGTGACTAATAGACACATGCTCCATTTGCTACAAGCAGTACAGCAACATTGTGTTATAAAACTGGAATGATTTTCATTAAGGCTGCGAGTCAGTAAAGTTGATTCACTCTAACCACAATAGGTGCAATAGTGCCAAGAGGATGCAGGGAAGAGAACAAATCAGTCATGGTCAAATTAAATTTCTTTGTGAAACATTTAGACACCACCCTGCCATCTTCTAGTATGCTACACAGTCAATCTATGGCAAATGTATCTATGGGAGACTGCAGGTATGCAGAACATAAGAGCCCTTTTCTTTATCAATCTCACGCTTTTTCCTTATCTTCCTCTCCCCTTTCCCCCTCTCTCTCTCTGTACGGGAAAGGGAGGCCCTAAAGAATGTTTAAGTGAAAACAAATGCTATCCAGATTTGGAAAGCTGGTCTTTTTCCTCTCCTCTGAAGCATCTATAAGTCCCTTGTCCCACATCTTTAATGAACCACATATACTCTCAAACCAAACCACATTGGATGCACAATAAACAGACACATGCAAATACACACATACGCAACACTGCCACATATTAAAAGACTCCAGATGGGAGAATGCACCACAAAGAAAGACAAGACAGGAACTCTGAGGCCTGTGATCTGAGAGTGACTGACACACATACAACTTCAGATGCATACATTCTCCCAAGATGCTTCATATATGCCATGTTCTTCAAAATATCTAAGCATCAAAAAAATAAAACAGATTCTTCGGCTTCTAATGTACTTGGTTTTAAAGATTTTTTTTTTTTGTGGATTTTTTAATGCAATATTTACCTGGATGCTGTGGATTAGGTGGCTCCACCGGGTCGTTATCAGTGACAGGTGTATTATCGGAGATGACCACCATTGGTTTGGTGATGGTCTTGGTGTTCATCATCATGAGAATGATGTTGTCCAAACTGAGGGAAGTGCAGGCTTCATCTGGTAACATACACTACAACCAGAAAAGCAGAAACGTTAGAACAAGATCCAGGTAATCTTTGGCATGTGGGCACCACAATCCTCAAAGAACATCATGAACCAGACTCGTGAGATAAAAGAGCTTACTATAATAAACAGGCTTACCACTGCACTTCCTTTATTATGAGGAGAGGCCAGATTTTGGAGTCTGTTGCAACTTGGCAAACAAAAAACAGATATCCTGCATGTATATATGGGGTGTTAATGCAGGGCTTAACATAAGGTTTTTTTAGTAGATCTGGTTGAGGACTGCCAGCATTTTCAGAGGCCTTATCATTTTATACATTTTACAAGGCACAAAAGCTGGCATTAGAGCAGAACCCTTTTAAACAGTGCACCTTTCTATCTTATTCATTTCTTAAGGGTGCATATTAGTACCTTAATAGGATAGTTTACACAAAAAGGAAAATTCTGTCATTAATTACTCACCCTCATGTCATTCTAGGGCTGCCCTCAACTAAAGATTTTTCTGGTCGACTAACACTCTAAAAAACGCTGGGTTGTTTTTGAACCCAGCTGCTGGGTTATGCCTGTTTGGTCATTATGTTGGGTTATTTTTCCAGTGTTGGGTAGTTTTTTGTGTAACCCAGCTGTTGGGTTAGTGGCTGGGTCAATTTCACTGACCACTTAAACTATACACCCCTTCCCCTCAGACGAAAAAAAAAAAAAAAGTGCGGGCACATTAACCCAGCTGTTGGGTCAAAGATTTAACCCAACTGGTGTATGTTTTCACGTATTAATAAATGTTCACGTTTTGATTATTAATGTTGCGTCTAGTAATTCTGTGTCTGCTTTTTAATTTTCAACCAATTTTGGGTTAATTTTAAGCCAGCAATAGTAATTTTCATTCAATATTTGAGTTCATTAAAACAACCCAGCATGTTTGGTGGGTTAAAATAACCAAAATAACCCAAATTGGGTTGTTTTAACCCAGTGTTTTTTTAGAGTGTAGTATTTGTTCATTTTAAGCATTAGTCGACAATTAGTCGCATAGTCTGATGAGCACTCAAAAAAAGCTTGCCACAATGCACCGGTATTAGGATATAATAATAATTAGGAATGTTTCAGGGAATAACAGCTAGGAGACTTCATTAACGTTTTAATAATTGATTGATAAACATGGCGCTTTTTTTGTTTTCTGCTTAATAGATGAATCTCCACAGTAGTTGATGCACCTGTATGCATGTTTCACACGGATTACATAATCTGAGAATGTTTGCTTTCTATTTTAATTGGCTTATTTAAAAGTAGACATTTCACTTTCTATAGATATATTTTTCATGTCAAGTATACACAGAGTGCTCAAGTTTGCATAGACCGAGACGGCAGAAAGCGCATTTCGGTTTGTTTAAATTATTTTACAAAAGCGCAACGTTTCGTTGTTATTGTGCACACAAATAAACACTTTACAGATTTGAAATATGTATTTCTTTATCTATATGACTAAAAATGAGTATTTTAAGAGCAGGTGACTACACCGGCACCTCTATCTGTCACACAGTAGGCCCACTACTGTTCAGCTTCCACACTCCTAGGATAACATTAGATTGAGCTGCCATGTAAAGTTGCTACTACATACATCTTTCAGATGAAAAGCCATATTTGAGGTCGAATGATAGGCGAGGGTTTGGATGTCTTGCCCGATGTACTGTATTACCACATAGACTAGCCATTAAAGATCTGTCCGTCACGGACTGTGTGACTTTGCTACATCCTGTGGATTTTTTTTTCTGGAACTAAACGACTAATAGTCGACCAAGCCTCTTCTCGTCGACTAATGGTTAGTTGACTATTGGGGGCAGCCATTGTCATTCCAAACCTGTAAGACCTTTGTTTATATTTGAAATGCAAATTAAGATATTTTTGATGAAATCCGATAGCTTTCTAACGCTTTCTGACAGAAAGAGAAGAAACTGTTATTCGTTAAGTCGTTATTTTTATTTTCTTTGTGCACAAAAAGTATTCTCGTAGCTTTATAACTAGGGCTGTCAGTTTAACATGTTAACTTAATGAATTAGTTATGAAAAATTAAACAATTAAAATATTTTAACGCAGTAAAACCTGTATATTTTAACCTGTACATCATCTTATATTTCTGTTATATACTGTTGACAAATATGATGCAAGACAACCACTCCAACACAGTTCTGCTCTAAAATTCAAGATATTGGGGCAAAAATATCGCTTGTATGAGTTTTTGTCTCATATTTATACGATATGATAAGCGATATCACACTAGCAGCAAGAGCAATATGACACGAGTGCTGTTTGTCCTGAATATAACAAGTGCAAATGTGATTTTATACAACAGTTCAGTAAATAAGAAGTTAATTGTGTTATATTTTACACACAACATTTTTTTAATATTTTACACTGTCTTTGCTCAGTTTTGCCAACAAAATATTACCTTTAAAGCCAGCCACAACAGAATTGTTGTGCTTCTCCAAGCAACACAGCGATGTTTAGTTTCTGAATGAATCTGCATTTTGAACGAATCGGATACCGTTTATACTGAATTCCTGAATGATTCAGCTGTTTGAACAATTGAATGGATGAGTAAAATCATAAAGACATTTACCACCACCTGCTAGCAGTTTGAATTTTTTTATTTAGAGTATTATTTAATTAAAAAAAAAAAAATAATAATATATATATATATATATATATATATATAGAGAGAGAGAGAGAGAGAGAGAGAGAGAAATGTAAAGTATAGTACATCAAAAAAGTACAAAAGTGTCATAATTTACTCAAACCTGAATGAAAAAAGAAAAGTTTTTAAAATTATCTTCTTTTATGTTCCATAGTTTATGTTAGGCCGTTGTTGCTTAGACATTTATGTGTAATAGATTTTATGTTGAATCAAATTAAATATTTTTCTAAAGCTACTATTTGTAATGTCTACTTAATACTTTCTCGTTTAACACAAAAATAGATTTAAATAATCTTTTGGGGATATTTTCACAGCCAAATGTAATTAGATGAATTAATTGACACATCATGTAATTAATTAGATTAAAAATAATCGACTGACAGCCCTATTCATAACATTATGGTTGAACCACTAATTTCACTTTGACTATTTTAACCATGTCCTTACTACCTTTCTGGGCCTTGAACATTTCAGTTGCGTTTCTGTCTATGCAGGGTATGAAAACTCTCGGATTTCATCAAAAATATCTTAATTTGTCTTCCGAAGATGAACAAAGGTTTTCAGGTTTGGAATGACAGGAGAGAGGGAGTAATTTTTGAGTGAACCCTTTTAAATGTACATACACCTTTTAAAGGGTACCACCACAGTGACAGCTTTTGTACCTTTTTTTCTATCATACCATTTGTTGCAAAACACTACAGATTTGTTAACTGTGCACAATAATGTAATACTGGCCCTAGAATCAACTGGCCTGAAACAGTCACAGTGACCCCACTAGACCATCCTTATTTTTAAGCCCAGTAATGTACAACACTTTTACTTTGTTCTTAATAAGCATGGATTAGTGTATATTATAAGCCATTAAAGCCATTCAGTTTGTTGCAGCTATTATGCCTGAGCCAAACTGAGCACAAACTCTTCGCAGAGAAAGCACATATAATTTCATACACAGTTTATATGGTTTGACGTGTCACGTCTCTTATCCTCATCCAAATTACGACTAAACTGTAAACATCAACGACCAAACAATGAGTCACTTTCAAGATCATGTTAGGTGAGACATAAACAAACTTAAAGTGCAATATGATGATTAGAGCGTCTGAAAATGCAGGAGATTAAAGTGATTATGGCTAGTAGCTAGGGAGAAAGGAAAATTTGAAAAAGGACAGTGAAAGTTAGAGATTTGTTTTTCCTCTGTGGATGGTAACTGAAGTAACTTAAGATTTACGCATCCCGCACTCACAGAGAGCGGATTGATGCTAGCAGCTGGCGTAGAGCGACCCGTGCCAAGGCAATGAATCGAAAGCAACTCCTAGGATGGACAGCAAGTCAAACAGACTATATAAATGAATTAAAGATTGTGGTCATGTTGTCCACATAATAAAGCAACTACTCTGAAAATATGTCCTAGGGTCAATAAGTTATCTGCGTTCCTGTGCTCTGACTTAATGAGATCTGATAACCCCGCACAGCATAAAATTAAACAAACATACACAGTGCAGCTAAACTTGATTCGGTAAATTTTGCTGATAATGCAGTTGATTGTTTTTCAATCTGATTGTGTGAAAGCCAATACAATAAGCATCATAACTAAAACTTTATGGATCTAACAAAAACTCATTTGGAAAGCTCTACATAGCAGTTCCTCCAGGATTTAGTGATCTGAACATGAGAATTGCTGCAAATTTGTGCTAGCTTTTTGTCTTCTTTCCAAAATGTTAATGTGAAAAGCATTACCCTGAGGGCAGCAATAATAGCCAATCAAAATCTACAATTTTGAGTGCAAACAAATCGAAAACCACATGCCTTAATTTTCTTGTTGCTGCATGTTTGTGAAATTGATCATAAAAAAGGTTTTCATTTATAAAAAAGATCCACCAAAAAATAAAGATTTGTTGTAAAATTATTTATCTTCGGGCCATCCAAAATATAGGTGAGTTTTTTTTTCTTCAGAAGAACTGTAAAGAAGATTTTTAGCTGAAACTGAGATCCTTGGTAATTCATTAAATGCAAGTCAGCGGCAACTGTCGCTTTGAGACTCAAAAAGTATATATCATCTTAATACCCTGATGATATACTGAGATGTTATGAAGCAAAACAATCAGTCTGTGCAAGAAACTGAACATTGTTTACAACATTATCACCTGTAATCCACTTACTATAAAAACGACAGTGAGGCAATACAGTGAGTTAAAATTTAGTCAGTTCAAAATTATTTGTATTTGAACATAGTTTTAAGAACTGGAACTATATTATCATAGGGCCATCTAAAAAGATTTGAATAAATAATACAAAGATATTAAAGAAGTGAGGATGAAATATATGTATAATGAATATGGGTGTAACGTTATCAAAATGAAGTCCATGATACAATATTTATTGTGATATTATTTTCAAAAAAAAAAAGACAATTGAAGACTTGGATTTTTTTTACATTTTGTGCATTTTAAAGTTTAATTATTCTATCTAATACACTTTTAGAATTCAAAAAGTGTTCTTAACTAGGAAAGCTTAAGTCAGGAAACTTTAAAAGTGACTCAACGCTATTTGTGGTATATTGCCTCAGTCTAAATTACATTCACACTGGTGTATTAGGAAGCCAAACTAATTTGAATATAATAATAACAATTTTATATTATTGTTATTCCTATGGCAGTAATAGCCATATATTGTAAAACAACTGCACTGTAAAATAAATGAAAATAAATATTTCATAGGTATATTATTTTGGGGGGGAAATTACTAATTTCTACAATTAAAGGAAATATTTTGAATTTGTACTGCAGTAACATTACCCATTTAGAATTACAAAAACACGTCTCACAACAAATCTAGTAAAATGCTGTAATTATCTGCCATGAAAATAAAGCATAACTGGTGACCGTTGCTTTCCCCAACGTGCATTAGACTCATAGCACATGCAATAAACAGGTTTGCTGCATTCACTGTGAACTGAGCTATTCTGAGGTGCGAAAAACACCGGATCACAAGCCGAAATGCGTAACGAAAACAGACTTGATGAAGAGATTATGTCATATTGTGCTTTCGATTTTAGTTGGTTTGACATATACTTCATAAGACCTCTGTGTAACATCAGGAACCATGGGTGTTATTTTATGTTCCCTGATATGCTTTTTTTTTGACACTCTAAGTGATGGTAACCACTCACTTACATTTCAGGACCACGGTTTCAGACAAAAATCTTCTTTGCTGTTCTACTGAAGGAAAAAAGCCACCTAAGGGTGAACTAGTGCACTATTTTGGGGTGAACTATCCCTTTGAACACAAAATAACTGTACAGTTAACTAATTAACTAAATAACTGTCATTCTAATTCTATTTATACATTACATAATTATACATAATTATGGTGAATTTTTACTGCAAATCAACACAATGCAGCAAATATTGTCATCATTAAAAAAAAAAAAATCCTTTTTGGACTGATATAGGCAGCAATTCTGTATGTCCTACAAAATATTGCCTACAAAGGCCATATACGTCAAACATGCTATGTTAGATGACAGTTTCTACCTCTGGCAGGTTCACCTCCTTGTCATTTCTTCTGGAGCAGAGGGACATCTCACAGTGCAGGAAGAGCAATGATATGTCAAACTTTGATCTGTAGGTGAAACTGAAGCGTTTCTTGTCCATCTGAGCGTGAGGGATGGGAAAATCGTTTTGCTGAGGGTAATAGAGCACAGAGTCGTCCTTTGGACATATGTTCTCTATGACAACATAGTCCGATGGCACAAGAGGACTGGAGTTTGAAGATATGAAGCAGGTCTGGATCATGAACCCGAGGTTAGCATCAGCTTTTGTGGCTGAAATCTGTGGAGAAAGGTCACATGTCTCTGTTAATAAAGAAAAAGTCCTTTTACTGTGAGAAAAAGTATGCTTCTGCTGCAAACAATAAAAGCGAGAGACAGCAAGACAAAGGAAAAAAGAAATACTGCTTTCTTTATCTTGACTAATACAACTTCTTTGACAATTTTTCATAAATACGATCGAAAGTGATTCATATAGTATGAGATGGATCAGCAGAGTGATGCTTAGATGCTATATATTATGTCTAGTCCTCTGGCAGACATGCTTGGTTTATCTTTTCGATTGGTCTGAGAGAAAAAAAAATTCCAGAAACTCTTTCAGGCATCGATTCAAATCAGCAAATAAGGCACAGAGGCTGTCGATTTGTTTTAACACAGCAAACTGTCTAAAGAAACATTGTCAGAGTGCTTAAGGTTCCAAGAACCACAAATTCTGACGTCAGATTTTTGTGCCTCAAATAAATCTTCAAGAATCGTTCAGTTGTAAAAGTTTGGCCATCTGATGTTGTAAAAGCATGCATGACAGATAAGAGCTGCCACAAAAAACACTGCATTCCATTTCCTCAAAAGAGCTATGCCAAGAGGTGTCAAACTCTGAATCATTTCAGGTAGGCAGACGATAATCCTCAAAAAGTAATGCTTAAGATCCTTAAATAACACTGATTTTCAGTGTCAACAGACTGTCACACAAAAACACTACAAAATTGACTTGCCCTATTCCTGAAGTAGCTTTATAGTGAAATGAGGCAGAGAGCAATAACTTAAATTTCAGTATTTATGTCTCACAAAGTTATTATATGGCTCCAAAAGTCTTAGATTTACAGTCACTGATCACTGTCTAAAAATTGGAAAAGCTGGAATGTACATTTGTAATAACGTAAGTGAATAAGTGTTGTCAGTGTGAGTTTTTATTACTGCATTAACTGCAACACACTGCTAAAATTATATTGTCAAAGAATATTTTTGTCAAATTTTCCAGATAAAATATCTAGGTATAGATATTTTTATCTTATTTACAACAGTATAGACATTTTTCATGAACAATTTATGCTGCATATTGGGAAATTGTAAAATATATGACATCCTTTCTGTGTTGTACACCAAACTTTTAACTCATCACTGTCATCTTGTTCATTCTTTAAGTAAACTTCTGTATAGTAATTAGATTCACTGTTTTGTGACCAGTTTAAGAATATATTATTAATACAAATGTATTCTCACTGCACCAGACCTATAAAAAAACAAGTTTTTAATTTCATAAAAGCTCTTTGTGATCTACTGTCTGATTGACACAGTATAAATCAATACATTAAAAGCACTAATCAGCACTGATCTGTTATTTTCATATGGCATATGAGCTGGAACATCAGTGAACATATATAATGAAAGAGTATAACCCTGAAAGAGAGAGCTAAAAACAAAGCGGGGACCTGAGCATTCCACTCTGAGATCAAATATTGTCTGCCTTCCCCTCTTGAAACCCCACTGATTAATGGCAATATGACATGAGCCCAGACCAGACAAAATGTACACACACAGCAGACAGCTGACTTCTTTTACAGTGATAGACAGAGAGAGATCTATACACACACTCACAAATGCAGGACAAGGTCTGATCAGACACACAGACACCAGGCGCTTATGGTATTAGAAACATGAAACCGTACACAATGAGAACCACACATTATGGTTAAAGGGTAAAGGCGGATCTTGTATTTCAAGAGCCTTTGGCAGTGACTGTATTTGTGTATATGGTTTCTCATTCAATTATTAAATTAGATTCCTAATGTGGTTACAGAACTGGAAATGGTTTTATTGAACCCCAAAGGAATCTTTTCCATCACAACGCACATACAGAATATATGTACTGGACAATGCAATGCCCTAAGGTTTCCACATATACACTTTGTTTAAAAGTTTGGGGTTAGCAAGATTTCTATTCATCAAACAATCTTGAAAATAGATTTTTATCATTACAACTCTTGGAAGATTTTAGCATGGTAATGGATATTGACAATGTCAATGTATTTGGTTTAGGCGGAATAGATCTTCTATGCTGCTGTTGATTAGAGCTGTTGTTAAATTATTGCTGTTGCTGCTGCAAAGCAAGTACGGGAAATTGCTACTGCCAATACATACGCTGTGAATATTTAAGACATACTGCTGCACCACAAGTAGCATATATAATAACACGTAGCAGATCTAATACAGGTGGAGCTGGGGAGGTGGGAGGTTTCAGAGGAACTCTAAAAGCGGGGAGGTGGAAGGTATCAGAGGAACTCTGAAAGCGCTCTGCAAAATGCTCTAGTAGCACATATAATAACACGTAGCAGATCTATACAGGTGGAGCTGGGGAGGCGGGAGGTTTCAGAGGAACTCTAAAAGTGGGGAGGTGGAAGGTATCAGAGGAACTCTGAAAGCGCTCTACAAAATGCTCTAGTAGCACATATAATAACATGTAGCAGATCTATACAGGTGGAGCTGGGGAGGTGGTAGGTTTCAGAGGAACTCTAAAAGCGGGGAGGTGGGAGGTTTCAGAGGAACTCTAAAAGCGGGGAGGTGGAAGGTATCAGAGGAACTCTGAAAGCGCTCTGCAAAATGCTCTAGTAGCACATATAATAACACGTAGCAGATCTATACAAGTGGAGCTGGGGAGGTGGGAGGTTTCAGAGGAACTCTAAAAGCGGGGAGGTGGGAGGTTTCAGAGGAACTCTAAAAGCGGGGAGGTGGAAGGTTTCAGAGGAACTCTAAAAGCGGGGAGGTGGAAGGTATCAGAGGAACTCTGAAAGCGCTCTGCAAAATGCTCTAGTAGCACATATAATAACACGTAGCAGATCTATACAAGTGGAGCTGGGGAGGTGGTAGGTTTCAGAGGAACTCTAAAAGCGGGGAGGTGGGAGGTTTCAGAGGAACTCTAAAAGCGGGGAGGTGGAAGGTATCAGAGGAACTCTGAAAGCGCTCTGCAAAATGCTCTAGTAGCACATATAATAACACGTAGCAGATCTATACAAGTGGAGCTGGGGAGGTGGGAGGTTTCAGAGGAACTCTAAAAGCGGGGAGGTGGGAGGTTTCAGAGGAACTCTAAAAGCGGGGAGGTGGAAGGTATCAGAGGAACTCTGAAAGCGCTCTGCAAAATGCTCTAGTAGCACATATAATAACACGTAGCAGATCTATACAAGTGGAGCTGGGGAGGTGGTAGGTTTCAGAGGAACTCTAAAAGCGGGGAGGTGGGAGGTTTCAGAGGAACTCTAAAAGCGGGGAGGTGGAAGGTATCAGAGGAACTCTGAAAGCGCTCTGCAAAATGCTCTAGTAGCACATATAATAACACGTAGCAGATCTATACAAGTGGAGCTGGGGAGGTGGGAGGTTTCAGAGGAACTCTAAAAGTGGGGAGGTGGAAGGTATTAGAGGAACTCTGAAAGCGCTCTGCAAAATGCTCTAGTAGCACATATAATAACACGTAGCAGATCTATACAGGTGGAGCTGGGGAGGTGGAAGGTTTGGAGCAACTCTGAAAGCACTCTGCGAAATGCTATAGTGCAGGGGTCTCAAACTCAAATTGGCTGGGGGCCATTGCTGTGACTGACATCTCATAGGAGGGCCATTTTAACATTTAAGCACAAGAAGAAAGTGCAAAATTTCTGGAAATGTACTTTAATTGCTGAGATGTTAGCTCACATTTCTTTTAAATTACTATACAAACATTTTTGTGTTATACTTAACTAAAATGTAAACAGTGTCTGTGCATTATGTTATATATTTTTTCAATTTTTAACAGTTACCTACTTTATTTTAACTTGTCAAAACTTAAAAAGTACATCACCATATGTTGCCTCAATTTCTTCTAAAAAGGCACGAAACTGGCGGTGCTTAGCCCCCCCTGTAATGATCTGAAGGACAGACCCCTTTAATTAATTACTAACAAAAAAGACACACTGATGTTTGTGAGTTTGTTAAATCCATAAATGCATTGGTGTGTAAAAAAAGCAGCAATAATCCTTTCAACTAAAATCTGACGATGTATTTTGTTCACATAATAAAATCACAGTTTTTTTTCTCTCGTCTTCCTGGTACTTCTCATACTGGTCGTTTTTAGTCGAGTAAGGGGCCGTTCACATGTCGCGCCTAAAAACATGTGGAAAATGCTAGGCCGGAGAGGGGGGAGGGAGTGCCGTAAATGGCCCGCGGGCCGGCGGTTTGAGACCCCTGCTCTAGTGAATGCTAACAAGCCATTTAAATGTAAATTAGCAAGCTCATTGGCTGTGTATGCAATATGAACTAACCAGCATGTGTCAAGTCGTTTAACAATATGAATATGTTGCTTTGCATTAAGGACCCACCAGTCTGCGCCATCTAGAGTTTCATTACTGAATTTTGGATTTATCATAATTTTCACAAAAATATTAAGTAGCACATCTGTTTTCAACATTGATCATAATAAGAAATGTTTCTTGAGGACAAAATCAGCATCTGAAAGGATAATGCAACCTTTACCGTTAAAGAAACAGAGAACAGATATTTTAAATTGTAATAATAATTGACAATATTGTTACTGTTTTTATTGTATTTCCTATTAAATACATGTGGACTTGATGAGCATAAGAGACATTTTTCAAAAACATTAAATATATATGATACTGTGATATATGTATATGCTTACCTCCACATAGACGGGCCTGTTCTCGGTGATGGTCCGGAAGGGCTGAGTGTTGGGGTAGTGGAACGGATTGTTATATAGTTCCATGTTGAAGGTAACATTATATACAGAGTCTACAACAAAATCATTATCGATTCGATCACTGTTAACTGGGGTGTCCTGGTTCTTACGGTACGTGCAGTTGAACTAAGGACAGAGAGTCAGAGAGTGAGAAATTGTTAATATGAATGATAAATACTACTTTTTAAATACATTTTAATCAAATAAATCTAGTTGGAGAATTTTTTTTTTCCCACACTAGGTTTTTTTTAATTATAATTTTTGGGTGAACTAATCCTGTACCATGAATACTACAGCTTGACATGTAAAAATCATACCAAGATAGTTGTATGATGTCCACTTTCATGTAAAATTCTTTCTGTCACATCTGGATCTCCTGGCATTACAACATCTCCTGACTCCAGATCTTCATATTCAAAGGGCCAGCCACTTCCATCCTTCTGTTCTGATTGGCTAATAACAATCTGTCAATCACAGAAGGAGTAATAAGGTGATGCAAACCCAACATTTTCCTAACAATCATACAATTTCCTCTTTCCTTAAAAAAGGAAACATTACTTCACTCTGGTGCTTAGTAAAGATACAGTCAGAGAAAATCTAAATGTATACTTGCCAAAGGTCTGCCGAAACAGATGAGAAAGCTGGATTAAATACATGGGAATGCACAATTTCAGAATGCAACTCCCAAGGCAGATGAACAAAAAAAAACCCATCTCAGCTCTTCTCATCGGAAAAAATACGGCAATCCATTCACATTATAGTATGAGAATCACCTCCCTATGTGAGCTCTGAACAATTTGTGGGTTCAAAGGTGAAAGAGGCCTGTGAACATTGTCTAACGGAGGTGAAATTGGTTCACACAAGACTTGCCAATTTGTCATAGGATTGTCATTGCAACAACAACCTCCTTTGATGCTTTCTGGATCTTTCTCTGTGAGCCAGTGCTGTGCTCTGACCATACGGGTCACATCGTTTTAATTGCCCTTGAGGCTCTGAGTTCATAGTGAAGGATAAATATTTGGGAGGTCGCCCAGTTTTTTTTTTTATTGGGTTCAAGGCTAAAAGTGTTGCTAGGAATTTCCGCTAGAAATTATCACAGAAGATCAGTGTGGAAGTGAATCATCCCTTCTGGGTGAAAACACACTTGCAAGACCAGGAAACAGAGAAAATAGATACAGGGGACACTGCACCCCAACTAACCCTCAACACCCACATACATCGTACAAAGCAATGGAAACAAAGACTCAGTTTCACAGTCTGATATTATTGATTGTATATTTGCTTTAGTACTCACTGAATTGATATAGAGGACCACTGGGCTGGGGTGGGAGGGAAGTTTCGTGGTTTGGCAGCCAGACAGGGGCGTCTCCAGTATATAGTGGGTGTTGTTTGAGGTTGCTTTGCATTGGGAGTCTTGAAGAGTGATATTGGGTTTTCCAAACCCATTGGCCTGTGAAGACATTAGGAAAACATGAATTCACAGGAAAAATCTCAACCTTTGACAGCATATCAAACAATATCCTTTATCAGTCCTTAGGGTATTGCTGTCTAAATCAGAAATCCACTGTGTTTTTCAGTTTCTGACAGTGACAAACAAGACTTGCGAGCTGGCCTAACTATGCTCAAAAGCATTTTGATTATAGAATGAGGGTTTATTGAAGTGGTCTATTACACCACTTTTGGTTTCTGACATCATTGCATATGGCCCACACATTCTGGGAATATTCACACTGCATCAGCTTGAGGAAAAAACAAGGTGTCTCGCATGCACCACTTTTTAACTGTTTATGTTGTTCTTACCAGTGTTAATATGTTGAAACTATAGCATATTTAAAGTTTAGTTTAGCTACTTAAAACAACTTTAAACAAGTAGTTATAGTGACTTGCAAAAGTATTCATACCCCTTCTTTTTTTTTCATGTTTTGTTATGTTGCAGCCTTAAACTGCTTTAAATTACTTTTTTTCCACATCAATCTACACTCCATACACCATAATGACAAAGCAAAAAATGTATTTGTGACAACTTTGCAAATTTATTAAAAATAAAACATTGAAATAAGTACATTGCATAAGTATTCACTTGAAATTTTGCACTTATATCGCTTGTAGATGTTACTACACTTTGAGTGGAGTTAAACTGTGGCAGATTCTTTTGAATGAGTATGATTTGGAAAGGCACACACTTTTCAGAAAATGTCTAATAGCTGAAAATGTATATCAAAGCAAAAACCAAGCCTTGAGGCCAAAATATCTTTGTTTGCGTCAAGGCACAGATCTGGGGAAGAGTTCAGAAAAAAATTCTACTGCATTGAGGGTTTACAGAAGCATGTAGCCTTCATTATTCATAATGGACAGAGCTTGGAACAACTAGGACTCTTCCTAGAGCTAGCCTCCTGTCCAAACTGAGCAATTAATGGAGAAGGGGCTTGGTTATCCTCTCCTCACTGAAGACACATGAAGACCCACATGGAATTTGCAAAAAAGCACCTAAAGGACCCTCAGACTGTGAGAAACAAGACACTCTGGTCTGATGAACCTCAATTCCAAGCATCATGTTTGAATCCAAGCACTGCTCAGCACCTGCAGAGTGGTAAAGTGTACACCAAAAGTAAAGTGTGCTGGTAGCAGCCTCATGCTGTGGGCTGTTTTTCAGTGGCAGGGACTGAGGGACTCATCAGGGTAGAAGGAAAGCTCAGTGCACCAAAATATTGAGATAGCTTTAATAAAAACCCAGTCTAGAGCATTCAGAACCTCAGACTGGGCAGAAGGTTCACCTTCCAACAGGACAATGACCCTAAGCACACAGCAAGAGTGTCTTATAGACAACTCTGTGAATGTCCTTGAGTGGCCCAGCTAGAGCCTTGGCTTGAACACAGTCAAGAAACCTGAAATTGTCTGCCAGGCCCCATCCAAGCTGACAGACCTTGAGAGGTGTCGCATCATACCCACAAAAGACTTGAGGCTGTAAAGGTGCTTCAACTAAGTACTGAGTTAAAGGTATGAATACTTATGCAATGTTCTTATGTTTGTGTTTTATTTTTAATAAATTTGCAAAGTTGTCACAAATCTGATTTTAAAAAATTTCAAGCAGTTTTTCCAAACACATTTCAAACATAAGGCTGCAACATAAAACATAAAAAAAATGAAGGGGTATGAATACTTTTGCAAGGCACTGTAGCTACACTGCTAATAAAGCAACATAAGAATAAAAAATATATAAAATATTCAAAATTTTGAGTTCAGTTTTTTTTTTTAAATAACAAATTAAAACTTTTATTTACCAGGGTTGCAATAAACTGATCAGATGTGACAGCAAAGACCTTGGGATTGTTACAAAACAAAAATATAAGAGCTAATGAAAAATGCAATTTCTTGATACCTGTAGAGTTTCCTTGTCAATGCTGACCACCATTTTGTTCTTTTCACACTGTACACTGAATCCTACATTCGAAGCCCCCTGCTGCTCCTCAGGACCCCCATCCTGATTGACACGTTCCTCAAGAGATGAGGTCAGAGGTGGGAATGACAGGCCCTTGTCCGTGGATGGCAGGAAGGGGAATGGAAACCTGTTCCGTGCAGGAGAATCCCGAGCACTGGGCTTAGGAAGTGGGTTGATATTGCGGAGAATGGACAACTCTGGTGGGAACATTCCCTCATCCATGAGCCCTTGATCTGAAAGTAACAGCAATTGAGATTAAAACATCAGTCTGGCAGCTTCTTGTTGTTAATGCAAATCCAGGTAAATCACACAAAAAAGCAAATATGGTAATAGTCAACTCACATTAGCTTGTGAAATGTAAAGTTATTTACTAATTAAGTGTATTGTAAGCATTTTAAGTTTATACTGTTCCTATCTTCAGTTACTGCTCTTGCCTTGTTCTCTGAGGCGCAGTTTGAAGTGGTTGGCGACAGGGGTGTTGGTGTAGGAAGTGACTGGTTTAAATTTGTTTTCCTCTGCCCACTGGATGAGAGCCTGAGATCCTGCAGGCAGCTTTTGTTTCACCGTCTTTGACACCAGCATCAGTCTTTCTGTATCTTCACTCAGGCTTACGGTGTCTGACGTCTGAGAAGGACAGAGAAGAAGAAGAATACAGTCAGAAGTGTTCATTCTTTGCTGCAGAAAAAGAGAAAAATGGATCCTGTTCAACTTCAAATTTGTTTTTCTGAGACATTTCACAACTCTTAAACAATAAGCCAAGGTTGTTCTTGTTTTCATTAACAACATATTCTGATGTAATACCTTATGTTATGGCTCCAAACTTAAGTAAAGAAATGTTGGCCAGAAACGGAATTGCAACATAATGCATGTTTTAAGTCAAACTGTAAGAACAATAAGTCTCTTGATGGTGATGGAAGAGAAAACACATCAGTGCTCAAATGCCAAACAATACTTACATTTTCAGTGTACATTTACCATCAGAACTAATTCTTTTTAAAATGCTCAATATCCCTCACATTAAAGGAGAAGTTCACTTCAAAATTCAAAATTTCCTGATAATTTACTTCATGTGATCCGAGATATTCATATTCATATGTCGTTCTGTCTTCAGTCAAGAAGAAATTAAGAAAACAGAAAACAGAAAACATTCCAGGATTTTTCTTCATATAGTGGCCAACGGGATAAAGGTCCAAATTGCAGTTTCAATGCAGCTTCAAAGGGCTCTACACGATCCCAGCCAAGGAATAAGAGTCTTATCTTGCGAAACAATTGGCCATTTTCTAAAAAAAAAAAATTCAAATGTATACTTTTTAACCACAAATGCTCTTCACACATTACGTAATCATGTTGGAAATGTCACGTGTGGTTAGTTCTTTGTCCATGTGCTTCAGTTCAAAAAAGCAGGATAGGGCACTTGACTTTCTTTGCACATTCGCTTTGTATACACGAGCATTAGTGGTTAAAAAGCATATACCGTATTGACCCGAAAATATGTTTTTTTTCTTTAAAAAATACATTTGAAAAAATGTGTTTGTCTTATATTCATGGTCTAGAGCAGGGGTGCCCAAACTTGGTCCTAGAGGGCCAGTGTCCTGCAGAGTTTAGCTCCAACTTGCCTCAACACACCTGCTGGGAAGTTTCTAGTATGCCTAGTAAGAGCTTGATTAGCCGGATCAGGTGTGTCTAATTGGGCTTGGAGCTAAACTGTGCAGGACACTGGCCTTCCAGGGCCGAGTTTGGGCACCTCTGGTCTAGAGTTTGACAATAAAACACCCACAACTATAAGTGATGCCAAATCCACATTAAAACGAGTGTGCCAAAAAAAGGTAATGTAATGTTTGTTGGTAATGTTAGAAAAACGCGATTGAAAACAAAAGGGAAAGAAAAGCTTATAGCAGCATTAGTCTTGACTGTCATCTTAGCCTGATGGAACCAAAATTCCTCTATAAGTGATTTTAAAACGTAAGACAGTACTCAGATTTAAAGACTACAATAAGATTTCACTTCTGCTGTTAATGAAATGTAGGTAGGCTACTATGAGATGAATAGCCTAATTGTTATATAATTTAGATAGGTTTCCTGTTATTTTTATGGCATATCAAAAAGTGTATTTTTTAATGTGATGGTTGATGCATTTTACCAGTATTTACCATACTTTCAAAACAAAAACTAAAAAAGGATTTAGGAATTAATAATAATTAAGGAAAAAAAGTTTTTTCTTAATAAAACACAATATTTGGTTTTAAAAAAGCCTTTTTCTAAAAGGTACATCTTGAAAAGGGGGGGTCTTATCCACGGTCAGGTTATATTCGGGTCAATATGGTAAATTTTCATTGTTTTAAGAAAATGACTGTTGTTGAATGATTGTTTTGTTAAATAAGACCCTTATTCTTTGGCTGGGATTGTGTAGAACCCCTTTGAAGCTGCCCTGAAACTGCAATTTGGACCTTCAACCCGTTGAAGTCCACTACGTGGAGAAAAATCCTGTAACGTAATTTCTTTGTGACTGAAGACAGAAACGCAAGAAAATGGCGCCTTTTCATCTTTCGAAAAAACATGAAAAACAAGAATTTGGCTTGAATATTAGTTTTAAGGTTAATGCTTAGAAAATGCATAATAATTATGTCAATAATTCTTCTTTCAATATTAAATAAAAGATTTATAAAGCCAACGTACATGGACATGACTGTCTTATAGTTAAAAATATTAATTCAAATATTTGAATAAAAATATGCAAAACAGTTTTTTGTTTGTTTGTTTTCCAAATCCAATGACATTGGTCATTATTGCAAAATTTTTGGATTTGGACCATCCTCATTACATATATATCTGTAGTTCTGACAAAGTAAGACATGCTGCTATTGGTCTATGACCAATATACCAGGTTTAATTTTATTGCGGTTTGAGATGCGTCAAATTTCATCGGAATTATATGTTAGCTTCTATTGGTTCTCTGTTGGGTGTGAAGAGCAGATGGCCCTCATTCCCAGCCGTGGTTCCCACAAATGCCTGACCAGGCTAGACAACAACCATGAGCCAATCTGCCAACAGTAGCAAGGCTTTAATTTTACAAGGCTGTGGATCGTATCGCAGGCATAACTTACATTCTCCTATGCTCTAAAACACTGTAACTGATTCACTTGGACACAGACATGTTCGATCAAACACATTCATGGAAACAGATGCATTTCACACACACTTCACATAAAAATTCTCTAATGAACTTTACGACTTTAAGACTGCCAATGCCAGACTACCATAGCATAATGTAGAAACACTGTACCATAATAGCTAAATTCTGAAATTCTGTGATTTGTTAACGTGTCTATTGGAATCACTACTGAGTCTCAATTTCTTTAACTTCAACTGCTTTCATTTTAAAATATTAACATTCTTATATATAAACTGCTGTTGTCTACTGCACAGTCTTTGTATATTCAATGAGAGATCAGCGTGTAAAAGAATCACACTGTACTTGTATACAAAGTACTTTACTCTACATTACTCTTTTCCAGCTCAGAAACACATCCATAAATTATCATATAAACACCTTAAAACTCCTAAAAGTAATGTGACTTCTTGTAGTGACACTGTGGATTTTTTCTCATAAGCAGCACATAAAAATGCACAAATATTTAGCATTAAATTACACAGTGTGCGCAAGTCGCTTTCCAAGAGCAGTGCAGTGACAGTTTCAGCGGTGTGAGTCTTGTGCTGCGCTATCTGAAACCAGCAGCCAGACGCTCACATAATTCATATTCTGAAGTGCCAGGCCAACACTACAATAAAAACACTCCAAAGGCTCTGGCTGAAGAAAAACTCACTACACTCCTCCTTCTGTTATTACTCCATTTCATGACAGGCCTCCATATCTAACAGTTCATTGGATCAACTTGCTATCTTTTGCTCATTCTTTTTACACAGTTTGAAGAGAAAGAATTATACTGTATATACTGTAAGAATGATATAATTTACTTACAAACCATTAAAAAATTATATATACTACTACTAGTAGTAGTAGTTTTGGGATAAGTATGATTTTTTTGACAGTAAAGATATAATGTTACAACTTTGCAGGAACATTATATATTTTGCATTTAGACAATATATTAGAAATCATACCACAATGTCCAGTTTGCCGGTGATGCTGTGGGATTTGATTACCCAATTCACTGACTTCTCACATTTCAGAAGCAACACAACGTCACGACGGAGCGGTGCGTCACCATCCAGCGGCCTTAAATCCACAATCACATCCACCTGGAATGCACTACTCAGAGAGAGAGAAAGCGAGAGAGGGAGATGGAAGAAATGGAAGGAAGGCCATAAGAATCTTGGAAAAATTAAACTTCAGTTTTAACATGTTTTCTGTGTCTGGCCAATTCATTAAAAAACTGGACTGCTTCCTAGAAAACAAAGCTGGACACATGTGAAACAGACCACATAACGCAATGCTGGGATCCATCATGATGCTTGCATATCTTTAGATCTGTTTTTCATTTTTTGAGTCACTATTAGGCAATAGTGAGTGATATTGGTGGGGGCGGAAAGAGTTTTCCAAAATCAACAATAGCCTGGTTCCTGCCTATTTCCAAATAAACGTTACAGAACCGGAGGAAACACAATGACAACCTAAAATGACAAATACAGAGTGACATGCACACACATTTACACACAAAAGCAAACACACCCACCCATGAAAGCCCATGTGCACATATACACACCATGCTATACTAAACACATCCATATGTCTTAAACACATTTACACAAAGTTTGGGCTTCTTTTATGTGAAATGGATGTCTAGAAAGGTGTTCACTTTCTATAGCAGATTAATTAATATACAGTTGAGGTTAAAGGTTTACGTACACCTTTACTGCAGAATTTGCTAAATGTTAATTATTTTACCAAAATAAGTGGGATCATACAAAATGCATGTGCTTTTCACATAAAGGACATTTACATATAGTCCACAAATAATAACTGAATTTATACAAATTACCATTCAAAAGTTGTTGTTTTTTTAGTGATAGTTGTTCATGAGTCCCTTGTTTGTCTTAGTTGAACTGCCCACTGTTCTTTAGAAAAATCCTTTAGGTCCCACAAATTCTTTGTTTTTTTTTAGCATTTTTGTGTATTTGAACCCTTTCCAGCAATGACTGTATGGTTTTGAGATCCATCTTTTCACACTGAGGACAACTGAGGGTCTCATATGCAACTATTACAGACGATTTTTCTTATTTTGTCTAAATATATCATATATATATATATATTTTGATTTAGTACTGCCCTTCAGAAGCTACAGAAGATACTTACATGAAAAAAATTGAAATGTATACATCATCTGAAAGTTGAATAAATAAGCTTTCCATTGATGTATGGACGGGACTGTTAGGATTTGTTAGGATAGGACAATATTAGGTTGAAATACAGCAATTTGAAAATCTAGAATCTGAGGGTGCAAAAAAAAAAAAATTGAGAAAATCACTTTTAAAGTTGTCCAGATGAAGTTCTTAGCAATTAATTTCTGATATATATTTATGGTAGGAAGTTATAAAATAAATTTAATAAAATATCTTCATGGAACATGATCTTTACTTAATATCCTAATGATTTAATAAAAATCATTTAATAAAAATGTATAATTTTGACCCATACAATGTATTTTTGGCTATTGCTAGAAATATACCCCAGCGACTTAAGACTGGTTTTGTGGTCCAGGATCACATATGCAAACGTATTAAAATCAGTAAAAACATGCATTTTGTATGATCCCTCTTATTTTGGTAAAATAATTACAATTGTGCCGATTCTGCAAGGTATATGAAATTTATTACTTTTTTTGGCCTTTTCATGCTTTTTTAGATGACAGGACAGTGGAGACTGACAGGAAAGAGGTGGAGGTGTTGGGTGGAGAGGTGGGAGTGGGATCGGCAAAGATCCATGGGTCTGGATTCGAACCCAGGACAGCCGGAAGCGCAGTTGCGCTATATGTCAGTGTGCTAACCACTAGGCTATAGGCAGCGAGGTGTATGAAAACTTTTGACCTCAAATGTATACTATCATCAGTGCTGGGTGGAAACTGATTACATGTAATCTGGATTAAGTAATCAGATTCCAAAAATTAAGTGCTTTTAATAAGAGTATATTACAATTTAAAATTAAAAAGTTACTTTTTTATGGATTACATATTATAAGTTTTTTTTATTTTATTTATTTTTTTTTACTTTTGATCAATTTAAAGCATCCTTGCTGAAAAAAAGTATTAATTTCTTAGAAACAATAAATATGACCCAACATTTTTGTATGGTAGTGTACATTAATCATCATTCTCAGCACATTCTTTGCTCTTAATTTTGATGTGCAAGCACTAAAAAGCTAAGCAAATAATATGAAAGTGCTCAAGATTTTATTTGGGTTTCAAATTGTTGCTGTAATTCTAACTTCTAAGCTTTCAAAACGAGTACAAACTTCTAAGAATAACCTGAACATTGTGTTCACTCTGCAGGGTCTGTAGTACAGAAACTTCCAGAAACTTCTACAGAAACTTCTTAGTTCATTCCTGACATACTGTTTACAAAAAAAGGCTGGATATTTTTGTAACACAGGAGAACAAAAAGGAATGTAGTTCAACAGTCTTCTCCTCACCTGCTGGAGTTTGGTGCCTGGAGCTCAATGATGTGAACCTCCTGGTCATGATCAGGACCCGAGAGAACACACCCTGTAGATGGCTGGGGCTGGATGTAGCTTGCCAGGTAGTTCAGAGACAAGAACTTGTTATCAATCTTACAGGTCTCGGAGAAGACGGGGTCTGAAATAAATACGTTTAGGCTTAGGGCTAGAAATTTTGAGGACACAGAAATGTTTGATTGACACATACACCACATTACCAACAGTTAGTTACAGTGGTATAATCTTATATTTAGTATAACAGCACTGGAACATTTCACTGTTTGTATCACTTGGCTTGTCTGGATTTGCTGTGTGCCAAACCACAGTACATGAACAGGAATTGAAGCAAAGTGAAGTTTGTGGGTTTTTTCATAGTGGTCAAACTATTTTCAATGGCCAGTGGTGATGCTGATATTTTAAAAGCAGGTTGGCCAGGTTATCATGTCAAAATCTTTAAGATTTCTTTAATCATAAAAATATACTTTGTGACATTTTTACAGTTTTCTAAAATTGTGTCAAATTTAAACTGTTTTCTATTTTATTATTAATTTATTATTAATTATTGTGTTTAAATATATTATTATATTTAATTTGAAAAGATTCTGCTCAGTGTTCAAAGTTGAAAACCATTATTCAATAAAGAAAGAATTCAAGAAATTCCAAAATAACATAATTGACTTAAAATGGAAAAAAAACATTTATTTTTGTAAGAAAAACAGTAAGTCCTTACAGTCGTTTTAATCAATTTAATGCATCCTTGTTGAATAAAAGTATTAATTTCTTTTAAACAAACAAACAAACATAAATACAAATCTTACTGATTCACAACTTTTATAATAATAATAATAATAGATTTTTAATATTGTTTTTTATAATATTATATTATAATATTACAAGAAATATTTTTCAACTCTGCAGGTGAAGAGGGTAAAAATATTAACTAATAGTTATCACCTTACCCTGTTGATTGATTCCATTAATAATTGCAAACATTTTTTGTATTACAAGTTTTCTAAAACGTTAGGTTTAAATATGCAAATGAAATATGCACTATTTTGCATACATTTCTAGTACAAAAATCTAACCAATGGATGAAGTCAGTTTTAAAATTCTTGTAAAAAAAAAAATTTTCATGTTAGAGTCAAACATGAGGGCATTTTGGGCATCACATTTGTCATAAATCATATACATAATTCATAAAAAAAACTTAAAAAAAAAAAATCAAGCAAATTATATATGATCAAATCTCTCTGTAAAGAGATGTGTGTGTAAGTGCTACTGAAGTGGAGATTCATGGCTCAGTGTAGGAGAAAAAAATAATTCTGAGAAAACAGCCTATAAAATATGTATTGTAATTGAAATATATTGACAAAAATAGATAAAGTACTATAAAAGAAACACTTAACAGTGTATTTTAGATGTTTTCTTTCCACTAGCCTGAAAAAACCAAAAAGCCAAAATCTCAAACTTGACAGGTGCATGAAAGAAAAATCAAAATGCAAATCAATACTGGCAGATTAATCCCTTATAAACACAAGAAATTAATCAAAACACAGCACTCTGCCTGACCTCTGTGTAACTATTCCTTAAAAAAAATAATATATATATATATATATATATATCCACTCTGCTCTTGAACACAGTTTTCTTTGCTCCTCCGCAAAAGAGATAATGGCTCTTCTCTTTGCCCCAGAGAAACAGAAGACAGATGCTTCCTTATTTGGCCATTACGCTGTTGGACAAAGCGCAAGGGTGATGAGTGTGAACTCATCATGAAAGGCTGGCATCTCTTACTCTCGGCTCTTCCTGGCTCTTTGAGGTACTGGGGGAAAGAGGTTGCCTGTTCTCTGCAGCAAACAGATCGGAAGCATGTCCGCTCTCATGCAGAGCTACAAAGGGTTGAGATAGAGTAGAAGGCCAGAACTCTCCTGTAGAGGTAAACACAGCCTTTTGAGTCGCTGCCAAACCACAAACTCAAAATGACACGGGGCCAAATGTTTTACGGGGCTTACCGAAAGAGGCTCAGAGACTGGAAAGTGTACTTTGAATGATGCTGTCATTACTTTCTCCTAGTGCTTGAAACTTATGTTCTTTTACGGACTGAAAAATGAGCACCGGCAGTTTAACCGGGCAACCTGACAGCTGAGAGATGCTGAAGTCAGACGTGTTGCTGCTTCGGTCTTAGAACTCAGCAGGAGAAACACGACACAGCCCTGGGTGAAACACACAGCCGGATCTGTCCTTTTTTTCTTTCTTCAAACAATTCCTGCGGCTCCCTGCGCTAATGGCGCGTATTTGCGAGTATCTGTTTCTACTTTCTCTCTTTCATGCCCTCAACAAGTAAACAACAAAATCTATTTGAATGTGGCAACCATGTCTGACTCAAACATCATATCAAAGTCCAACAGTCGGTTTCAAGTTAAATCCCCCCCAAACCGTTTCCTTTGAGAATAAGCCAATTCCCCCCCTACGGCTCATGTCATTGGGCAGATGGCTACGATACTTTGCCATCTTGCAGGGCTTCCTGGTACCGCTATAAATTTGGATTTTCTGTTTTGGGCTCTATTTTTCTCTTCTCTGCCAAACTTTCCCTTTGCACATTCCCTTTTTTCCTCTCGGTCTGCTATTCTTCCTCATCGTTCTCTTTTTAAAAGGACTGTTGTGAAAGACTTCAGGTTTGGCGAGGGGCCCGTACGCACAAGCTGGCAGTCAAAGAGTTTTCGTCTGAAACTCTTCCCGTATGTTTACTTGGCCTTTCCACCAAGTCTCCATCACCCGGTTGCTTATGAGTCGGACAGAAAAGAAGCGAGTGACATGAGAGCAAATCAACTGATTGCAAATGAGAGGCAGAGAGAAAGTCTGCTATTTAAAAAACCCACAGATTTTGCCATGTTGTTTTTAAATGAAACTAAATGTTGCCCAGTGGAAATCAGAATGACTTGAGGTGGCTTCATTGGGATTTTATTACCCATGGGACTGGTTACTAAACACAGCCAACCGGCACCATTGAGAGTGAATTAACGTGTGCTGGGCCATGTTTAAAGTTCAAAGGCAGCTAAAAAAACATCATTTTCTTAATCAGTATTTGATTTTGCAGCTTGATTTTCAAGTAAATACATCCTTAAAGCGAGAAAAATGTACTTATTACTAAAATGTTATTGTTTACCAAGAGTAAAACTGTCTGTGGCACAACATTTAACAAAGGACAAAAAAAGATTTTATATATGAAAATATTTTATATTATATTATCGCTATACATCGTGCAACGATTAATCGAATCCAAAATAAAAGTTGTTTTTATGTGCGTTTGTACTAGGGCTGTGCACTTAATCAAATTTTCGACTTCAAATGATTATGAAAATACAATAATCGAGATAAAACAATTATTGCTCCCAATTCCGCCCCCTTTCCAATGGTGCGCTATCGCTCCTCCATAAAAGCCCAATTTCACATGCAAATCAGTAAAATCGTGTAACGTGACTTCCATAAAATGGGACATGCTTGACTTATAAATGTTTATTTGATGTTGAGTTTTTAAAAGCACGTAATGAGAATTTGCTCTGTTCTGTGTATGCGTTCAGAGACAGAACAGAACACGGACAAGTAAAGTGAACGTTTAGCTTAAGATACTTACCTAAATGGTCAAATGCATGCAAACATATGTCAAAATGCGGCGCTTGGTGATTATGTGTGTAAACCTTTGTCAGTTATGTCTCAAACTAACGTAAACAGTTGAGAATGAAAATACGTGTTTAACAGTTACAGTATATTGGATCCGTGCGGCTCTTAAAGCGACCACAATATTCCTTTCGAGGGACTTTTGTAGTTTTCATAAGAAACAAAGCATGTTTAGTTCTGCGGTTTTATTTTACATTCAATTAATTACAATAAAATTAAAAACTGTTTCATTTGTATCTTTTTTTCTGTTGTATTGCTATCTGTTAAATAATCATGATTACAATACAGAGCAAAATAATCATGGTTATGATTTTTGCCATAATCGAACAGCCCTAGTTTGTACTGTGTATGTTTATTATGTATGAATATATAAATACACACAAATACAGTATATATTTAGAAAATACTTACATGTATATATTTTTATTGATTATATAAAATGTAATATATAACATACCATTTTTTCTTAAATATATCCACGCATGTGTGTGTATTTATATATGGGTTGTTGACACACAAGATAAAAATTACTATAATTAATATTGTCGTTATTTAAAATGCTGTAAATCAGTAAACACGTGTTTGACCTACATGTAACTGTTGTTATAAAAGCAGCAGGGTTATTACAATTATTTTTTTTTTTGAGCCAAATGTCAAAATTGTCCTATGGTGTGACTGTCACAAGCATGGTTTAATAAATTACAAATTTTATACATAAAAAAAGGCATGTCGGCGCTGGTAGCCTAGTGGGCAGTGCATCAACATACAGTGCCACTGCGCTTCGGCGTCGTGAGTTCCCGCTTCACTTCCTGTCAGAATTGATCTATCCTATCTAATTAAAGGCAAAAATGCCAAAAATAAATATTTAAAAAAAAAAAGCATAAAAAGTTTAATAAAACATTTGGCATAATTGTACAAGCGTCTGTTTTAGTAAATCATTTTTTTTACATCTATATATTTCTGAAAGCATATATACTTGATATATTTGGTCTCTGAAAACAATGTCCAATGGTGTGACAAAACTTTTATTAGTTGAAGGACCCCATTCATGGTTGTGTTACTGAAGCCCCTTGTCAAACTCATGTCAACTTTTTTATTGTGTTGGTGAAAATAATTTTGTTTTGTTTAAAAAAAACATGTTGATATTGTTTGTATCAAAATTAAACTTTCTATCTCCTTTGACATTTTCAAAATTAAACAGAAATACTTTAATAACTAACATTTTTGTCCTTTAGTGTGACGTAATGTCCTATGGTGTGACACATAAAAGAACCACATATTTGTTTTTATCTCAAAATATCTTAAAAAAACTGATAAGTATTGGAATAAGGGATATAGAAATATCACTCATCTTAAAATGGTATAACTTTCAGCAGTTTTGAATTTGACAGCAAAGTCTTGTTGTCAAAGCTGGTCCTAAAATTTAAAATTGATGTTAATTATAAATTCATATTAAATAAATAATACTATATGAAATTAAGTGTCTAACAATAAAAATAAATCTCTCTCATGCTATTTGTATATTATTAGGAGTTTTTTTTTTTTCTTAATTTCTGCTATGTCACACCATATGACAAATGTTACAGTTCAGTAAAAATGTAAAAAAAAAAAACAACAACAACACTATATTTTCTCAAATATATGCATTTCTTCTTCTTCAAAAAGCATTTTTAACTGGCTATTTGTCAACTACCCATATACATAATAAATATACACAGTACACACACATATATTATGTAACTTTCACAAAAAACGTTCATTTTAGATGCGATTAATCTTGATTAATCATTGCACAGCACTAAAAATAATATATAACATTTATAAACTATTATATACAATATATAATATCTTAATTGGTTTTACAATAACCAATAAATACAAGAAAGTTGGTGGGACAAGGAAAAAACGCTTATTTCAAGATATAATCACTGTAAAGTCTTATTATATTTAGCTTCAAGTAAATGCATTTAAGACCAAAATCTAAGGAGAAGAATAACAACGTACAATAAATGGAAAAAGCCAGGCCATAAAATTTACAAATACCGCTCTTACGGGAAAAATAAAGTGGATACTAATTTGAAAATGTGTCATGCACTCAAATTAATATTAATTATAATTATTAAAAAAAGGTTTTGAGCAACAGGAATTGTAAAACGTGTGTGCTCAGATGTACATACCCTCTCCAACCTTGATGTAGACATCATGGGCCATCTTGAGCTCGCTGAAAGAGGTAACTGCACGATAGCGTTGATGGGCCCAAGAAAGCAGGTGCTCATTGCCATGAGGAAGATCTTCCACCTTCACCTCACACGACTCAGAGAAATTTCCTGCCTCAAAGTGCACTTCAGATCCCTCTGCAACCTAAAAAACCAATAAAACAAAACAGACAGTTAAAGAGATTTTCTAAAACACCATTGTTACATTTTTTATTCTGTTCGGCTGATTGATCGACTTTCAATAACTAAACAGCTATGTAGTAGTTCCAGGTTTAAAATCATTTTGACACCAAAGCTTCTGAATTAGTAATGGAACTTTTTAACAATTGTACTACAAAGAGAAATTGTCAGGTTTTTGCAGTCTGAGCCACCCCAATGTACAATACAAACCCTTTTTGTTAACTAGTGGAGTGTTTTTTCCCCTTGACAGTTCTAGAGACAAAGATCTCTCTGTTGATGAAGACAGGCCCATAAAACTCCAAGCTGTACTGATTTGCACATCCCATTTTACAGCAAGAAGGTCTTAAGTAATAAAATTTAAGCACAAAACTACAGATTACGAGAGGAAAGGAAAAAGAGTATCACAACAGGCCTTTCCAAAATGAAACCTTCCACGCGAAGGTTGCCAAAACACATCTTTAACACTCTGCCCTGATGGTTTTTTGAAACCCTCTTTGAATGTGTGCTCCATATTTTCACACATGGTCCTCTTACACAATAAGGTGTCTGCTTTCCACTGTTTATATAACACACCGCTGTGCATCAGTGGAGACGGGCAGGGGACTCTTAGGATAGACGGCACACGGCTGAGATTAGCCTTTTAGACAACATATGTATACACTTTTACACATGCAAAAGCAATGCAGACCATCAAAGTCAGACTTTAAGGGATCACATATTTCATGTCAAGCAGTACGCAGCATTTAAACTTTGCAAATGTGCACAAATTATGCAGTATACACAGAACACTGCACAATGCACTCTTTCATTTGCATTTTTTATACTGTACTCATTCAATTTTATTCATTAGTGTATAGTACACAGTTTACAGTATGCTGGTACTACATTCCAAATGAAATCCTAATGTTTAGCAGACAGTGATTGTTTATGTGCAGAACTTTTGTCCATGTGAATGAATTCAATCTGATTGCAAACATACTGTTTATATCTGCAGATGCGCATCACATGTATTCCGAAAACATTTTCTGAGCATGCGAAGAGCAGCATTTATGCTGGGAAATGCAACCAGCTGACCAGCTAGTCACGAGAAAAACAAGAGTAACTTCAAGAATTCAAGTGCTCGAAATTCTTTTTGACCTCCAATAACTAGACAGTGTAGCGAAGACTTATGGAAGAGGGATGTTCTCCTGTAATTGACAGTTTAGAAAATGTAGGATAAAATGGAATTCATTTTTTGTGCTATGTGACTTTTAAAAACACAGCACCTGCAGAAAATGCAATAATGTATGATGCTTTATATAAATAAAATACATTTTGATATTTATAAAAACACTGCACTATGTATGTAGTTTTTAAACAGTAAGATTTTGAATGTTTTCTAAAGACTTTTCTGCTCACCAAGTCTGCATTTAATTCATCCAAAATACTGCATATTATTATGACATATTTTTATTATTTAATAGGGCTGTCAAATGATTAATCGCGATTAATTGCATCCAAAATAAAAGTTTATGTTTACATACTATATATTTGTGCACTGTGTATATTTATTATGTATATATAAATACAAACACATTAATGTATATATTAAGGGAAAATATTTTAGATTTACATCTAAAATATTTATATTTATTTATAATCTAAATTGTACACAGGTATAAATATATATACATATAAATATTTTGTTTTAATATATACATGTATGTGTGCATATTTATATGTACATAATAAATATACAAAGTAAACACACATACAGTATGTATACATAAACATTTATTTTGGATGCGATTAATCATGATTAATCGTTTGACAGCCCTATTATTTAATTAACTGTTCTATTTTAATATATTTTAAAATGTATTTTATTCCTGTGTTCAAACAAAATTTTCAGCATCATTACTTCAGTCTTCAGGGTCACACGGTCCTTCAGAAATCTTTCTAATATGATGATTTGCTGTTCAAGAAACATTTGTATTATTATCATTACATTTAAAACAGTTGAGTACATTTTTTTCAGGATTCTTTGATGGATAAAGCTTTTGTAACATCATACACTATACCATTTTAAAAATTAGAGTCAGTATTTTTTTTTTTTTGGGAAAGAAATTATAGAAATGAATACTTTTATTTTGCAAGGATGCTTTAAATTGATCAGAAGGGAAGATAAAGGCATTCATAATGTTACAAAAGATTTCTATTTCAGATAAATACTGTTCTTCTAAACCTTCTATTCATCAAGGAAACCTGAAAAACACAATATGTTTTCAACATAATAATATATTTATTTATTTATTTATTTTATTTTTATTTTTTTGAGCAGCAAATCAGAATATTAGAATGATTTCTGATGGCTCATGTGACTGGAGAAATGATGTTAAAAATTCAGCATTGAAATCACAGGAATAATTTACATTTTAAAATATATTCAAATAGAAAACATTATTTTAAACAGTAAAATGTTTCTAAAATTGTATCACAGAGAGGTGCTGGTGGAACGATCTTCCTACTCCTATCCGGAATGCTGATTCCCTGACAAGCTTCAAGCGACAGCTTAAAACTCATCTCTTTCAAATCTATTTGGTTTTACCTTTCTAGCTTGTACATGTTTGAAGCAACACTTGAAATCTGGTATTATGAGCACTGCCTGTGTCTGTTTGTCTCCTTAAGAAGAATCGCTCAATGTCCTCCCAACTGTAAGTCGCTTTGGATAAAAGCGTCTGCCAAATGGCTAAATGTAAATGTAAATGTATGTTTTTGCTGTACTTTGGATCAAACAAATGCAGGCTTGGTGAGTAGAAAATGCTTCTTTAAAAAACATTCAAAATCTTACTGGTAGTGCAAACTAGGTGAAAAAAGGTTTACATGCCAATTATTACATTAAAATGTTTAATTTCAGATGTGTTTTCATTTAATTGAGCTATCATTTGGATTCTAAAAAGATTATTATTCTACATGTAAACATAGACAGAGAGAAAGCGAGAGTAGTGTTAGTGCAGTAGTGGACAGGAAGAATAACACAGTATGTACACTTCACAGCTGTCATAGCAACTCAAGACTGAGGAGTCCTGTCAGCATAAGCACTGCTGTATACTTCTTCTAGCTAACCTTTCATCCAGGATACTCTAACTATATGTTACGTGCTTGATTTCCTTCAAATGCTATGTTTAAAGAATGAGATGCAAATTATAGCAATTACAGAGAGTTTAAGCAAGCTTAAAAGATCAAAGCAGGTAAAAAGCAAACAGGCAGGTAAGAAAGAGCAAACATGAGCGATAAGAAAATGTGTGTTGAAGTGTGTTTAATTTAATAGTTGTGTCTACGTACGAAGCATTGCATTGTGTAGTTGACTAGGGTGGGCTTTGCTCTGAAAGTCCTCCCTTTTGGCTCCAAATGGACCTTGGGTCCACATGCTCCATTTCAGAGAGATAAACATTCACATATGTTGAAAAACTCGGCGTACAGCTCCACACAGCCAAGCACACGGTCTAGACAGCCCAGTCTCATTACATTTCCATACTAGTGAGTTTTTTTTTCCACTCATTTCTTTCTTTCTCTCATTCTCCCAAAGGTGTTCTTTCTGCGCTCAGCCGGCCCCATGCTGGCAAACCCAATTAAACCATTATATCACACCACAGCTTTGATGGACCCCATACAATCTGCGTAGAGAGCCAGACAACCAATCTGAACTACAGCCAAAGTCCTGTGTACTATTTTGCGGTGACAGACAGAAGAGATGTAGTAAATGAGAGGGAGAGATAAAGAGAGGTATATGACGTGCTGAAGGAGCTGAGATCTGTCCCGGTGCACGACCCAGTACCAGGAGGAACATCTGCTCGACCTCTGGACGGCTCCCCAGGCAAACACTCCATCCTTGCCAGAAGTGATAAATTTCAAAAAGAAAAAGAAAAAAGCATGAGAAAGGCGTAGAGGCCGTCGAAGAATTCAGGACTTGGTTGAAGGTTATTTTTAGGGTTCCTGCGTATTGTAGAGAGTGTGTAGAACTGTGCACTTTTCCTTTTAAAGAAATATTTAGGGTTCAGTATGTTAAGTCGATAGCAATTTTGATTACAAAAAACGTTTTAATATTTTCAAATGTGTATTTTATAAATGTAATATATTTGAATTTTTCAGGGTTCTTTTAATTAATAGAAAGTTCAAAAACAGCATTTGTTTGCAATGTGAAATATTTAGTAAAATTCTAAATGTCTTTTGATCAATTTAATTTATTCTTGCTGATTAATTTATTAATTTCATTTACAGTCAAACCTAAATTTATTCAGACACCTTCAACATTTCTCACATTATCACAGTTTATTCACTATAGTTTAGAAAATGGTAATAAAATACGACAAGAACTCAAAGTTAAACTGTGTCAGAACCAATTTATCTTAATAATCACAAATAAATTACAGTCAAACCCAAATTTATTTATTAATTATTTATATATTTTTTAAATGTAATTATTAATTTATTCCGAAACTTTCCACATTTCTCACATTATCACAGTTTATTCACTATAGTTTAGAAAATGGTAATAAAATACGACAAGAACTCAAAGTTAAACTGTGTCAGAACCAATTTATCTTAATAATCACAAATAAATTACAGTCAAACCCAAATGTATTTATTAATTATTTATATATTTTTTAAATGTAATTATTAATTTATTCCGAAACATTCCACATTTCTCACATTATCACAGTTTATTTGCTATAGAAAATAAAATATGATAAGAACTCAAGAGTTAAAGTCAGAACAAATTCATCTTGATAGAAATCTTGTCAGATAACTTTGATAGAAAGGTATGTAACAAAACATGGTCAAGTTAAAGTGTCCAAATGTAATTTTTACTGGTAGTCCACTGTATGAAGAATTTTTAGGTATAATATGTCACAGTTTACTTCATTTTGCTTTCCTTACTTACATAAATGAACTATAGTGTCCTGTACCCACTAGTAAAAAAATATATAAAACATTATATCTGGTGTCTGAATAATTTTGGTTTGACTGTAATTGAATTGAATGGCTGATTAAATAATTAATGTATTTTTTAATTAAAAAATAATAATTACACTAAAATTTAAGGAGAGGAGAGGAGAGGAGAGGAGAGGAGAGGAGAGGAGAGGAGAGGAGAGGAGGAGAGGGGTTGGGGTTTCTGTTGGCAAGCCCGAATGAGCACAGAGGAGTTTATCGATTTAATTGCGGGAATAGGGCTGTAATTAGTCTAGAGGAATTAGAAGGAAAAGCCTAAAACTAAATTAGCTCCAGGCTTTGGGAAGAGTTTCAAACCTCAAGAATTCCAAAAGGGAATATGAAAGCAATAAACCCACTCTGGAGTTCAGCCAGACCCCCAACCCCCCAACCCTAAACCATCTTCATCCCTTCCAAACCCGTCAAACTCAATGCCAACATACAAATGGACAGACAAGTTTTTTAAAAGATTATGGCATACAACAACACGAGTCTAACTTTTAGTACGGAGATCAAAAGTACAAGATATACAACTGTCATCAAAGTTTTCATTTAAAGGGGTGATTAGTTTAAAACCTGTACCTAAGAAGACACGCAATGTACATTAAAAATATATATATATTGTATATATGTAGTAATAATGACTTGAGGGTGACTTCAGAGTGACAGGTAAAAACACACACACAGATTTCTGTAAACAAAAATAAAACAGAGAGCAATTTTTTTTTTTATTTTCAACAGTGCGTCTCGTGAGTGATGTGGTAAGCATCAGTAAGTGAGGTTAGTGTGTGCTGAAAGCTGCAGCTCACCTTTATTGAGCATAATTAGTGGTGTGTGTTAACAGCAGAATCTCTCAGTGGGAGGCAGTTACCTCAGGCTATAAACCCTCATCCCAAAAGTCAGTTCTTATTTCTGCATCTTTATGAAACAGGATCCAGCGTAAACAATCTGAGTTCAGAATTCTATTAGAATATGGTTATATTTGTTATATAAATAAAATATGAATATTTAAAGAATTAGTTCACTTCCAGAATAGAAATGAATTCCCTGATAATTTAATAATTTAATCATTCCAGGATTTTTCTCCATATAAGTGGACATCAGTGGAAGCCAATGGGTTGAAGGTCCAAAGCGCAGTTTCAATGCAGCTTCAAAGGGCTCTACACGATCCCATCCGAGGAATAAGGGTCTTATCTAGCTAAACAATAAGCTGTTTTCAAAAAAAAAAGTAAAATGTATATACTTTTTAACCACAAACACTCATCCTGCTCACCCTCTCATTTAATATTTTTTAAAGAAGTTTCTTATGCTTATCAATGCAAAAATACAGTTTTGAAAAATAAAAAATGGTGAAATATTATTACGATCTACGTCATGTTTTTCTATATTAATATACATTAAAATTTTATTTATATCTGTGATTAAAATTTCCAGAATCATTACTCCAGTCTTCAGTGTCACATGACCCTTCAAAAATCATTCTAATATGCTGATTTATTATCACTGCTGGAAACAGTTGTGCTGCTTAATATATTTTTGGGAACCTGTGATACTTTTTTCAGGATTTTTTGATCACATTCAACATTGATAATTCTAATAATAAATCAGCATATTAGAATGTAGTGTTGGGCAATATGCTCAATTTTCATATCGTCCTATCGTCAGCCTGTGAGATCGCCGATACACGATACTATTGTGCTAATTTATTTAATTACCTATGTAGGCTACTAAATTCCATATTCTTTTTATAATAGTAATCTTGTTAATGGGCATGTGACTTCGTTGTGCGTGTAAAGAGCGCTGACGGTAGTTTAGCCGGAGCAGTTCCAGTCTGCTTTCAGTTTCGTTTTCTGCGCTATATTCAGTGGTAGTGGCATGAGTGTAAATTAATTAAATAAAAATTAAATTAAATTAAAAAATATCTTTCTTTACTCGCCATATTGCGATAATGTTACCGGTGTATGTCTGATTGTTGTCATCCATTAATGTAGTGGAGTACTACTGAATGATGCGCACAGAAGTGGTTATACGCAAAGCCACCTTATAAAGAACGCTTATCAGGCAGCTTTGCATATACCCACATGCATCATTCAGTACTGCATTAGCCAAAATCATGACTGTCCACCACATCTAGTCATATGTGAATACATGCAAATGTTCGCTAAAAACAGTCAGTAATGATGCGGTCAGGACCGTGGCGCCGGTTTCCTGTGAAATATGTTTGATGACTGCGCTAATGCGCCCGCGCCACCTCCGCCTCCCGCACCCCAGACGCGGGCACCACTAAACCACTGTTGTCATCAGTCCATGTTATACTTCAGTTCATGTAGAATGTGCAGAAACTATGCACGTGTAATTCTCATGCGTATATTTAGCGCCATTTTATAACATATACTTACTGAGGTGCATGTTTATGCATACTATATACAGACTGATACAGACGAGTTATATCGTATTTGTTTATTTCAGCACAAACCACATTTTGTCCACCTCTGTTATCCTAATGACAATGATCTGTCATATAAACATGTCTTTTATTCAAAAAGCTCTAGGCTACAGAAACAAGCAAAGAACGTTTACATTATCAAAGAACATCATCACTTACTAGCCTAGCCTATTGCGAGTTTAAGCACATTAAAAACACTCGCGTCAGTAAACTATCTACGTTGTATGATGAATAAATCTTTTGCCCATTATTTTCACTGCACACGTCTACGTCAATTCTCCGTGCTGCTTAGCTAAATATGCGCCGTCTATTTTTGACGGATAATAATAATAATCGTCTTGCTATTGTCAAAGGCATCAGCAACAGGCGATATCTCCGACGATCGTCGATACATGATACTATCGTCTATCGGCACAACCCTATTAGAATGATTTCTGAAGAATCACGTGACACTTAAAACTTGAGTAACAGCTGATGAAAATTCAGCTTTGCATCAGAGGAATAAATTCTATTGTAAAGTATATTAACATAAAAAAAAACATAATTTTATATTGTAATAACATTTTGCAATATAACTGTTTTTTTCTGTATTTTTGATCCAACAAATGCAGCATTGATGAGCATAAGATACTTCTTTAAAAAACATTAAATGAGAGGGTGTATCCAAACTTTTGACTGGTAGTGTATATATATTAGTTTTTTTGTTTGTTTGTTTGTTTGTTTTTTAGAAAATGACAGATCTTTTCAATAGATAAGACCCTTATTCTTCAGCTGGGATCATGTAGAGCCCTTTGAAACTGCAATTTGGACCTCCAACCCATTGGGCACCATTGAAGTCCACCATATGGAGAAAGATCCTGGAATGTTTTCCTCAAAAACCTTAATTTAAATTAGCAGAATTTTTTTTATTCTTTATACAAATTAAAAACTGTGTTAACACAGTCCCTTATTTAGTTCAAATTAAAATCAAAAATTAAAAACATTAAAAAAAAGTTTAAAAGTTAAAAACATAAAAATGAAATGGTAAGAACAGTAAGAACATTTGTAGGCAATTAGTAGTGAATTGGACAGTTTTCTCTCCAATGAATTGGAGCACTGTCTGGTTTGAGAAGAATGACGTTTCCCTCAGTGTCTTGAGTGTCATCGCTTCTCAGTCTTGCTCTTCTCACTCTCACAAGAACCCGTCTGGAACATTTCAGCAGCCTTAGCCCTGCATAAATCTTCCTGTTTATGCCTTATCTGTCGGTAAACAGGTCCAGACTGGAGCTTAGCCCTAGGTTAGCTCAGCGATATGACCTAATGTCCGTTCTCTGCTCTCAGGAGTCTGACTCTGTCTGAGTCTGCGTTCAAGCTCACAAGAACGCCGAAAGACCCTGTGAGGTAACCTGCTGAGTCTTACACAGCCCAACTAAATATCACATCATCCAGCCAAACCAAAATGTTTTATCTACTTCTGCTGAGAAAGCAAGAGCAGCCTGACATCTGGCATTTACTGATCCAAGGGTTTGAAAAATTGGGTTATGAAATTTTACACCCCACTGCTGCCATGGTTTTCACACTGTTACCTACATTTACGCCTTAGCCAAAGAAGGCAACACTTACACAGTTTCCATCACACCTGTGTCCTCCTAATGTCTCCGATTAACACCTGTCCTCCACCTAGTACCCTACATGCTTCCTAAAGCATATTTTACTGGATTTCCTGCACCTTTTGCCTATCAGCACCTATATATTACAACCATATGTTGAAGATGGCGTGCCAAATGGTTTATATATTATAATTATAAGTGCACACTAATCTCCAAAACGTTCGATATGAAATGCCCTCTCCTTAAGAAAGCACAAATAGTTTATGAAGTGTTTGAAACAGACGTGAGGGTAGAGGAAAGAGGTGCAATGTGAGCTTCAGAGATGGGGGAAAAAAGGTGCCATGACGTGCTGAAGAGATGAAGGCGGTAAATAAATTTGTGGGTGATTTGTTCTGCTCACTCCAGAAAGCTAATCAAGTTCCTGGCAAAGTTCCACGGTCGTGTTCCTGTGAACTGGAGAGAGAGACTGCCGTGGAACAAACAACACCATCTGTCTGCAAGCGCCACAGAAGTGCGTTCCTGCAGATCAACTTCCATCGCGAAACCAATATTGGTTCCGTAATGGTTTCAATTAAAAATCAGAGGGAGAGGGAGACTTGTTTTTGCTAACCTCCCAAGGCAATAAAAATCAGGAAAACAGCCACTTGGCAAATACAGAAAGAGCAACATATTTACAACAGCCAAACTTTTTAAAATGTTGCGCCATCATTTATTTCATAAACATCTGCCAGATCGAACACAGTCCCCAACTTAACAAGGCTCTGTTGAAGATCACAACTTAGACCAGAAAGAATTTCCAGGCTGATTAATGCTGGTTTGATGCTGGTCTAATTTGTGTATCACAGTAGCCTTTTTGTTAACTAGGGAAGGGTTGCATGAGTCGTCTTTATGCTAGGTTATAACTAACTCTGTACCTTGGACACACCATAATATGACAGTTAATGGTGCAACATATAAATATTTTGCAGTAACTTAACGCTCCTTAAAGGATTAGTTCACTTTCAGAATAAAAATGTCATGATAATTTGCACATCTTCACATATTTTTTCTTCAGTCCAAATGAAATTACGTAATTTTTTTTTTTTTTTTTTTTTGAGGAAAACATTCCAGGATTTTTCTCCATATAGTAAATTTCAATGGGGATTAATGGGTTGAAGGTCCAAACTGTTTTAATGCATCTTCTACACATTCCCAGACGAGGAATAAGGGGCTTATCTAGTGAAAGAATCGTCATTTTCTAAAAATAAAAATAAAAATGTACATACTTTTTAACCACAAATGCTCACCTTGCACTAGCTTGATGTAGTAACGTTAGAAAGGTCTTGTGTGATGTAGGCATAAGTAGCGACCCAGTATTTACAAAGTGAACATGCAAAGAAAGTCAAACGCCCTTTACAAAAAAAAAAGGCAAAACAAGAGAGGAGAACAGTGTTAACTTCATTGATGAAAACTGGCAAGAGGAGTCGATAACAAAACAAAAATTAGCTTAGAATGACAAAACTATGCCGAAAATATACTGACGTTTTTGGCAACGAATAAAAACAAGACAAAAACGTTAGGGAGGGATTATTTGGGCAGAGATTCATTCAGAATGAATCTGCTGCATGGTTAGGCGGTTAGATGCGTACACTGTAAAAAAAAAAAAATCTGTAAAATTTACGGTAGAATATCGGCAGCTGTGGTTGCTAGAATTTTACCGTAAAAAATACGTTAGCAACGTTTTACAGTTTATAGTTTTCAGTTAAATTTACAAGTAAATACTGTAATTTCATTAATTGATATAATTGTAATGTACAAACCTGTTGAAGTACTGAAATCTGTTTTATACCTTTGTAATACACTGATAACCACCAAAACCAGGTGGTGATGAGAAAGTCACATGATAAACTAAAGCCCATCACAAGCAGCTTTTTAAATATTAACATATATAGAAGGTGCACAGTGTCATTCACACAAATGCTAAACACCATCATGGTAACACACATGAAACAGAAATAATGCAATAAACGTTCATTTAACAACATTAGATGTCACATACAACCTTATGTACAAACCTGCAAAGAAAAAACTAAGAAGAAAGAGTTATTTCAACAAAAAACATCAAATTAAAAAAAAAAATGTAACGCAGGGAATTCTGGGAATGTCAATTTATGGTTATTAACTGTAAATTTTACAGTCTTTTACTGTTAACCATTTAACAGGTTTTTACTGTAGCATTTTTGCAGTTTTTTACTGTTAAATTCACTGTCATTTTTTACAGTGTCCATTTGAACTGTATCACAGCCTACTGATCAATCCAGCAGGACATAAGCTTGCATATATTTGCTGCACGTCTCATAAAACGTGTCAATATCTGGGGTTAAGAGAAGAGTAGACATATGGATAAATTTGACGACGCAAAAGAGAACTCAATTCTGTCTGATTTCTGTCTGATCCTCTCACGCAGCACTACATGAGTACTCTTTTGCCTCTCATGAATGAAGAAATACACACAAATTCACATAAACACACTCGGTTACGTCTTAGGTGAACGTAAACAGTTGGGAAATATCAGACGTGTAGCACATTGCATCCGTGCATTCAGTTTTCAAAGGGACAGCAGCATAATTTAGTTGCTATTGTAGCATTGATGTTAATCAAGCAACAGAAGAAAGACAAAAAAAAATCACTCATTGCTCTTCACTGAATCCCTTTTAATAGCCCTAAAAAAGTATCTAAATTTATTTATATAAACGAATGTCGGCTTGAAAGAATAAGGAATGTGGTAAACAAGTTGTTAATCTTATGTTATTTAGTCGACTAAAACTAGACTAAAACTATACAATTCAGATTACTAAAATATGACTAAAACTAAATGGCATTTAGTAGACAAAATCATATTTTGCTGTCAAAATTAACACTGGAGGAGAAAACAAGATGTTTTTCGTTCTACCCTACCTATTTGAACCATAGTACACAGACGAAGAACTAACCACGTGTGACCTTTTCAACATGATTACGTCACGCATGAAGTTGCACATGCGACTTTTAGAAAATGACAGATCGTTTGGCTAGATCCTGGAATGTTTTCCTCAAAAACCTAAATGCTTTTTTGAGTGAATCAAGAAAGACATGAACATCTTGGATGACATAGGGGTGAGTAAATTATCAGGAAATTTGTATTCTGGAAGTGAACTAATCCTTTAAAACCAGGCTAAGATCTTGACCAAAGTGTGTTGAAGATACCAATATCCCATGCTGATCACAAGCAAAGAAAGTACAACATATGTCAACTATTCTGGTTTTCTTCAGACAGGAACAACATTTGTTTCAAGATGATTCTGATATACAAGCATCCACCCATGTTTCCCTTTAGGCTCTTTCACAACTGGCGGTAAATTGGCAATGCCGTCACAGGGATTGTGTTTTACACTGAGATGTTTGGATTTCAGGACTTTTGTTTTAGGGCCGGGTGATGTATACAAAGCAGCCAAAACCAGCTTTCTGCACAGACTCCAGGACTCCCATCTGCCTCTTTGGACCTCCAAGTGCTGGAACCCGAAAACAAGGGTTGGCAGGGCTTATCCACAGACAACCAGCCTTATAAAGTCATTATTCAACTATAAAAATGTAGGGCCAACTTTGAGGGCCTGAGAGGCAGAAACCTGGTTGCAGAGTCATTGAAAAATAAAGAAAAGAAAAAATCTTTTAAAAATCTAGTTTAAAATATGCCAAGTTCTTAGAAAATGTGTGCGTTTCATTGCTACACTGCAAAAAAATGCTTTTCTTAGTTCGATTTTTTTGTCTTATTTTCAGCCAAAATATCTAAAATTTCTTAAATCAAAAAGGATTTTCTAGACAAGTAAAAATGAGTTGTTTTCAGAAAACAAGAAGTCAAAATGAAGTAAGTTTTTGCTTAAAACAAGCTAAATATTCTGCCAATGGGGTAAGCAAAATAATCTTATTTCAAGCAGAAAACTAGATAATTTTGCTTACCCCACTGGCAGATTATTTTGTTTGTTTCAAGGAAAAACTCACTTAATTTTAACTTCTTTTTTCGGAAAACAAGACAACAATTGATTTATTCTTGATTTACTTCTTGATTTAAGAATTTTTAGATATTTTGGCTGGAAACAAGACAAAAAGTCTAAGTAAGAGAAGCATTTTTTTGCAGTGTAAGCCATTCAGTTTCTTTCTGTGAATGAGTTTTTGTTCCCATTATGATATAAGAACAGTTGTAACACCCTGTCATGCATGACTTTATTGAATTTCAAATGTAAAAATTAAAAACAGGCTTACTGATGTCATTGTATGAATGTTTTTTTTTTCTCAGATTCAAACAGAACATGAGTTCATGTCATTGACCCTGAAGTAGCTGAGCTGAACTAGTTGGTTTGATTTGTGCCTAGACGTAAGCAGATGTAAACCCTCTGCTTCTTCTCCAGCCATGTTTGTAAGTTTTAAACAAAATCACACAAGACTTGGCTCTGATGCTACACACTCTTGAGCCATCTGCTGCAGCTATGTGCTGGAACTGAGTTCACTTCACTGAGCGTCGGGCCGGAAATAGTTCCGGCCTGGAACAGGGTGCGAGTGTTTTGAGTTGCTCTACAAAAGGATGAATTCTGTCAGTGTGTCAGGATGCCTGGTAAGGAGGTTCTTCTAGTAAAAAAAAATGTGTGAGCTCATTGCCCTGGCTGATCTCACACTAACTGTGAGGGCTGTGTGTGCATGTGTATTCAGATGATGTCATCGTGAGACTTGGGCTAATAAAATCAAAGCCAAGAGAGAAAGAAAGACATGAAGTAAGGGATGAAGGTACGTGCTGACAGCTCAACAATGCCTTTTTTGCAGTCCTGACTCATTATTAACATGTTCCAGGAGACACACGGTTTAAAGAGTAAAGTTCCCATTCGCAACAAAAGGGCCAACAGATCACATCATCAGCTCACAGTATTTCTGTATTATAATTTAAAACTAATGGTCAGTTTACTTTTCAATGTAGAGAGCAGGGTGGCTAGTGTGTGTGAAAGAGAGAGAGAGATCATCTATTAATTTGCCAAGCAGGCACAATTATAAACTGATGCCAATAATCTTGAAATGGCCAATATATATAACACACAAGGCAACATTAATAGTCTCACACTTATTAATGTTTACAGTTAACAGTTTAATATTACCATGTTGCTAAATTTTATATGCCATTTTTAGGCCGAAGTGCAAATAGCAGTACATGCTATTTACGCTAAGTACAAATATCAATGCTATAAGGGTAAGGTCATATTTACTGTTGCTAGGCAAAATGTGCGTCAGTTATGCTAAGTACAAATAGCACTAAATGCTATTTACACTAAAGGTAAGGTCACATTTACTGCTCCTTGGCAAAATGTGCATCATTTATACCCACTACCATAGAAACCAGTCAAATAATTTACAAACTGAAGAAAAAAGAAATAATTGATTGTGTAAAATATAGATGTATATATATATAAGAGCAGTGTTGTTATTGTTAACTAAAGATAAATCTATTACAAATGGTTTGTTAATTAACCTTAGCAACTAAAATAGGTTGCAGTACTAAAATTACAGCTAAATTAGAGCTAAATATAAATAACACTATTATATACCTAATATTAAAATTACTATGCTATTGCTAAATAGTAATAATAATAATAATAAAGAATATTTTTTGTAAGAAAATAAAACATTTTGAAAAATCCTTTATATTTATTAAGATATATGTTTACTAAGCTATGTTTTCATTAATTACTTAATTTCCTTTTAGTATTTGTTTTATTATTATTAATGTTTTTTTTTGTTTTTTTTTTTAGTATCTTCCGAAAGAAGCAGGATAAACAATAACTATTAAGTTATTGAAGAAAAACAAAAGTGTAAAACAAATCGATCAAAAAGTGGTGTGACTCCACTTACAAAGCCAAGAACAGTGTGAATGCAAAAGGAGCTTGGTTCTTTTTTACTTCCATTTGCTTTTCATTTAAGTTATTTCAGAGAGGGCTCTCAAGAAAATGCCAAAAAAACACAGAGCAATAACATCTACAAAGACGTAATACCTTTTGGTCAATTTTAAAGTGAGAATATTCTATATTAAATTCAATGCTGTATGCAAGACTCTGTCGCTTTCTCTCTTTGTGTGTTTGAGAGAAACACTGAGCACTCTTAGGGAGTTGGGTGTCTAAAAACTAGAGTTTAACATCTGAAAAATATGCAATGCATCCACTGAGCTCACTATAAAAACTAAAAAATCTAAAACTCTTAGTGAAGTGTTCAAGTGTAGGCGAGTGAAAATATATCTAAGGTAAACATATTTTTAGCCTCAATCAGTGGCAAGTAAAATCTAACAATTCGTTAGCCAAAAGCATTATATAGTCACTTAGTACAAAGTTTTTTCACATATGCAAGTGATTTACTCTCATTTAGAGGGTTGACATTTATCATTGATATATCCTTTTGTATTTTGGGATTGCCTTACCTACAAATGAAACATATGCAACCCAAGCTCATGAAAATATGTGCCTCTATATACATTTGTGCAACACAATAATTCCGTACCTTACTGTTTACAAGTTTACCAGTTTCGCAGCAGTTTTAAAGTGAAATGTCTAGAGAGTGACGCTAAAACACACGTTCAATAAGTGACCGTGGGACGTTTTTATGATGTTGATAAAGGCACGTATTGCTACGTCTTTATTACACTGCTTGAGGTATATATTGAGGCTGTTTAGAATTCAAATATCCGGGGAGTGTCGCTAAAAGTTGATGCTCTATCATGTTGGAAATATCCCCTACGCCAAACCCAACACAACGGGCCCTATCATACACCCGCAGCGCAAGTGTGTTTGCTAGTTTAAGTCCGACGCAGTTCGTATTTTCCCATCCAGCGCCGCACCGTTTAATTAGCAAATGCATTTGCGCCCGTTTGTGCGCCCAAGGGCGTGCTGGTCTAAAAAAAGAGGTGTGTTCGGGCGCATTGTTGGCGCGTTGCTATTTTGAGTAACTGAAAATAGACTGCGCCATAGACCAACTCAAACCTGGTCTAAAGTCTAAAGACAATGGCGCAATATTTTTTTTTGTTATTTAAAGAGCGCATTGGTAGATCATGCGCCTCTGGGCAGGTCCACAATGCACGTTCACTTTGCTTATTACACACAGGGATGTGCATCACACAAACATGCCAAATACTAAAAACAAAAGGATTACAGTGTAAAACAATATTATTGTCTAGGCCACATAAATATACGAATGTAATGATGGATAGCCACTGCGTGTAGTAGAATTAGGCTACCTATTTGCAGTTCAGCCTATTAGTACTTATAATGATGAATGAAATTGGCTAATTAATTGAACAATCGTGCCAACACACACACATATATATTAACTGATTCCTCACACGGAGCTATTTGAAAGCCTGCATCCAATGCAGACGAATGAAATATTGACTGGCCACTTAACAGGTAATTTCAGCAAAACATCACTCGTTGAACTCCTCCGTTTACTGAGGAGCGCAACTCGCTCTTAAAGGGAATAGGAGATGAGACTCTGATTGGTTTATTGCACGTTACGCCCAAAAAACACCCCTTACTTATTAAGAGAATAGGGACAACCCATTCCGACTATGTGCCCGGGCGCACAGACCGTTTTCCTGTCGTTAAATTAGCAAAAGTGGATCTGGACCTGAGCGCACCTGTGCCGTGCACTTTACACTTTGCGTTTAGATCGTTAAAATAGGGCCCTATACCTACCCGATAGTTCAAAAGTATCAGTTTTCAAACTGCACAGGATGTTAAAACTGTTTTAAAATCATAACATAATATTCAGCAAGTAATTGTGTGAAAATTAGGCTTTATTAATCAAAACTCTGTTCCTGTAAATCATACTTAGTGTAAAAAAGGAATAAAAGTTGTTAGTTATACTGCCTCTAGTGATCATTTCATCGTGTTTCGAACATATAGGTATGTTTATTTAGTTTTGCAGAAATGTATATAGAGGCACATATTTCCAATGAGCCTATGTTGAACATATGAGCTGCCCTAGACAGCTAAAATGAGGTATTAAAAAAGCAGACATATTTGTGACATTTTAGTCACTCGTCTTGCATTTAACAAGTCAGTCATACTTGTTATGAGCACTTTGAGAATTCATCTTGGCCTATACGCAGCTACCTGCTGTCGCAAACACAATCTTCATCTTTTCTCATAAGTTGCCCTGGGCTCTGCCAAAAGCATAAATGTGATCTTTAATAGCTCTACATACAAAGCTAGACATTTACAAGAGCGTTGCCTTGCTAATAAACGTCCAAAGATGACCTCAGCACGTTCTCCTCTGAAATGTATTTTGCCCATATTCGTCTGCCTGAAATTACATGAAGCCGACAGGAGAATATATCCTGTCTCTACAGGAAATAACTCAATTTGCGGCCTTGCGTGATATTACATTTTTCTCATCCATAATCTCAACAGTATCTGAAACCCGAGCCTTGGTCAAAATCCCCAAAAAAAAGATTTACTGTGGTTTGGTTGCATTCTGCCATGCAACAAGACATATGTTGACGGCCAGTTTTACAGAATAAATAGTCCCTTTCCACACCCAGGTGATGAATGAGAGTTTTGAATTTTGGAAGAAAGACTGAATCTAACATGGTCAAAGTGACTCACACAAAGAGAATGTAGGGTGTATTACAGTTGGACATCTCTCTGTGGCCACTAAAGGGCTTATGATGACATTCTTTTTTTTTTTGTTAATATGCTTAGGAGAGTTCCTTGCTTAAACAAAGAAAGCATGTATTTCATTTGTGTATGCGAAGTCACTTTACATCCGCATTCAGAACATAAGCAGGGGAGCAGAACTTGTCTACACACATGGAAATAATAGTGGCTCTCACTACACTACATTCCTCTGGAATGCTACGGTTTTAAAACACATTTGAAAATGATTATTGCATAGAACCGCTAGCTACATAAAGGTATTTACAGTGTACACAGGACAGGAAGAGTGTGACAGAGTTAAACCAGTGAGGCCTCTTGCTCTCATTGCATTGTGATTTTCTCATGTGATAGGGACTGGGTGGGAAATTAACACCCGCTACCAGCCAAATATGGGTATTTTGGTGCATAACTTATTTAACAGCCATCGCGGTGGGCAACCTGTCTCTGATTGGCCTTTACAAGATTCTCATTTAGTAACAATGATGTGCAACCTGCCTTAGCAACTAACTGAAAATAGGTTGCAATACTAAAAGCAAACAAACCTTAAATAAAAATAAATTAAAGCTAAATACAAATTTAAATATATAAAAATAAAAGCTAATTTAAAATATAAACAAATAGCATAAAATAAAATAGTACAATAGTATATAAATAATATTAAAACCCTTGATAAGAGAAGAAAATGCTATAGCGGGGAAAAAACTATAAAATCTTTTATATTTACTGAGAAATGTAAGCTATATTTTCATTAACCCTTTAACTGTCAACATTCCCTCAGTGGGATGCCTAAGTTTACTTCACCATATAACAAATAAATCCTAATCTAATCATGACAAACTATATATTGTTAAAAAGGTCTAAGACTCCTAAATAGATATTTTACCACTGTTTTGTGTTACAAATTGTGGAGAATAAATTATAGATTAAATGATGACAAGAGTGCACCTCAAAAAATAGTAACAGGAGTTCTAACCTTTGAACAAAAAGGCTTTCTTCGTTGCATTTTTCACACTTTAGAAATCATACGAAATTATATATTAATTGAAAACTTAAAATCTTAAAATCCATCCTTTGAAAAAGCATTTTAAAATCAGACATTGCATTACCATGAAAAATGTACATCAAAATCACATTATAAATTGTTTTGTTTATGAATTATAAAAACTTAAGTTTGGATCTGTTACAGATTACATCTGTTAGTTATAGTTAAAGGGTTAATAACCTAATTTTCTTTTGGTATTATTTATTTATTTATTGTTTAGTATCTTCCAAAAAAGGCAGGATAAACAATAACTATGAGGTTGTTGGAAAACCAAAAAGAGGTGTGACTCCACTTACAAGGCAGTGTGAACGCAAAAAAAAAAGAACTTGGCTCTTTTTACTTCAGTTCGCTTTTTTAAAGGTTATTTATTAGGACTCTGAAGAAAATACAAGAACACAGAGCGATGACATCTACAAAGATTTAAAGATTTTCCTTCAATTTCACAGCATTTTATGCAGTACTTCAGGAAAAAAAAATTGTCTGGTCAAATTTTTCATTTGACTAGGTAAAAAAATTCATTTCCCATCCCAGATAGCGATGGTTATGATCAGAGATCCTGTTCAGCCTACTTTCATTTTCCCATTAAGCCTAGTGCTCTCCTGACTAAATATGGTGGGCTGTTCAGGGGGGTGTCTCTCTTTACTTAAACCCCCTTCCAGCTCTCCTCTGAGCTCCCTTAGCACAGTAAGGAACGCCCTGGATCCTGTCATCTTGTTATTTTCGGGGTGAGGAAGAGTGAAGTAACTCTGCGCTGTTTCACAGGATGGCTGGAACACAATAATGTTGTCAGGGAGTCTTAGTCGCTGATCTCATTGTCCTATTATATATTCGTGAGTAACACTGCTTCAATCAAAACGGTGTCTAAATTGTTTCCATGATTATACAGCTCCCTAAACTCCATGACAAACAAATGAAAGAATTTTTTTAGATTATGAATGCCCTCTGCAGTTCAGTGAATACTAAGAATTTGGGATTCTAAAAAGGTGTATAGTTAGATATGAATTCTGATTATATTCCAGGCAAGATGTTTTGAAAGCACACTGTAGAAAAGAAAAATCTCAGGAGGAGAGCTCTTAATATCTCAGTTGTTTCTTCTAGATAACAATGGGCTCATTCATAAAACACATGAATGAATTTCTGTGTAAATCATTTATAAAGCCATCCTCATGCAGCGGCACAGATATAATGCATATGAGAAAAGAAAAACCTTGATTTATATTCACACCATTCTGTTGCTGTGATACAATGAGCATTGAAAATTGCAATTTAGCAAGCATTTATCAAATATTTATTAATCTTATCCACTGGCGTTAGATGTAAATGAACATGCATATTCATATGACATAAAACATCTGAAAAACATTTACATTAATGCAGTGTTGAGGAGTAATTAGTTACATGTAATGGAATCATGTAATTTAATTACTAAATAAATATAATAACTAATCTGTTACAGTTATTAAAAACAAAATGTGTAATTAAATTATAGTTACATCTGAATATTTTCGTTCCAAAATTACATTGACTCCTCTAAAATATAAGATACCAATGTTTCAGGAGTATAGGACAGGGAATAGGACACATTTATTCGATAACTGTTTTCTATTTGGGTTTGTGTATATGCTATATTTTTTAAATGAACTGATTTTTTTTTTTCAATTCAGGAACAATTAATCAATGATCTAACAATTTGCTAACAATATTTGTAATATGAGCTAACAATATTTGAGTCAATGAGCGAACAATATTTGTAATATACAATGTAGGGCCCGATGGAATCCATTTTATTTTGTCCTAAATTCAGTGTTATTTTTTTTCCAAATTCCATTTTTTCCATTTTAATTTTTCTGCATTCCGTTTTTTTTTTCTTTTACATTTTTTACTCCTTTTTAATGGTTAAATAAAATCATATTAATCAAAAAAGCATGTCTAATTAATTAAAATCATGAAACACAATTTAATAAAATCATGTATACAATTTAACATCAGTTTATTAAAGGTTTAACAAAAATTACATGTTTAGGGGCCTATGAAATGTTGTGTTTTTTTCTTACCTTATACAAATATTTTAACATGTCTAATTATTTAAATGCATAACAACTTTTATTTATTTTCACAATAGCCTAGTGAATTTTTATTCCCAGAAATTCGAAATTGTGTACATTTTTCTGGTTATCAACAGAAGGCATAAAATATTAATAAAATTTTAATCAATAAAAAAATAACCTTTGTTTTAATTCAAATGAAAACATAAAAGAAATGTTGTGTAATTATTAATTTAAAAAGTTTTATTGATATTTCAACATTAGAAGTAGTATTACGTACATTGTAAATATTAAAAATATATTTCTGTCGTATATGTCTTCAAGTAAAACCGAAGTTGTATTTTGACGGGTTCCTGTGAATACCTGTAACTGGCGCTGGTTGTGGCTAGATACAATTGGTTATAATTGGGTAAAGTTTAGGTTTAGGGTAAGGGTTTGGGTGAGGCACTTTTCAGGGTAAGGTGCTAGAGATTGCATTGTATGTCCTCACAAAGATAGCTATACAGAGTTGTGTGTGTGTGTGTGTGTGTGTGTGTGAAGTAAGAGTGTGGGGTGGCATGTGCACAAGGTCTTTCTGAATCTGAAAATTGTCAGGTTCAAACATTTACAAGTTAAATATTTACATGTTAATCAGACCATTTCAGGTCCACCACCCAAATTTCATTCAGATCAAGCTCAAACAGATCGACTGGGGTGTTTACTTGAAGCCTGTTTGATCCGATTGAACCATAAATCCAATTATAAACAGATTATTTGTGTACATGTAAACATGGCTATTGAGAGTACACATCTATCCCCAAAACTACGTTGATGATTTTACAAACAATTTACAAAAACCTGCTCTGCTTGTGTTTTATAAATGGGGCTGTCCTGCAGCTCAGATTTTGTTTTCCACCAAGTCATTTCACACATCTCCTCTAAAGTTTCAATAGAGATATCAGGAGACTTTTACATTTCCCAAGATACACAATTCTGCAATCCAAAGCTGGAGATCTCAACATGAATATTTCTTACTTTTCTTAGACCAAATAATCTAAGCCATACTATTCACATTAATAACTCTTAATAAAATAAATAACTCATTAATAACACTTTACTTTATGTCAACAATTGTTCCATTTGTGTCCAATTTTCCATATTAGAATAAACCTCTGATACAAAGTTGATGCATAACTGAGAACTAAAGTATGAAAGAGCACCCACTGAGCAGTAAGTGTTCCTGTGGTAAAAGCGATGGGTAAAGCAGTGGGGAACAGAGCGAAGCCACAACTAGAGTATAAACCTTCTCGCACCGTCTCGCCACCAAACATCCGTCAGGCAGCGTGGTGAACATCCACAGACTACAGCAGTCAATATAAACCTGTGAGCCTGTGCCAGATGCAATTACACAAGCCTCTGTCTAAAAGATGGTTGTGTTGGCATGGGATGTGTTTACGTGTGTATGGATGTGTGTGTGAGCATGTTTGTATTTCCTCTGGGTACACACACCTGAATGCATCTTTGAGCAAGTAAGACCTCTGCTGACAGGAGACTGGAGAAGTTTGTTTGAGGAAGGTAAGACGAGCCAAAGAGAGTGTAAATGAATTGTGTGTTTAAAGATGCTTGTTGATTTGGAATGAAGGAGAATCTGAATATTCATTACTGAGAAAATGTGGATGAAGTTGGCTCAGAGGCGGTGCTGGGGAGGATTGGGAGACAGACAGGGACGTGATAGAGAGACGATTTGAGAGTCATAACTCACATGGAAGATGCGTTTGACTCCTGAGGCCAGTTTCTCTGTCCGAAGCTTCCAGAGGACGGGATGAGGGGAGTTCAGGACGAAGACCAGGGGTTTCTGGTGCACAGGCAGGGACTGGATGGGCCGCAGATGTAACGCCACCTGAACACAGTAAAGAAAGAGGTCAATGAGAACAGCAAAGAAAGAAGGAAAGTGAGTGCTGAAGACAAAGACCACAATCACTAAAGACAGATAGGACACATGGGGCTGAAGTCCTCAGAGCTTCAGCTGCTAGAAAGACTTTTCAGACTTTTTTAGAATTTTAAATTACAAATTTTGTGGTGTTGAGAACAAAATGAGAACACTTTACAGTAGCCTAATATTCAGCTGTGAAAGCATAATTGAATCATATAAATATCAGAAAAAATACACTACACTACATGTTTTTTTATTTGATCCAAAGTACAGCAGTAACATTTTGAAATATTTTTACTATTAAAAATAACTTTTCCCTTTGAATATATTTTAAAATGTAATTTATTCCTGTTATCAAAGTTAAATTTTCAGCATCATTACTCCAGAGTCTTTACTATCACAAAATCATTCTTCAGAAATCATTCTAATATGCTGAATATTTTTTATTATTATTATCGATATTTAAAACTGTTGTTTGTTTTTTTTCTTTGATGAATAGAAAGATCCAAAGATCAGCATTTATCTGAAATAAAAAGCTTTTGTTACATTATACAATATACCATAAAAAAACTTGGAGTCAGTATAAATTTTTGTATTTTTTGGGAATTTAATTAATAATTTTATTTAGCAAGTGATGATCAAAAGTGATGATAAAGACATTTATAATGTTACAAAAGATTTCTATTTTAGAGAAATGCTGTTCTTTGGAACTTTATCAAAGAAACCTGAAAAAAAAAATCCACGCAGCAAATCCAAATATTAGAATGATTTCACAGGAAATCACAGGAATATATTACATTTTAAAATGCATTCAAATAGAAAACAGTTATTTTAAATAGTAAAGTTGTTTCAAAATTTGGACCAAATAAATGCAGGCTTGGTAAGCAGAAAAAAGCTTTAAAAAACATTAAAAATCTTACTGTGCAAAAACTTTTGATTAAAAAAGAATAATTTATATGTTCTTTTAATATGAATTTGAAATCTGTTACCAACAAAAGTCATGTGGACAACAAGCAGAAACATTTATATTTATGAATAATTCAAGATTAAAAAAAAAAATAGTTTTCACAATTTTGAAATTGACCTTCATTATGCTTAAAAACACACAAATAGAGTTCAAAATGTGAAAAAGTTTAAACACCTGTTACAAATATAAAAAAATAAATCACAAACAATCAAGCTAATAAAATGCTTTTAAAATACCGTATTGAGACGAGGCATTGTCTTTTCTAGTTTTGGTGTGTGTTTAAGATGTACAGAAAATATTAGTTTTATTTGATTGTTATACCCATGGCATTTTAAGAAAATGTTTTTTTTTTAATCTATGAAACTTTGAAAAAGTTTTCTCAGAATGATTTTAAACATTATTACATTATTTTTTATTATTTTTACTTTTCTATATCTGATCACTCATTTGTCACTGACACTCAATCACTGAGTTCACATTTGCTCTGGCCTACATCTCACATAATATTTTAAGCACAAGAAAGGCTGCATATTTCATATTTTGGATTAGCCAACAACTATAAAAATCATGCTAGACAAAGCATTTATTTACATTATAAATAAAATACAGTTCACTAAAATCCCCCTGCGATGCCATTTGCATTTATGGTGACCCTATGTGTGGTTTTGACCCCAATGTGGAGAACCTCAGTGCCATAAAAACCTCTCATTTCTTTAATCCAAATGTCCAAACTTTCCATTCCATTCTCTCCTCGTCTGCATTCTGTAGTACTTTTTTAGTAATGTTAAAGCCAAAAACATGACTACAGCAGCATTGTGGACGCCTGTTACTCCTTATCAGAGTTTGTGCTATTTATGTCTCCACCCCGCTGATAATCACACAGTGACTGAGAAGGCCGTGTTTTTCTTTGGATGGCCACAATATGTGGCCTCACTGGTATTTGAACTTTCACACAAAGGCTCTTTTGTTCTAAAAAGATGGTGATAGTGAATCGAGCGAGAGGATAGAGAAATAGAGAGCTGCTCAACATGGTTGGATGGATTCATGAGAATGAATAGTTTAATACAGATTGTTTCTATTTAGTTTGAGCTTTAATATTAATTTATAGTACACACAGATGTTTAGTAGATATTCAGCTTATTTATATTTTGAATGTCTGCCAGTTACTTGACAGGATGGCATTTTAGATTCAGTCTGCGTTATTTTTTAAATGCTGGCCTAATGCTAGAGACATGTAGACGAATGTCTCTGGCCACTGCCTCATATCCAGTGTTTTTAAGAAGGTTCAAAAAATCTACTTTTAATAAAATGACTAGTCAGTAAAAACAAAAATATGAAAATATATACTTTCACACTCTCTACTCTAGAGACAAAAAGCTGGGGATTTGGGTTCTGTCATTTCAAATGTTATAAAATCTCTTCCAGATTCTGAGGAGGCGTTTAGCTGGTGTTTTGTTGCTCTATACCTGGGCCTGCTGTCTCTGGCAGGGCCCACAGGGCCAAATATAACCTGCTGATTTAGGGCCTGCAGTGGGGTCGAAACCAAACTCCATTCCAGACATGGTTTGATTAACTAGCTCTCAACACTGACCTGACAAACAAGCACTGCCTCATCACCTTTAGAGCTTTATTGCTGACCCTCTTCATCTGTCAGGCACTGACCAATCACCTTCATTTCAGTTTGGAATCATTCAAGTAAAAATTACTTACGGAGCTTTAATACTGCGTCAAAAGGTCACAGTCATACTTTTATAATGTTTTTGTGTTCTTTGAAACTTGAAAGCTTAACAGTACACTCTTCTATAAAATTTCTCATCCTGTGTCCCACTGAAAAAAAATGTTTTTGTAACGAAATAATGGAGAGAATTTCTTTTAAACTCTAAGAGGTCACCCAGGACATTTCTGATAGATTAAAACAGTTCCTTTCACAGTTCTGACTATCTTACTGATCTAAACTTGATTCTCATGCTAATACTATTACACACTTGAGAACATATTCTCACGACTTCATCAGAACAGCCAGTATTGAATTATTCACTTAAATTAGTCAATTAAACAATCAGACGGTGAAAATTTAATCTGGGAATGACATTATCTTAAATCCAGTCAAAACACAGCTACAAAAAAGACTTGCTTGCTTTGATGCAGTTACTCAGTATGTAAGACAGGAAAAATTTGCTGCATATTAAATATGCATTATAAGTATCAATAATAATAAGTATTATTACACTACCAGTCAAAAGTTTTTAAACAGCAAGAATTCTCCTCTGCTCACCAAGCATGCATTTATTTGATCCAAAATACAGCAAAAACATTGTAAAATAAAATTATATTTTAGATAAATAACTGCTTTCTATTTGAATATATTTTCAAATGTACTTTATTCCTGTGATCAAATTTTAAAGCATTCTAAATTTTCAGCATCATTACTCCATTATTCAGTGTCATGTGATCTTTCAGAATACATTCTAATATGCTGAGTTGCTGATCAAGAAACATTTATTATTATTATCAGTATTTAAAAGGTTAAGAAAAAAATCTACTCAGCTGTTTTCAACATAATATTAATAATAAATGTTTTTTGAGCATCAAATCAGAATTTTAGAATAATTTCTGAAAGATCATGTGACTGGAGTAATGGTGTTAAAAAATCAGCTTTGAGATTACAGGAATAAATTGCATTTTAAAATATATTTAAATAGAAAACAGTTTTTTAACTGTTTAAAGCCGGCTTAGTTTTCAAAAAACTTTACAAATTTTACTGTTCAAAAACTTTTGACTGGTAGTGTACTTGCTAGGGGTTGCATCGGTTCAACTTACAATTCGGTCTGTATCATGGTTTTGGTACTGTTCGGTATGCTATGTTTAGGGAAAAAACTATACTGTTGAATAAAAATAAATAAAATAAGAACAAATAATCTAACTACAAGCAACAGCACAAATAAATACAGCAGAGTAAAGATACAAATAAAATAATCAGTGCTTTTCAGGTTTTTAGGTAGGTCTAACATTAGGTTTTAGGTACAGAAATTGAATAAAGTAATCAAATGTAAAATAACGTTGCATATTTGGCTGTATAAATTAAAGATTAATCTTTATTAAAGTTACAATCAAGAGCAGTGAGTTATTTCCTTGTTGTTGTTGTTTAATTAATATTAGTAAGAAAGTGCTGTCACTTTAAAAGAATGCACTGATCCGTTCAGCTGGCTATGTCTGCTAGGATACTTACCAAGACGGGCATTTTTACATAACTTTTGTGTGATTTGTCTATTCAAACAAAATACTTCAAAGAGAGCTTAATATTTGGGCATTTCGGATGAGTGGACACACAAGTCTTCTCACTGCACGTACAAGCTCTCATCTTCTGGCTCTTAAATGTTTAAACCGGCAAAGGTTTAGTTTAGTTTAAACACAGATAGCAATGTGTGCTGTTCAGGTCTCACCTGCATACGCAAGTTATCAGCACCGGGGTGATTACGGAATAAATGACTGCTCATATTCTGCACTGAACAAGAGTGAATTGTTTGACCATGCTATTGTTGTACTGGGAAGCCAGAATGTGTATCCATCAACAGAAACATACATTAGCTGAACCCTGTTCATTTTACGTGCTGTTATGTATAAAAAAAATAAAAATAAAAAAAATATATATATATATACATATATATATATATATATATATATATATAACATATGCGTCGTCAGATTTAACTTGAACCGCGGTCCTAGTGCGTGCTGAACCGTGGGTGGAGAACAGTACGGTTCGTTTTTTTACAGAGAACCATTGTAGAGCTGTAATCGGGCCTTAAAAGTTAAGCCCGACCCGGTCCGAGCCCGACAAGTATATTTTGATTGACAGCTTTTTAAAAGCCCGAACCCGTTTACAGCCCAACATTATTCAATGTGCGCACGCACACAGCTTTTGTCAAAAATGAGTCATTTATACATGTTTTAACATAATTTATTCATAAATATCGTAGGCTATAGGCCACTTGGATGTTGGAAAAAAATTTTTTAACATCGTAACATCTCAGCACTCTAAATAGGCATAGGCATACACTTACGTGCCAATAAAAATTAGTCTTTCTTAAAAAATTCAGTTAAGATAAGTTCTAAATTAAGATGGGTACTTGGCAATAACGAAATTAAGATAAAGTTTCACCTCCTCAGCATCCATTTTCGCGTCTTTTTTGCGCTAATCGAAACGCATCACATAACCGCTCATTTACCGCGCAAGCCAGAGCCCGGCCTGAGCCCGTGTAAAATTATAGAAATTAAGCCCGAACCCGGGCAAAGATCTTCAACTCTAAACCATTGCACCCCTAGTACTTGAAACTGAAACACTGATATCTCCTTTTATTCTTACTTTTGAGTGCTGCATTCAGGTCTGGAAAAAGACATGTCCAACCAAACCATTTCTCTCAACTACAAATGCCTTATGACTTTTATTACTCCAGTAATTTACTGTACATTATTAAGTATGAGTCAAGGTAATCGAGACCCCATTGAGATCTACATGGTTAAAATGACATGTCCCAAATGGGACACCTGATGTGGACATGTGGTCTTTCGACTTTCTTTTGTGTGCATCTACACATAAGATCAAAGGCTATCACATTTTACACACTTAAAAGGTGCTCAACAGCGCCCCCTATGTAGCTGCAATGCAAACTTGATAAGTCCCTTTGAAAACTATGTGACCAAATAGTGGACTGGATGTAGTAATTTATAAACAAATTTAATGTACATTATTAGGAATGACCAAGGTTGATGGCGACCTCATTTGCTTTTTAAGAATGGACATGCGATCTTGTGGCCTTCACTTGTATGTATCTGTCCACATAGAGATCACAGGCAGGTTTTTCTCATGGTTCAAAAGGTAATCAACAGAGCCCCCTATGCAGTCTCAATACATCCTCAATACACACTTATAAATATCTTTAAAAAATATCTATCCCCAAGATCACAAGCTGTCACATTTTCATCTAATGGTTAAAAAGTGCTCAATAGCACCCCCTATTCAGCCGCAACGCACCCTTAATAAACTCCTTTGTTAGGGCTGAGGGTTCCACTTGGGACAGGATCAGTTTGTACCTAGTCCAACAAAACTGAGATAAAACAGCTAGAAACTTTCAAGCCATTTCAAGCTGTCTGTTTTAGAGGAAGCAGATGTGTTTGTGGATAGAGCTTTGTTTATGTGCTGCCCTAAATGACAGGTAGTTGAGCTACATCTCAAGTGAGCTCGGAGCTGCGTAATGAGCGGCTCCCCCGCAGATGTGGGAGGACGCTGGAGCAAATAAGAGTGTTTAGCAATGAGTGCAATAAAAGTGTGGCAATAATCATAACAGCTGGGCCTTTGGAGAGCAGAGAATGGAAGATTTTACAGAGTGCTTATCACATAGGGTCTGGCAGACATAGAGTGGACTCAGACAAACTAGTAAGAGACCCTCGCTTTTATTCCACTGGATTTTTTTCCATTCACTTGCCTGTCTGTACTCAGTGGAACATTTTCAATAACCATTTATTATCTACCCAAGCCTCCCCCTTGGATCAATCTGAACAGACATTTACAAACAAATCCCTCCTGCATTGAATGATATTGATCAATTACTCATTTACTCACTGCAATGTTATTTTAAACCCCTAAGTATTTCAATTATCTTTGAAAAACAATTTTTTCCACACAACAAAATGTTGACGCTTAAAAAAGTTAATTGAGAGATTGTTAATACAAATCTTCTTAAGAAACATGTCATTTCATGAACAGATTTAATTTAGGCTATTATTCACATAGAAAAAAATGTGGACAACTCAAACATGTTTGTTCTCATGTGTTGTGCAACTACATTTGAGTTTCCAAAGGAACCAATGAGGTTTGTTCTTGTGCTAGACCTAAAGTAAAGTACAGCTGAGCTTCCATTACAATATCTTCACATGTGCTTTGAAGATGAATGAAAGTCTTATAGTTTTGGAATCACATGAGGGTGAGTAAATTTATATTTATGGGTGAACTAAGCTTTTCAACAAGAACCAGAGAAAGAAACAAGATGAAAGTTTTGTCTAAAGAAAGGGATGTAGAGAGTTTTAAGGAAAGGGGCTTAAGCAAAAACTCTCCTGGTTGTAAAAATCATGGAATTTCAGAATCAGACAGAAACAATTCCAAAAAGGTGAGTCATTTAGAGAAGGCACAAACACAGTCGCTCTGCCGTTCCAAAACTGCTCCAAGGTGAGAAGCAAATTACCTTGGCTAGGCATGAGCTAAAAACCCAGATCTCCAGGGTGAGCTCACATACTCCGCATCACACATTGGCAGTGCTGGGAATTGGGAGTGTTGATTAGTCCCACATCACACAGGTTCTATGAAACACCATCTGCGATGCTGTAATGCATCTGTAATGCTTGCTTAACTGAACAATACAACATGGTTTACATAAGATTTCTACACAGATTCAACATCATACACATGTATTATGTATGATAAGTTCATCCTTCTATACAGCATGTAGATAAGGCATACAGATGATTAGGTTCACTGCAAACACACATATCTCTTGTCCACTGAAATAGTGCCACTGAGGAGACCCCAATTCTCCTTATTAGATTTTAGATATGTTACTCCACTCTCATCATGTTTGCTATGAATGGGAATTTACTACACTGGTAAAAGCTGTTTTGAATCTCTTTTATGCTTTTCTGAGGTCCAAAAATCTTGTGTGGTGGCTCTGGAATATTTCCTTATCGGGGCCTTGAGGGCAAACAAGGTTGAGCTGAGGTTATCTTCAGGAAATACACTTTATTTTAATGTAATTTTTTAAATCTTTCCCCAACTAAACTAAAAGACTAAGAGAGGGTTAGAGAACCTTTAAATAACTATACAGTGCCTACAGGCACCTCAACCACCCCAAAGAACCACTGATGAACCACACTGAGCTTAACAGATTCTTTATACAGTAGCCGTGCTATATAACCAAGAACCACTGGAAAACCATGGGTTGAACATGTTCTTGATACAGTAGTGGTGCTATATAACACCTCAACCAACCCAAAGACCACTGGAGAACCACACTGAGCTTGACAGATTCTTTATACAGTAGCGGTGCTATATAACCACCCTAAAGAACCACTGGAGAACCACACTGAGCTTAACAGATTCTTTACACAGTAGCGGTGCTATATAACCACCCTAAAGAACCACTGGAGAACCATGGGCTTAACAGTTTCTTTATACAGTAGTGGTGCTATATAGCACCTCAACCAACCCAAAGAACTGCTGAAGAACCATACTAGGCTTAACAGATTCTTTATATGGTAGCAACGCTCCATAGAACCTCAACCACCCCAAAGAACCACTGAAGAAGCATATTGGATTTAACCGGTTCTTCAAGCGTTAACGGTGCTATATAGCACCTCAATCACACCAAAGAACCTCTGAAGAACCACTGAAGAACCATACTGGGATTAATAGGCTCTTTATATGGTAGCGGTGCTATATAGCACCTCAAACATCCCAAAGAACCACTGAAGAACTTCAGAAGATCCATACTGGGCTTAACACATTCTTTATATAGTAGCGGTATTATATAGCCCCTCAACCAACCCAAAGAACCGCTGAAGTACCACATTTCAGCTAGCTACTACATCAGCAAAAACGTCACTGCAGTTAAAAAAAAAATGCAGCTGGAGTCTCCTTCAATCTCAGTGTCACCACTGGAACTGCTGCTGAATTGCAAACAGAGTTGTTAAACTGACCAAAGCCAGGCCTCAGAAGAGCGAAGTGGTTGAGATGATCATGTATTGAGAGATAAAAAAAAAAAAAGGCATGGCCAGTGTGAAGCCCAGAATGTGAGTCTGGACCTGATTTCACAGGCCGCTGCACTAACCGTTGTCTGATGGTGTTGCGGGGGCCCGTCCGGCCTGATTGAGTTACAAAGAAACTACGGGCTCTGATAGGAGACAGCTGCACCTCCCTGTACAAACCCAGCACAGAGGCTAGCATTACTGCAGAGGGTGATGGGAAACCGATCACACCATGTCATTTAACACACCAGCAACCTACCATTCAAATCAACATATCACCCTTAGTGAGAACTAACAATGTCAGCAAGACACTGCAGTTCCTCTGTGGAGACTGTGCTGTTCCTGTCTATGTGTCTATGAAACCTTCATAATTCCTGCATTCTCGTGTAAAGCACTAATAAATCAACTCTGTCAACTCTCTATGTATTGTATATCTCTCTTTTTCACTGCTGACAGCAATTCTCAGTTAAAAGGAAAGGGTGTTGACTCTATTGATAGAGCTCATTATGGGACTGATAGTCCTCCCAAAATTTCAGTTCACTAAAACATCCTCTAATTAGATGCCAAATAATGCAAGATAAGCAAAACATAACAGTCACAGGGTTCCCTTGGGACATGTGAAGTTTAAGTGAATGGGGGCAGATGGGTGGGAAACAGGGAGTTTGTTTAGGAGAACGATAGGCAGATGATATGGAATCATTCAGGGGAAAATGAGGAAACCGTAAAAGATGGTCCGAAGACTAGTCTATTTTAAGGATGTCAAAAGTATTGGCACTTGGCAACAAATTTGAGACTAAGATAAAAATCAGTATTTCTAAAGTAAAAAACTGTCTTAGCTCATCCTTTTATAACAGTACCACCTTAATTTTATGAAGCTATGAGAATGCTTTTTGTGTGCAAAGAAAACAAAAATGATGCACTTTGCACACAAAAAGTATTCCTGTAATTCATAAAATTAAGGCTGAACCACTGTTTTACTGATGTCCAAAGTGATAGTTGTGTTGCTGTCTATGCAGGGTCAGAAAGGTCTCATATTTCATAAAAAGATTTGTAATTTGTGTTCCGAAGACGAACGAAGGTCTTACAGGTTTGGAACGACATGAAGGTAAGTAATTAATAGCAGAATTTTCATTTTTGAGTGAACTATCCCTTTCAGTTATTTATAATGTTTGTTTTCTGGAAATAATGCAGTGTTTGCACATTCTCTGTGACTGTGTCATAGAAACACACTGTTAACTTTGCTTAGCGAAGCAGAGATTTGTGCTGTCGAGATTTTCTTGTAAATTTGATAAAATCACTGCCATGTGTCTGTGCATGATCTTTTCTTACAACTGTTTAAAATATACAGCTATGTGAATGTTTGGCACTGTTCTAAATGTGAATCTGTGTGTGTTGTTTGACTGCATCTTGGTTCTTTCTGGATGGCTGAAATAGAATAAATGAGGTAAAGATTGAGGGTCAGATCAATCTGTTGAGCTCTGTTATCAGCACCGCTCAGTGATCTGTGACCTCTCAACCTGAAGCCCCTTTAGCACACTGTGATGTCTATCTGCTTGTGTCTGAGCGCATAAACACATATATCTACCTCATCAGCTCTCTGTGCAGACATATCAAAGCACATGGGCAACCGATAGCCATCACACTGTGTTTGTGTGTACTTTTATGAATTTGGGGGCAAGTTTGGATGATAATTCTTATTGCCTTAAGCCTCCTGATGTGTGTTATCTGAAAATGTGCACAAACACAAGCCTGACCTCATTACAGAAGACCACAAACATAGGTTCCACTTTTGATTTCAACATGTACTTTTTATGCATGTAGTATTTTCAAACAAAAATTCGTATCATATTCACTTCCCATCTAGTTTAACCAGGTGCTAAATATGCTACATTTAGGTGTGGATATTTAAATTTGCTTCCTTTTTTTAGCATCAACACACCCCCTTTCTATTTCAGTTAGGCTTGTTATAGATTCATACCAACTTGCAAAACATTTTATTCAAAAGTTTACACACAAAATCTGCAAAATGTTAATTATTTTACCAAAATAAGAGGGATCATACAACATGCATGCTATTGTTTATTTAGTACTGACCTAAGATACTTCACATAACAGATGTTTGCATATAGTCCACAAGAGAAAATATTAGTTGAATTTATATAAATGACCCCGTTCAAAAGTTTACATCCCCTTGTTTCTTAATACTGTGTTCTTACCAGAATAATCCACAGCTGTGTTTTTTTGTTTAGTGATAGTTGTTCATAAGTCCCTTGTTTTTCCTGAGCTGCTTGCTTTTCTTCAGAAAAATCCACAGGTCCCAGAAAAAAAGGTTTTCCAGGTTTTCCAGCATTTTTGTGTATTTGAACCCCAAAATGACCCATCTTTTCACATTGAGGACAACTGAAGGACTCTAATTACAGAACTAGGTTCAAATGCTCACTGATGCTCTAGAAGGACAAAAATGCATTAAGAGCAAGGGGGTGAAAACTTTTGAACAGAATGGAGATGTGTACATTTTTCTTATTTTGCCTATTTTTTTTCATATAGTACTGCCCTTCAGAGGCTATAGAGGGTAGTTGCATGTTTCCCAGAAGACAAAATAAGTTAAATTTACCCTAATCTTCAAATTCAAAAAGTTTTCACCCCTGACTCTTAATGCATGTTTTTTTTTTTTTTTCAATCTGGAGCATTAGGAGCATTTTATCTGGAACTATAACTAAACAAAAACACAGTTGTGGATAATTCAGGTAAGAACACAGTATCAAGAATCAAAAATGAACACTTTTGAATGGGGTAATAACAATAACATGCATTTTGTATGATCCCTCTTTTTTGATTTTGGTAAAATAATTAACATTCTGACGATTCTGAAAGGGGGATGTAAACTTTTGACCTCAACTGTACATATCTTCTTTTAAGATTTTTTAGACATTTCTAACATAAAATATTGTTAAAATGAACCCAAGTAAATTTTTTCAACAAAACTCTATGCAGACAATAAAATTATATATATTTAAAAGATGTTTGTGCTTATTTTCTAATTTGTCAGATGATGAACAAGTATTTTATTTTTCCTCTAAAATATCTAAAAATATTTCATCCTTGACAATTCTTGTTATTTAGAGAATATTTTTAACAGTGTATGTATAGCCTATAGTGAATGTATTTGCTATAAGTCTTAATATTTTATGCAGTTTTGCTCCTCAAATAAAAGTATCCTCTTTTAAGACTAATTCAAAGTTCATTAAGAAGTTCCTCGGCAACACCATTTCTCAGGAGCTGAAGTGGGACATTCACATTGACTCCTTCGTGAAAAAGGCCCAGCGGAGGCTATACTTCCTCCATCAACTGAAGAAGTTCAACCTGCCACAAGATCTGCTGAAACAGTTCTACTCTGCCATCATTGAATCTGTCCTATGCACTTCAATTACTGTCTGGTTCAGCTCAGCTACCAATTCTGACCTCAGAAGACTACGCCGGATAGTCCGGTGTGCTGAGCGAATCATTGGTACAACCCTCCCCACTCTTCAAGATCTGTACTTATCCAGAGCACGCAAAAGGCCTGGTAAAATCACTCTGGATCCCTCACATCCAGCACACTCGCTCTTTGAACTGTTGCCATCTGGTCGATGCTACAGAGCCCTGAGCACTAGAACGACCAGGCACAGAAACAGTTTCTTCCCTCAAGCAGTCCATCTCATGAACACTTGAAAAATAAACGTGGAACACACAACGCTATTATACATTCATTTATTTATGTAATACACATACTTGTTTACATTTCTAATTTGCACATGTACATAGCAAATTGTTTAAATTTGTCTATTTTAGTTTATTTTAAATTGTATATTGTGTATTTGCTTTTTTGCACTTTTTCTGTATATTTGTATAATGTTCTTTTTATTATCTGTGTCTTGTCTTGTCACTGTCATTCTGTTGCACTGTGGAGCTTCTGTCACTAAAACAAATTCCTAGTATGTGCAAACATACCTGGCAATAAAGCTCATTCTGATTCTGATTCTGATGTTTTGCAGTGCATAAAACTCAGTGCTATTTGCCTGGTGCAAACACTGTGCTATTACCACAGAATGCAGATGATAAAATGGTCAAATAATGCTCAAAGGATGGAGAATAGGATTAGATTCAATGTCAACTGCTAAAAGTGATTCTGCAGTCTAGAGGTGGCAGTGTTGTCTCCGTCCCCTTCACCTCGTCAAAATTTCATGTTTGGGTTTGTGAGGCTCCAGTCTCTCTATCTAAGAATTCCACCTGATAAAACAATCATCCGCTCTGCCTCACGCTGAGCTGCGGCCAAGAGCTGGCGTTTGATGTTTAACTTTCGCTAAATTGATTAGACAAAGATGGCCTGCGAGTTAGATTAAACTGGCTTGGCTTTGTTTATTTTCAGCCATGCTGTGGAATCACACTCTCTGAGAGGGATAAGAGACACAGGCTATCTGCTGTTTGCTCTCATGTTGCTAAGAGAAAATTACACTTGTTTGTCAAAAGATAGAGTGAAGTTATTTTTATGACACAGCCAGTTTTGACAAGGGAAATGACACACCCTGTAAATGTCTGATAACTCCCATGGCTCTGCACTGTACCGGATGGCAAAACTAAAAGTATCCAGATTCTGTTTTTCATAGAGTAGACCACAAATAATAACACATTTGCCACAAGATTTCACCTGTTATAATGTTAATATAACTTTCGATAACTTGGGTCAAGGCCACAGACATCTTTGTCTAAATGTTTGCATTGCTGATATGTATTCATTTGCACAATTATTTCCTCTCTACTCTGGCTTTTTAGCCCTCGCTAGCATTAATTAGGTTCTAAACTGGTGGTTCAAGAATCAAAAATGCTAACAAATACGACAAAACAAAACTGATTTATTGGCCAGGCTGATTAATTAGGCCATATATAATATATATATATATATATCATATATGATATGATATACTGTATATATAATGATTAATTGGCTGATAATCATGTCTGCTTGGTGGATAGAAAATTATTTCTTTTTACATTTGTTTGTGAATAAATGCTATCACCATCAGCCATTGAAAACCCCATCCTGCATAACAGGCCCTCATTAATATATACAGTATCCATTCAAAAGTTTGGGGTCAGTATGTTTGTATTCTGAAGAAAGGATCATGTAACACTGAAGACTGGAGATTCGGTTTTGCCAACACTGGATTAAATTACACTTTAAAATACACTGCTGTTGAAAAGTTTGGGATAAGTACGTTTTATATATATATATATATATATATATATGTTTTTGAAGAAGTCTCTTATTATCAAAGTTCAATTTATTTAATCAAAAATACGCAAAATTAGTTTTCATTTCAATTTAAAATAAGTTTTCTAATTTAATATACTTTAAAATATCCTGAAAATAACTAAATAAGCAAATAAACTCTTTTCAGCAATGATAATAAATCAGCATATTAGAACAATTTCTGAAGGATCATTTGACACCGACGAAAAAATTCAGCTTTGCATTACAGGAATAAAATCTATTTGAAAGTATAATAAAATAGAAAACCACTATTTTAAACCGCAATAATATTTCACAAATTTTCTGTATTTTTAATCAAACAAACATAGCCTTGATTTGAACAGTAATTTACATTAAGTTACTTTAAACACTAATAGTATTTTACTGTTTTTAATGTATTTTTGATCATAAAAATGGCATCTCTGTGAGCATAAGAGACTTCTTTTAAAAAGACTATAAAAATCTTCCTAACCCCAAACATTTGAACAGTAGTGTAAGGGTTAAACCTGCGTCCTGAAGTAAAACCAGCTGAGAACCACTGCTTCAATCTCCTCCAGCTGGTATATTTATTCACATTCTGAGTAGTGCATCTAATCTAGTGTAAATGTGCCATAGAGTAATTCTTCTCTTATCAGACTGCAGAGTTCCTCTCCAGAACACACGCTCTTGTCCCCACTACTTACTGGCCTTATCACATCTACTGCCACAGAATGAACGCTTTGTTTCCCCTCTCTTCGAGGCGCTCCAACCGTCCACACGCACACACATACGGCCTTGCAGGCAGAGAGGTTTCTGGCACTTTGATCCTTAGGTCACTTGTGGAGACTGATGAGATCATTGCAGTTTTGTTCATTGAGATGAAGGAGAGAGAGTTAACCTGGAACTAAAGGATTACCGCCCAAGCGGCCTGTGTCAAAACAGAGCCATTCTGTGCCTCCTGCCGCAGGAGTATCAGACTACCACCTTCCAGCCAGGCCTTTGTGGAGGTGGCAGTGATGGAGGGAGCAGATTGCAGGCTTGAAAGGGCCTCTCTGACTGGGCTGGTTTGCTGTCTGTAGAAAGGCTTTCAGTGCAAGTACGTTTGAAGTGGAGAGAATCCGTCTCCCTGAACTCTTTAGATAAGGACACTGAAATCCAGGGAAATATCTCTTATTTCTCAGCTCTCACAGTGAAGGAAAAGCTGTCTTGATGGACAGGACTGCAGGGATGGCCACAGACATGACTCTTTATCAAAAGCGCAGAAGGAAGACTCCTTAATGAGTCAGGATCTTACTGCTCTGCCAAAAGAACATTCCACTGCATCGTCTAACGTCATCCCATCCTATATTCTCAGAAAAGCCAATGTGTTGTAACTAATGCATTCCACTATTAAGACCCCATGAAATTTTAGTCTATGTCGGTTATATTTAAAGCCAGCTATATGCTAGTTAAAGGGATATTACACCCCGAAATGAAAATTACCCCATGATTTACTCACCCTCAAACCATCCTAAGTGTATATGATTTTTTTTCTTTCACTTATATAAAAAAATGTCTTGGCTCTTTCAAGCTTTATAATGGCAGTGAATGACTGTTGAGATTTTAAAGTCCAATGAAGTGCATCCATCCATTATAAAAAGTACTCCACGCCACTTTTATCTGGCAATTGTGAGTTTATATCTCGCAAATCTGAGAAAAAAAGTCAGAATTGTGAGTGTATATCTTGCAATTCTGCCTTTATAACTCAAAATTGCGAGTTTATATCACAATTCTGAGGAAAAAAAGTCAGAATTGTGAGTGTATATCTTGCAATTCTGCCTTTATAACTCAAAATTGCGAGTTTATATCACAATTCTGAGAAAAAAAGTCAGAATTGTGAGCTTGTGTCACACAATTCTGAGAAAAAGTCAAAATTGTGAGATAATATAAATAGATATTATAATAAATAGTCTCGCAATAACCTTTTTTATTTTTTTATTTAGTGGAAGTAACAGGCTTCCATATAAATCAATAATAAAATCAGTAAAAAAAAAAAACATCTGTAAAAAACACACTAATTAGGAGAACTTCATTTAAAAGCTTCCAAATATTGTCTGATCACTGCTAAATCTTGCTGAATTGATGTAAACTGACAGCTGGTGGCTGGTTAAAAAAAGGACAATGATATGTCCTGACAACTTCCTGCGAGTTTATATGTCGCAATTGTGACTTTTTCTCAGAACTGCGAGTTTATATCTATAAATATTTATATCAATAGGTATATTCTGACTTGACAAACACAATTGTGAGTTAAGTCTGAATTCTTAAATATAAACTCACAACAAGTCTTTTTCCCCCTTTAAATTTAACTCACAATTGCAGGTTTATATCTCACAATTCTGAGAAAAAAAAGTCAGAACTGCAGGATACAAACTCACAATTACGAGAAAAATGTCACAATTGGGAGATACAAAGTTTTTATCTCGCAATTCTGAGTTTATTTTCTTGCAGTTCTGAATCTCACAATTCTGAAAAGAAAAGTCAGAATTGAGAGTTATATCTTACAGTGCTGACTTTATAACTCACAATTTTAGTTTATATCATGCAATTTTGACTTTATAATGGAAATTTGCGAGTTTATATTTTTATAAACACAATTCTAAGAAAAAAGTCAGAATTGCGAGTTTGTATCACCCAATTCTGAAAAAAAAAAAAAAAAAAAACTGAATTGTGAGATAAAAAGTCGCAATACCTTTTTAAATTTTTTATTCAGTGGCAGAAACAGGCTTTCATATAAATCAATAATAAAATCAGAAAAAAATACATCTGTAAAAAAAAAGACACTAATTGAAATATATATTATAACTCGCAATTGCAAGTTTGTATCTCACAATTCTGAGACAAAAAATTCAGAAATGTGAGATATAAACTCGCAATAGCAAGAACAAAAAATTATTTTCTCACAATAGAATTGAATTGAGAAATATGAAAAATAGAATTGAGAGCTTATATCTTGCAGTTTTGACTTTATAATTCAAGTTCAAAACTCAAATTGTGAGTTATAAAGTCAGAATTGCAAATTAGTTATAAAATCAGAACTCGCAAATTTCCAAGTTATAAAATTACTGTTTATAACCCGATTTTATATCATGCAATTCTGACTTTAAACAGACATTTGCGAGTTTATATTTATATATATGCAATTCTAAGAAAAAAGTCAGAATTGTGAGGAATTCTGAGGAAAAAAGCTAAATTGTAAGATAAAAAGTTGAAATACTTTTTTTATTTTTTATTTAGTGGCGGAAACAGGCTTCCTATAAATCAATAATTAAAATCAATAAAAAAAACACATCTGTAAAAAAAAAAAGACTAATTGAGAGAACTTCATTTATAAGCATATAAATATTGGCTGATCACTGCTGAATCTTGCTGAATTGACGTAAACTTAAAGCTATTGGCTGGTTAAAAAAAAAGACAAGACCTTTGATATGTCCTGACAACTTCCTGTGTCAATAGGAAATACTTCAACACAGGAAAGAACTGAGTTAGTCAACCCCATTCTTTGGGTCTCTAGAGTTATTTTTGCACTTTAGCCTCTTTTGACCGGTATCTAGCATGGAGGCACAAAAATATACTTGGACAGAACTCAAAATATCCCTGCATACCTGCATATGAGCACCATCATCCACCACAGCTCTGACAAATTACATACACAAGTCACTAAAGCAAAAGGAAGCACTGTTATATTTTCAGAGAGAGTGATGAGAAAGTAAAAGCATTATGCACAGTCACTGCTAGGTGTTCAGTTTCACTTAATTAGCCGGTGCTGCGGTGCAGTCTGGACCAATGCCACGGCCGTTACGGAGCAAAACGCAGCTGTGCATTTCTCTCTGTTATTGAGAGGATAACACCGCCTCGGCCGTCTGCTGTAACACTGTACAACACACTGGCACTTGGAAAAGAGAGAGGGACAGGAAACCGTTCCTTCTGCTTTGCGCAGTAAAATGAAAATGTGTGTATGTGTGAGGGGAGCAGAAGGAGGGAGGCTGCGCTTGGGAAGGTTTTTACACAAGGATGTTAGTTCAATGTGAATAAGAGGGCAGCACTGACACCTTGCAGCTGCTGTCTGAGTGTTAATGTTTTTTTATGTGTTAGTGCAATGAACAATCATTCATACGATTCTTTTTCATCATTTTATGTTTTCCCTGAAGTCCATTTTTAATTTTATGCCAACTTGTGCCAACACAGACATAATTTAATTTTACGCAACTATTCTCTAGAGAAAACTGGAAGAGAATTAACCTTAGGATTAAACAACCTCTTTGAAATGAGCAGCGCAGGTTGCAAGTTTTTGTGCCTTGACCATGAAAGGACCCTTGCTGTTTACGCAGGGTCAGAAAGCTCTTGGATTTCATCAAAAATGTCTTAATTTGTGTTCTGAAGATGAACGAAGGTCTTACGGGTTTGGAACAACATAAGGGTGAGTAATTAATGACAGAATTTTCAGTTTTGGGTGAACTAGTTCCTTAAATGCTGAAATATTAATAGCGTATATTTACAGTTAAGTTCTGGCAACCGCAGCTGCCTGGTTTTACTGTAAACTTCTTTTTTAACAGTGTAATTAAGACTTCAAGAACGTGGTACTTGGATTAAGTACAAACTCCTCAAAAAAAATACTTGAGCACAGCAATAAAGTACAATTACTTTGTACTTGAGTTATGATCATGACCCCAAAACACTCTTCCTCACAATTCAGACCCAATGTCTTCACTTCTATCTGACAGGGTTAAGCCTGTGAGGGGACGTGGAGGATTTGGAGCGTTTGGAGACTAACCTTGCCGTAATTGCTGACTGACCAGCCGCATTCATGCTGACTCTGTAAACAAGCATCCAAGACCCGGTCCAAAGCAAACAGGAGAATGGCCACTTCAAACAAAATAAGATGAATTTATGAACTCTACGCCCTGACTTGCATTCCAAGCGGCTGCATGACAAACGGCTTGCAAATTTCACACAATATGAAGGGCAAGTGACAACTGCTATTTCTAACGAGGATGCTAGAATGACAGGACGTGTTTGCTCAGTCTATGAACTCAGGGGGACAAATATTAAAATAGACATAGGATTTATAATTAAAAACAGCAAGTCATTGTTTATCACAGTATCACTTGCTGTAAATTCTTTGTGTATCTTCTAACAGAGGTAGACATGCCAAAACTCTGTTCCAAAACCTAATGAGCTGCCCACAGAGACAGTATTTTAAGGCATCATAGGTATGTTGATGGCACGAAAGGATGTGCGAAGTCATCTTAATTAAGCTGCCTCTGAAAATATTTCTGTAGCTAAAATTAAACCTAAATTTGAAGGCAGATTACTTTATTTTTTACTGACCTGAATAAGATATTTCAAATAAAAAATGTTTACATATAGCCCAAAAAAGTAAATAATAGTTCAATTTATAGAAAATAAACCTGTTCAAAATTTTACATACACTTGATTCCTAATAGTGTGTTGAACTTTTTTGTTCAGTGATAGTTGTTAATGAGTCTCTTGTTTATCCTGAACAGTTAAACCGCTCACTGTTCTTCAAAAAAATCCTTCAGATGCCAAATTCTTTGATTTTTTTTGTATTTTTGTGTATTTGAACCTTTTTGAGATCCATCTTTTCACACTGAGGACAACTGAGGGTCTCATCTGCAGCTATTACAGAAGGTTCAAACACTCACTGTTGATCCAGAAGGAAATATGATGCATTATTGCACTGTATTTTATGTATAATCAGTTTTACTCCTGTTTTAATTCATTTTAAATAATTTTTTTTAAATCATTTTAATTGTTTTATTGTTGTGATTATTACTTTTTATGATTATTTTAACTCATATTCTTATGATTTTAATATTTCCTTTTATGTAAAGCACTCTGAATTACCATTGTGTATGAAATGTGCTATATAAATAAACTTGCCTTGCCTTGCCTTGCAAGGGTCGGGGGTAAAAACTTTTTGAATTTGAACATCAGTGTACATTTTACTTATTTTGTCTTCTCGGAAACATGTAAGTATCTTCTGTACTAAATGAAAAAAAATAGGATTATTAGGCAAAATAAGAAAAATGTACACATCTTCATTCTTTTCAAAAGTTTTCACCCTCAGCTTTTAATGCGTTGTGTTTCCTTCTAAAGTATCAGTAAGTGTTTGTACCTTCTGTAATAGTTGCATGAGTCCCTTAATTGTCCTCAGTGTGAAAAGATGGATCTCAAAACCATACAGTCATTGTTGGAAAAGTTCAAATACACAAAAATGCTGGAAAAAACTTTTCAGCAGAGTTTGTGGGGCCTAAAGGATTTTTCTGAAGAACAGCGGGCAGTTTAACTGTTCAGGACAAACAAGGGACTCGTGAAAAACTATCACTAAACAAAAAAAAAAAAAAACAGCTGTGAATCATTCAGGTAACAACACATTTTTAAGAATCAAGTGTATGTAAACTTTTGAACGGGGTCATTTTTATAAATTCAACTATTATTTTCTCCTGTGGACTACATGTAAACATCTTTTATGTGAAATCTTATTCAGTACAGTGCTAAATAAAAAATAACATGCCGTATAATCCTTCTTTTTTTGGTAAAATAATTAACGTTTAGCAGATTCTGCAAGGTGTTTGTAAACTTCAACCTGAACTGTATATATAATAATTATATATATATATAGTATATTTATTTTTTGATATATTCAGAAACAATGTTTATAAATATTGATTGATTTGATTTTATTTTTTTGGTCACTATCAACTAAAGAGTTTTGGAAAAGAGCTCACAACAGAGTTCAGATCTTTCAAATCTGGCCTGTAATATCTCCCTGATTAAATTATACTGAATATGTAGAATTGTTCCAGATCATTAAACAAATAAACCAAAAAGTATGACTCCTACCATGTGTTTTATCCTTCATCAGTTATCAGTCCAGATAATTATCTTTGCAAGCAGAGCACATCCTATAATGGCCCATAGCGCATTTATGGACAAGTCCCGCTAGTTGGCGGAACCGTGATGGCCAGTAACTCTATCGCCCCTCTAGGTTTTCAACATTGTGTTTGGGAGCAGTAAATCAGGGCTTCGCTGAATTGTTTATGTCTTGGAGGATCTGATCCATCTGTCGTTGAAGGCCGGTGGCGCCTGGGCACATGAAACACGACCCTGCCACAGTCTCCATGCTGGATTAGAACTGAAGGACAGGGTGTGAGTTTGTGTGCATGTGAGTGTGTATGTGTGTTTATCTGTGAAAGAAAAGAGAAGGCAGTTTTGGTTGTGTGTTTAAATGTGATTTAAGTGTGGGTGTGTGAATTCAGAAGGCCACATCTGTGCCAGTGCCCCAGGTAGGTGGTTGTTAATGTCAAGGCTCAATGTGATTCAGCCAGATGTCCTTAGGTGCTTATCTTTCTCCATTTAAGTGAAAAAAAGCAGGTCTAAAGCCTCACAGCCATGACCCCACAAACTGGCCTCAGCCCCTTCCAAACCTCCTCTGTGACGCCAAGGACTCACGGACAGACAGATTTATCTGTCCTCCTACCATCCAGCCAAGGACCACACAGGTGAACAAGGCCTGAGAGACACTGAGCTAGGTGTCAGGACAGAGTCGAGTTTCGCCAATACATAAAATCTCTTAAATATAACTGGCGAGGAAAGTTTTGGCGTGCCGGGTAACCCAGCACTCCTTCATTAGCACAGTGAAGCAAGCCAACGAATACTGTACACTCCAAGCACACGGCCCCACAGAGAAATGGAGAACATCTGGAAGCGGTCCAAAACAAATAGTCCAGAGGGGTTCATATGTAAACCATAAGAAATGCAGCGCTCTCGGCCGCAAAAACGTGTCAAGGACAAATAGTCTTGCATGACATTAGAACACTTCTAAAGTCTGAAGTCCCAAAGGAAGGAAGAAATTTCTTGGACTCAGCATTTTGTGTGATTAGCAAGACAATGCTTTTTTTTTTTATCTTGCAGTGGACCACAATGGACAAAAACATGAACTTTGACCAGGGTGAAAAGCATATATTAAGTAAATGAGGGTCTTCTTAGAACTGCGCCATTAGAATGACCCTACGGTTTTCCTCTGGGACATTATTGTTTACTGGTTTCCGAGCCACACAAGCTGAATTCAATTCGAAACCAGTAACTGGAGTCATGGTTTTTAAAAGAAACATCCGACCACAAAGGTCACTTCGGACACACAGCTAAAGTGTGTCAAATAAATAAATAATTAAATAAATAAAATAAAAAATATTTATCATTTTCATAATACATTTGTCATTTATCATAATAATCCTTAATCTTGATCTGTGGAGTAAAATTGGCAAAGATGTTAATCTATGTTTTCTTCTTCTTTCAGTAATAACATAAATATATCACAATATAGTTTATGCATAAAATAAAAAAAAAACAAAGCCAGTAAATGTCAAGATTAGAGATGCACCACCTAAAATGCACTGAAAAAAAAATATTATAATTGTCTTTTCAGCTAACTGAAAAAAAAAAAAAAAGTTTTTAGTAAAGTTAATTACTAAAAACTATATATTTATATATTTTTTTTACTAATGGTGCAGGACACTATAGTTCATTTATGTAAGTGTGGACAGCAAAATGAAATTAAAATGTCATTAAAATAGCAAAATGAAATTAAGTTAACTGTGAAATATTATACCCAAAAATTATTCAGACACTTTGAACTGACCACAGTTTTTTTCTTTAATTTCTAATGTGACCTTTGTACATCACAGACTGAACTAAATTAAGTATTGCTTAGTTATTGGTCAACAAAATATTGATAGTTGTGTAAATATTGTCATACTTATAGTTGTCTGAATATTTGGTTGATTGTAATCCATTACATACATTTCTATCAAAGTTATCTGACATTATCGAGATGAATTTGTTCTGACACAGTTCTTTTAATTTTTAATACCATTTTCTAAACTATAGTGAATAAACTGTGATAATGTGATAAATGTTGAAGGTGTCTGAATAAATTTAGGTTTGACTGTATGTATCAAAAGCACATAAAATGAATAAAACTGTAACAAAAATTACACTGAAGATATAAAAATAAAAGCCAATTCAAAACATTAATATAATAGTATATAAATAACACTAAAATAAGACTAGTTATGCCCAATATTATATTATTTATATTAGGATGTTCAATTATAGCAAAACTCATAATCACGACTATTTTGGTCAATGTCATCATGATTATTTAACACAATTATGAGTAAAACAAATGACCACATGACCAACTTTATATGAGTGACTTATAAGATAATATATGAAATATGTTTTATGTAAATCAGGTTATGACATCTACATTTTGGAGACTAGCAAATATCATAATTCCCAGTGCCACAGCAGAATCTAGGGTAACTCATATTAGTAAGAAACACAAAAAATCCTCAAAAATTATTGAAAATAACTTAGTAATACAATACAAACAAAAAGGACAAATACAATAGAAAAAAGACAAATGAAACAAACAGTGCTTTAAGTTTTTACTTTAAGTCTAAAGTATTCAGCTAACAGCCCACTACAGAAAATGAATAAAACAGCATTGGATTCACTGTAAGAATTCAACTTTCGTTTTTTCTTATTAAAGTTAAAAATCCTTCATTCAAGAGCAGTGAGTAATTTCCTTTTTGTCTTTTGATGAGTGATTAACATTAAGCACACAGTCGACAACAGGAATATCCTGTTGTCACTTTAAGAGCCGCAGGGATTAAAATGACTGTTACGCACATATTTTCATTCTTAACTGTTTACGTTCAATTTCAAACATAACCAACAAGTGTTTACATGAGTAATCACCAAGCACTGCATTTTGACACATTTTTGCATGTATTTGACCATTTAGACACGCATCTCCATGTTCTGTTCCATCTCTGAGCACATGCACAGAAATCCTCCTGGGGTACAGTGCAAGTTCTCTTTCATGCTTCGAAAAATTTGGTTAAATCTAATCAACTTTAATTAACCAAGCATGTTCCATTTAGAAAAAGTCTTGTATCATGATTTTACTGATTTGCACATGAAATTGGCCTTTTATGGAAGAGAGAAAGCGCACTGCTTAGAAAGGGGGCGGAATGGGGTGCAATAATCATTTCATCTCAATTATTGTATTTTGATAATCGTTGGAGGCCGAAATCAAACTTGAACCTGTTTTTTGATTAATTGCACAGCTCTAATTAATATACTGAAACACTAAAATCTAAAATCAACCATTTTGAATGTTATAAGTGACTTTATCCATTAAAACATAACAATGTACAATATGTACTATTGATATTCATTTCATTTTGCCAAACAACATATTTAACAGTGTTATTAAATTATGATAGCATTTATATATGATATATGATATCATATGTGGTAACAGTGTTTTACTGCTAGATACAAGCAAAGGTAATCAAGATGGGTTTTTTTTCCATGTATATTACATTTTATTAGTGTAACAAGCTTTATTAAATAAGTAAATGTGTTACTTTATATATCTACATATTTATTACTAAACAAAAATACAGAATTTAGAAATATGTGTGCAGTGTACATTATTGCGCACACTTAAAGGGATAGTTCCCCCAAAAATGAAAATTCTCTCATTAATTACGCACCCTCATGTCATTCCAAACCCATGAGTCCTTTGTTCATCTTCAACACAAATTATGATATTTTTGATGAAATCCGAGAGCTTTCTGACCCACCATAGACAGAAACATAAGTGAAATGTTTCCAGTAGTATGGACATCGTTAAAATAGTCCATGCGACATCAGTACTTTAAACATTTGCACGCAAAAAATATTCTCGCAGCTTCAACCACTGATGTCTCATGGTCTATTTTTCCCCGATGTCCATATTACATTTCTGGGCCTGGGAACATTTCAGTTGCATTGCTGTCTATGCAGAGTCAAAAAGCTCTTGGATTTCATCAATATCTTAATTTGTGTTCCTAAGATGAACGAAGGTCTTACAGGTTTGGATCGACATGAGGGTGAGTAATTAATGACAGAAATTTCATTTTTGGATGAACTATAGTTTTAAAGTTCATCCAGAATTTTGAAGTGTGTTAACATCCAGGTCCTGCAGTTTCCAAATGTGCATGTGTGTGATTATATTCTAATCCTTAGTACCTTAGATAGTAAAAATCCCTAGTGCGGATGTGTGTACATCAACAGCTGTCATGATTCTTTTGTTCAGTGCATCCTTAATCTTCCTTTCCAATCGCTGAGCACAATATCAGAACCAGTCTTTGAAATATCTGCGGCTTGGAATGCGGTGAATGGAACGGTCTTATCTTTCTTTGTGTAGACAAAACCTCATATAAGGCTTAAGGGGAAGCATAAAATCCTCTCATACGCACAATGCATGAAGTGCCTGCAACTTAACGTTGCTAAAGTTTTTAAAGGCAAAGAGTGTCTTTTTGGAATGTCAAAATATTTCAGTTTAATGTACAGAAATAACTTAAACACATGTACAGTAGGTTGACTTTGTCTTCATTTTTGCAATTCTGACACTAGTGGAGCCAAAAGTACATTTCCACCAGCTTTTTACATATTTAATGAAACTACATAGAAACTTGTAATGTGCATTTGTACTTGGTAAGCTAACAGCTTTTGTTTTTGTATTATTTGTGTTATACATATTCTACTCTTTCTTCTTTCACTAAATGAAGAAAAAATAGCATAATATATCTGCATAACAAAAACGAACCAAGACGTATTGCAGTTAGGACTCCAACAAGGGCCTGAATGTGCTGAGCAAACACAGTCTTGGCCTGCGTTCAATTGTTAGCCAGTTATGTGCAAATTGCACAAAAAATGGCAAATCTGTTACCAAGATACTGATACAAACCCACAACAATGGCATCATAGGGAATTGAGCTCTTTAGCTATTGGCCAACAAAAACTATGGCTAATGGCATTATAGCATAGCAGAAAATGACACGTCTCATTTATCATCGCCAGACCTCCGATTGGCTTTCTGCCGTAGGCTGCTGAAATCCTGATGGCTAGTTTAGACATGTTGATTTTCACACATCTCCAGCTCATGGTTTCAGGCCATTGCAAAGTCCTGACGAAGCACATTTAGAGAACGGGATCAAAAAGCATGGCCAGTGACTCATGGTGCTCGTGCACAGAGGAGTCATGCTATCAGCAGGCGGGTGTTTATCCATGAAAGGACCTGCAGTTTGGATCAATTGCCTAGAGACTTTCACAGAAATCCGACTGAAAAAAGCTGGTCTCCCACCCTGGTCAGGCCAGACTAGTTTTTGGTTTTAAAGTGATTATAAGAACTGTACCCTACCCAAACAGTTAAACCGCAATATTGCAGACCAGAGATCAACCCAATATTGGCTTTTTAATTATATTAAAGGAGAAGTTCACTTCTGGAACAAAAATGTACAGATAATTTAGTCACCCCCTTTTCATGCAAGATGTTCATGTCTTTCTTTCTTCAATTGTAAAGAAATTATGTTTTTTCAGGATTTCTCTCCATATAGTGGACTTTCAAAATGCAGTTTAATTGCAGCTTCAAAGGGCTCTAAACAATCCCAGCTGAGGAAGAAGGGTCTTATCTAGCAAAAGCATCAGTTATTTTCTGAAAAAAAATTGACAATTTATATACTTTCTAACCTCAAATGCTAGCCTTGTCTAGCACACAGTGAACTCTGTTTATTCGAGTTCAAGACAGTTAGGGTATGTCAAAAAACTCTCATTTTCTTCTCCAACTTCAAAATTGTCCTACATCGCTGCAGAAGAACCAATCCAGTGTTTACAAAGTGAACATGCAAAGATCAAACGCCCTTTACAAAAAAAAGACAAAACAGTGATGTAGGATGATTTTGAAGTTGGAGAAGAATATGAGATGGGAGTTTTTTGACCTACCCTAACTGTCATGAACCAGAATACACAGAGTTTACGCAGAGCTAGACAAGACCTGCATTTGAGGTTAAAAAGTATACAAATTGTAAATCGTTTCGATAGATAAGACCCTTTTTCCTCGGCTGGGATTGTTTAGAGCCCATTGAAGCTGCATTTAAACTGCATTTTGGAAGTTTAAACTCAGGGGCACCATGGAAGTCCACTATATGGAGAGCAATCTTGAAATGTTTTCCTCAAAAAACATAATTTCTTTACAACTGGAAAGAGAAAGACATGAACATCTTGGGTGACAAGGGGGTGAGTAAATTATCTGTTCTGGAAGTGAACTTCTCCTTTAAAGTCAAGGTAATATCTGAAATGCAGAACCTTTTTTTTTTACTTTTATTTATTTATTTTATTTGATACAATAACTCATTTTGTGATCATTTTATGAATATTTATTACTATTATTACTGTTATTGTTGCTGCCAAAGCAATTTATATGAAGCAGATTTGTACACTACCATTGAAAAGTTTAAGGTTGGTAAGATTTTTAATGTTTCTTTTTTTTCTGTTTGTTTTTATTTTTTTTTATTTTGAGATAAGATTCATTCCCCATGAGGCTATTGGCTCTGACCAATCCAAGATTTTGAAAGAAGTTTCTTATTCTGACCAAGGTGGCATTTATTCGATCAAAACAGTAATATTGTGAAATATTATTGTAATTTCAAATAACTGCTTTCTATTGTAATACATTTTAAAATGTTATTTATTCCTGTAACGACAAAATTAAATTTTCAGCAGCCATTACTTGATTATCACGATCCTTCAGAAATCATTCTAATATGCTGATTAAAATGAGATGGGAGTTTTTCAACCTACCCAAACTGTCTACACAGGGTTCACGCAGAGCTAGACAAGATGAGCATTTGAGGTTTAAAAGTATATACATTTTTTTTAGAAAACGACCAATAATTTCGCTAGACCCTTCTTCCTTGGCTGGGATCGTTTAGAGCCATTTGAAGCTGCATATAAACAGCATTTTGGAAGTTCAAACTCACGGGCACCACAGAAGTGTACTACAGGGAGAGAAATCCTGAAATGTATTTCTCAAAAAACATAATTTCTTTACAACTGAAGGAAGAAAGACATGAACATCTTGGATGACAAGGGGGTGAGAAAATTATCTGTACATTTTTGTTCTGGAATTGAACTTCTCCTTTAATTTGATGAATATTCCACATACACAAGGAGTTCCTAAGATAAACGTCATAAACAGTACTTACAGTATCTCCTACTAAAGTTACTGGCAAGTCATTTTATGTTATTTACTCTCAATTGCACTTGGTGCTTGGTGAGTATTTTAAACACTAGACACATAAAAATAATGACTAAATGACTTCTTTGGGACACAAATTGAGCATGACATTGTGCATTTCAAGCAGCTAGCTGATGAATGGAGTGCCTATAAATGGAGTGAAGTTTGCTTATAAAAGCATTTATGTTTTTATAAAACACTTAAATCTCTTGTTTGCAAATGACTTTGGGACTGACAACTTGCAAACAAAAGAAGCTCTTTCTCTCTCTCTCTCCCTTTCTCTCCCTGTGTTGCTTACTCTTCAGAGATATGTCAGATAGCATTCCTTAGGCTTTTGTTTCACATACTGAAGCCACCAACAACAATCTGATCTCTCTGGCACGGATGTTTACAACGCTCCGCTCCTGTGCTTTGGCCAGTGCGCTTTTCTTCTGCTTCCTGTCTGTCAGGGTGGAGGGAACAACAACCATTCGCAGCGATCCTGATTACAATGCATGAGGGCACACAGTACACGGTATGGATATGAGCAGCAGTCTAATGGAGCGCCACAGAGTAAAATCGAGGGGGCTTTGAACCCTGGCAGGGGCGAAGAAGAGAGCTTTTTGTCTGCGCCGACCCAGTTGAGTGATACTTGCTCCCTGATGTAAAAAACACACGACAGTGAAAGCGAGGCGGTTTAAAGCCGTCATTGTCTCTGTCGGCAGGGACCGATATTGTATTTCAATAGAGCTGTGAGTCCAAGCTACACAGAGTTCAGAAAAGAGAAAGAGCCTTTCTCGATCCGCGTGGCTGATAGTGCCCGACAACTGCGCCCATTTGCACTCTTTCTGTCTTTCTTTCTACTCTTCTGGCCCTTCTCACTCCCTTTTTCGTACTCCCCTTTCGCTCACAAAAGTCCAGACAGAGCCTCCAAACCTTACCCCAACTTTCCTGAGGCCCAATGGTGTTTTTCTTGGGATATGTGACGGCTGAAATCTTGAAGGCCAATCTTTCTCCAAGTACATATTTTCTTTCCATATTCAGCGGTTACTAATGTAACTTGAAAAAACATACCCATTGGGTAGAAAAGGTTAATATCAGAATCTTATCGCATTGTTTTGTAAACCAGAGTGTGATTTGGTGCATCTGCTTGAAGAAAAAGGCTCTAATTACAGAAATGATAACGCTAACATAAGATTTTACCGTCTCGTTGTGAACACCTAGAGTCAGCAGTGCTCTCGGCCAAATAGTCCTTCCAGCAATTACAACATCAATTCATATGCTAACCCCGTGGACGCACCCCACACTGTTTCTACAACACCCCCACCAACTAACAAGAGAACTAACAACTACACAACCCAGCCAACTCACCACACCTCAGCCAAGATCAAAATCAAAGTGTGTTTAAACCCACTTCATCATCGCAAGTTAAACCTGGAAGAAACAGCTCTGCCAAAAAGCCATTTATACAGCTCTTTATTTCCAGGATTTAGTGGTTTGATGTTTCACAACAGTGAAACTGCTATTTGAACAATCTAAAATAGTGCTCACATGGGGTACTCAACATCTATTTTGTCAAACATTTTTGCTGGTCTGTGTTTAGAGCCGCATAAAAATGCTGAAGGAAACAAAGGCTAACGTTACAGTACTTTTAAAAAATAGCTTGTGAAGCAACAAAATAATGATACATTTAAAACGGGTCTAATTTAGTCAAGCCACCCAATAAAATATGTATGTATCTTTAGCCACACTACAATCTGGAACTAAAACCTGGAACTTTCCAAATTGTTTTCAAGAAAATATGAGCTAGAGTGTAAAAAAAAACTACACTGGGAACCAAATCTTGTGTAACAATCGATGATACAGTCTCTGATTCACATTTTTATGTACTTGGAAATACTGCGAGACGAAAACATTAGAACACCTGAAGTAATGCTGCTATTCTTGAATATGTATACACTTTATGTTCTAATGCTTAATAGCGACTAGTGGTGCGTAATAATGAAATTTTGATGATAACGATAATTAGACAATATTTTGCTGAGCAAGTTGCTGATATTTTAGCAGGTTTAGGACTACCGTGGACAGCTGACTCCCAAAGCTTTTGATGCTCTTCATACTCTGTGCATTTGTTAGTTGCCAGAAATTAGCTTTTCAAATAAGTTTTAAATAGATTTGTACTTTTACACATTTTTACTATTATAAGGCCAAATAAATGTATGCATCATCTTTTTCGTCTAATTTTTAAATTCAATCAATACATTTTTATGCAAAACAACATAATTTATCAATCCATACAATTTACCAATCAAATAAAATTTGTGTTTGCAATGCAGAGGTGGCACAGAATCTGCACCCTAAATGCTTATTGTTTTGATAAAAAAAAAAAAAAAACACTTGAATACTGATATTTGAAAGTGAAAGTGAAAGTGACGAGACGTGAGGCCAAGTATGGTGACCCATACTAGGAATTTGTGCTCTGCATTTAACCCATCCAAGTGCACACACACAGTAGTGAACACACACACACACCGTGAACATACACCCGGAGCAGTGGGCAGCCATTGCATTGCTGCGGCGCCCGGGGAGCAGTTGGGGGTTCGGTGCCTTGCTCAAGGGTCTCACCTCAGTCGTGGTATTGACGATGGAGAGAGCGCTGGATATTCACTCCCCCCACCGTCAAAAAAATAAAATATATTTTTAAATTTAAACCTAAAATCACCAGTAGTTGGCGACAAATCACTGCACTGAGTCATTCATTCAATCGATTCATTCAAATGGCTGATTGTGTTGCTCAAACACAAAACAGTTAATATTTTTCGTTTACTATTTTCGTTGATGAAAACAGAAACCTTTGTCTAAAAGTCAATTAATGTTAACTTCGTGTTTATTGGGCTGGTTTATATAATTAATGTCACATTTGCAATCACAATCATATTTAGAGAAAAAACTGTACTCTTTGTGTGGTATTAACTATGTCAGAAGATATAAATATAAAAGACATATAAAAGTCATCTTATAGTGTATGTGTGCACTCTCTGGGTGTGTTTTTGTTTGGTTCGATATATACAGTTGAAGACAAAAGTTTACATTCACCTTGCAGAATCTGCAAAATGTTAATTATTATACAAAATGCATGTTATTTTTTTATTTAGTAGTGACCTGAATAAGATATTTCACATAAAAGATGTTTACATATAGTTGAATTTATAAAAATGACCCCGTTTACATACACTTGATTCTTAATACTGTGTTGTTACCAGAATGATCCATAGCTGTATTTTTTATTTTTTGTTGTTGTTTGGTGTAGTTGCTCATGAGTCCCTTGTTTGTCCTGAACAGTTAAACTGCCCGCTGTTCTTCAGAAAAATCCTTCAGGTCACACAAATTATTTGGTTTTTTAGCATTTTTGCATTTTTGAACTCCTTCCAACAATGACTGTATGGTTTTGAGATCCATTTTTTCACACGGAGGACAACTGAGGGACTATGCAACCATTACAGAAGGTTCAAACGCTCACTGATGCACTATGTGAAATATCTTACTCAAATTAATACTAAATAAAACTTGACTGAGACAAGCTATTGGATGCACATAAAGGTTTTGCAGTACACATTTTTGCATTTGAGGTGCTGGTCAAAGCCTTGTAGTGAAACGTATCTTACCTCTGCTGGTTTCTCTCCGTCTCCTTGTGCATTGCTTCTTCGTAGGTTAATGATGTGCACCTCCTGAGGGAGGCTGGTGGTTCCTCGGCTGGCGCAGCCTGATAGGGCGGTAAAACTCTTTAGCATGGCCTGAACTGGGTGACCAACTCCAACTGGCAAAAGTTCACAAGGGCTCCGAGACAATGGGCCTGCGAATAATAAAAAATATGGTGTGAACATCCTAAACAAACACACATTCTACCTCATTATTCTGAATAAAGATAGTGTTTCAGTGTTTAAATCATATGCATACAGGCTTTTACAAAGACCTCTGTGATTTCAAATCCATGCCACAAGTATGTAAGAGCTCACAGCATCCCATGTGACTATACGCAAGCCAGTTATGATAATAAAAAAACCTTTAAGAACAACTCTCCACAATTGAAAATGAAATCAGTGTTTTTGTATTGCAGTTCAACTGTCACTGATAAATGATAAACGGCAGCTATTATGAAACTAAAGAGCCAAAACAGAAAATAATGAAGTACAGTGAAAATAGACTGTGTGGCATAACAATACTGAAAAAGTACCACATTGCAATATAATAAAATGTGCAATATATATATATATATATATATATATATATATACTACCAGTCAAAAGTTTTTGAACAGTAAGATTTGTAATGCTTTTAATGCTCACCAAGCCTGCATTTATTTGATCTAACATACAGCAAAAACAGCAATATTTTGAAATATTTTTTACATTTATTTGAAATATTTTTTTATTTGAATATATTTTTAAATGGTTTTTTTTCCTGTGTTCAATTCTAAATTTTCAGCATCATTACTCCAGTCTTCAGTGTCACATGAACCTTCAGAAATTATTCCAATTTACCGATTTGCTGTGAAACAGTTTTTTATTATTATTACCAATATTTGAGATTTTTTTTTTTTTTAGGATTATCTGATGAATAGAAAAATTCAAAGATCAGCATTTATCTGAAATAAAAAGGAAGAGGGAAGACATTTTATAAATTTTTAAAAAACTTTTATTGAAATAGATCAAAAGTGATGATAAAGACATTTATAATTTTACAAAAGATTTCTATTTCAGATAAATGCTGTTCGTCTAAACTTTCTATTTATCAAAGAAACTTGAGAAAATTCTACTCAGGTGTTTTCAATTTAACAATATTAATAAATGTTTTTTTTAGCAGCAAATCAGAATATTATAATGATTTATGAAGAATCATGTAACAGGAGTAATGCTGCTAAAAATGTATGTAAAATAGTTATTTTTAAATAGTACAATATTTAAAAATTTTAATGTTTTTGGAATACTTTGCATCAAAGGCTTGGTGAACAGAAGAGACTTCTTAAAAAAACATAAAAAATCTTACTGTTCAAAAACTTTTGACTGGTAGTGTGTATATAGTGTATATATATGATATTTATTTCTTATTATATCACATTGCGCATTACAAAAATCATTTACATTTTAAAATATATTAAAACAGAAACAAGTTATATTTTAAGGTGTAATATATTTTACAACATTATTGTATTTGATTTGATTTAATTAAATAAACACAATTATAAATTCGTAATGTTTATTATAAGTAGAAGTTTCTAAAAAAAAAATAAAAAGGTATTGAATTTCTGGAATATTAGATATATTATTGTCTTGATAATGAGCAAAAAGCATACTGTGTACCAGAGAATATTCCAAGCTTTAGACAGTAATATACTTTCTTCTCATTACTAAGAGTCCTTCTACCCATCTGTCCTCTTTAATAGCCTCTACTGTCTCTATAATCTTCTCTCTCTCTCCGTAAATGGAAAGATTTATCCTCTTAATCACTTTCAGAAAGCAAAAAGGCTTCACACGGTAGTGCCCTCCAATGTCAGAGACTCCTCTAATTGGCCCACATTCGAGGAGGTCACTGGGGCTGTTACCTTAGAAACAAGCAGTGATATGTTTGTACCAGAGAATCAGAACAGGCACACGCTCTGAGCCACGACCTTGAAACAACACAGAAAGAGATCATGGAATAATGAGGAGAAAAACAAGCGCTGTGTGAAGATAACAGCACCTAATGATACAGTTCAGCCACTCATGATGAATGTTAAACATGACCCTCTTGGCACCTTCACTGAAATGACGGCCGAAAGGTTCAAGGTGCAGTTCCGTTTCGAATGGTCACAAGATTTGTCTGCAGGTCGTTAGATCTACATTTATGTTTAGGTTGTGCTTTAATAAGATGTGCACCTTCCAGCTGAAGGTCAGCTTTAAACACAGACATGCCAAATGGCAGCAAGATCACAGGGGAGGATGAATGAAGGTAATCAGCAACCAAATCTAGTAGATGAAGGACTCACTGAGGGCGAATGTGTGTGTGTGTGTGTGTGTGTGTGTGTGTGTGTGTGTGTGTGTGTGTGTGTGTGTGTGTGTGTGGTGCTGATCGTGCAGACAGAGGTCCCTACAGCTATGCTTATGTCTCTCCTGCCAAGAGAAACCAAAGGACCATGGGATGATTGCATTTACCCATCAGCCGCTAAAGATGAGCAGACTCAGACAGTAAAGCCAGTGTGTCTCCAATGAGGCTCCAAGAAAAAAAGATACATTGGGGAAACGTTGTATTCCATTTCATTTAAACCGTGACACATAAAAAACTATTCTAATTAAATAAAAAAATAACTACACTGTAAAACTATACACCACCATTCAAAAGGTTTTAAACAGTAAGATTTTTAGTGTATTGTTTATTGTTTCTGCTCACCAAGCCTGCATTTATTTGATCTAAAGTAAAGCAAAAACTGAAAGGAAATATTTAAAATATTTCAAATAACTGTTTTCTATCTGTTTAAATGTAATTTCAAAGCTGAATTTTTAGCATCATTACTTCAGTCACACGATCTTTCAGAATTCATTTTAATATCCTGATTTGCATATGTTTCTTCGATGAATAGAAAGTAGAAGAAGAACATTTATCTGAAATAGAAATGTGTTGTAACATTATAAATATCTTTGTCTTCACTTCTGATCAATTTAAAGCATCCTTGCTAAATATAAGCATTATTTTCTATTACAAAAAAAAAAATTATAGTGACTCTAAGCTTGTGAATGATATAGTGTATCATGTTACAAAAGCTTTTATTTCAGATAAATGCTGATTTTTAGATCTTTCTATTCATCAAAGAATCCTGAACACAGGAAATCACATTTTAAGATATATTCAAATAGAAATTGTTATTTTAAATAATTAAAAAATAAAATAAATAAAATTAAATAAAAAAAATACTGTTTTTGCTGTACCTTGGATCAAATAAATGCAATCTTGGTGATCAGAAGAGATTTTGTTTAAAAAACATTAAAAATCTCACTGTTCAAAAACAAAGAAAGAGAGAGTCATTATCACTAAATGTATACAATTTTACCAAACTCAAACATTTATTTCCATAAAAATAACTAAGACAGTTTGTTAGTTGTGGATTGGCAGATTTTGGGTAATATTAATGTTACATATCACTGATTGATCAACGCAAAACTGTGCTCTAATATTTTCATATATTATTAACTTTAGTTTTTGTAATTAATTCTAACCTTAAAACCTTATGATCATATTATATTATGAATATCCAGACTGATTAATATGGAAACAATACAAAGACAATATTTGAAATATTTGTTTAATGGTTTATTTTTTTATTTATTTTTTATTAAGTTGTATAAATGAAGACCAGTTTCACTGATGGCTCTATTAATTGAAGTTTTGTTTTCAATTTCTAGGAGAAAAGGCGTAATTATACTCACAATTAAAAACCAGGTCTAAATTGTTAGATATTTTTATTTATCATTTATTAATACTTGCAGAACATAAAAAATATTACAACTTTAGGTAACACTTTACAATGTTCCATTAGTTAATGTAATAACTAACATGAATGAATAATGAACAATACTTTTATTACAGTATTTTATAATCCTCATTAATGTTAGTTAATGAAAATAGTTATTCATTGTTAGTTCACAATGCATTCACTTTTGATTTTAATAATACATTAGCAAATGTTGCAATTAACACAAACTAACATTAATTAATTGTGTGGAAGAATTGCTCATTATTAGTTCATGTTAACTAAAGTAGTTCACTAATGTTAACTAATGAACCTTATTGTAAAGTGTTACCCAACTTTATTTATGTGAACCTAAACAATAGTCACAAACTCATTATAAAAAATGTCACTTTTATTTGTTTGGTGATTTTTTCTGTCTTAGCTCCTTCTGAATGAAAACTATCAGTCATTTTTTTCCCCACTTTAAAGTTTATTTTGCACATTAAATTTCACTACGAATATAAAATGATCATACAAATTAGCATACTACATTTGGCTCTACCCGTCATGCTTATAAAGGTCATTTTCATACATAATTAAATGTAATAAATAAAAAAATAATTGCACACAACTAATCTTTCCCCAACACATAAACAACCCAATGAATACTTCCCACAAGGCCACAGGGGAGTTGTCGTCATATCTGTAAATGTGTCTGAAATCATACTGTAGGTCACAAACCCTGATCCTGAATACAGAGGTGTCTATATGATTGCGAAATGCAAGGTTTTTTGATTTTTTGAGGATGTAATCTCCTGTAAAAAAGCTTGAGGTTAAATTCTCCTGCAGGGCTCTCTTTCTTTCCCTGTCCGCAGAGACACAGACCACTCACATTTCAGCTCCTACACGACAAACACACAACCACACTACGATAATGATCAGAACAACATTTGGAAACTATTATAGTGTGTGTGTGAGAGAGAGAGAGAGAGAGAGAGAGAGAGAGAGTAATTCCTCACTTCTGACATTTGCACATGTATGTATTCAGGTAAACAGAGCATTATATAAGATTTTGGCTGTCCATTCTAAATTGGACTCACTTTCTTGCATAAAACACTAAAACATATAACTAAAATAATAATTTTCATTTACAGGATTAGTTCACCTTCAGAACTTTTTCAGAACACTTTCCATTTTGTCATCCAGGATGTTCATGTCTTTCTTTCTTCAGTTGTAAAGAAATTATCTTTTTTGAAGAAAACATTTCAGGATTTGTCTCCATATAATGGACTTATATAGTGCCCCCAAGTTTGAACTTCCATAATGCAATTTAAATGCCGCTTCAAAGGGCTCTAAACGATCCCAGCCAAGGAAGAAGGGTCTTATCTAGCAAAACAATTGGTTATTTTCGAAACAAATTGACAATTTATATACTTTTTAACCTCAAATGCTTGTCTTGTCTTGTCTTGTCTTGTCTTGTCTTGTCTACAATGCACATGTGTAGTCTGTGTGATCCGGGTCAATACAGTTAGAGTATGTCGAAAAACCCCCATCTTGTTTTCTTCCTCAACTTCAAAATCATCCTACATCACTGCAGAAGTACCAACCCAGTGTTTACAAAGTGAACATACAAAGAAGATCAAAAAAAAAAAGTAAAACAGCATTGTAGGACAATTCTGGAGTTGAAGACGAAAATGACCTGCTAATATGAGTTAAAGTTGTTTTAATAATAAAATAAACAACTACTTTTGGCATGCCTTGGATGTAACAAAGCCATCTTAAATCCAATTGCATTAAATTTGAGTTCAACAAGCATAAATGGAAATCCTGCCCTCAATTAAACTGAGTTCTGTCATGACAACTCTCGGAGGGATTGGTATGGTAATGTACATGACAATGGTAATGTATTTGATCTTGGCAGAATAGATCTGCTAAGCTGCTGTTGCTGCGGCAGAGCATGTACCGAGACTTGCTACTGCTGAAACATCCATAATATGCTTCTGTAAACATGTAAGAAATACTGCTGCTGCACATAACATATATGAATAACCCCCATAGCATACATGAATCACCTCATAGCAGATCTATACAGGTGGAGCTGGGGAAGGTGGAGGGTTTCTGAAGCAAGCTGCAAACTGCTACATCTAGCACTAGTCAGATATTCGAATGTCTGGCAGTGAGCTCACTGGCTACTGATACAGGAAAGAACCAATCAGCTGTGCCATGTGATTATGATGTCATGTTGTCAGATTGAGTTAGACCCATCAAACTGCATTCTAGAGTTTCATGCCAGAACTCTGTATTTCATCCAGTGATTTTTTTTTTTTTTTTTGAGTGTAGGGTAGACTGGTTACAGTTGGTACGGGGGTACATTTGAGACACCTTAAATAACTTTCTGTGTACATCAAGTCCAAGCGAGTATATGCGCTTCAATTTTCCCACGATCGAAGAGGGTGATAATACACATGTGAAAATCAAATATCACAGATCAGACTTGTTGCGCACGGATATTTATTTAAGGTGTCTCAAATGTACCCATGTAGCAACTGTACCCAATCTACCCTACAACTGGTCACTCATTTTCATAACAAAAGTAAAGAAAAGTCAAGCTGGTTTGGACTGACATGATGTACTGTCCTTTTAACGCAGTGCATTCACTAGAGTACAACACAGAAGAGAAGAAATTGTTGATAAATGTCACTATTTTGGGGGGGGGTTTTTGAACACAAAAAGTATTATCAAAGTTTTATAAAAATTAGGTTGAACCACTGATGTCACATGGACTATTTTAACAATGTCTTTACTCCCCTTCTGGGCCTTACAGGTTTGTAACAACATGAGGATGAGTAATTAATAACAGAATTTTCATTTTTGGGTGAACTATCCCTTTAAGACTTTCCATATGCAATATAATTTAAAACTTTGGGGTCAGCAAGACAAGTATTTAAAGCACTTTTGAACTTTCTGCTCATCGAAGGAAAAAAACTATAATGGTTTCCACAAAAATATTAAGCAATACAACCGTTTTTAACATTGATAATAAGAAATAAAGTTTTCTTGAGCACCAAAATGATTTCTGAAGGATCATGAGACACTGAAGACTGGGGTAATGGCTGCTGACAATTCAGTTTTGCCATTTAAGGAATGATCCTTAAATTCTGACTCTAAACCTGCATTCAGGGTTCGGATGACCTCTGAATTTCAGTTCTTTCTGTAGAATCTATCGGGCTCACATAACCCTTGACGTCAACTCATTGCGCAAGGAAACTGCACTTTGATGTGCTCTAATCGGAACAGCCATTTTGGGAGAATGCGTAGATCAAGAATGAAAGGTTTTTAAATCACAGATAAAGAGGTTAACAGTCACATGTGTGACTTCAGTACTCCGTCCTCCTCCACTACCTCCTCTTCCTCCCAGTGGAACAGAGTTTGTTGCCTGTCTAACCGACGGCATCACGCCTCCGTGCCTCACCGATGTCTGAGATCACTCAAACTCACTTTTTCCTTCACAGAGTGAAAAGAGGAATAACAAGCACCAGCCAGCCAAAGTCTGGAAGACGGCCAAAAGATTATAGCTCTTATTAGGCAGCCATGTTGTTTCTTTATTTAACTGCTTAGGGAAAAGGGCCCACAAGACAAAGTGCTTTGGGGAAGAAAATACGGATGATTTGGAGAATAATAGAGGGAAGCCGAGCATTTGTTGCGTGATTTTCCAACAAAAATGGAATTGAAATCAGGGGCCATAAACAAAAGTGTGTTCCCATACTGAGGAGAAGGATGTTTTGAAACCATGCGACATACCATATGAAAGTCCCATGAGAAAAAAATGAACCTGAACGCTTTTGAATACATCCATTTTCAATAGTGTATATTTTAATATGGATATTTGTTTTTAAAAAATGGGTCTTCTAGGGGAGTTTTATTCTAAATTGATGAGGTGGGATTATTCTTTTAAATTACCTGGAAAAGCACTACATTTTTTAAGGACTATAAAACATAAAAAATGTATTAAAGAAAAAACTGGTGAGTGAAATATGTGTCATTCATGGTTTCCTGCTGAGCTTTGGGAGACAAAAAGAAGCATTTAGTCCAATGCAAGACAAATAATAGTTATTAAAAAAAAACATTCTCAAGATGAATTTCAATGCACTGTCCTTATCTGGAAGGACAAATGATCCTGTCTGATGCTGCAAAGTGACAAAGGAAAAAAAAGAAAAAAAAACTAGCAATCTTCACCATCTCAATCTATTGATTTTTTTCTCACTTTTTGTGTATGGTGCTCCTCAACAGGCCTAAAAGCTCCGATATTTTGTTTTTCAGACCCTATCGTTTGTTATAATGCTGACTTTTCTCTGTGATTCAGTTCACTTTAATAAAAATAATAATAAAGATGTAAATAAATAATAAATAAATTAATACTTTTATTAAGCAACGATGAATTGAATGAAACAAAAGTGACAATAAAGATTTCCATTTCAAAATACATTTTGTTCTTTTGAATTTTTACTCAAAGAATTGTGAAAAATACATCATGGTAATAAGTAGCACAATTGTTTTCATTATCGATGATAATAACAAACAATGCTTTCTGAGCACCAAATCAGCATATTATAATGATTTCTTCAGTTTAAACTTATGAGGAACTAGAAGTTTTTATGGACCACAGTAAAGGAAAAAATATGTGACCCTGGACCACAAAACTTAAGTAGCAATGGTATATTTGTAGCAATAGAAAAAATACACCGGGTCAAAATTCTTGATTTTTCTTTAATGCCAAAAATCATTTAGATACTAAGTAAAGATCATGTTCCATGAATATATTTGTAAATTTCCTACCATAAATGTATCAAAACGTAATTTTTGATTAGTAATATGTATTGCTAAAAACTTTATTTGGACAGCTATAAAGGCAATTTTCTCAGTGTTTTGATTTTTTTGCACCCTCAGGTTCCAAATTATCAAATAATTGTACCTTTCAGCTTTCAACTTTCAGATGATGTATAAATCTACATTTCGAAGAACTGACACTTATCCATGGTCACATATGCTTTGCAACAAGTTTCTCACAAGATGGCTGAAAAATGTCCTCAAGTAGTAAACAAAGTAAAAGCTAGTGGAGCAAATGGACAACCATGTTGGCTCTATTAACTAAAAGGCATGACATCTTGCTAAAGAACTGATTTTGAGCTTTTGGCCTATTCATTTTCCTACAAGTGGTCCATCTTGTCCCCCTTATACTGTCTCTGATCATAATTTTTGTTTTATTGCTTTGCGAAAGCCAAACTGAAGTCTTTCCACTCCCCCTTGTTGAGAACCAGTGTTCTACATATCTTCATATGTTTTTTCCTTTGTCTGTGTGTCTGTGTTCCTTCTTTCAGTGAGCAGAGGACAAACTGGCCCTATCCTGCAGCTGTTAGGGTCTGTGGCTGTCTGCTAGCTCCAGACTGGACGCCCACAGAAATATAGGAATAAGACATCGTTGTTCAGTTCAGCAGACCTGAAGGCTTGAAAAATAGCCCAGCTCTCTCACCTTAAAGAGCTCAGCTTCAAAACCCAACACTTCAGATACACCTCTGATCTGGCTTCTGATGTTGTATTCTACCAGCACTACACTTTGATCCTCCTAAGGTCTCTTCTTCACCCTTATGGAGGTTTCTTTGCCTTGTGTCACCTCTATAGGGTCTGGTACATGGTAAGACTGCTTTGTGAAAATGTCCTATGTGTCCAAAAAGTGCTAAATAAGTAAAATTGAATTGAAAGTGTCATATCATTAAAACTATATTATCCTTGATCTTGAGAAATCTAAGTTCACTTAACTATAAAAAACATACTGCAACTTTGAGAACTCAAAACTCCCTCCCCATTCCAAAAAGACCATTTAGTGGGGGGGAAAAAAAGTAACAGTTTATTCCAAACAGATGAATGAATTAACATATGACTGCCCACATTTACACATTAACAACACCTAGTCTGTTCAAGTCAGTGCAAAGTAATTAAGATGTAGGATAGAAAGAGGGTGAAAAATGGTAATGTAAATTTTAATTATAGCCTGTTTTCATTAGTTGTCCCTTTGATAAATTTGTGTAATAAGATGTGCGATTTTAATCCTGTCTGAATCCTATTGGACTGCTTCTCTGACACCAGGGTTTCTACTTATTCTGACCAAAAAATGTCAGTGAATTAGCTTGTTGTTCAAAATTACTGGATAAGAATGTTTTTAATGAAAAAAAAATAATTCTAAAACTGCAAAAAATGTATTTTCACTCTGGAGATTTCCATGCATTTTTAAGGATTTATTTATTTTCAATAAACTTTCCAAACGTATGTTTAAAAAACATACTTTTTAAATGTGATCAAAAAACTTACTTTTAAATGTAAGGATATTTCTAAACTTTGTAAAACACAATTTACCTAATTATATTTTAAAAACATTTTTAACGAAATACAGAGTTTGTGTACACTCACATGAATTTAATGTGTAAGGAATTAGTGATGCACAGAAATTTTGGCAAATCTAAATATGTCATCCAAAAATGGATTTTCGGTTTTCGGCCTAAACTGTTTTTGGAAGGCTGCCTGAAAAGAGTTATCAAAATAGTGAAGTTTATTTAGCGCTTTGCATTAAGCTTTGTGCAAAGTCCCTGCTTTCAGATTCTGTCAGTTGTATTATAAAATTTAATCAATTAAAGGCAGCATTTAATGTGGCATGACAGATCACTGTTGCCTCAGTTCAAGCGGCAGTGTGGAGCGCACATAACCTGATCATCTGTTCCTCTTTACTACTAGTTATAGCATAAAATAAACATGAATGAATATTAGAACGCATATTGAAAGAAACAGTACATCTGAAGAAGTACAGTACAAAAAGTGCAACTGAAATGTATTATGTGTTATGTAATTGCTCAGTTAGTGTTTCAACTGCAGAAAGATAAATCCAACAGCTTGTAACAGTATCTCATAACTGTTAATTTTGCTAACTAAAAATAAATCATATACAGTCAAACCAAAAAATATTTTTTTACTAATGGGTGCAGGGCACTATAGTTCATTTACGTAAGTGAGGATAACAAAATAAAGTAAACTGTGATATATTATACCCAAACATTCTTGATTTGATTTGATTTGATTTGATTTGGGACTAAAATTGGATTTGACACTTTGACCTGACCATGTTTTGTTACATACCTTTCTATCAAAGTTATCTGACATTATCAAGATTAATTTGAGTTCTTTTTCTAAGCCACCATTTTCTATGCTATGGCGAAAAATGGCGAAAAAACTGTGATAATAAAAGTTGTCTGAATAAACTTTGATTTGACTGTAATTCATTTGTGATTATCAAGATGAATTTGTTCTGACACAGTTCTTATCATATTTTATTACTATTTTCTAAACTATTTAGAATAAACCGTGCTGATGTGAGAAATGTTGAAGGTGTCCAAATAACTTTTGGTTTGACTGTAAATGAACTACATTATGTGCAATTTAAATTTATTTATTAAGTTATATTATTAAGTAAACTTAATTTTTGGTTTCTGTTTTTGTCAAAATTAAACATTTATTTATAGGCTAATAATTTCTTAATGATCCAATTAAAGCCAAACATTAACACCATAAACAATATGTATTTCTCACAAATACCTTTTATAGCTCCAGATCAACTGTGTGATGTAAACACATACTGTGCCGGATAAAAAAAAAGCGATCGTGACAATCTACCGAAGTTTGTGTTGCCTTGCAAAGACAAATGTGCCGCCCACATGCACCTGTTTCATTGATGCTGAGTGACAAGCCCACACCACATCTGTAACTGGGTCTACACGACACATTTCTGACAACACACACACTGCTCCCAGCCATTTACAGTAAATTCACTTCTATCTTCAACATCACCATTATCTTGCTTACTTGCAAAAATACTGCGTTTGCACCTCTGAACTGAGAAACCACACGCACATCCTGTCACCAATTCTCAGGTGGGGAAATACAAACAGTGTCCAAAGTCACAGTTGCCAATTTAATGACCTGAATGGCAGGTTGTGGGCAAAACCGACCTCCCACACAGTTCTGACCAAATGAGACGATAAAGAAGAAAAAAAAGGGTGTGTGTGTGTGCAAAAGTAAGCACATGAAAGTGTAGGTCCACACATGCACGTGTGTGCCTCCCTGTTGAGCTCATGCAGTGAAAAGCATCGACGCATGACTTTTCACTGCTTTACATAGGACCACGTGTGTGAGCTTCCATACTGTACAACACAGAAACTATTCAGAGTGTTCACTGAGTGGGAGAAAGTGAAAGATGTAAAAGGAAGAACCACAGCACCTGATGTGGCTCAAAAACATTTCTGTGTTGCTCAGGAGTGCTTTTTTCTGTGGAATACAAAAGTAAAACTTTTGCTGGTCGCTCTTTTACATACAATTACAATGAATGGGAACTTAATATTTCAGGCTATATAAAGAGTAAAAGCACCATTAACATGTCATAAAGTAGTACAGTTGAAGTCAAAAGTTTACACACACCTTGCAGAATCTGCAAAATGTTAATTATTTTACCAAAATAAGAGAGATCATACAAAATGCATGCTATTTTTTATTTACTACTGACCTGAATAAGATATTTCACATAAAATATGTTTACATATAGTCCACAAGAGAAAGTAATAGTTGAATTTATAAAAATGACCCTGTTCAAAAGTTTACATACACTTGATTCTTAATACTGTGTTGTTACCTGAATGACCCACAGCTGTCTTTTTTGTTTAGTGATATTAGTTTGTGAGTCCCATGTATGTTCTGAACAGTTAAACTGCCCGCTGTTCTTCAGAAAAATCCTTCAAATCCTATAAATTCTTTGGTTTTTCAGCATTTCTGTGTATTTGAACCCTTTCCAACAATGACTGTATGATTTTGAGATCCATCTTTTCACACTGAGGACAGCTGAGGGACTCATATGCAACTATTACAGAAGGTTCAAACTGTCACTGATGCTTCAGAAGGAAACACGATCCATTAAGAGCCGGGGGTGAAAACTTTTGAACAGAATGAAGATGTGTACATTTTTCTTATTTTGCGTAAATATTGTATTTTGTTCATTTTGTACTGCCCTTCAGAAGCTACAGAAGATACTTGCATGTTTCCCAAAAGAAAAAATAAGTTACATTTACACTGATCTTCAAATTCTTAAAGTTTTCACCCCCGGCTCTTAATGCATCATGTTTCCTTCTGGATCATCAGTGAGTGTTTGAATCTTCTTTAATAGTTGCATATGAGTCCCTCAGTTGTCCTCAGTGTGAAAAGATGCATCTGAAAATCATAAAGTCATTGTTGGAAAGGGTTCAAAGACACAAAAATGCTGAAAAAACATAGAATTTATAGGACCTGAAGGATTTTTCTGAAGAACAGCGGGCAGTTTAACTGTTCAGAACAAACATGGGACTCATGAACAACTATCACTAAACAAAAAAAGACAGCTGTGGATCATTCAGGTAACAACACAGTATTAAGAATCAACTGTACGTAAACTTATGAACAGGGTCATTTTTATAAATTCAACTATTATTTTCTCTTATGGACTATATGTAAACATTTTATGTGAAATATCTTACTCAGGTCATAGTAAATAAAAAAATTAACATGCATTTTGTATGATCCCTCTTATTTTGATAAAATAATGAACATTTTGCAGATTCTGCAAGGTGTATGTAAACCTTTGAGTTAAACTGTATATATGACTTGTGCACCATATACTGTAAGTCCTCTGAAGTGAGGATTAAACCACCTTTCAAAGGGATAGCTCACCAAAAAATGAACTGAAGAATGATATGTTGAAGAATGTTAGGATCTAAACAACACCCACTGACGAGACATTTTTCTAAATATCTTCTTTGCATTCCAGACAAGAAAAACAGTCATACAAGTTTGAAACAATGAACATGAAAGTGAGTAAAAGAGTACAGAATTTTTATTTTGGGGTGAACTATCACTATAAATTTCAGACCAGTTCTACTAACACAAACTTGACATTGTTACTTCACACTCGAACAGGTCAATGAAAGCAAGAAAAGATGTGCAGATTTTCAGTAAATAACATTATTTTTAAGCTGTTCCACACACAAAGTTATTGTATAACTGGTAAAGTACTGCAAAGTAGTCCAGACTTCCTTTATGATTATTCTATGGCTTTTTGTATCATTTTTGAAAGTTAAAAATCCTCAGTCTCTATTTAGTTTAACTTGGTGGAAAATAGCAACCAACACAGTCTTCAGAGTTTCTCCTTTTGCTTTCCACATAAGAAAGAATCTCACATACATTTTTAAAAAATAAAGGTGCTTTAAAAGGTTCCTCACAGCAATTTTTGGTTCTGCAAACAATCATTAATTGAAATGTGCTTTAAAGAACCATCTATTTCCTACCTTTTATAATGTGAAGAATCTTTCGCCACAAAGAATCTTTTGAGAAACAGAAAGGTTCTTCAGATGTCAAAGGTTCTTTATGGAACCATTTAGACAAAAAAGCTTCTTCTATGGCATTGTGAAGCAACTTTATTTTTATGAGTGTAGGTTCGGAGAGATGTGCGGAAGAATAAATGAAGCCTTTTCATTTTAGGGTTAAGTATTGCTTTAACAGACAACTGTAAGTGGAGAGGGATTCTGGCACTTCCCTCTCACTTCACTTCACATTTAATACGCCACAGTTTGCTTTTATGTCCACGGCTCTTCTGAGAATTATTTCTGCTTTCACGCAGATTAAATCTTCAGGGTAAAATAACAGAGGGTTATCTCAAACCGCAGATACTCAAAGCAGCGTTTGAGCATGGTAATTGATTCAGAAAGAACAGCAGAAGTAGTTTATCAGTGACTTTATTGAATTTAGAGAGTGAGTGAAACATGGCGAAGAGTTAGAAGGTCACATGGAGAGGCAGGAAATGCTCTTGGAGAAATTCAAAACAAGAACATTTCTGGCATCGAGGGTACTCGAATTACTTCTAAAGTGCCCACTTAAACTGAAGCTAGAAACTTCCAAGAATAATACTTGATTCCTAGACACTTTTGGTAACATGCCAAAGGCCTGGAGTAGGGCACAGGAAGTGATGTCAATCCCTCATTGCCAACAAAACTAAATCTGATACAACACTTCCAAAGAGAAGCAAACAAGCCCTCTTACTTACCATACAAAAAGCACAATGTTTTTGAATCTTGTTGTTCCTTGATATGAAAGTCATGAAAAAATAAATGACCCCATATATTCTTAAGCCATGTTATTGGACTTATTACTTATTACTTATCATTATGAGCACATTATATAAAACAATGTTGATCTGCATAGTTTGTCAGTCATCTTGTATGAATAATTATGTTATTACTATGTAACAAGTCTGTAATAACTATGTAATAACCTGCCCGTGAAAGTGTGACCTTTTTTTAATCCAATCAGACTCACCCTATATTTTTTTTCTCATTCAATATTGTGTCTTACTATAAACGCATTAAATTATGGAAGTAAAACAGTCTGTGAGTGCCAATTCATCTTGACATTAAATACATCATCACTATTTTCAAGACACACCTTAAACAAAAACAATGTTCATGCAGAGTTATGTTACAACCTCAAACCTGATCATGCACAGTAAAGCATTAAAGAATATGTTTTTAATTAAACTAAACCACAGAAAGTCAGGTCTCATGACAGTAAATGGGAACAGAGGCGGATGTTGGCTCACAGGGGTCACAGATTCAGAATGGTGGACTCAAGCTACATAAACCATAAGGAAACAAATCTGTGTTCCCATATTGAATAAGGGATTAAGTCCAATCCTCCAAACCTTCTTGCTCTATGAAATTCCCAGGCTCTGTGAAGCTACATCAAGCACTTTTAATAAACACAGTATTCGCCCTACTTGTGTTTATATCTGTAATCGCTAGACCTGCGCTGCTTATCCTACTGTAACTAACTCCCAATCCAGCCAGAGGCTACACATACAGGAAGCCAATGCACTCTTTCACAGGGAAGAGGGAGTTCAGTTCATCTGTCTGTGGATGAAATATTGTTTTACAGAATGCCACAGAGAAGCAACATGTAGGTGAAGAGAGGGGGAGAGATGGATGGATGGATGGATGGATGAAAGACGAGAAAGGTAGTGGGAGGTAATTCTGCATGCTGTTAGTAGAAGTAATAAACTTTAACATCAGTGTGATGTTAAACCTGCATGTATCAAATGCCAAAATAAGCTCTTTTAACATGAAGTGGTTGGTTTTAAACAACTACTAAATTCTTAGCTATAGTTCTTTTTTGAAAATATGAGGGCAAGAAAAACATCCATTACTAGGAGAGTAGTGGGCTGATCAAGGTATGACACTACTTGATACAGGTGAGGCCAAAAGTTTACATACACCTTGCAAAATCTGCTAAATGTTTATTATTTACCAAAATAAGAGGGATCATACAAAATGCATGTTATTTTTTATTGAATACTGACCTGATAAGATATTTCACTTAAACAATATTTACATATAGTTCAATTTATAAAACAAATTACCCCATTCAAAAGTTTACATACACTTGTGCTGTTACCTGAATGATCTACAGCTGTATTTTTATTTATTTTTTAGCAATAGTTGTTCAGTCCTTTGTTTGTCCTGAACAGGTAACCTGCCCGGTGTTCTTTAGAAGTCCTTCAGTTTCCACAAATTTGGTTTTTCAGCATTTTTGTGTATTTGAATCCTTTCCAACAATGTCTGTATGGTTTGAGATCCATCTTTCCACACTGAGGACAACTGAAGGACTCATATGCAACTATTACAGAAGGTTCAAATGCTCACTCATGCTCCAGAAGAAAAAAAAACTATGCATTAAAAGCCAGGGGTGTAAAACTTTTAACAGAATGAAGATGTGTAGATTTTTCTTATTTTGCCTAAATAGCATATATTTATTTTTAATTTACTACTGCCCTTCAGAAGCTACAAAAGATATGTTTCTCAGAAGACAAAATAAGTAAAATTTACCCTGATCTTCAAATGCATCATTTTTCCTTGTGGAGCATCAGTGAGCATTTGAACCTTTTGTAATAGTTTCATGTGAGTCCCTCGGTTGTCCTCAGTGTAAAAAGATGGATCAGTACAAAATAAAAAAATAACATGCATTTCGTATGATCCCTCTTATTTTGGTAAAATCATTAACATTTAGCAGATTCTGCAAGGTGTATGCATTTTTTGTCAAAATAAAGTTACCAGCCAACTGGCAAATAACTCAAATTTACTCTGCAAAGCTACTTTTTACTCACGTTTGGCACTTGTTAAGTGTTAATTTTGGATTCCCTTGGCAGCCATCTAGCAACTGTAAAAGAACTGCAAGTGACAGATTTAAGACGTACTTAATGGGCGACTTTGTTAATAGTCGCTTATGTGGCACATAAATAGCAAACATCTTTTGAACCACACAAGAGACTTGACAAATACTAAAGACTCATAAAACAATAAACAGGAGAAGTCACAAGGCTAAATACAATGGTCACAGGAAGTCCTCCCTTTCAGTTAAAAGAGCCAATTAGCTTGTTGGTAAAAGCATCACAGGTCGTTGTTTTGAATTTAGCAAACCGTTTGTACTGATTTTTACCTTGTTTTAAAAATTAACCACCAGTGAAATTACTAAATAGGTCCATTGTCTACATATGATTCTAATATTAACATATAGCTAAGTTAATAAGCAAATACTTTTAATACAGTGTTTTCAAACCCTACTGTGAGGCCTTGAATTTTAATTTTCTTCATTAACCAACTGGGTTAAATGAGATGTGTTAGCTGAGATGAGGTGTATTAATCATTTCCACAAAATAAAAAAGGGATAGTTCACCCAAAAATCAAAATGCGCATTCACAAAGACTGACATGGAAAAGAAGAATTTGCTATACAGTTGTTGCTTCATAACATTTCAGTTGAACCACTGATGTCACACGGACTATTTTAATGATGCCCTTACTACTTTTCTGGGCCTTGAACGTGTTAGATGAACATGTTAGTTGCATTACTGTATATGCAGAGTCGGAAAGCTCTCGGATTTTCTAAAAAATATCTTTCCAAAGATGAACGAAGGTCTTACAGGTTTGGAATGGCATGATGCTAAGTAAATAATGACAGAATTTTCATTTTTGTGGTGAACTATCCCTTTAAGAGCAATTATACTGCCACTACCAACAGTCACATAAAAAAAGCTATCTAGCTCTTTCAGCTTTGAAAAAAGAAAGATATTGGGCTCATGATCGAGACAACAGAAGCTGAGGCCTAAACTAAATTCTTCAGAGTAAGTAACCCTTTGTTCCATGTCCAAATATGTTACCAGGTGTATTTTTGCATGTGGATAAAGGGCTGTAAATCAGTGTGTGGGCAAACAGTAAAAAAAAGTTCAGGGACGATTGTGGCATTGAACAGGGTTTCAGATGTTCAAGTGCATATCGATGGGGACACATCTTTCATTTCTCAGGCTGGAGGAGAGGCAACTCCAGGGTCAGAGCACAATTCATGACCGTTGTTACTAGTCTAGAGAGACAGCAAAGATTACAAAGATTTGGGAAGAGCTCCGTCCCTCCTCTCATTTTGTTTCTCTCTCTCTCACTGGTACTATTAAGGTAGGTATAAATCAATGCTCTTTGAAGTAAAGGATGACATGGCCATTTCCCAAAGGAAAGGAGAAGAAAAGAGAGGAGAGGAAGACTCTCAACAAACAGGTCGGCAGCTGCTCTATACAGACCTGCACATGTGTGTGCATGACTGGCTTTAATGTCCGCTCTGCCGAAACATACAGTCCACCTTTACTGCTGACACACACGTAAAGAAATAGGAATGTACGCATAGCCATACATCAGCATGCATGACAAGAGAGAACGAGAGCAGCTTAGCCAACACACAAATGCAAGAGTACAGCCAACATAGGCTCACTGGAAATACGTGCCTCTATATACATTTCCGCAAACCTGGAAAAATTTACCTATATGTACGAATCACTGCAGTTTCCAGTTGAAATGAACACTAGAGGCAATAAAAATGGTATTCTTTTTCACACAAAGTATGATTTACATGATTAAAAAAGCCTAATTTTCAGACAATTACCACTGCAGAATATTATATTATGGCTTCAAAACAATTCCTGCGCAATTCGAAAATTTATACTATTGAACTTTGCATTTGTTAAGACTATCGTTTAGGGTTTAGGGTTGGGTTTGATATGGGGGATATTTGAAATATGATAGAGCATTAAACTTTAGCAACACATCCCTGATATCAATGCACCAATGTAATAAAAAATTTTATTGAACGTGTGTTTTAGCACCACTCTCTGGACATTTCACATTGAAACTGTTGCGAAACATGCAGTAAAGTATGTAATCACAGTGTTGCAATAATGTATGTAGAGGCACATACTTCCAATGACCCTGGGTTGCATCTAACACACTCTCATGGCAATCCAGGACCATTTATTGTTTTGGCGAATTGGTGGCAACATTATATGAATCAAATCGTATGAATTCTCTACCAAGTCGACAAACCATAAAAAGTTACATTTCCTCTTAAAGACTGGGTTGGAAGCATTGATTCACAATAAAACATCAGAAATGGGAGTTTCATCAACCACATACGGGCACATTTGGCCCTGTGGACTTCAGCTGTCTTAAAATACACATTTTATTTTGTTCACTACAAACATCACCACTACACTTTTTTTTACTGAAAGCAAATATTTCCATCACATTATGTCGTATGACATTCTGAGACAGATTTCTTTTTATTTTCTTTTTTATTTAAATAAAAACCAATCCTGAAAAGTGGCCCAAAGTTGAAGAAGCACCCAACTACAAAATATTGCACTAGGCCAGATACACAATCTCTATGCACACTTGAATGGCCATTGTTTTTTGCATTTACTTCATTAAAGAGGACATCAGATGCCCATTTTTCACTGAGTGGCACTAAAAGCCTTTTATATGTGATATTGGTTATGTATGTCACCGCAGTTCTGATTTGAAATGTCCGTTGAGTGGCGCTAACTCCGATGCTCTGTGAGGTTTTAAAATAATGTACCATCTGCACTAAACCTAAACCTCCCCGATAGTATGTACAAAACCAAATGTGACATAAAAACGCAATCGCAAGCATACCGTTTTAGCTTGTTTTCTGTCATCTTTCAGCTCTTTCATCGTGAGCCATGTTTTCAAGGGATTCGTACCCAAGTATTCCGCATCCTAAGTCCAATTCCGTGCCGGCTGAGCTATTAAGCAAGCTTGTTATGTCCAGAAACTTTGTATGAAAATGATTACAAGTGCTCGCTGTTTAACTGCCACTTGTGTTCATTTCTGTTGGAAACTGCAGTGATATGTACTTATTGGTAGGTATTTCACGTCTTGAGAAAAAGTTCCCACAGGTACGTTTTCATCATGAGATCAGGTAGGATTCCTTAAGGTCTTTATGAAATCTCTGCAAGATACTTTGGTTAAAATTCCTCAATGGTCATGTAAAGCAACACCTTCTTGCCTTGTCAAAACAGCTATGTTTGCAGCAAGCCATTTCAGTGCATGTCTCTTTAAATGATAATAATCTACTGTTCCCCCTTTTTTGTGTATTCGGTGGCGCATTACCATCAAAAACATGAAAAACTAATTCACTGCGTCCTCAATGGCTCTGGTGTCAGGAGAAAATTGTGTTCACTTTTACATTCAATTACAAAATACCTACATTGCTTAAGAGACATTGTTGTCACTACAGCTGCTTGAGCTCCAACAAAACAGCGGACAGTGTACTGCCTGAGGCCAGGAATATGTTAATACGGGACAGTCCGTCAGCCTTCATGGGCAAGGCCGCAACAGTATGATGTCATACTGCTCAGAAAATTTAAACGGCTGTTTAAGTTTCTTGGGGGATTAAAAAAAAGAGTTAATGGATTTTTATCCTTGTAGGGTGGTTGTGTCCACAAGACACATTTATATGCAAGCACCATGTAAAAGTGAATTTTACATCCAATGTCCCCTTTAAAAGCATCAAAAAAGCACCAAGGAATAGACATTGGTAGTACATAGCATTTTGATTGGTAGAAAACAGTCCTCCATTCAGTCAGGCAAGGAAAGAGTGCTTTTCAATGATACTTGTACAGCTTGTTCCCTGTAGCGCCTCTTACTGTAATGGCAAACTAAACATTCCTCTGACCTCACTGCATTGTCAGCATGAGAACAGGACAACTACTTGCTGACTCTTTAACAAAGGGGTGCACAAAGGGGAACGGGATTTCGCTAGTTTTTAGCAGATACATACAAGCTTTTGTGCTTTTATTCAGTAAACACTGTCCCATAGTCTTTCTTTAAGGTCCTTGGATATACTCAAAAACTCTAGTTCTAATTTGAACATATAAGGAATTCCTGTAAAGGATACATTTCTTAAGGAAGATTTCTTGTGAGTAAATTTTGATTGATTGTCATGTGTACTGTTCACAAAGAAACATATGCAGAAGAGTCTCCTCTATAATAGCACCTGAATAAACTTAAGGCAACTGTTGTCTGTAGCACATAAACAGGGAAGGAGAGGGTCCGATATCAGAGTAAACAGTCCAAGTCCTGCGGCTATTTGGACAGTGATTCTTCTCCCTTCCACAGCAGCTCCTCTACTAGGACTCTCCTCAGATAAACAAAGACGTCATGTTTCTCCAGTCAGCGGTGAGAGCAGCCACATTCTCTCTGAAGATACGCTCCAAACCTTCCGACAGAGCTGAAACGAACGGAGGCCACTTAAGGGGTGCCTTCAAATCGACGCATTTCCTAATGTACTGAACACATGTGGACTGCCTGTGATGTTTTTAGTTTTAATATATTAAGATTTTAACAGTCTCAATGATTGATGGCACCCATGATAGGTCTGTCAGAGTGGGCACACAGGAAATAAAGGTCAAGTGTGAGTGTTACAGGAAAGGCACGTTGAGGGCATGAGCATGAGAATCAGTGTTTCACAAGCCGTAAAACACTCAAAGGGCATACCATCATCCCTCTTAAAGTCAAAGGGCAAGCAGTCAATTAAAGACAAGTCAAAAGTCGGGCCTCCTCCTTGCAAGCACATAACAGTCTTCAGGACTTGGCAGATAGTGTGGAGTTCTGAGTAAAATCAAGATTACATTTAGAGGAATGTCCTCATCAGTAAGCCTGCACCCAACTGTACTATTGATTAGCTGAGTTTGTTAACTTTGTCAGTGATGTCACTTAACACTAACGAAAACCGCACATTTTTAAAAACACGTCTTATTTTGTGTCACGTTAATGTGAACTTGACACATTTTCTTCAAGCTTAGTTATACTGAAACCTATTCTCAAACAATCCCACACGCATAGCAACAAAAGTTCTTTCTTGACTACATGTCAACAAACAACATGGATAAAGATGTGGCCCTCCCATTGTGCTTATTTCATTGCTAAATTCAAGCAATTACATAGCTAGCTTTGGCAGTCAGGACACCCCTGAGAACTGATCATTTCTGAGCAATTTGAAATTTGAAATCATTGCATCTGAGACTACAGTACACATTCTGCAAACTGGACACATTTGTTGCATTTTAGTGACAAGCACTATCATTTACATGTGGTTACTAGGGTGTTAAAGGTGATTGAGTACTTGTCCAATTTAACAGTGGTCACTTTTCTGACAAAGTAAACTTGCTCAGTAGCTCACCTGGTACAGCACTACACTTGTATTCCACAAAAGTACAACAACCATTGCAATAAATGTTGACAGATTCTGTGTCAAATAAAACTGAATCCGCTTTTTTAGTGCCACTCACTGGACATTTCACTCTAAAGGTCTTGTGAAAAGAACAAGAACCCATGTAATACCATTTGTGACCCTGGACCACAAAACCAGTCATAAGGGCAATTTTTTCTAAACTGAGATTTATACATCATCTGAAAGCTGAATAAGTAAGCATTCCATTGATTTATGGTTGTTAGGATTAAGACAATATTTGGCAGAGAAACAACTATTTGAAAATCTGGAATCTGAGGGTGCAAAAAGAAAATCTAAATATAAGAAAATTGTCCAAAGAAAGTTCTTAGCAATGCATATTACTAATCAAAAATTACATTTTGATATATTTACAGCAGGAAATTGACAAAATATCTTCATGGAACATGATCTTTACTTAATATCCTAATGATTTTTGGTCAATAATTTTGGTCCATACAATGTATTTTTGGCTATTGCTACAAATATACCCATGTTACTTAAGACTGGTTTTGTGGTCCAGGGTTACGTTTTGCAGAAACGTCTTTCCAATAAACCTAGTTTGCAAAGTTAGTCACTTCATTAAGTCTCTCTTCAGTGTAAGTCCACAGACTTTCTTAACCCGCTTTATTGCTTGTCATTATCAAAAAAGTCACCTCTCCTTAACATGCTACATGATTTGAGGTGTCACTCATATCTATATCAAGTCCTGCACTGAAGTTTAACACTTAGGATTAGGGTTTGTTTAACTATCGAAACCCTAAAATGCTTCCCTTATAAAGAACTTACTGCCCAGATTGACAACATTTTCCAAAAAAAAAAAATAAAGTTAAAACTTTGAGGTCAGAATCATATCTTAAAGGTAAGAAAGGTAAAAAGAGACGGCCAGGAAAAGCAAGCCACAGCACCGTAAATATCTCAGGACTCTCCAACGTCTGAGCGGGAGACTCCTCATCACCTATGCTGACGTGCAGAGAGAATCAAGCTCAATAAACGGGGACTGTGTGTTGGATGGAATCGAACGGAAAAATCTGCAAAAAACGTCTGTTTGTCTGCAGTAAAATATGCTCGTAAAGTTGTAGCCATTATAAACTTCATTATGCTAATGAATCACACACATCTGCACAATATAGTAATAAATACAGCTTCTATATCTTCTATATCAATATACATTAAAATTTAACTAAAGTTGAATTTCCAGAATCATTACTCCGGTCTTCACTGTCACATGATCCTTCAAAAATCATTCTAATATGCTGATTTATTATCAGTGCTGGAAACGGTTGCACTGCTTAATAATTTTTGTGGAACCTGTGATAATTTTTCAGGATTTTTTGATCAATAAAAGGTTAAAAACGAACAGCATTTATTTAAAATAGAAAGGTTTTCTAAAAATATACACTACTGTTCAAAGGTTTGGGATTTTTATTCTTTCTTTTTTTGAAAGAAATTAATACTTTTATTCACCAAGGATATGTTAAATTAATAAAAAGTGATAGCATAGATTTACATTGTTAGAAAAGATTTATATTTTGAATAAATGCTGTTCTTTTTAACTTGTTATTCATCAAAGAATGAATCCTGAAAAAAGAATCACAGGTTGCAAAAAAATATTTGGCAGCATAACTGTTTCCAACATTGATAATTCTAACAATAAATCAGCATATTAGATGATTTCTGAAGGATCATGTGACACTTAAGACTGGAGTAACAGCTGATGAAAACTCAGATTTGCATCACAGGAATAAATTATATGTTAAAGTATATTATAAATAAAAAAATTATTGTAAAAATATACAAATATTGTAAATGAAAAAAAAAACATTATTTTATATTGTAATAACAATATAAAATATTACAATTTGCAATATTACAGTTTTTTATTTTTGTATTTTTGATCAAATAAATGTAGCCTAGATGAGCCTTGAAGTTCTTAGCAATACAAAAATTAATTTGTGATATATTTTTGGTAGGAAATTTTCAAAATATCGTCATGGAACATGATTTTTTGGCATAAAAACAATGTGTTGTTTTGTATTGCTAGAAATATACCTGGCTACTTATGACTGTTTTTTGTGGTTCAGGGTCACATATTATTTCAAAACAGCCTTACAGAAAGTGTCACAAATGGTAACTTAGACTAAGAACAAAAAGTACTTTTAAGTCAAGGAATCTCAAGGAAACAGCTCGTCATGTTGAAATCATAAGAAATGTCACTTGATATCTCAAAAAAAAAAAAGAATAAAAGGTCTATAAAAACTTCCACAGAAATGCAGCATAAAAGGAGTTAACCGTAGCTATGATTCTTCCCGTCTTTTTCAATGAATTCACGGCACGCTCCCTAGACCTCTCCAAATCTTGTGGCCTGTGTTTTTCGTTTTCTTTTCTTTTTTCCTGCACTCTATGAAACACAATGGAAAATGCAGGGTCACCCCAGCTGTTCCCCATTAGGTTCCTGGCTGAGGTCGTCTACACACTCACTTACTGGCATAACGGTTGTGGTGGAGGGGAAAGAGATAGAGAGAGAGTATCAGACTGACTCGGGGAGATTGCGAGCCGCGGTGTAGATTGCAGTAACCTGTAATTAAGCCGATGGCGGGTTGCTGTTGCTATGTAAACATCCCTACACCTCTCCCTCGTGCCAACACAAGAGCAGTGAAGGAGTCTGGTTACTAACACTTAAATCACACAGCAACATCTGGTTTAGGAAGGAGATCTCTCACTCTCTCTCCTTCCAGTTTGGAGCAGCGTGCGGAGTGTGGTGGTTTGGATCTCTCTGCCTCCACAGCACCGCGGCTCAGATTGCAGCGGTTGCGCAATGCAATTTGGCAGCCCTCGTATACACACACACAGACGTACGCACATTTAGACGTAGTCAGTCACACAAACCATAAAACAGCACATACATCATTTGTCCTCAGACATTTGGAGAGGCACTATTATAGTCTGTCTGATTCTGTGCCTGGTTCGAGAGAGAGGGAAAGCAGACGAATCATTTTAAATGAGATTATGAAAATAAAATGTTGTTTGGTGTCGTTTCTCAGAGCGAGAGACTAAACAAACAAGCCTTTTACTTTACAGGGCTCGGCAATAGGGATTCATCCTGCCTTGCCAATATTTGAACTGGCTCCACAAAAAGGGATTTTATTTTTACATCAAAATGTAATTTTAAGTAAGAATTAATAGATATTAATAATTCTTTTATTCAACAAAGATGCATTCAATTAATCAAAAGTGATAGGAAAGATGTCTCTATTAATAAAAAAAAAACTGAAGAAAAGATAGAATCATAGATTGAACAAAAATATTAAGCAACACTGTTTTAAACATTAAACATTGAGCATATTAATGATTTCTAAAGGATTGTGTAACACTGAAGACTGTAGTACAGGCTGCTAAAATTAAATTTTGGTATCATATGTGTAAATTACAATGTAAAATATATTATAGAATAGAATAAACAGTTATATATAAATAGAAAACAGAATATACTTAATAGACTTCAATATGCATATAAAAATATAAAAAAAAACACGCTACCAGTCAAACGTTTTTGAACAGTAGGATTTTTAATGTTTTTTAAAGAAGTCTTTTCTGCTCATCAAGCCTGCATTTATTTGTTCCAAAGTACCTCAAAAACAGTACAATTTTGAAATATTTTTACTATTTAAAATAACTGATTTCTATTCGAATATATATTAAAATGTCATTTATTTCTGAGATTTTAAAGCTGAATTTGTAGCATCATTACTCCAGTCAGACAATCCTTCAGAAATCAATGTAAGATTCAGATTTTCTGCTCAAAAAAACATTTATTATTATTATTATTATTATTATTATTGTTGTTGTTGTTGAAAACAGCTGAGTAGAACTTTTTCAGGTTTCTTTAATGAATAGAAAGTTCAGAAGAACAGCATTTATCTGAAAAAAATTACTTTTTTCTAACATTATGTCTTCATCACTTTTAATCAATTTTAAACCATCCTTTCTAAATAAAAATATAACATTCTATAATTTCTTTCCCAAAAAAATGAAAAAATGTACAATCTTACTAAGATTTTTTGTAAATGATTACTACTACTATAAAGTAAATTGAAAGTTTAAATTATTTTTCCCCTATAAATTAAATTCACAATTGGGAACAGCAAACATTTCACATTTAAACCTGCGAAAAAATGTTCTAGAAAATGGATGTTTAAGACATGAAAACACATGTACATTAGCAATGAACTTAAGACACCCGACAGCAAAACTGACAGTTCCGTCGACTAGCCCAAATTTTTATACCACTGACCCTGAGCCATGTCTATTGTAGAGCCATGCTTTGATATGGTTTATTTAGTGTTTCGAGTCATTGGTTTGTACAACACCACAAGCCTTTATTCCTTTTAAATGAGGATGAAGGACTGATCCCTTTAAAGCTTTACATGGAGCTGAATATAACTGCGGGTATATTTCTGTAAACTCACCTTTCAGCACTAATTCTATTCATGTCTTTGTCACATGACAGGATGGAAGGAGAGAGGAATGATCTGCATGGGGCCTACGGGCACGACAAAACTGTCACTCATCCCTGTGAGCTGTGGGAGGATAAAAATGATGGAGCGATGAGGGGAAAGCAAGGCGTTTCGCCCGGTTACATGGGTCGACGCGTGTTCCTGCAGCCGCCCCACAGGCCACACGCTCGGCCCTTGCCGTAACCAGCATCCTGCAAGAGCTGTTTTTGGCAAGTACTGCAAATTAATTTCTGGCAGGATTTCTGCTCCATTCTCCACTATACCAATGTAACCTGAGGGGCTTCCAACAGCCCTGCCATCCCATAATAACAGACTATACTAAGAATCTACAGCTTGGCAAAACGAGAAACCAAAAAAAGGCAACTCAGACGTACAAAAAGTGCTTAGAAAGGAATTTGTCTGACAAATGAAGGATGAAAAGAGAGTCAGAAATAAAGAAAATGCACTGAAGAACAGACAGCTTATTTGAAAATACTTATTAAATAGAAAGCTCATCCAGAAAATGACTAGCATCATATATTCAACTTTTTTAAATCTAGTATCGTTTTTCTTAGATGGGACACCAACAGATATTTAACAGAATGTTCAAGCTGCTTTTGTATTGCAATTAAAGTGGATAGGGGCCTGTCAAGCTAAAAACAAACACACATACTATAAAAGTTATTTAAAAAGTATAAAAGTCACAACTTGAGGGCATCCTCTAATTTGAAAAAAATTGTGTTTATACAGTTGAGGTCAAAAGTTTACATACACCTTACAGAATCTGCAAAATGGTAATTATTTTATCAAAATTAGAGGAATCATACAAAATGCATGTTATTTTTTAGTTAGTACTGACTTGAATAAGATATTTTACATAAAAGATGTTTATCACATATAGTCCACAAGAGAAAAGAACAGTTTTTTATAAAAATTACCCTGTTTAAAAGTTTAAATACACTTGATTCTTAATACTGTGTTGTTACCTGAATGATCCACAGCTGTTTTTTATTTATTTTTTGTTTGTTTGTTTGTTTAGTGATAGTTGTTCATGAGTCCTGAACAGCTGCCCGCTATTCTTCAGAAAAAAATCTTCCCCAGAAGGTTAAAACACTCACTGATGCTGCAGAAAAAAACATGATGCATTAAGAGACAGGGGTGTAAACTTTTGAACAAAATGTGTACATTTTTCTTATTTTGCTTAAATATCATATTTTTATCATTTAATACTGCCCTTCAGAAGCTTCAGAATATACTTCCATATAAGGCAAAACAAGCTACATTTACCCTGATCTTCAAAACGATTTCACCCCCTGGCTCAAAATGCATTGTGTTTCCCTCTGAAGCATGAGTGAGCATTTGAATCTTCTCTAATAATTGCACACCCTCCCTCACTTGTAATTAATAATTTTGCAGATTCTGCAAGGTGTATGTAAACTTTTGACCTTAACTGTATGTTATCAAATAACACCAAATACCAGAGAACATTAGTGAATCAATTTTTTTGCAACAGCAGCAGCTCTGAGTATGTGACAAACAGCATGAACCATACTGTTTGCCAGCTTTATTTGCAGAAAAGAGATTAGAACCCTTCGCAAAACATTGTGTAAAATATGTATTGCACCAAATTTTCTAACATTCGCCTTGTTGTGAACAGGCCTTTAAAATAAAAAACGTAGACAAAAATTTAAAGAGCAGGTGTTACTGTTTGCACAGGAAGAATGAAGTGAGATGAAGGAAAAAGAACGCATTTTACACTTTTTTTTCACATCTTGGTTCTTCATTAGCTCATTACGGTCTATTATAAAGCAATTACACGTGAGTCTCACTGACTTATCGTTAATTGCATACACAGGCCTAAAAATATCAAACTGTGAAACACTATTCCTGGTCTCAGCCTGCTGTATGAGTCTCGTCACATAAGTGAGAACCATCCTGGGACACACTGAGACAGATCTTCTTCCTGTTTTGTCATATAGATTACACATTTCTCCGCTGTCACAGGACATACAGCATTGAAGAAGAGACGTTCTGGTGACAAGGTCTCCAAAGACATGGAGATGTTCATATATCACACTCCTGTCATCTCTATAATCAGATGACTAGAGCTGCACACAGGTTATGACTGGCAGTGATCTGAAGTCCATGCGGAAAGGGCTCAGGGCTGCAGACACTTTGATGCTGCAGATTAGATAGTTTTTAGATCGTTTTTAGAAAACAAGAGACTTCAGGGAGTCTCTGAGGGACGCCGCTATGCTCTAAAACAAAAAGAAAAAGATTGAATACAAGGAAAATATTGAGCATGCCAAGATCTGGCACTTGTACAATTGTTTAGACTCCGGTTTATCAAAATCAACATCACCCTAGACAAGGGTTTGGGGACAGCTTCATCAACAATACCACTAAATAAAATAAACTTTAAAAGAAAAGCCTCAATAAATACGCTCCAGGTAAATGTGCCAAAAAGACTCTAAGGAAGCAAATATATAGCGCAAAGCAACAATGCTCACTCAAGAGTGCTAAAGGAAAAAGGTAGGTGGGATTGTTTTCAAGCCAAACTACACTAAACTTAAGGGACGTTTTGAAACAGTGGCCATTGTCCTTCTGCTTCACCATCACTAACAGAAACCATTCTGCTGTGAGGAGCCCGAGACTCGCTCAATTTCTCTCTGTTAGAGTTACAGCTTTACTACATTTCAATAAGCATTATTCAAAAAGCAACTCTAAAATAGTCCATGTGACATCAGTGGTTCAACCTCAATTTTATGAAGCTACAACAATACTTTTGGTGCGGAAAGAAAACAGAAATAACGACTTTATTCTCTTCAACGACGCGTGCAGTGTAATTTAGCAGGGTAATTTAATACATCAATTTAGTGTAAGTAATTCAGAAAATCCTGCCAGATTTTATCACGCCCCTGCCACAATAATTAAATGCCTTTTCAGATTAAATTTAGAAATATGTGACCCTGGACCACAAACACCAGTCTAAAGTAGCACAAGCATATTTGTAGCAATGGCCAAAAATACATTGTATGGGTCAAAATGATCGATTTTTTTGTTTTTTTCTAGAATATTAGGCAAAGATCATTCTCCTTGAAACTATTTAGTAAATTTACTACCGTAAATATATCAAAAAAATATTTTTTGATTAGTAATATGCATTGCTAAGAACTTTTCTCAATATTTAGATTTTTTTTGCACCCTCAGATTCCAGATTTTTAAATAGTTGTATCTTGGACAAATATTGTCCTATCCTAACAAACCATACATCAATAGAAAGCTTATTTATTTCTGTTATTTATTAATTTACTTCTAGGTTATTTATTCAGATGATGTATAAATCTCAATTTTAAAAATTTGATCCTTAAGACTGGTTTTGTGGTCCATGGTCACATAAATGGTAAATAAATTTTACAAAATATCTCTATTTCAAAATAAATGCTGTTCTTTTGAACTTTCTATTCACCACAGAATCACCAAAATGTTAAGGTTTCCACAAAATGAACATTAAAATAGCAGCACAACCATTCTTAACACACAGTAAATCAGCCTATTAGAATGATTTCAGAAGGATCATGTGACCCTGAAGACGAATTCAGCTTTGCCATCACAGGAATAAATTACATTTTAAAATTACATTTAAATTACATTTCTATTAAAATATAATAGAAAACAACTATTTTAAATTGTAATTGTAATTTCACAATATGACTGTAATAATATTGCAGTATTAATAATATTTTGTAATAATATTTCACAATATGACTGTTGATAAAATAAATATAGCCTTCATGAAGATTTTATCCATATAGGCTGGTAATTGTGATTAATCATTCATAAACATAATAATTACTTAATTAATTAGACTCAAAGTGGCTTGTTGTTTTAAATGACAAGCCAAATCATTCATCTGATTCATTTGATTATATTTTATTAAATGACTCCAATATCTACACCTCAGGAATGTGATCTGGTCTATAACTCCAGAAGAAAAGCATTCGACTTGAGTGGTGGAGAAATCACAAAACCGATGAAAATGACCAATTAGATCTGTTACCAACAAAGAGACGTTCGGAAGAACAAGTGAGAGCAAAATCATAGACCGGTGTGAAATGCGTGCGCTCTTAAATCATAACTCTCCATCCCGACAACCTGACTTGATGACTGTCATAATTTCGCCTGTTCCTTATGTTTGTTTTTTTGCTGCCATATTGTTTTCTTTCCCTTTTTCTCTTGGCATGCAACTATCTGTCAGGCTGTTGTGCCAGAGGGGAACAAATCATCACTCTTCTGAAGAGACTGGGCCAACAAGTCCTGATCAATCACACAGATAGAGCTGCCTGAGTCGGGATAGAGGAGGCATAGCTGACGTGCGGCACTGGTGTTTCAGGCTGAGAGATTGAGGCTGTCAGCACTTTCTTAATGCAAATCCCCCCGGCCTTTGCTCTCTGACAGCCAGATCTAGAAGAGTCATGCTGGGAGGAACCGGGGAAATTCCGAACACAGGGGGCGAATCGTGATTGCTTGACAAAACAGGCAACACTGCCTCACTCTGTCAAGACAATGAGCGCCGAGCATAGCTTATCAAGAACACGCCCTACGAAGACTCTCTGCAAAGAACATGCCCCGTTTTCTGTGTAAGACTAAATCCAGACAAATATTGTGTTCAGTGTTCATTTAGTCATCAAAATTACTGATGAAAATCTATAGTAATGAAATGAAAAAAACAAACGATCTCTGAAGGAACATGTGACACTGAAGACTGAAAGCTTCTGAAAATTCACCTTTGCCATGACAAGAATGAATTTTTTTTTTATTATTAAAATGAAAAACAACTGTTTTAAATTGTAAAAAATATTTCATAATTTTACTTCTTACAGTATTTTTAATCAAATAAATGCAGACTTGTTGAGCATTTCATCTTGCAAAAGCATGAAAAAACAAACCGATCCAAAAATTTTGAACTACCGTGTATGAAACAAATGCGCAAGTGACCTTGTAACTAAGTTACATGCTATTCAGACAGTCAAAATATGAAAGCCTACACACTAAAACTTGAAATGAAAAGCTAAAGCATAAAGAATTCACAAGATCGTATTATAATGTGTACTCATTATAATGTCATTTCAGGAGCTAAGGTTTTCACACGCAAACCAGAGTAGTTTTCACATGTTGTTTTTGTTAAAAAGTAATATATATTAAATTGAATATATGGAGTGTTTGAATATTTGGTGTATTTTTTGCACTTTTTACAAAAGCTGACTAAAATTTAAAGGACATTTTCTTCAAAAATGACTAAAACGTTTTTTTTTTTAAACTGAACACTGTCTGTGATATCAATATGTTGTAGGTTTATAGCTCTGCGCAAATATTACTTCCATCACCCCTTTAAGCACTAAGGTTTGTTCTTACTACTTTATCATCACTACAATTGAATGTGGAAGTTTGGGAGAATCCCTTGCAGAATCTGTGAAAATGTGAACAATATAAGAGAGATCATTGAAAATGCATGTTATTTTTTATTTAGTAAGATATTTTACATAAAAGATGTTTACATATAGTCCACAAAACAAAAAAAATAACAGATTTTTTTTTTTGTTTTGTTTTGTGATGGTTGTTCATGAGTCCCTTGTTTGTTCTGAACAATTAAACTGAGCACTGTTCTTTAGAAAAATCCTCCAGGTCCTGCAGATTCTTCAGTTGTCCAGATCTTTCGCATATTTGAACCCTTTCCAGCAGTGACTCTATGATTTTGAGATCCATCTATTCACACTGAGGACAATTAAGAGACTCAAACACAACTATTAAAAAAGTTGCAAACATTCACTGATGCTCCAGAAGGAAACACGATGCATTAAGAGCCCAAAACTTTTGAATTTGAAGATCAAGGTACATTGTACTTCATTTGTCTTCCAGGAAACATGTAAGTATCTTCTGTTACTTCTGAAGGGCAGTACTAAATGGAAAAAAAGATATTTCAACAAAATAAGAAAAATGTGGACATCTTCATACTCTCCAAAAGTTTTCACCCCCCAGCTCTTAATGCATTGCGTTTCCTCACTTATGAACAACCATCAAAAAAACAAAGGATCACCCAGGTAACCAAACACAGTATTAAAAACCAAGGGTTCCCAAACTTTTGAAGGGGGTTATTTTAATAATTTCAGCTTATAACTGCGTGGACTATATGTAAACACTTTTTTTTACGTAAAAATATGTTATTCAGGACAGTACTAAATAAAAAATAACATGCATTTTGTATGCCCTCTCTTATTTTGTTCAAATTTTTTACATTTTCACAGATTCTGCAAGGGGTTCCAAACACTGCTGTTTCATTGAGTAGTTTGATATGTCAGCTTTTGGCTTAACCAATGACATGAGTTTGGAGACTACCTGTTTGTTTAAACAAAGGCAGATGGGTTCCATTTGGCAATGCTTGGTGACCAGAAACTTACTCTTTACATAAAACACACTTTAAAACATCAAATTTCCTAGGTGTGCTTGAACACTGGTATTCACTTCACCATGAGCCGACATTGCGGCACTTTTGAAAGCCTGTTTAATACACCCCTCATAAATTCCCAGTCTTTCCTTTATCTTCATAAGGCAAACATGCAACGTCATACCACATTCACTCACTCATGACCTGTTATTCCAAAATCCCAGGAGAGAGTTGATGGGTTACAAGGATAACAGCGCTTACCTGCAGAAGCCAAGCTGCTGAGGGTCAAAAACAGGATGGCGGAGGGGTGTATGTGTGCCGTTAGCCACATGGCTGGAAGAGAACGCTGTTCTGAAGCCAGACGTGGCAGAAAAAGTAGCAGCAGGGTGTCTTCTTGAACGCTCCCCACTAGCTCTGTAGAAGGAGAGAGAGAGAAAGATGTCAGTCAGTGACCAAGCAGCAGGGTATTAGGGTCTTAATGTCACATCCTGTGGGCTTAGATGGGAAGAGACAGCAGGGCTCTGGTTGAGGTAGCGGCACTTGTTAATCTCAGCCCACTAATTAAGCCTCGTGTGAATGGTGGGAATGAACAGAGAACAAGAGATGGGTCATAACGACCTCAGCTACAGTATCAAAAGAGGGCGCTTTCTCTTCTGAAAATTCAGCTTTTCCATTTTAAAATATTTAAAGGAAAAAAGAATATATGTGACCCTGGACCACAAAACCAGTCTTAAACAGCACAGGTATATTTGTAGCAATAGCCAAAAATACATTTTTTTTTTTTTTTTTTGCCAAAAATCATTAGGATAGCAAGTAAAGATCATATTCCATAAAATGCTTTGCAAATTTCCTACCGTAAATATAACAAAACTTAATTTTTGATTAGTAATATGTATTGCTAAGAACTTCATTTGGACAACTTTAAAGGTGATTTTTTCAATATTTAGATATTTTTGCACCCTCAGATTCCAGCTTTTAGATGATGTATAAATCGAAAATGTTCAATGTTACTTGAAATTTATTTTAAAAATATATATTTTAAAAAAATAGTAAAAATAGTTTAAATTTACTGTAAAGAAAAAGCACTGTTTTTTTTTATTTGATATAAAATAAATATTTTACATAACAGGTTTTACCCTAAATTTGCTATTAAATTAAAGCCCTATGTCTAAATAAGTTATGTTCCAAATTTGAAGTTGATATGAAAAAAAATAGGTTCCTGTGAAAATGTATTTAGGGTGTCATACCACAAACAGCCACCAGGTGCCATTCAATTTTTGTAATTTTTTAAATGCATTTTTCTGTCACAATTGTCTAAATTTCTCTGTCAATTTTACCTCTATCATAAAATAACTTTTTGTCGAGATTATAAAATGTTTTGATTTAAAAAAAAATAAATTGTAATATGACACTTGACACTGCCACTAAGGGGGGAGGAGACTGCCAAAAGATTTTAAAGTGCAATTTCCATGGTAAAGCAATGTCTGATTTTAAAATAGTTTTCACAGCATGATTCAGGATGATGGGCTTCTAAGCTTTCAAATGATATATAATTTATGATGATTACTAAAAAATTAGATAGAGACAAAGGACAACAATAAAAGAGTGCCAAGCGTCCCACAGGTCATCATTTTCAGTATCATTACCCAGTCTTGAGTATCACATGATCCTTAAGAAATCATTCTTAATCAGTGTTGGAAACCGTTGTGCTGCTTAATATTTTTTGTGATACTTTTTAGGATTCTTAGAAAAATAAAAATTCAAAACAGTGTTATAATTTCTAAGAAATTAATACTTTTATTCAGAAAGGATGTGTTAAAGAGATTAAAAGTTATAGTAAAGACTTTATTCTTCAAAAAAAAAACAATTGAAGAAAAACAGAATTAAAAAAAATAAATAAATAAGCTATACAACAGTTTTAACACTAATTAAAGCTGCAAGCAGCGATGAAAGGGCCCTCGCACCCGGGCTCACCGCCGACCGGTGGCTTTAGAAACACAGCAAACATTGACCAATTCATGCATTTAATGGGGTAAATTAAAAAATGATTGAAATATTCCTTCTATATGTACCAAACTTCCTGCTGCCAGATGGTGGCACTATCACTATCACTTGATATTGGCATGTAGATATCTTCAGGTCGGCACTGTCATCAGACATATGAAGTTTGGTGCAGATTGAACCTTGTATGGTTGAGTTATTGAGTGATTTTCATGTTACCAGCAGGTGGCGCTATGATTGTAAAAGAGTATTGGCCTTTAGATGTGTTCAAGTCAGGACTCTTATCAAACAAGTGAAGTTTGGGGCAGATCAGACACTGCATGTGTAAAAATAGCAATTTCCTGTTTCCAGCAGGTGGCGCTATGATTGTAACAGAGTATTGGCCTTTAGATGTGTTCAAGTCAGGACTCTTATCATACATGTGAAGTTTGGTGCAGATCAGACACTGCCTGCCTGAGTTACAGTAACTTCCTGTTTCATTGCATTAATAGCATCCTTTAGCACTTAGCTAAGTATTGCTAGCATGTTTTAGAATGTGTATAACACGTTGCTAGCCTTTTTTACACTTGCTGATGCTTTTTAATATGCTGCTAGGAGACCATAACAGTGTTAAACATGTTACTTCCTGTTGCCAGCAGGTGGCGCTATGACTATGACTAAATATTGGCATGGACATGTGTTCAGGACATGAATGTTAATAAACGTGTGAAGTTTGGGGCAGATTGGATATTGTTTGCCTGAGTTACAGCAACTTCCTGTTTCATGGCGAAACATCAAAGTTTGTGAGGCCGCCAGAGACACGCCCTTCGACGAAAACTCAAAAGCTTCGCAATTTAGCGTCACAAAGGCCTTATGAACACACTCACCAAATCTGAAGATGATCCGATAAAAACTGTAGGAGGAGTTCGTTAAAATACGAGGTCTGAAAAAGGCAAAAACTGCACAAAAACCGTACAGGAAATTACAAATAACGGACTTCCTGTTGGGTTTGGGATGTTGTGCCAGGAGACTTTTTTGTAGGGATTGGTGTGATACACGTATGTACCGAGTTTCGTACACGTACGTGAAACGTAGCTCGAGGGGCACTCCGTTAAAGTTTTCTAGGTGGCGCTACAGAGCCATTTTGCCACACCCACTTCTGAAACCCATATCAGATGTAAATTTTCGCCAGTCCTGACGCGTGTGCAAAGTTTCATGAGTTTTTGAGCGTGTTTAGGCCCTCTAAAATGCGATTCATTTCGGAGAAGAAGAAGAAGAATCGGAAGAAGAAGAATAATAAGAAACGGAGCAATTCCAACAGGGTCCTCGCACCGCGGTGCTCGGGCCCTAATAATAGAAATAAAATATATTTTAAAGTATATTAAAATAGGAAACTGATATTAGAAATTTAATATATTTTACAATTTTACTGTTTTACTTGAATAGCATGAAAGACACATTAAAAATATTACAAATCTTACTGATACCAAACTTTAAACAACTAAATAAAAGAAATGCAGAAGTGAAGATAACAGTCAGATTAGACACCTGGAGATTGCCGTTAATAGCATTAACAAGACAACGGCTAATTAACACGACCACAGCTGAACTTGAGAGATGAAGCGGCCAATCAGAGTTCACCAGAAAGTGGGCTAAAGCCAACATATGCCACACTAGTAGATCTTAAATAGGCCTACAACATGCATTATCCACATGAAGTTTCACTTAGTCCACTACCTGACAAAACGGCCCAATAATAAACATACCATCTGCATCATGACAGATATTGAGTCATTAAATAAAAAGGTTTCAAACAAATCTACACTGGCATTCAAACATTTACGTCTGCTCAGAGCCTCTGAAATGTCACGTCAGACTCGATTCAGTTAGTTTAATTCCATTTTGACAAAAATGAACTTTTTGAAAAGTGAAATTGAAAGGTTTTCCATGGCCACCGTCCCAAATCTGAAACACAGGTTCAGTGTTTCTGAAGTAAATAACGGTGATTGTAGGTCAGCAAAACTGATTTCAAAACAACTTCAGATTATTTTCAGACAGTTTATTATTCTAAATCCATAAAAAGGTTCATATTTCTAAGAATTTATACTTCAGAGAACTGCAGGACTCCAGTTTGTGACTGTCGCACGGTTTCTCTGATGTTTTTTTCATTAGCTCGTAAAGATTACCTATTACGAAAGCAGCAGATTTTAAGAGGCATACACCACCATGCCACACAGTGTGCATAGATACGTACACACATGCTCAGTCTAAAGGCCAATAACACTCCTATTAACCTGAGCAAACAGCATCACAGGTTTGTCACGCTACTTTACTGAAGCAAATCCAAGCATTTGGCTAATGGGTTTAGCAGTTACATTCAGCACAAGCAGCCACCCGTGCAGCAACGGGTGAGGAACAGTCCCTTAACCGACCGCACACCACCCCAGTGCATTGTGGGGAATCAATATGTGTAGAACTTACACAGAGATGCACAGTGGCACAGGTGGATTAAAACCACAAATGTCAATCAAAACTTTTATCAATGGTTAAAAACAACCACACAATACACTGGGGGGTGTCCCCAAGAGAGAAGTAACGAAAGCCACAACTTCATTAGTGTTTTTGAAACTAACTTTTCTTTTTCGTTTTCTTCCTTCTCCTATCTTACTGGCTTTTTCTCATTTTCTCTCAGTAAGGTGAGGAGAGCCCACTCTCTCTCTCTTTCTCTCTGCAAACAGCTGCAGGAACAAAGAGCCATTCACACACGGGCAGCTGCTGAGGCTGGGAAGTCATTTTGGAGAATCTCAACAAATATTGCACTTCCAGCATAGGGGCCCCAAGCCGGTGCCCTCTGCTTTTGATATGGTGTCCCCCTCACTTGCCATTCTCACACCAAGGGCAGAGGCATTTTGGAGTCTCTGATTTAAGATGATGTTATTAAGGACAAACCAAAGCAAAACAAACAAAAGCACTTTTATCTTTTTTCTGCTACCTGGTGGGGCAAAACAAAACAAACAAACAGAAAAAAGAGCTTAAAAAAATCTGATCTGGATTGGGAAAGAATAAATAAACAAAAACAAGACAAGACAAAAAAATAAAACAACACGAAACAAACAAAACAGAACAAAAAAACGAAATAAAACACCCTCTAACTTTAACCTCTTTTCTATTTAAATCCTTAAAAAAAACTTGCCCTTTTAGACTTATACTCTATTAATATACTTACTGCTCTTTCTTTTTTATTCCATCTATTTTCTTTTTATTTAATATATAATTTTTCAAAATACTGCCTTCCTCTTTTGTAAGTCGCTCTGGATAAAAGCGTCTGCTAAATGTCTAAATCTAAATGTAAAACAAAACAAAAAACTAAATAAAACAAAACAAGAGCTCCTAACACCAAAAAAAAATGGTTGACCTAGTTGGGGAAAGACAAAATGGAATGAAAGAAATAAAACCAAACTAAATAAATGAAAGTGCTTGATTAAAAAAATCCTGATTTATGAAAAACACGTACCTGTGGGAATTTTTTCGCAAGAAGCAAAATACTTACCAATAACTACAAATTACTGCAGTTTCCAACAGAAATGAACACTAGAAGTGGTAAAACAGCTCCACATTAGGGCTGTCACTAACAATTATTTTGGTGATCGAGTAATCTGTTGATTATTCTGATGATTATTTTGATGAATTCATTTTTTTGTAGTAATCAAAATAGACCTAAGTTAACAATAGCCTTTAAAATTACTTAAATACACATATAATAGCAATGAGGCAATAATAATTTGTTCAAATGAAGTTTTAAAAGCAAGTGATCATATGGTTTTATTGACAAAAACTGTTCAAATACACAATGTCAATTGCCTGACGATTGTTTTTACACTTGACTGCGTGATCTAATCCTTGTTTAATATTGACTAAAGGACATTTACTTCAAATGTCCACTTATTTTTTAATATTTGGCCATTTCTTTACAACAGATGCTACAGCCACTGTAATTTCTTGAATATCAAAATGTGTAAACTCAGACCGAGGATTTGAACTTTTATTTTGAAATCACGACAAACAGTTAGCATTTGGAGAAAGATACTACTGTATTCTCCTGTGTTTGCATAGGTTTATACATTATTTACCTTACAAATCTGAAGAAATGGCGTTCCCAGATGAATGTTAGAATAAACAGAAACTTACAGCAACGTGTAAGTTTAGCGTTTGTGAATTTACAATAGCATTATGCTTTATTATGGTTTTTAATTAGGTTTAATATATCATGCAGCCATGGTAAAGGTTTAATAATGCGTTTCATGGATTCTTGTCCCTGGAATATGCCACTTTTGGTATTTTGCTGGTTACTCGACACAGGCTCGAGGATTTTTTTAAATCAAGTACTCCAACTAAATCGGAAATAGTGACAGCCGTACTTAATTTGTTTTACTTTATAGACGCAACAAGCTTGCTCAGTAGCTCAGCCGGCACAGAATTGGACTTAGGATGCGGAATCCTTGGGTAAGAATCCAGTGAAAAACATGACTCGCGATGAAAGAGCTGAAAGATGAGAGAAACTGGAAAACAAGCTACAATGGCATGCAAAACTAAACTAAAAACAAAACAAAAAATGAGCTTTTAACACCAAAAAAACAAGCTAAAACAGCATGCCACAGGTACGTTTTCAGCATGAGATCAAGTTGAAAAGCTGCATGCCTGGTTAGGGCACAACAAAATGCAAAATTAAAACACTGTCCCATGCCCATTGGTGTTACATTATGATACACTGCATGTAATTATTTGACCATAGCGAATATCGTCCTGTTGAATAGCCATGTGTGTATAATATCTGAACTTTTTAAGCATGTCGACCAAAAGTAGACCAGCGGAACAATAATAGTGGACCCTAAACTAAAACCATGGGCACGTGGGCAACTTTATTTAACTCAGTCGGTTATATAATATAGTGTGTTTGTTTCAGTTTAGAGAGTGATCACCTCATATGACTCCTGCTGAAAGATTGTCTCTCCTTCTATTTCTCGGCAGAAATATATAGTACAATAACATTCAGAAAAAATCTGGAAAAGTCATTAGCAAATTCAAGGCAGCAGACCCCAGACTGAACATAATAAGTAGCTACTCCACACTATTACTGTGTAGGTGGAGTGGCGAACACCATATGGTTTAATGCGCAGCCTCGCTCTGAACTCAAAGAGGCACTTCACTCTGGAGGAAGAAGCGTGCCTTCAAACTATAAAACCATCCATATTCAGTTTAAAATGACGAACTGACTTAATGAAAGATACAGATCATTCACAAGCAGGTCCGAATTTGTGTTTATCACATTAGGCTTCTTGTGTAAAATTACATTCTGGATAAAATCAAGGATTGGCAGAATATGCATTCCAGTGTCAAGATGAGCGCAACTTGGCAAAGTGTTCCAAAGCCAATCCATTTGATGTCAAAAGCTGTCCTTTATAGAGCTCATGAAATGGTTTGATGAACGCAATGTTCTTTCCTGCGTTGACATATTTCCTACTGAAACAATAAGATGGGATGAGACAGGGCTTCTCATTTTTCTCAGATTTGCCAATATTTCACCCCCCCTCCCCACGATTATTACATGATCAAGTAGACCGATAAACGATATTTTTACCTGGGCTGCATTCCCAAAACCTTCTTAACACTGTGTCGTTCTTAAGCTGTACCTTATCGTTAATACGTGTTTCCCGAAACGTTCTTACTTAAGTATACCTTCTGTAAGCCATACTTAAGGTTGTTCTGGACCTCTCTTAGCTATACCTTAACAGATTTGGCAGTTCATAGTAGGGCTGCCCTCGACTAAGGATTTTTCTGGTCGACTAGTAGTCGTTCATTTTAAGCATTAGTCGACTAATCGTACGTTTATTAATATTACATTTAGATCATTATAATGAGCCTTTAATTGCCTAGGCTATATATCCTAATAAGCACAAGCACGCATAAAGCTTGCGACGGCGCACCGCAGATGTAATGATTACAAATGTGTCAGGGAAAAACAATAAGTAGACTGCATTAACATTTTAATAATAGGCTATATTGAAAAACTAGTGCTTTGTTTTCGGCTTAAGAGATGAAGACGGCGACTCGTCATCTCTGCAGTTGTGATGCGCCTGAATGCATGTTTCATATGTAGGCTATTACATAATCTGAGAAAGCAGAAATTTTACTCTCTATAGATTTGTTTTAATGTCTGAAAGCCAAAGATATACACTGAGTCTCACGCTCAAGTTCACAGAAAAGAGACGACCGAAAGCACATCCTGTTTGCTTTCATTATTTTACAAAAGCGCATGTTTCGTTTTTATTGTGAGTGTACACGAATATGCGTCTTTCGAAAAGATGTTTTACTTTTACCTGTCTATGCCCAAAAATGATGGAGTAAGCTATTCTAAGAGCAACTTACCGCACCGGCATCCATCTGTTCTGCATTAAGCGCATGTCTGTTTAGCTTCCACACAGACAGCGCACATTGCTCTAGGTCAGTGGTTTTAAAACTTTTTAAAAATATATATAGCCTAATTTGCGCGCATTGGGATAGTAGCTATCTGAAAGCGGGATATTAAAATAGCTTTTGAATGCGTGCGCGCGTTTTACTTTCGGTTTAGTTTGCAGCTTCCCGCATCCTTCTCCCTGAATCTTGAACTTTGTTACATACATAGCCTATACATCTTGCTTAAATCGTCCTGGCGACCCATTTTTTAAGTCCCGCGACCCACCCAGGGTTTGAAAACCACTGCTTAACATTACATTGTACAACATTACATGTAAAGTTGCGGCTACTTACGTTTCAGATAATAAGCCATATTTGAGGTTGATGAATAATAGGTGAATGTTGGGTGTACTGCCCAAAGTATACTGTATTACTATTACCACGCAGACTATAGCCATTAACGATCTCTCCGTGAGATTTATTTCTTTCTTTCTGCGACTAAGCGACTAATAAAATTTTGGTCGACCAAGCCTTTTCTGGTCAACTAACGCTTAGTCGACTATTAGGGGACAGCCCTAGTTCATAGTTCTTTACATCTTAGTCTGTATGAATATATTTCTTAGGCTGTAATGCGCCCAGTGTTACATTACGCTAACTGTTTTAATGCAAAGAAGAAAAAAAACATTGACATCGTCATCCGCAGAGGCATATATACTTATTAAAATGTATTTTATGTGGTGGCCACAAGGAGGTGCTCTGGGTATATATTTTTCTTTCCTTGTTTTCTTTAATGACGTGCAAAGCCAAAGAGTGCCGAGTTTTTTTAATTGAAATCAACACATCATTTACAAAGAACACCACTTTCTCACATTTCTTTCTCATTTATTTTTGAACCATGAATATCAACCAATTCAGCACCACTGCCATGAAACATCACCAGGGGACGGGTGTTTGGGGAACACAACTAGAAAAGGCACACCTTCAGTCAAGGCATAGAGTCTTCGTAGAGCCCTGATATGCTATCTAGGCTCATTGGAAATACCTGCCTCTACGTACATTTCTGCAAAACTGAAAAAATTTTTTACCTATATATATGAATCACTGCAGTTTCCAGTTGAAATGAATACTAGAGACAGTAAAACTTCAACTTTTATTTCTTTTCACACAAAGTATGATTTACAGGTACAAATATTTGATTGATAAAGCCTAATTTTCACACAATTACTTGCAGATTATTTTGTTACGACTTCAAAACAATTGTAACATTCTGCGCGATTTGAAAACTGATACTTTTGAACATTGTCGTCTCATATTTAGCTTCATATGCATGAGTTTTCTAATTTAGTAGTTCTGCACGGCAGCTCACACGATACGGTGTTGCGCTTGAGAGGTGAAGAGCTTCAGTACGAAATCTGTGAAACAGCTCAAATCCGCATTAGGAAGATAGCTGCATCATCAAATGTGTTTTTTATATCACTTTTGCATTAGTTAACAGTATCGGATAGATTTAGGGTTGAGTTTGATGTAGGGTATATTTTCAACATGATAAATTATTAACCTTTAGCGACACTACCTGGATATTTGAATTCTGAACAGCCACAATACTTACCTCAAACAGCACAATTAAAATGCAACAATACATGCCTGTACCAATGTAATAAAAAAGTGCCACGGTCATGTATTAAACATCTGTTTTAGCACCACTCTCTGAACATTTCACTTTGAAACTGCTGTGAAATGTGCAGTAAGGTATGTAATTACAGAATTCAATTACAGAAGGCATTTTATTTTCATGAGCCTGGTTTGTATATCTGGTTTAAATGTGAAAATGTATGTCAAAGTTAACAATTACAAGGGCTCTGACAAAAACTTCTTTACATGTTTTTACATCTTATCAGCAAATTAGTTTTTAAAATGACCGATACCAATAACCATAAAAAATGCTTAATATCGGTGTCAATAATCCGCCTGACCAGTAGTAAGAACTATTTTTTCCTGGGGTCTACTGAAAATTAACATTATCAACAGACACTCAATAGCGTGCCTCGGGTGCTTTTAACAGTAATGGAAAGGGTTAGGGCTAAGTCCATTCTGGAGAAACTTGATAGCACAGTCAGCAACTATTGAGGATGTGCAATGCTAGAGCCTTCATGTAAACAGGCTGCATGTGGCATTCATTTAGTCAATGACACTGATCTGCAAATATGCAAATACGAATGTTAACTAAGTGTTTAGAAATGTAGTGTCAAACGTTAGCTTAAGAAAAGCCAGGATGCATGAAACCTGAAATAAGATAACCCTGGATTCCATTTAAGTGTGAAAAGTAGGGGTGTACGATACTGACAAAAAAAAAAATATCTCGATAACGATAACTAAACAATGTTTTTGTGTGTCTTCTGCTGGTACCTTGGCTGTTTCAGGCCTGTCATAGATAAAATAAATATGACACTAAAATGGCCAGTAGGTGGCAGCAAGTCCCTGTCTTATTGAGCGATTCATTGAAAGCGGCTGTCTTTACAAATGGGTTATTGAATCATGGACTCAAATGTTTAGTTCGAAAACAAATTCATTTAGGAATGAAACTCAGCAGTGTTGTTCTGAATAGTAAAAATGTTCTGCTCCAGTTTTGTTTAGAACAATTTTCATTGGCGAGACAGAAAAAAAACAGACAATATTGTGTCTAAAATGTTACTCACTCAGTATTAACTTCTTGTTTCTTGAACTGTTGTATAGGTAACATCAAATTTGTGATTGTGCTTATGTGCTAATATTTAGGAAAACAGCACTGTTGCTTGTGTCATATTACCTAGCTATGTAAGTAAAAAAAAAACATTGCAGAGATATTTCTCAACTTTCGCAACTTGAATTAAAGATTCATTTTAACTGCATTCTAATAGGCTTCATCACGCATATAGGCTTTTGGACTTTCAAGATGTGTTTTTGTTTATTTTTTGCAAAGTGAGTGACTCGATTGTTAAAACGAGAATTACGAAATTATCGCAGACAATAATATATCACCCACCCTAGTAAAAAGCCCTCTTTTGTGCAATGGAAAAGTTCCATGGATGTTAAAGGTTCTTGCCAAAAGAGAACTTTTATTTTTAAGAGAGTAAAAGGACAACGTCAAAGCTAACAGACATGGACTAACAGTCGTAAAACTCAGAATTTTTATTCCATGGGGTCTTTCTTTGACCATGTCCTTCTGAAAACCATCGCAGCATGAGAGGACAGACCAGAATACAGCGTGACCTCTAGAGAATAACACACCACAACTATTTCTAGCCATGTATAAATAAAACACAACTCACTCCAGCCTACATTGTTCCAGCCAAGAAACATGGCATGAGTACTTATGAAAATGTGGGTACCTGTAGAGCACATCATCTTCGACCACTTTGGTAGTGGAGGCCAATAGTGAAAGCCTTTGGACTGCTAATGAATCGTATTTGGATTGAGTCATTCAGTCTAAACAGAGTGCGGTTTCCCGTTTGCGTAAGTGAACGGTGACGGGGGCCTCTTTGACATGTTTATAATGGAAGATGTGCTCGTCGGCCCAAATGGATCTTCTCCGTGTTGGCTGCGAGCGTAGCCACGTGTCAAACAGTGACACACTGGGGACATGAAGTGGCCAGCTGCACTCAAACAAAACCACAACCTCCAACAGTGATACAGATTGATCAATCTACGCGACTCACAGGGCCAATTTCGCATCTTTAGGACCGGACACGTTCATTCACACAGCATGCACACAAACACACACTAATCACACCTCAGGGCCACCGCTAAGACCACAGAGCACACACACACACTCACTTTTATGGAACATCTGCACATTTGTGAGTGTGACCTCTATTTGTGAGTAATGCAAAGTAACACACAAGCACTTGCATCAACATGCATTTTTTTACACTTACGCCTCTAGTTATGAATCATCACTGACAACAGTACTACTCACAGAACGTCAATATGACAAAGACTGAAAAGAAGATCAGAAAGCTAGTGAAATTCATTAAAGTCATACATAATCTTGTGTTAATCTTCTCTGCTATGTGCAGTGAATTTAGTTCCCTCTAAAAAGCACTGAACTTCCTCTGTCTCCCTCTATCTTTTTAGAAAATAATAAGCTGGGAGTAAGTGATCGCTAACCCTGAGGACCTGAATGAACATGTCACAGGGGTCTTGAATCAGACAACAGTCACAGGTCTGTTATCCTCGTGAAACCACCTTCACTCCTCAGCTCATCTTCACTACAATGATCACTGTATGTGAAGTCACTTTAGGCAAAAGTACTTTCAAGAGCTCAGACTAGCTTTTCCCATGGAATTCACTACCTTGTTTTCTCACGTAAGACACTTGCAGGGATCATCTAATGTCTGACAGGCATGAAAAGCCTGACCGGGACCCAGAACAAATCCCCCTGAGAAGATCAGCCATGCACCAAAAATGAAAGAGACTTACTCAACTGAAGACATTGCGTTTATAAATGTCTAACTAAACATCACATGAATAGGTTATGGATTAGGTTATATAAAATATTACATTAAGCCACTTTGATAAGCTACCAAAAAACAAAAAAAACAAAAAAAGATGTTAAAAAGCCAAACAAACAATTTTTGTAATCTAGACCATTAGTTTTGCTTCAGGACAGATTTTATGTTTATCGCACACAAGTAAATACAAATATCCTTAAAATGGAACACTGAAATGTTTTATTGATTGATTGATTGATTTATAGTTTTAGCTCCTGTTAATGTTTCCACCTGTCTAATTTAACTTCTTCAATCAAGTAGCAAATGAATTTGCACCAAAATATTGTTATTAGCCACCAACAACAAAAGATGTGGTTTTGACTTCTCTTTTAAAAGATGATGCACAAATTAACTATGTCATGTGCATTTGATTATCTGCATTGCTTTCCCTGATGTCTGTGACTTTATCAGAACAGACCAGACTTAGAGCACATTTTAGGGTCCAGTCCACCAGATAAGAACCACTGGACAAGAACTGTACATCCACTGAAGACAATAAACATAATTAAAAGCAACTTCTCTGCTGTTAATCCCACTGAAGAACCGCAGTGCACAAAGCCAAATGATCACTTTATCACTAGTACTTCTTCTTGTTTAGGTCTCAGTCATAGCCTCAAGTTCAGTGACAGATGTCTTAAACTTTTGAAAACTTTTTTTGCATAACACTATTCCCAAAGTTGGAAGTAACATCTAATACTCACTGGCCTGCTTGAGAATTTCACAATACCTGCAACTAGTAAATGGAAGAGGTTTTTGTCTTTACATGCACTGAAAGAGATTCATGTCATGACTGTACCTCCAGTGTTATGTGAACTATGTACATTAATTTGATTAAAAGAAATTCCTGTGTAGGGCAGTCTGCTCATCCTAAAAAAAGCATGGACTTCATGTTAATGGAGAAAAGATGCAGTGAACTTTTTTAGAGAAGACGTTTTCTGCAGGACAACACTTTGCAGTTCAGCTGTCAGAAGTCAAGTTTCACAGCTCATCCTGACCACATCAGAACATCTGTAGACATCGTGAACACTTACAAAACTCTTTAGCTCTTTTTAAAACGATCACTTATTGAATTCGACTAGGCTTTATATATTTAAGAACGTCACTTTGCGTTGTAGATATCAACTTCATTGAATATAGTGGAAGCGTTCTAGTTTTGTCCCGTCGCAAGATTCAACGTGCTGTGAAACGTGCATGCGCGTCTATGGAGTAACGTTAAGCATGCGACTGTAAACATGCTATAAAACTACACTTTTTACAAGAACCCTAAACTGGTTGTACAGCATATCTAAAATTATTTCCACGTCCCAAAAAAGCAAAGACAGAAGTAAAGTGACATACCAGCGAATCTTCAGTAATGCTGAAGAAAACTTTCTTAGGGAGTTCACGGTGTAACGTTTCCTTCGGCTGATAAAAGAAAAGACCAGAGCAAAATCTTCTGTCAAGTATGGTAATTAATCGTGCGACAAACGCCACGGTTTTCGGGATGACAAAGGCTGTGACAGATCTCAAAAAGTTTTAAATACCTCTCCCGCTTTCTCTGTGTCTGTGTGTGTATTTCAGTGGGAGGGGCTACTAGGAGGAGGCTGCGATTTACATCTATCAAGACAAATGAGAAGATGAAGTGGGCTTGAAAGCCCATCAACTTCCGCAGTCATGACACTTGAGTTTACTTTTAAAATAATAATAATGTTTTGTTGATGTTGTTTTCTTGCTCTAATAACAATAGTAACAGTAACAATAATATTTGTTGTTGCAATATGTATTACTATAAACATTAGTCTGAAATTATTGCTAGCTACATAAAACAATAGGATAGTTGACATCATTTTCAGGACAATTTGTACACTTTTCTATGCTTTATTGGTGACAAATTGTCTTCAACATTTTACATGTTTAATAATAATAATAATAATAATAATGTTTTGTTTTTGTTGTAGTAATAATAATGTTTTGTTGTACCATAGAAAACAATTATATTTATTATTCTAATATTTATTACTATAAACATTATAATTATATTTATTATTTTTAAATTATTGCTAGCAGTAATATGATCAGCACAATTTGTACGTTTTTCTATGCTTTATTGGTGACAAATTTTCCTAAACATTTTACAACATTTTTACTACTACTACTAACAATAACAATGTTTTTTGATGTTATTTTGTTGTAATAACAATAATAACATAGTAACAATAATATGTATTCTTATCATATTTATTACTATAAACATTATAATAATATTTATTAGTCTAAAATTATTGCTAGCTATATAAAATGATAGCATAGTTGACAGAATTTTAAAAGCTCAGGGCAATTTGTATGTTTTTCTATGATTTATTGGTGACAAATTCTCTTTAACAATTTTACAACATTTATAATAATAATAATGTTTGTTTTTGTTGTTGTTGTTGTAATAATAATAATAATAATGCTTTGTTGTTGTAATAACAATAATAACTGTAACAATAATATTTTTTATTATAATATGTATTACTACAAACATTATATTATTTATTGTTCTTAAATTATTGCTAGCTACATAAAACAATAGGATCATTGACAGAATTCAGTGCAATTTGTATGTTTTTCTATGCTTTATTGGTGACAAATTCTCTTTAACATTTTATAATAATAATAATAATAATGTTTTATTTTGTTGTTGTTGTTGTTGTAGTAATAATAATAATAATAATAATGCTTTGTTGTCATTGTTTTGTTGTTGTAATAATAATAACAGTAACAATAATATTTATTATAATATTTATTACTATAAACATTATAATAATACTTATTATGATTCTGAAATCATTGCTAGCTATATAAAACGAATTTTAGGACAGAATTTTCAGCACAAGTTCAGCACAATTTGTATGTTTGACTATGCCTTATAGATGACAAATTATAAGTTTATAATTATAAATTATATATAAATTATAATTAAATAATAATAATGTTTTGCTTTTGTTGTTGTAATAATGTTTTGTTGCTTTTTTATTGTTGTAAGTTGTATGTTGTAACAATAATAACAGTAACAATAAAACGTATATTTTTTACTATTAATATTGTAATATTTATTATTTTGAAATAATTGCTAGCTATATAAATTGCTATATATAATATAGCTATATAAATATATTACATTCAAAATAATAACAATAATAACATAGTGGCAATAATATTTATTATTATAATATTTATTACTCTAAACTTTATAATAATATGTATTATTCAGAAATTATTGCTAGCTTTACAAAACGACAGGATAGTTGACAGAATTTTAAAAGTTCAGCACAATTTATGTTTATCTATGCTTTTATTCTCTTCAACATTTTTATAAATAATAATAATAATAAAAATGCTTTGTTTTTGTTGTTGTTTTGTTGCTGTTGTAATAATAACAGTAACAATAATATTTTATTATTTATTAATACTATAAACATAATATTTATTACAGTTAAATTATATGCTTTTCTATGATTTTATTAGTGACAAATTCTTTTCAACATTTTTAAACACAATATTTCCTTTATTCCCACGTATTTTTACACATAGCAGATTCAATTCAAGTCCTTTTCATATAGCATAATTAGGATTATTATGAGCCCATTTAAAAATGTAAAAAAAATTTAGAAATATTTAAGATCTGAAATAAATGTTATTAACCATCAATTAGATTGCAATTACAATTAAAAAAGTGACCAGTATTGTGTCAAAGCTAAAATATTAATGTGCATTAATAATATGAACAAGTAACATTTTTAAGATATAATTAATGTACATTCAAAACAGTCATGACCTTCTTATTATTATTTATTCATATTTAAATGCAATTCTGTTGTATTAAGGTTGATAAATATGATTATAAGGTTGATTACTGTGCAATTCTACTTTATTATTTTAAAGGCTCTGTCAAATGCTCCATGTGTGGGATGCGTCACTTCACCCCAATATACCACAATAAACACTTGCCATAAAGAGTATGACCTCAATCATAATCTAATCAAAGGTGAAGCCACTGATGTCTTAATGTCATCTACACCAAGCACCATCCAAGAGACCTCCATTCATCTCAGTATGTGGTTCCACAACCTCAGTATCTACCTCAGTATCTACAGGGAACAAAAAAAATGATTTTATACATTTTTATTCTGTCACATGCTTTTAAATGAAAACCTGTCATGACTTAACATGAATTAAGAGTAAATCGGTAAGTGATTTGTTTTCCTCATATGATAGATATAATAGTAAATCAGATCTTATCTGTTAAATGTTTTAGAGATAGCAGGATCAGTCTGTCATTGCCAACTGATTTGATTCAAGGCAAAGAGCATGCTGACCTAATTTTTAAACTGGCCTTAGACACTAACACTTCTTTCTGGACCAAAAGCTGGCTTTGGAGCTTTAATTATTTACTAATGAGTACTTGATTGTGGGATTAACTAATTAATAATCCACTGGAAATCAATAATAAACGTATTGCAATTGCATTTCGACCCAAGCAAGGACTTCTTGTTGTTTACACTGGCTGACAAAGACTAATTTGGGTTGTATTATACAAATGTTATATGAGACTTTCTTTAATTTTGATTGTTTTAAGCTGAGAACTGAGTTCTAGTTATGTTGGGATGTGTGCACAGTACTTTGAATCAATAATTAACTGCCATAAATAAAACTTGAAGTGGTCCAAAACTCCAACTACAAAAGCATTGGTTATGCTGTTTTCAATTTGAAATTGCATTTGGTCAGAGATACATATATGCTTAGTTTAGTTAAACATAAGCAATGGAAAAATGCTGAATCCCTTGTATGGTTGTTTGTGAGTTAAACTCATGCACAGATGCATGTTTGTGTCTGTTTGTTTTTGCAGGATATATTTGTTTACTTTTGATTTGCATTTTCATTTTTTTTCTTCACTGCCTCTGCCTCCTCTCCTGGCTTGTTTTCCCGAACAAACAGACTTGTGTTGTCTGACTGAAATGTTCTGCTCCCGTTCTAAAGGAAATGGAAATGCTTTACCACTGCTTACAGTGTAAATGTCAGAGTCGTGATTTGCCACTAATGAGACAGCACCCTTGCAAGATGGAAAACTTTGTTTTGGAGCTTCTTGCTGTCTTGAAAACATTGATATGCTGCTTTTGAGTGTCAATGAAGATGTACTCAGAGGCTTCATGTCATTTTTCACTTCTCATGCATATGTATGCCTCAGAACCAGGCCTACTCAAAGCATCCGCACAGACGGGGAGGAAGACGCAACGAAATCTAGTCCTGAACATGAATCCCTGCCCTAATTCTTTGATTTCCTTTGTTTCTCTCGCATTTGTGACGTTCAAATGCTTTGAATTAAAAAATGAAGGCAATTTGATCAAATTAGAAGGAGAGCCATCTGCAAAATAATAGAGAATTTGGTAACCCATTTGTTAACATTAATTAGTTAACATTAACCAACAATGAAAAATACTTCTAAAGCATTTGTAAATCTAAGTTAATGTCAATTTCAGCATTTACTAATACATTAGTAAAATAAATGTATTATAAAATAAAATAAAATAAGGAAAGTTGCATCTATTAGTTCTTTTTATAAGTATATTTTTATTAACCATTTTTATCAAATGTAACAAATGTATTGCTTATTATTAATCTCAGTTAATTACTTATTAATAATGTCAGTATTCATTAACATTAACTAATGTGACCTTTTTATTATTATTATTATTGCAATACAACTATTGCTTCGTAAAGCCTAAACCTTAATTAAAAATGGAAGGGCTCTTCAACATCTTCAACATATGTAGTAGCTGCATAGATACATATATCACTTCTCCCATCATGGCCTATCCATAGTTGTGAAAGTGTTTTCCTGAATAACACTTTCTCATATATGAGAAGTGACCCTGTGGAATGTCGGGTTATGAACTCTTGACCTTGTAGCCACATGGCATGATGAAGCCTTTCATCTGACGTATGAGCAAATACAGGGGATGTTTATGTAGGGCTAAGTAGAGATTCCCTTAAAGTTGCCTTAAAGACAAAAATGAGAATAAAAAACAAACATGACGACATGAATTAACATGTATGACATAAGTTATGTCACATATAGCTCTTTCTAAATATTTATATTAGCAAAGTTAAGCAAAGGACACCGCTTAACAATTCCTTTTAGTAAATGTGCAATGTGCAAGTTTACTCAAAAAGTGCATGTGGTTATTTTGTTAGTTTCGTTTACCAGCACAGCAAGGTAAAAAAAAAAAAAAAAAAAAAAAAAACATACACTGGAAGGTTTTCTATCCAAAATAGGGCATATGCTGCCCTCTTGTGGATGATTTGTTTTAAATATTGTTGAATCGTTGCAATAGAATACAGAGAAAAAATTGAATTACCTTCATGTTTTTCGAAATACTTATTCTTTTCAATTCGTAGAATATAATAGGAAATGTTAGTTAGAATGACTCCGTCACTATTTATTTTTGTTGTACGGTTAAAACATGAGTGGAAGTGAATAGTGAGTGAGGCTGTCATACTATCCCTGCTGAAAAACAAACAAACAATAGAAACCATCACAGAATTCTAATGGTTTCCTCTACAAATACCGTTACAAACCATACAAACCATAAGATTTTAACCATTAAAACTGTAGTGTGTTTGGGACATATAACGTTAGTAGTTTTAACAAGCCACCAACAGAAGGTGACTAGGTCCCATAACGAGTAAAACTATTACAAATTTTGTGAAGGTGTCTATTGTTTTGTTTTGTTTTTTCTATTCATATATTCGTGGGTTGTGTTAAACATTGATAAAGCTAGCTCGAAGAGGTTTAATAAGGTTAAACGTCGTTTCTTACAGAAAAGATGAGGACCGCGTCAATTGAGCGTCAACTGAGAAGCCAATCACTGTCAAGAAAGTGCGCGTGCGCATTAGTTTGCGTTCGCCTCCCTTCAGCATTGCTCAATGCTCTATCATATCATAGTTCTCTTTGTGAGATTTTTCAAGCTGCAGGGATGACCGATGTCCAACACTCGCCAGAAGCTAACAACCAAAACCACGGAAAAGAGCCACAATGTAATCAGTTAACAGACACTAAAGAGGGGAATTGAGCTATAGCGATCGACAGAATGTTCTAGAATGGTCATGTGATGTCCGGAGACCAGTTATGTCGCACTTTTAAAAAAATACTCTGACGTACGTGTATGTTTCTTATAGGAGTTCGTCCGCCGTCGTAAAAAATAAACGTGTTTATTTGTAAAACGGCGTTTCGGGGTTATTTAGGGTATAAAAATAGAGGGATGTTTCGATGGGATACATTTTAAAGGAATATTTTCTCAGCGTTAAAGACGCGAGTGGGAAGAAGGGAGCACGTGAGGGGTCTTGTCCAATGGGATTGGGCGCTTTCAGCAGGAGGGTATAAATACCAGGCGGTTGCCGTGAGAGACGTCCGCCATTGATGACTAACCTTTCAAAGAAACAGTGACATTTCAAACGTATACATGTATATGGTGTTAATTTGTTCTGTTGGCGTTGAAATCTAAGCTCAAAAATCTTGAAGTCGTTTTTAAAGAGGGTTTTTCGGGCGCAAAGCATCAACAAGATCCTTCGGTTGGTGAAGTTTTCCAGCAGAGCTCATCCTGCACTGCAACGTCTGTCTCAGTTCGGCAGATTAAACTTTCTTTGTTGTTCCCGAGACGGAAAGGTAACATTTTGGATCCAGGTTGAGCTAGCTTCATTTAGCTGGCGGAATGGTTAGGGGAGGGACTGTTAACTGAGCTCAATGTCAGCATCTGACGGGGCGGGGTAATGTGCGGCTAGTTGTGCTAAAGCTAGCCAGGCGCCATTTTGTGGCTCGAGGCTTGCTAACATGATTAGTCATGTAAACCAGTCTCTACTTATCTAACGTGTGTTTTATGCTTGTGTAAGTTAACGGGTGTCCCTAAACTGACCATTAATGCAGAGGCGACACTTCTGTGGCGTTAATATTGAGCCGGAAGCTAGCGTTGCGTCATCCATAAGAGGTCGTCGGGTTTATATAACGCATGCCCCTGGATTGAGTGAATATAAACGGTAACATATGGCGTAAATTGCACTGATTGAATATACGAAGCTATTTCAAATTCATTATTAAATTGCTGGTCTGTTTTTGACCTACAAAGTTTCTTTTTGGTCTGAGTTAGATGAATGTCATTTTTGCCATGTGCAGTCTGTAATTTGCCCAATTGGCACGTGTCTGTCCACAGCAAACAAGAATAAACTGTCACACCGTCGTTACATTTGTATAGACTAATTGTGAATTTGTAAAACCTGTAATTGTAAAAATAAACATGAATCTTTATCTTTCAAGTGGATTTTATCGATGAAAATGGAGAAGATTCCCTTTTCCCCTTCAAAAACAAAAAGATTCCCTCCCCAATCATAAGCAAACCAGTGTGAAACTAAATGTTTATGTAGGTTACAAAAAATGAAGGAAAAAAAACTTTTATTTTATTGTTTTTCTTGTGTAAATAAATTTTGAAAATTCATAGGCTTCTTGTACAGTGGTTTCCTTTTCTTTTGCATTTGTTTAAATAAAGTACAAAAAAAATAATCTATGTAATTTGTAAATGTTTTTGAGTACGAGGGAAAAAAAAATACTATTTTACTGAGAAGGATGATGACCTTTTAGTTTGTGGTAAGTGTGATAAAGAAGAATAAACTCTTGTAGTTGAGCTGAATACAACTTGAGAGCTTCAGAGAATATTTAAAGAAATTTTTTTTTTTTTTTTTTTTTTTAATCCAAGTTTTGATGGTAAGAGTCCCCAATGTGTTTTCTGTCATTATTAATGTGAGTAATTTGCCTTTAGAAAGAACCGTTTAAGTAGGTAAGTGTGGGGCAAATGAGTATATACAGTATTTAATTTCTATTACTAAATTTTATTTAATTTTTTGTTGGCCTTGAAACAAATAATTGGCAAAAAACAAATTATTATTATTATTATTATTATTATTATTTTTATTCTAAATTTTAGATTAGTCTGTTGAAAAATGTCACTTTGGCAGTTTTCACCTAAACAGCAATGGGCTATTTTAATTGTGCTGTATAAGTACTCTATAGTGTTCTATCAATTTGTGGAAGAAAAGAAAGGTCAGTGTATTCAGAGGTCGGCTGACTAAACTACTTTGACTAGTCTTTAAGTTATTCATGTAATTTTCTTTCTTCTAGACTGGTCATAACTTTTTAAACTTGGTTACAAAATAGAAGAATGGTCTAATTTTGAATTGAAAAGTAAGACTGGTTACCCCTTGGCTAAGTGCTAGTTGACCGAACTAGTTCCTAAAACAGATTTAACATGGTGAATATGTTTATGCAACTGGCCTCAGACGTTATACTGCATTTTAGCCTGCAAGTTTTCTTCTGCATATCTGTTAATCTATCTTCTGTCAGAAGTTATTTTGGGTGGGGTATTTCAGATACTGCATTTTAAGCTTCCAAAGTTCACTTTTGTCAGGAGTAGAGCTAAAAGGCATTGTAGTGTTAATTTATTAGGCAATAGAGGGCAGTGCATACCGCATGAGACCTGCAGTAGTCCTGAGCACAGCATGTGTGTATTACTAAAAAGCTATTACGTCTGCATTTACACTTGTCACAAAAGGACTTGTGTGATTCAGATAGGTCTGCTCTTTTTTTGATTTGCCTAAAGATAATAAACCGCAGTGCAGAATCACATGAAGATGTTGACACTGCTCTCCCTGTTTACAGTGGCACAGGCAGTTCATGTGTAATGCCCACTGAGCTGCCTAGGCATACTTCCAAAAGCCCTGTCCATACTGGTCACCACTCCCTGGATCGGCTCAGACAATGTCTGATGTGAAACCCCTACAGAACTTTACCATGAATGGGAATCCCCCTCCCCCTGAGTTCAAGAACCCCAAAAAGCCTGGGCGCCTCACCAATCAGTTGCAGTATCTAGAAAAAGTGGTCCTTAAGTCCCTGTGGAGACATCAATTCTCCTGGCCCTTCAGACAGCCTGTGGATGCAGTCAGACTCCATTTGCCAGTAAGTCTCACAATGCTCTGTCATTTAAAGCTATTTTACTGATTACACAGTTTGTAGGTACAAAGCTTTATAAATCTTTCAACCTCGGTTTTAAAATGTGCTTGCTCTGTTATTGGTGATCTCGATATTTCTACTTGTAATTTAGGATTATTATACAATCATCAAGAACCCAATGGACTTGAGCACCATTAGAAAGCGTCTTGATAACAATTATTACTGGAAGGCAATGGAGTGTGTAGAAGACTTCAACAGCATGTTCACAAACTGTTACGTGTACAATCGGGTGAGGACTCTGCTTTTGTTTTGTGTAATGCTACTTAGAATGAAAGATTTTGATATTCATCACTTGTTTTCTAACTTTTCTAACTGTGTGTGGTTTCAGCCTGGAGATGACATTGTTCTGATGGCTCAAGCCCTTGAGAAGCTTTTTTTGGAGAAGGTGGCAAAGATGCCTCAGGAGGAGTTTGAGATCTCTGCTCTGACAACTAAAGCTCCTGTGAAAGGAGGAAGGAAGCCAACAGCAGGTATTTAGGCTGTCTTAATGAATGGCAAATTACTGTATGTTTCAGATTTTGGCATTGTGTTTGACAGTGGAGAGTGAAAATGTTAACATTTGCATATTTTTGCAGTGTTAAAGAGGCCACAGTCTCCTGTGTCAGAGGTGGTTTTCCAACAAACAGTGACCGTCATCCCTCCAGATGCCCTCCATACAATTCCCTCTGCTCCCCTGTCTGCACAACTCACAGCCAAAGTCAGTTCCTCTCTAACCATCTGCACTTGCACTTTTAACATGTCTCAGCAGTATCATAAGTGTCTTGTACTAAATGAACTCGGGTGTTATTACTGATTGTACACCTGGCTTACAGTGATTTGATGGGAACATCCTATTTTTTTCTGAATTTCACAAATTATGTGATAAAATGCAAATTACAGTTGAAGTCAAAAGTTTTATACATAAACGTTGCAGAATCTGCGAAATGCATGTTGTTGTTTAAGTGCTGACCTGAATAAGACATTTCACATGAAGACGTTTACACAAGAGAAAATAATAGTTAAATTTATAAAAATGACCTTGTTCAGAAGTTTACAGAAGAGTTCACAAATGCTTTAGAAAGAAAAAACTATTCATTAAGAGCCAGGGGTGTCAACTTTTGAAAGGAACAAAGGTGTTTACGCTTAAATATTATGTTTTCCTGTTGAGTACTGCCCTTCAGAAGCTACAGAAGATACTTGTGTGTTCCCCAGAAGACAAAATAAGTTACATTTGCCCTGATCTTCAAAATATAAAAAGATTTGGAATTTTCTCTGAATGCATCTTTTTTTTTTTTTTCCCCTTTTGAAGCATAAGAGATCTTTTGATGACAGCTGCATGAGTCCCTCAGTTGTCAGAACAAACAAGGAACTCACTAAAAAAAACACAGTTGTGGATCACTCAGTTATAAATAAAAAATAACAGGATTTTTGTATGATCCCTCTTATTTTGGTAAAATGATTAACATTCTGCAAATTTTTAAACTGTAAATGTGTAAACTTTTACATTTTAAATTACTCATTGGCACCAATAGCATGTTGGGAGTCACTTAAGTTTAAATCCCATTTTGTGGACCTTTCCATTCCCATCACCCACTTTCTCTCCTACTTTCTGTTGAATCTCTGTATTGTAATCAGAAAAAAAAAAAACAGGTATCATTCATTATCCATGCATTTATCAATAACTTGAAAATTTGAATAAAATGTATTATAAATTAATAAATGTAGAGAGGGGTGAAACCACACACAAGCAAAAATCACATACTCTTGTGGCCTTAATAAAATTGTGTACATATTGATATGCAGCTGGTACCTGTATTTGTTTTAAAGGTACACTCCACTTTGTTTGAAAATAGGCAAATTTTCCAACTCCCCTAGAGTTAAACAGATTAGTTTTACTGTTTTCAAACCCATTCAGACGATCTCCGGGTCTGGCAGTAGCACTTTTAGCATAGCTTAGCATAAATCATTGAATCTGATTAGATCATTAGCATCTTGCTCAAAAATGATCAAAGAATTTCAATATTTTTCCTATTTAAAACTTGACTTTTGTGTAGTTTCATTGCGTACTAAGACCGACAGAAAATGAAAAGTTGCGTGTTTTTTTTTTTTTTTTTTTTTTTTTTTTTTTCCCAGGCTGATATGGATGGGAACTATACTCTCATTCCGGCATAAAATCAAGGAACTTTTGCTGTCCCTTTAAGGCAACTCATTCCACAGCAGCCATCTTTGAAACGCTTCTCGAGCTTGCAAGTGCAGCTCCTATCTCTTTGAATGGGGAAACATCAAATTCTCCAAAACTGTTCACCAAGTGAAATCTGACAAGAACTGCCTTATAAATATGGTTCCTTGTGCTCCAATTGCATAAAAAAAAAGAAAAAATATATTTTTCAGGCTAGACTAGGCAGTGTGCATGCGCAGTACTGAGCGTACGTCTAGAACGCCGACTGTTTCTATAGCACCCGGGACTTCTAACGGCAGCTGCAGTGACGTGCTGACTTTACTAATCAACTATTGGCTCTTTCGTTAAGAAGGCGGGGCTTCGCGGCCATAATGAGCGTTGCATTTTTCCCCATTCAAAACTATATGAGTGACACGTCTTGGGTATTCTAATCTTTGCAAGGGTGCAGCAGGCGCAATGATATTACACAGTGCCTGAAAATGGTCCTCAGCTAGGTAACTTCCAACGTGACCTGCACTAAGCTAATAGTAACATAGCTGGGGACTATTCAGGTGCTGCGTAATATCATTGCACCTCCTGCACCCATGGTACGGCAGCAAAGTTCCTTGATTATTAAGCCAGAATGAGAGTATAGTTCTTATCCATATCAGCCTAAAAATTCACAACTTTTCATTTTCTATCGGTCATAGTACACTATGTAACTACAGAAGAGTCAAGTTTTAAATGGGGAAAAATATTGAAGCTCTTTGGTCATTTTTGAGCGAGATGCTAACGATCTAATCAGATTCAATGATTTATGCTAAGCTATGCTAAAAGTGCTACCGCCAGACCCGGAGTTCGGTTGAATAGATTCGAAAACGGTAAAACTCATGTTTAACTCTAGGGGAGTTGGAAAATTAGCCTATTTTCAAAAAAAGTGCAGTGTTCCTTTAAGGATAGTACACATTTCTTGAAGGGCCTTGATTCGTCTGCTCTCAGGCAAGAATGTGTCTTTAGAGAGCGTCATATGTTTGCTTGCAGGCTGTATAGGAAAGGTTTTGCTGAAAGCCCTTACACAGAGATTTAGGCGTGTTCTATGCAAATGGCTAAATTTGGGTATCCTGTTGCTCTTTTAGAATATTCCAAATTTATTATCGCTACAACGCAATCAGGAATAAATTAATGTGTATGTGTTGAGATTTAGGTAGACTTTTTTTTTTTTTTTTTTTTTTTACCTCCTGTGTGTATAAATGTGAGTAATCCATATAATAATTAGTAAATGAGATGTTTGGTAAGGATTAATAGGCGAAGTTGATGCAGATGAAGGCTGAATTATGGAAATGGTATTTTTTTATTTTATTGGTTTGTTTTTTGTTTTTTTTGTTTGAGGGTGGAATAGGCTGTGAAAAACACAGATCATTATTTTATTTTTTTATTTATTATTTTATTTAACTGTAATCTCCATATACCTTGTCTTTTAGTTGAAAAATGGTGTGAAAAGGAAAGCAGACACTACGACCCCTTCTGCCTCTTCCATCACCAGCTGTGAGTCGTCCCCTTGTGTAACAGAACCAAAAGTCCTTAAGTTATTCTCCAGGCGAGGCAGTGGCCGACCCATCAAACCTCCCTGTAAAGACCTTCCTGAATCACCACCACAGCATCAGGTGGGCAGAAGGACCAAACTCTCAGAGAGACTCAAATACTGCAATGCCATCCTGAAAGAGATGTTTGCCAAAAAGCATTCTGCTTACGCCTGGCCCTTTTATAAGCCTGTGGATGCTAAGGCACTGGGCCTTCTTGATTATCATGAAATCATTCACCAACCTATGGATATGAGTACCATCAAAGTGAGTACCATAGTTGTGTTAATATTACTGGATGAACTTTGCTTGTTACTGTTTTTATATGTAATGGCCTTTTTTTTCTCTCTCTAACAGAAAAAAATTGAAGCTCGTGAGTACACAGATGCATTGCAATTCGCTGCAGATATGCGCCTCATGTTCTCAAACTGCTACAAATACAATCCACCTGGCCATGAGGTAGTGAACATGGCAAGGAAACTTCAGGTGTGTCTTTAGGTGGATTGAGAATCTTTTAAAATCCATTTAAGTAAATGGAATATTTACATATTGCTCTCTGGAAATTCAGTCTTTCCTGACAGGGTGAATGCCTTCTTATTTTATTTACTCAGGATGTTTTTGAGTTTCGCTTCTCCAAGCTTCCTGACGAGCCGAGGAATTCAACCTCAGCCTCTAATCAGAACAAAGTAAGGAAGGAGAGAACACACAGTCCGTCAAGCTCTGAAAGCAGTGACAGCGAATCATCGTCTCCATCAGAAAACTCCTCAGACACAGAAGAGGATGAAGAAGAGAGAACTCAGAGGCTCGCCAGCCTGGAGGAACAGGTAAGATTTTCATATAGATGTTTTGAGTCCTTTGACAGATACACACATTGTTCTGTGTTCTAACTGTTCTATGGCAGTGTTGCATACATCCCTTCCTGCAAAATTTTTTTCCAGAATGTACTTTGACAAGAAGCGAGAGAGGTCTCATTTATTAATATAAAGGCTGAGGAGGAATCTTAAGTTTTTACTTGCCTTTTTATAGTGTTGTGCTGTGGATTAGTTCACTTCCAGGAGACAAATTTCCTGATAATTTACTCACCCCCGTGTCATCCAAGATGTTCATGTCTTTCTTTTTTCAATCACAAAGAAATTAAGGTTTTTGAGGAAAACATTCCAGGATTTTTCTCTATATAGTGGCCTTCAGTGGTGGCCAACGGATTGAAGGTCCAAATTGCAGTTTCTTTGTAACTTTAAAGTGCTCTACACGATCCCAGCCAAGGAATAAGGGATCTTATCTAGCTTAATGATTAGTCATTTTCTAAAAAAAAAAATAATAATAATGATGATTATATACCAAAAATGCTCGACTTGCACTAGCTCGACCTCATGAATCAGTGTATTATTTGTTCTTTCGTTTTTTGATTTAATATTAAAAGAAGAAACGTGGGGGGAAAAAAGTTCCTTTTTACATTTTTTCCAGAAAATCGTAAAACAAGAATTCTGCTTGATTTCTTGTTTTTCATTAATGGTTAAAAAAATATATATGTGATTTAGAGTCCAGAAAATACAGTAGGCTATAGCAAATTATTTTGCAGACTCCCTGGCACTTTGAGAACACATACAAGTAAGCCCTGCTGGACCCCGGTATGGGTTGTGCTGAGCCATTCGTTAGTCTGGTTGTTTGATAAGGAAAGACAAAATGTGGTTGCACTAAACGTGTTAAGAATCCACTCAACTGCAGCAGTGAAGCAGAGGACTATTCTGTGCTAAACTGAGGAAGAACCAGGTTTGATCTTCTGGCTAATCAGCAGAATTTTTATTCACCCCTGAGCGAAAAAATGAGAAATCAAGCTGAAAATGGAAAAAGGAGCCATTTTCTCATATTTCTTCTTTCAATATTATATCAAAAAACAAGAGAATGCATGATACACAGATTCTCATGCATCATGTAGTCACGTTGGAAGGCTCACGTGTGAGGTTGGTGGAGATACTGACCCTGTGGTTACAAAGCAAATGTGCAAAGAAAGTCAAACACCCTTTATAAAAAAGGTAAAACGGCTATGTTGGACGATTTTGAAGTTGGAGGAGGTTTTTCATCCTACCCTTCCTTTTTGAACGGAAGTACACAAAGGAACTAACCACGCGTGACCATTCCAATGTGATAACGTAATGCACAAAGTTGTGTATGCGCATTGCAGACCTAGTGCAAGACGTGCATTTGTGGATAAAAGGTATGTATGTATGATCATTTTGCTAGAAAAGATGGCTTATTCCTTGACTGGGATCATGTAGAGCCCTTTGAAGCTGCATTGAAAGTGGACCTTTTGAACCTATAACCCATTGGCCACCATACTGAAGCCTGCTATTTGGAGAAATATCCTAGAATGTTTCCCTGAAAAAACTTAATTTCTTTGTGACTGAAGAAAGAAAGACAAGAACATATTGACATGGGGAGTAAATTATCAGATTTTTTTTTTCTAGAAGTGAACTAATCCTTTAATAGGTGTTGTGCTAAGCGTATTATGGTTTAACATTAACATGTTGCTAAGGCGTGCCAGTGGTTCCCAACCAGGTTTCTGGAGGCCCCCCAACACTGCGGTTGTATCCCCCCCAGATGAAGTGAACAAAATACAATATTTGTCAAATATACAGACGTTTCAGAAATGTTTTCATGAGCAACAAAAAACACTATAGCTTAATACAGCGGCATCTGTTCAGAAATAAAGTTCTGATGCAAAACCAGCTAAAAGCCATGTCGGTCAAAAATGAGATAATGATACTGAATGAATGCTCTCGATACACATTATACATCCATCAAATACTTTTACTTCAAACTCTCTAAAATCCCACCCTCAGCCCAATCAGAAATACCAGTACTTACATAGAAACCTATACATCGGAGCCTGATAAAAATGCATTTTTTAAAGAAAGATGTCAGATGGTATATATGCTTTTATCCGTGTTTTATGATAACCATGACTCAATATAACATTACGACTACAGTAAAACACACAAATCTGTGTTCTAAAAACAGATTTTTGGCCATTATTGGAATTAAAACAGTTACAATAAACACCAAACGCACGTGAGCGTTGTCATGCTGTGAATCTGGCCAATCGTAAAACGGCTGTGTCGTCATCAGAGCTACTGCAGTGGCTGAGTTAGCCGGCTGGTCTCGAATCGCTATTGTGGTACTTTGATGCCACTTGTGACAGTCACATGCCATCTGCGCCGTCTTAAGTCGAACAAAATTTCTAACCAACATGCACTGCTTCAAGTCAGAATTCGATCAATCTGCACAGCGCTGTGTTAACTCAAACACACCTGTTGAGTGTACATTGGTTGTACACTAGTTTTTGTGGTGCATTGTGGACTTGAATGAGTGCACTCGAGAGTTTTCCCTATGGTTTCAAGCACCACTAAAAATGGCTGTCCCCTCAAATAGTGCCCTAATTAAAGCCTGGCTCACACTGTGCGATTTTGGCCACGATTTGGTCGTCTGAGACAAATTTTGAAAATCCTAAAAGATTCCTATAATCCTAGGCTAAAATCTGTAGTCTTTGATCGCTGGTTTGACATGTTCACCGACAGCCGATTAATGGCTGTTGCGATCAAATTTTACCTCCGACGAAATTCTGCCAGTGTCAGAAGATTTGGCTCACAATCCTGCAGTGTGACTCCTCCTACGACGAACGTCAGACGCTCTCCGTTTTTCAAGACAAGCCATGATTAGAATTATTGCTAGATATTTCTTCTAACCGCATAAACTCCCGTCAGCCGTGCACTGAAATCATATGATATGCTGCATTTGCTAAAATAAACACCGGTTGTGCCGCTGTTTCCATTTGTGTGTTAATAGAGCTGCTTACGCTATTCATAAACTTAATGATAGCCAACATTTCAGCCCTGCGTTTAAAGCGTCTTTCACAGCGAACGCGGAAAGCACTCCGCTGGCCGCGAGGTTCAGCGCAGTCCTTCATAAACTATTTTGAACTTTGAGTGAGCGCTGCTTGCGCGCTCCACTGCGCGTGTACTTTGGACGACACAGCAACAATCCGTCCTCGCGCCACGCAAGCCATTGAAATGAATAGTCATTGAACATGTATGGTTGGAATTACCATACATTGAACATGTATGGTAAAACTCTGGACAGGTTTTCTTGCGCGCACCCGTTTTGAACGCGTCTTGACTGTCGTACAGTCTGACATTAATGACACTGAGATCCCACAGTGTGACATGATCATCATGTTCGTACAGTCTGACAAGCAGCAATCGTAAAGGACTATTAAAAATCGCACAGTGTGAGCCCGGCTTAAGGGTATGGGGGCAATTTCGGATACAGCCTGCATGGTTTTTCATGTCTCCTTAATCAAACACACCTGATTCAGATCATCAGCTCATTAGTAAAGACTCCAAGACCTGAAATGGGTGTGTTAGACAAAGGAGAGATGCAAAATGTGCAGTGTTTTGGGGGGCCTCCAGGAACGTGGTTTGGAACTACAGTTTTATGTCAATGTTAGCATTCAAAATCAGCCTGGTGTAAGGGGTTTGGATGCTGCCCATTTTTACAGTAGGCAGTGAAAAATAGTTTGCTAAGTTTTGAACTGTAGATTTGACAGTGTTTATATATGTACTCTTATATAACGTAAGTTCTGTCTTTACTCACCAGCTGAAAGCAGTACGAGAGCAGCTGCAGTTACTCACCCAAACACCTCTATTGAAACCAAAGAAAAGGGAAAAGTCCAAGAAGAAGAGGAAGAAAGAGAAGGAGTCCAGTAAGCGAAAAGGTGAAGAAATGAAGAAACCGGCAAAAATACAAAAAAGGTCCAACAGCAAGTCATCAGGGTAAGAAAAATGTGTGGTGCATGTGGGCACACATCATCCCCCTTGTCCTTTTTTTTTTTTTTTTTTACCCTAAGTGCTAAGACAAATTCCTAATGAAATGAAAATTATGTAAACTTTGTTCTCAGGCGGAAAGAGAGCAGAGCGTATGACTCTGAGGAAGAGATGAATACTTTACCCATGTCTTATGAGGAGAAACGGCAGCTGAGTCTAGACATTAACAAGCTTCCTGGAGACAAGCTAGGCAAAGTAGTGAACATCATTAAGGCACGAGAACCCTTACTCAGAGACACAGACCCTGAGGAGATCGAGATCGACTTTGAGACTCTCAAACCTTCAACTCTTCGAGCTCTAGAGTGTTATGTTGTCGCTTGCCTTAGAAAGAAACCGAAAGAAAGTGAGAGTAAGTACTGTTTTATCAATATTACCAGCTTTTCATGCTAGGACACATTATATAGGAAAGATGCAAATAAAATGATGTAAGAAGTAGTACTAAAAGCCTTTCACACCTGGTGTAATACAACGAAAACATTTGCATGTGTTTTTCACACTACAGCTGCATATTTTGTCATTTGGAAAAAAAAAATACTCTTAGGTTGTAGGAGTAAAGTATTTTCACTTCCGCATGAAGTCATTCATAAAGATTATAAAATTGTAAATATAAATATTTCTTTTATTTAGAAATTCAACAAGATTAGTGCTTAAATTGGCTATTTTCTAAACAAAACTGATGTATACTCTTAGGAGTATTATCAAAATATAGGAGTATACTCTTAGGATTGTATCAAAATTAGGAGCTTAAATTTATGGGTGATCTTTTTATATTTTTAGAAAAGAAGCTCCAGAAGAAGTCTAAAATCAAGGAAGTGGACAAAGATCTGCATCACACAAATGGAGAATCAAACAATAAAAAGGCCAAAAGTAAGTATATGCATTTGCAGTTGATTCTGCACCTTGCAGAATTGCCAAAATGTTAATTATTTTACCAAAATTAGAGAGATCATACAAAATGCATGTTATTTTTTTATGTAGTACTTGCCTGAATAAGATATTTCACATAAGATGTTTACATATAGTCCAAAAGAGAAAATAATAGTTGAATTTATAAAAATGACTCCATATAAAAGTTAACATATGCTTGATTCTAAATACTCTGTTGTTCCCTGAATAACCCACAGCTGTTTATTTTATTTTTTTTGTTTTTGTTGTTGTTTTTGTTTAGTGATAGTTGTTCATGAATCCCTTGATTGTCCTGACCATTTAACTGCCCACTGTTCTTCAGAAAAATCCTTCAGTTCCTACAAATTCTTTGGTTTTTCAGCATTTTGTCTGTATGATTTTGAGATCCATCTTTTCACACTGAGGACAACTGAGGGATACATATGCAGCTATTACAGAAGGTTCAAATGGTCACTGCTGCTCCAGAAGAAAAAATTATACATTAAGAGACGGGGTTGTAAACTTTTGAACAAAGAAAAAAAAATGATTAGGCAAAATAAGAAAAATATACACATCTTCATGAACTTCCTGTAATAGTTGCATATGAATCCCTCAGTTGTCCTCAGTGTGAAAAGATCTCACAATATAGAAAGGGTTCAAATATATAAAAAAGAGACTCGCTAAACAAAAAAATAACAGCTGTGGATCATTCAGGTAACAGCACCTTTATTAAGAATCAAGCATATGTAAACTTGGGTCATTTTTATCAATTCAACTTATTTTCTTTTGTGAACGTATTTTCTGTGAAATATCTTTTTTAGGTCAGTACTACATAAAAAAAAAAAAAGAAAATGGAATGCATTTTATGATCTCTCTTATTTTGGTAAAATAATTAACATTCTACAGATTCTCCAAGGTGTATGTAAGTTTTGACCTTAACTGTATCCGTTCTTTCCTTTATATAGTTATAGATGCAGTATAAACCTGTATTTTTCCCCTTCTGTGTGCAGTTGAAGTGGAAGGGGAGCTTAAAGACATGAGCCGTCCGTCTCGTCTGAGTGACAGCAGCAGCAGCTCGTCCAGCTCTGACAGCATTAGTAGTGACTCTAGCTCCTCTGATAGCTGTGACTCTGATTCAGGTTAGCTGCTTTACACCTACCCACCAACCGACCCTTATATTCACTCACTGTCTCTCAGGCCAGTCTGTTCCTCCCCTGCTATCTATCTGGCCACTGATGCAGAAAACAAACCAAAAAATCATAAAGCTTACTCGGACACGTCCCCAGCATGAAAACTTTCACTTATTTCACCTTAACACCAACTGGATGAAAAATACTTGAAACGTTACACAGTTCAGTTTTTTTTCCAGTTAAAAGAAAATGGTGTATGTTCTTTTTTTTTTGTGTTCACTACTTGTGCTCTGTCACTTTTTGTAATTTTAAAGAAAATTGTGCACTTTTGGCTCCAAATTAGTAAAAGGAAAAAGTCATCTTTCTTTCTCTCTCACTCTCTTTCTGTAGTTTTTCTTGGGTGCTATTATTTATTTGTTTTCTGATGTTTGATATTTTGTTCTTGTTTCATCAATCACTTTTATGTTCTTGCTGTAGTTTAAGACCAGCTGGCTCTTGGTGTCAGGTTTTCCTTGTTTTATACACCCTCAGCACTTTCAAATTAAAACAGTGGGTTTAAAAGAAATGGCAATTTTCAATTCGGACCTTCACCAAACATAGCATTGTGAGTTACAGCTGGTCCGTTTTAAACTGCTGCTTTGAATCATTACTGTGTGGTTCCCCTGTTGCATTACCTTGTAATTTCACCTTTTGTACTTGTGTGAGGTTATGCAGAGATGTATATGTAATGATAATCTACAATAGATTGTAAAAGCATACATCCATATGTTGTATGTGAGGTACATGGATTGTAAACTATAGTTGGAATATGGAAGGTAGGACCAAAATAAGCTGTCATGCTTAAAGTCTGTTGCATATTTTGTAGATGTGTGAATTTTATTTACCTAAATGGGTATAAAGCTTAACCACTGAGCTTGGTGTTTAACACCCAGAGATTTAAATAAAACTTTTTTTCATAGACAACTGTTGTATAGTAAAATAAGTGTTGTGTTTTCTTTCCCTTTGCCATTTCACATTGTTTTTTTTTGTTTTTTTTTGTTTTGTTTTTTTGTTTTGACTCACATTGTTTATTCATCTCACAAAACACTGTCTCGGGAAAAAAAAATCACCACTTTAATTTTTTATGATTTATTTGTGACAGTATAGTACTTGGACAGCATACACAGTTTATCTGAATTCAGTAATACAATATAAATATAAACTGAGTAAATTAGCAGGAATGCCCATGGGATGAGGTTGGCCTTTCCCGCAGCCATGACTGAAGTGAAATGACCTCAGTGTGCATTGTGCGTGTCTTACAGAACAGAAAGCTAAGAGGAAGCAAAGCAAAGCCCCTGGCCATGCCAACAAAATTAAAAACAAGGTAAAAAAGCACACAAGCCAATAAGAGACAACTAATATTAAATGGCCTACTCCCACTCCTTTAATATTTGGCACGTGGAGCATTTCACTTCATGTAGTGCCGGATTTTTCCTGAGTGAAATATTGCCCCCCTTGTCCCCCTCCCCAAACAGGCATCGCGGCAGGCCGTTGCTGAGGTAAGGGACTCTTCTTCTGCCTCAGTCGTGACAAGCCAGTCTCACCCAGCATCACTAGTCTCAGAGGCAGACTCCAACGACCTGTTTGCGTCACAACAAGCAAAGCATCCTGCTGAGGACACCATGATGGCAATCCCAGGTTAGGCTCGGTGCCAATGTTCATACTTCTGTTCACGTTGATGTGTTTTCTTTGGCCACATCATGATGAGATGCCCTCCAAAAATGAAAATGATTTCATTATTCCTCATCTAAATTTAAAACTGCATTTGGAGCCCAGATAGTTGTTGGCAGCTTATCACTTTAACGGTTTTCTATCCATCCCTTTACCCTCCTTTCACAACAGCGTTACACAACCGGCTGCCTCCTCAGCCATCCAGACCTAGTGGCAAAGCTGCCCCACTACCTCGTAAATCCTGGACTCCCCCTTTACCTCCCAGCCTACCTCCAGACCAGGCCGTCAACCCTTTATGTAACACTTCTGCCACCTCCCCCTGTAAAGATGAGACAACCACCCCACCCGAATCTTCCCACGTGTCGATCCCCCCACGCACACCCACCTCGCTATTTTCAGACCCATCATTCCCTCTTAGTCCCTCGCTCGGTCCTCTAGACCCACAGGTCTCTCAGGTTGGCCCCCCATCGCCTGCTGCTGCAGAGAAGCCTCCACATAAGTCTGAGCAGGAAGGTAAGAAGTCGCCTGATGCGTCGCCTGCCGATCTCCGTCCTTTGATCGCTCCCTTTGCTGTGTTTACATTGTGCACCTGCAACTTTCCCTTTCCGTTGTTCATTATAACTGGTGGTTTGCTGTTGAGTTTTGTCATCAGGTCTGCCCAGCTGCATGTCATTGCTTGTCTCTAACTTATAGTGCTGCTTTAATGCATGTGTAAAAGAGGATATCAGTTCAAAGTGAACTCCATCTCTTGCTTTCTCTCTCCCCCTCAATCTTGCAGGCGTTCCTCCTCTTCTGTCACCACTGACCTCACCTCCTGCAGCCATGCCTGTCACAGGATGCCAGCCTACCTCCAGCTCTCAGTTTGAGGTAATTTTATATTTCTGCTGAACTTGTCTTCATATGGAGGGAAAAACTCTTTTTGGGTAGTTTAACATGTTCATCTTTGGAACATAAATGTAAAAGATTTTTGATTAAATCTGAGAGCTTTCTGACTCTCCATAGACAGCAATGTGACATCAGTGGAATGACAGTAATATTTTTTGTGCGCAAAGAAATCAAATGACTTTATTAAACAATTTCTTCTCTTCCATGTCGGTCTTTAATGTAGAATGCCCATCCTCTGTCAAAATGTTCAGACATGTTTATGCAAACTGTTTTATGTACAGCTAGTGTCTTATGAGTGTAAACAAGGTGCAGTGCATTTGGAAAGTATTCACAGTGCTTCACTTTTTACACATTTTGTTACAGCCTTATTCCAAAATGGTTTAAATGCATTATTTTCCTCCAAATTCTGCAAACAATACTCCATGACAACGTGAAAGTTTGTTTGAAATCATTACAATTTATTATTTTTTTTTTTTTAAATAAAAAGCTAAAAAAAAAAAAAAAAAAAAAACGTACATATGTATTCACAGCCTTTTCTCAATACTCTAAAACACCTTTGATACCAATTCCAGCCTCAAGTCTTGAGTATAATGCTACAAGCTTGACACACCTATTTTTGGGCAGGTTCTCCCATTCTTTGCGGTACCTCTCAAGCTCCATCAGGTTGGATGGGGAGCGTCGGTGCACAGCCATTTTCAGATCTCTCCAGATATGTTCAAGTCTGGGCTCTGGCTGGGCCACTCACCGTAGCCGCTCTTTTGTTATCTTTTATTAATAAAGATTAACAGTTGTCCCAGTCTGAGGTCCAGAGCTCTGTACATTCTCTGTACATGTCTCTGTACATTGCTGCATTCATCTTTCCCTCAATCCTGCTTCCAGTTCCTGACGCTGAAAGACATCCCCCACAGCATGATGCTGCCACCACCATGCTTCAGTTTAGGGATGGTATTGGCCAATTGATGTTTACTCAAGAAATGATGCTTGGCATTCAGGCCTAAGAGTTCAATCTTTGTTTCATCAGACCAGAGAATTTTTTTTCTCATGGACTGAGGGTCCTCCAGGTGCCTTTTGGCACACTTCAGGCAGGCTGTCATGTGCCTTTTACCGATAAGTGGCTTCCGTCTGGCCACACTACATACACCTGATTGGTGGAGTGCTTCAGAGATGGTTGTTCTTCTGGAGGGTTCTCCTCTCTCCACAGAGAAATGCTGGAGCTTGTTCAGAGTGACCATCGAGTTCTTTTATCACCTCCCTTACTAAGACCTTTCTCCCCTGATCGCTCAGATCTGTGCCTCGATACAATCCTGTCTCGAAGGTCTACATACAACTCCTTAGGCTGTGTTTACACTTGGCATTAACATGCGATCACCGTGATCCGATCAAGCAGATCAGATCATCAAGCAATCAGGACACGGCGCGTTTACATTTGTTCACATCATGTGGCCTCTGCATCTGGATATCGGATCTCTCGTTCCCGCGTAGTATTTAAAAACGTGGTGGTGGGATTCCTTTTGAAAACTTTTTTTTTTTTTTTTTTTTTTGGTCGCGGGACATTTTACAAATCCCACAAAATGAGGAGGATGAGGAAGCTGCAGTTATTAATAAGGTGGATAGTTTATGTTATGAAAGCGGTAGGAAGAAACCTATGGGTCCGAGATCGTTGCCAGCTGTGGTGGGAAAATGTGCCTCCTTTACAGAGAATGAGTGGTTCTGCAACTTTCGGGTGTGCAGGCAAACGTACCACTATATTTGCGAAGTACTCCGCACTCAATTGTACCGCAAAATCATGCGGCTACATGCAGCAATTCTTGGTTTTGCGTGACGTCGTCCTCTGAATTCAGGCACAATGGCTGGATTGCGTTTACATTACACTGAGATCCGATAAGTCCTCGACCTCTGGAGCAGGACAGGCTGATTGGATAGCATTCCGATCACACGCGCATTTACACTTGTCTTTTCAATGTGGATGTGGACAACGTATGTTAATGCCAAGTGTAAACGCAGCCTTAGACAACTTGGCTTGGTTTGTGGTCTGACATGCACTGTTAACTGTGGGACCTTATATACACAGGTGTGTGTCTTTCCAAATCATGTCCAATCAACTGAATTTACCACAGGTGGACTCCAATCAACTTGTAGAAACATCTCAAGGATGATCAGTGGAAACGGGTGCACCTTAGCTCAATTTTGAGTGTCATGGCAAAGGGTATGAATACTTATGTACATGTGATGTGATGTATGGTTCAGACTGGATCAGACTTTGTAAACCGTTTCAGAGGAAAAATTGACCATCATATACTAAACGACTGAGGATAACACACTCCCAGACTAATTTTTGTTTAGTAATTTGCATTGCTAAGAGCTTCATTTGGGCAACTTTTAAGGTGATTTTTCTCAATATTTTGATTAAAACAAAATATATATATATATATATATATATATATATATATATATATATATATATATATATATATATATATATATATATATAATAGATTTTTTTTTTTTTTTATGTATGTATGTATTTTTTTTATTATTATTATTTTGCACCCACAGATTCCAGATTTTTAAATAGTTGTATCTTGGCCAAATATTGTCAAATATTGATTGGACGGCTGGGTAAAAAGTGACAAGTGCTGATTTTTTTACCAAATTTTGAACAATTACCAAAAAAAAGTAGTACTTACTAAAACGTAGTAAATTTAATTATTTTAAGATGTACATTTCTTACATTTTTAAAATGCGTAACTTTCATTAATTCAAATGTTTGTCGGAAAAGCTTTACAAATTATTTACACACAAATTTGTTCTGCTTGTGTTTCATGAATGAAGCCCATTGTGTATAAACTCACTCAATGTTATCATCTTGTTTGTACTCTTGTATAAAATTAGTATCAAGTGTGTATGAGAAGAGCAGGGTTTTGATCCCAGATGGATGGTGTTGGATCGGGGGTTGTTGCTGGTGACACACAAATCAATTTTTGTACTTGCTTTCTCCCTGCAGCAATGTAGATTGTTGTCACCTCTGCATGAGAGTCCATTAACCAACATGAGGGATGAGCAGAGCTGCCCAGAGACACTGGAAGAGCCCTCCGTTCAGCTGCACAAAATGCACGGTCAGCATTTCTCCCGCCGATATTGTCTCCAGAGGCCTTTTCTTTTTCTCAATGGTTTCTTGAAATGGGTTCTTTTTCACGTTTTCTAGGAGCCAAGTACGATGGCGGTGAACTATGCAAGCCCATTCAAGATGCCAAATCCAACCTGCCTAAAAAGGTACCAATACTTTATATGGTTACCAAACAAAATACACTGTATGGTGTTCTCTCTGATAACTTTGATTTGTTCATGTTTGTTAAAGGATATTGTTTTAAAGCATGCAGACTCCTGGACAAGCTTGGGTAAGATGGCTACTCAAACTCCTTGCCCAATCAAATCATCCAAGGAAAGTTTCCAGCAGTTTCGCAAAGTTGCCATGGAGAAAGAGGAACGAGAGAGAGCTCGTAAACTGCAGATGGAAGCTGGTCGAGAGAAGAGCAGCACCGACAAAAGCGGGTATAAACAGAATCTTATTTTTAAGGCAACCGTGTTATGTAAGTTTCATTTTGGAGGAGTTTCAATCTCTGCATGGCTGGAGACATGATTCCAGCTGACCACAGCTTTCCATGGCTCTGTTTCAAAACCTAGCGAGTTAGGTTTTATGTTTAAATATATATTCAAAGGTTTATTTTTATTATTAATTTGCACTCATATCCCTGTGGCCCACATGTGATTTATTACACGAATGTTCTCGCTGATCTAGCTAACAGTGTGGCCTTTTAATGATTTCTAGTGTGACGCAGCAGCTTCAAAAAACCAAGTTGGACTGCCTGCCTTCAAAGCCAGAAGTGGAGTCAGCAGAGCTGCCTCTGATGGCGGCCATCTTGGATACCCCCAAAGCCCCTGAGCCCTGCTCTATTCCACAGAGCTCTGTTGACAGAGAGCGAGAGATGGCGCGAAAGAGGGAGCAGGAGCGACGCAGAAGAGAGGCTGTAAGTACTTCACACTCTAAGTATTTTAAAAAGTAATAAAAAAAAAAAGTTAATATTTTATGCATTTAAAAACATTTAATCAAATTACTGATTATATCGTCTAGATTATACTTGTATAACTATATAATCTTTTTATAATGTTTAATAACAAATATCTGTTATGCTGTTTATTAGCATTCAATAAATAATTAACAAATAATATACATTATGGGTTTTGATGGTTTTTATTAATAACCACTGTAAAGTTACTATGGAGTAGTCATGGTTGTCTTCTATTATCAGTAATAATCTAAAAATTGACTAATTATATAATATTTTATTATTAAAGTAATTACAATCGTTATAATAACAAATGTTTTGTTTATTATCATTCATAACAAATATTACACTTTATGGTTTTATTAATAACCACAATAAACATTACTCGCTGTTGTTGTTACTAATTATTATATTATTAATTAATAGAATTATGTATTAATGTCATTTTTATTTATTTATTATTATTATTATTATTATTATTATTATACATTTTAAACATACATTATTATACATTTACAAAAACTAAAATCATTATTAATGTTAGTTATGTTTATTATCAGTAACAATATACCTTGTTTATTATTGTTAATAATAATAATCACAATAAATATTTGATGATGATGATGATGATGGATGATGATGATAATAATAATAAATTAATTTATTATTATTATTATTATTATTATTATTATTATTATTATTATTATTATTATTTGTAACAAATATTAAACTTTATGGTGGTGGTGGTAGTATTATTATTATTATTATTATTATTATTATTATTATTATTATTATTATTATTATTATTATTACTACTACTACTACTACTACTACTACTCTAAAAAATATTATATTACAAATTTTATTTTATTAATTGTAACAAATATTAAACATTATGGTTATTATTATTATTATTATTATTATTATTATTATTATTATTATTATTATTATTATAATATGCAATAGTAAAACAACTAAAATCATTACCGTTGTTGTTAATAATCACAATAAACATTGCTGTTGAGGTGAAGATATTACATTAAAATGTTGTTGTTATATTTGTAAAAATGACTTGAATCATTATTAACAAATTGTTGTCGTAGTAGTAATAATATACCTGGGATGTTGTTGTTGTTGTTGTTGTTGTTGTTGTTGTTAATAAGCACAATAAATATTGCTGTTACTGATATAAAATTATTACATTAATAATAATAATAATAATAATTATAATAATAATAATAATAATTATTATAATTATTATTATTATTATTATTATTATTATTATTATTATTATTATTATTATTATTGATAATGATAACGTTTTATGATGTTGTTAATGTGTTTTTTTTTTTTTTTTTATTATTGTTATTTTTCTTAGATGTCTGGAGTCATTGACATGACAATGCAGAGTGACATAATGGCAACCTTTGAAAAGAACTTGGACTAAGATATAAACAAATAAAAAAAAAAAAGATAATTGCTTGTGTGTATTGCGCTACTGTTCGGTGAACATGTAGGCCGTCTTTTTCCTTCCCCTACTTACTCCACGAGTCCTGGCGACTGAAACGGGTCTTAGTCTTTCGACGGGCAAAAATACTGCAATACAGCTGCATCACTTTACATTTGTACTAACTTAGCTCTTGTAAAAAAAAAAAAAATAAGGAAACAGTCGTAGACAGCATATGATGTTGTAAGACCAATGTTTGCACCATTAATAGTGTTGAGTTTTTGTTATTTTGATATGTTTGCTTGGAGTCAAAAATGCCTGCACTGAAATGCTGCCGATTGTCTGAGGCAGTTTGAAAAGAGAAACATGTCTGTCGTTTCACAACAGTTTTTGTGTTCCTTAATGTTTTGTTACTCATTTTTGTTTTTTAAATATTGAAGAATGTTTACTTCTCTTGATCATTATTGCAATCGGATTCTTTGACACATTCCATCAACTATTCTGCTGTATGAATATTGCATAGCTGGTCGTCTTGCGCTAGCTGTTGTCAGAACTGTAAGGGATATTCCTGTGCAGGGCCCCGTCCCTGTTCATCCTACTAGCTGGTATCTCATGTATTTGACGTAAAGCAGCAATTTAAACCAAAAAAATATGCTGGCTGCGTTCAACTTGTCCTGTTTAAGTTATATATAATCAAAAAAATATATATTTCTGTAGTGTCAGAAATGTAATTTAAGCATGTGTGTATAAATATTTAGCATTTTGTTACTGGGACAGCCTTTTTTTGTTGTTTTTTTCTTTAGGTGTCTGCCTATGAAGAATCAAACCTATATAGAGGAGTTATTGCACTTCCTGTATTTCTATTTGTATCCATTTGGAAGTGCAGTGCCATAAAGTTTCTCTCTTGGAGATGATAGGCAGTTCTCTGTGCCTAAAGTCAGTGGGTTCTCCAAAGCCGTGTTGATTCCAAGGTGTGATCTGGTGATTGTACTGCACTGAAGATATGTTCAAAATTGTTTCTGACTATAATGGTTGTGGCAGTTTTCATCACAAGCACTTTATTCATTACACCACCATGCTGAGGTGTCACATGCTATTGAGGGGAAGAAGAATATATTATTTCAAAGAAATCACATTCAAGAAATTTAATCAATAAAGTATTTTCAGTAAAGTTTGTGTGTTGTGGTCACTTACAATTAATTTGAACAAATTTACAGTTGAAGACAAAATTATTAGCCCCTTATAAAATATTTCATTATTTTTCAAATAACTCCCAAGTGTTGTTTAACAGAAACACAGCATTTTTAAACATAATACTTTATTCAGGAAGCTTTTAGGGTTTGTAATACAAATAGAAATGTATAACGAAGAATTTTAAAAAGTCTACTGGTCAAAATTATTAGCCCTCTGATGTTAATAGTCAATAATGTATCCCTTTTGCTTGATAACAGCCTTTAGTTGTTTACTGTAGTTCTCAAGTTTCAAACATGTCTCCTGAGAAATGACAGCCCATTCTTCCTTAGCAAATCTCTCAAGATCCTCCAGATTTGTTGGTCTTATGGCACAAACTCTGGACTTTAGTGTACCCCACAGATTTTCTATTGGATCGGAAGTCTGGGCTTTGTGCAGGCCAGTCAAGTACACTCACTTTGCTCATTTGGAGGTATTTCTTCACCAGAAGAGAGGTATGCTTTGGGTCGCTATCATGCTGGAAGACAAAATGTCGACCCAAACCAAGTTTTCTTGCAGACTGTCTGAGGTTGTCTTTCAAAATCTTCATATAGTCTTCCTTTTTCATGTTTCCTTCAACCCTGACAAGATTCCCAGTTCCAAACTCACTGAAACATCCCCACAGTATTATACTCCCACCACCATGTTTCACTGCCTCTGCCTTCTTTCTCCAAACACAGGCAACATCTCTATGGCCAAAAAGTTCTAGTTTTGTCTCATCTGACCAAAGGACACGTTTCCAGTATGCATCACATTCCCCCAGGTTGTCCTTAGCAAACTTCATTCTAGCTTGGAGGTGTCTCTTCTTCAGAAGTGGAGTCTTTCTTGGTCGGCAACCTCGCAGTTCATTCCTGTGCAGGGCTCTAGTGACTCTTCATTGAGACATCAATTCCAGACTTGGCTAGGTCATTTACTAGGGTCTTGGCAGTTGTTCTTGGGTCTTGAGAAACCTCTCTCAGTAGTTTTCTTTCCAAAGTTTTTGAAATCTTTCACTTCCTGCCTCTGCCCATCTTGTTCTCCACTGTGTTGGTCTCTTTAAACGTCTTGATAATGCATCTCACTGCAGTTCTGGACACTTGAAAACGCTTTGATAAACGTGTGTATCCTTCTCCATCTTTATGAGCATTAATAATTCTTTCTCTCAAGTCCAAACTAATTCCTTTTGTCTCTGCCATGATGACAGTGCATATTATTTTATTAGTTGTTTCGCAAGATACTAATCCTCAGCTTAAAGAGCAATTTAAAGGCTTAACTAGGTTAATTAGCTTAATCAGGCAAATTAGGTTAATTTGGCAAGTCATTGGGCAACAGTGGTTTGTTCTATAGCTAATCAAACTAATCATTTCTTAAGGGGGCTAATAATATTGACCTTAGCCGTTCTTTATTTATTTATTCATTCATTTTTTACAATTATTTTATTCAAGCAACTAAGAAATCGGACTTTCTCTAGAAGAAAAAAAAAAGGAAATAATGTGAAACATTCACTTGCTCTGGGAAATATTCTAAAAAAAAAAAAAAAGTAAAACTTTACAGGGGGGCTAATAATTTTGTTCAATTGTATATCATCATCACAATGCATCGGTGTATAAGGCAAGGTTCATAGAGAAATGTTTGATTCAGTTAGTGTGGAAGAACTTGACTGGTCTGTATAAAACCAAGTCCTAATCCCAGCTGAACACCTCTGGTGTGACTTTAAATGCAGACCTTGAGCCAAAAACTCAGACCAAACACCAATGACTTGTGCATATGGGTACATTTTAGACACTTCCAAAACTGAAGCAACAGAGATGGAAATACAGTTTTTAAATCCATGAATTATGCTTCCATCTTTGTTGCTACAGTTTTGTAAATGCCTTTTTCTGTTCTAAAGAAGGGGTGTACATCCAATACTTTTTTCCATTTAGTGTATGTACAAATTATTGTTGATGAGTTTTTGGCTCAAGATTGCTTAAGATTAGTACTCATGGAAATTACTAAAGTAGTCAAACCTGTTCATTAGAAGAGGGTGTCCTAATACTTTTGGCAATATAGTGTATATTACAGTTTCGGTAGTGACAAATTTGCGGAGAGGACAAATATTCCAAAACTTTCTAAAAATACAATATGAGAATTAACTGCACAGTTACTAGAAATGTGCACCTTGGATATAACAGAATTTTTTTTATTTATTTTTTTTTAATAATGTATTGTGCTATTACGTTTTTAGATAAAATCACAAAAGTTAGTATATGAATTTTTGAAGTATGCTAATATAACAATTATTTAAAGTTGACACACACGCACCATCATCATAGCTATTAGGTCTATCCTATTTATTTCAATAATCATCAAGCTGAAATTTACAAAATTCATCGCCTTGTCTTTAAAGATAACGTATGCTTCCTAACTGTGAGCTATTATGAATAATATCGAATGTGGTTTAGGCGGAGCTAAAGATCTCACTGTTCTCGGGAAATCATTCTTTTATTGCACCATGAGGCACACTATATTTTATTGTTGTATCCAGGGTAAAACATCGCACAACATCTACACCTCATCCACACTGCGAGCGCGACAATAACCCGATCTCTCCCGTGATCGCAGCAGCTTCTACTCATTATTATTGGCAGCGTTCGCGAGAGTCCAGAACTCTGCGCGTGGACAGTCAGTAGGAGGAGGTGGGCCCAGACAGCTTCGTTGAGCCTTCTAGTTTTGTCAGTGTAGGTGGGGTGTAATGGTTCAGTCCGAGGTGCGAACACCTTTGGGACTGAGCATATCTTGTGTCATACGTGAGCGTGACTCCGTACTGTCTACACGGGGATCCTCCCCGGTTAGGATGCTTGCGCTCGTGACTGTGAGACAGGGCTATTAAGATGCGCGTTTTTGAAACGCAGGCAGTTGAGTAAACAAATCAATACAAGCCGTGATCAACAAGCGTAATCCCGCAGTAATGTAAAGATGGCGAGACTGCTTCATAACTTGCTGTTGTTGACAGTCGGGCTGACGCTGAAGATCAGAGTTATGGGATACTGGTCCCTCATCTATGGATATTGCGCGCTATGCACGGGCGTAGCGCTGCTCAAACTTGGCTGGAATATCATCCTACGACCGTCAACAACCTTTCAGTGGACGGTTCGTGAGACACCCCCAGCGTGCCTGAATGACACGTCCTTGGGAACCCACTGTTATGTTAGAATTAAGGTAAGAGAACGGTGTAAAATGGATGGATGCTTGACAGTATATGAAAGCATATATAAATAAACATAACTTTGCCCTTCGGAGCTTTTTTTATTTCTCAGATGAGGCTTTTTCCTTTTTTTCTTTAAAATATCAACTTGTCTCAGATGTTTTTCTTAGATTTCTTAAGAGAGTACACAACTATAAACATAAATGCGTGTATCTTACATAATTTAATCTAGAAAGATTTGATGACAATTTGATGACAAATATTAGTGCACTGAGATCATGTTTTCAGGTTTGGTATCTTGCCAAACCTGAGCATGGTTTGAGATATTGTTGAAAAAAATGTTGAGATTGTTGATCAAATGCATTAAATAATTTGGTGTTTCACTAGAAGCAGAAGATCAAGCAAAAATATCAATTTAAACTCCTTTTAGCCTTATTGGTGTCTCATGCATATTTCACCAAAAATTAAATTCTGTCATAATTTTACCCATCCTTTCAAACTTTCTTTTTTTCTGTAAAAGAAGATTTACATTTGTGACCCTGGACCACAAAACCAGTCATAAATTTATTATTATTATTTTTTTTTTATTATTATTAAAATTTTATGCATCATCTGAAAGCTGAATAACTAAGGTTTCCACTGATTTATGGTTTGTTAGGATAAGACAATATTTGAGAATATACTATTTACTATTATACTATTTGAAAATCTGGAATCTGAGGGTGCAAAAAAAAAATCTAAATATTGAGAAAATCACCTTTAAAGTTGTCCAAATGAAGTTCTTAGCAATGCTTGTTATGAAAAAAAAATGAAAAAAGTTTTGATATATTTAAGGTAGGAAATGTTCAAAGTATCTTCATGGAACATGGTCTTTAACATCCTAAAATATTTTACATACATTTTATCCCACACAATGTTTGCTATAAATATACTATAATATATATAATGTTATATATAATATAATATTGTATATATAATATAATATTGCTATAAATATAACCATGCTACTCATGACTGGTTTTGTGGTCCAGGGTCACATGTTTTGGCAGATGTTTTATTCAAAGTGACAGTTGGATAGTTTACCCAAAAATGAAAATTCTGTCATTCTCATGTCATTCCAAACTTGTAAGACCTTCAGCTTCAGCCTTCAACCTTTTAGCTTTCTGACCCTCCATAGACAGCAAGGGTCCTTCCACATTAAAAGTCCAGAAAGGTATCAAGAACATTGACAAAATAGTCCATGTGACATCAGTGGTTCAACCATAATTTTATGAAGCTACAAGGATACTTTTTGTACACACAAAAAAGGAAAGTGTACAAATATGTTGTGGTACTCTCCAATATGCTTCTAGGGTGATGCAGAGAAGAAGAGTTGTTGAATAAAGTTGTTATTTTTGTTTCAAAAAGTATTCTCGTAGCTTTATAAAATTACAGTCGAACCACTGATGTCATGGACTGTTTTGTCAATGTTTTTGGTACATTGAACGTAGAAGGACCAGTGAGGACCAGAGGGTCAGAGAACTTGCTGATTTCATCAAAAGTATCTTAATTTGTTTTCCAACGATGAACAAAGGTCTTACGGGTTTCGAACAGCATGAGGGTGAGTAATTAATAGCAGAATTTTCATTTTTGGATGAACTATCCCTTTAAGGAAACTATTCCTTTAAAGAGATCTCCTTTGTGATTTTTCTTTCTCATGTGTTTGCTCTCAGAAGCAAGCAGTTTCCATCACTGAGTGTCATTTGAACAAAGTCCTGCAGCAGAGAGCACAGTGATCAGTTTTTCACAAAATCATAGTCATTGCCTGGACTTCGCTGTCCACTTAAGTGGTGCTGAAAACAGCTCCTTAGGCAGTCTCAGGATAGCTGTGATGTCTATATACCTGCAGAGATTTGAACATAACATTCAAACAATAGATACTCTGAAACTGCACTTTCCAAAATCGTTGCATCCTTTGAAGTCGTAGACTTGAAAACCACTTTTACTGAGTATGTAACCAACTTTGTATATGGGGTATACAAACATTTCTGAAGAAAAATATTGTAAAAGGGATCTCTGCATCTGCTGTGTTTGAGGGATTTGGTATAAAACTCTGGCATCAACTGTGATCTCTTTCTGAAAGTTAAATAGCAAGTGACCTTGAGGAAATGTTATTTTCATTTTTTTAAAGTGAGATGTTTTCTGTACCCACAACTTGTTTGTATTCAAAAGAAAATTTAGCATTGCAAACAGTGTTCTCAAAATAGCCAGACAACCCGAGGATACTATCACATGCAATTTGATGCAGGCTGTCATTTAATAGGGTATGAATTTTCCCATAAATGTCAATGCAAGATATTGCTTTAATATTAGCCGAAGCCTGCGGACATGACTCCCTCTCTCTGATGCATTTTATAGCTCTATCAAGCAGAGAGTGATGTGAGAATGGATTTTACATCAGGATGGAAAGGCCGTGTGATTAAAGAGACTAGACTGCTTTTATCATATCCTCTGTTTGCAGTGATGAATAACTGCCTCTGGTCTCTGTATGGTTTTAGGAGTCCGGACTCAGATTTCACTATGTTGCCGCTGGAGAACGAGGAAAGCCACTTATGCTGTTTCTGCATGGATTCCCTGAGTTTTGGTGAGACTCAAACACACTCGCACACACAAGGGAAACACTTCTCTACTGGGATGCTGCCAGGCACAGATCGGAAATATGTTGTTGTGGAATCATTCCACATTATACACATGGAGTCATAGATAATATTTGAGAGTCAAACCTTCTCTTTCAACACAAGATATGTGTGTATTATTGTTATGAAATGTAAAACGGGCAGTTCTGAAATGTGATATGGAGTGTCGTGACATTCGGACTGTCTTGGGACCAGTGAAGCTGTCGTTTCAGTGAGCTGCCAGACTGCAGAACTGCGATCAGGACAGGACTGTGCCTAATTAATGTGGCATGGCTCCTTTCTGCTTCACTGGCCAATCTACTGCTCCAGAATCAGTGATGAACTCTTGGACGAGTAGAGGAGACCTGGAGGACGCCCTTTTCTTCTGACTTCTGCTCCACTTTAGTTTGGTGCATTCAAAAAGTGCAAGTCAAAGATTTCCCTCACTGCTGAGCAATAGAGAAATGTAGAGGTTAGCATAGGGTGTGTGTGTGTGTGTGTGTGTGTGCGCGCTAATTTAACGCTCATCCATATTCTAACATATTGGGTTTGGGTCCTGAGAGCCACTGCTGCACTGACTCATCAGAATCATAGTCTGCTTCCTTCTACTGCGTTTTAACTTTCTCTCTCCCTCGTTCTTCTCATTCTTTAAAAACACCATCACTATTTAGAGAGTGCTACCACTCTGGCAGTTTACTAATACAGTTCAACTGAATTTTACATGTTAGGGCTTTTCATTTAAAGCACTAGCCTGTGGTACGATCTGACTCTGCCCCTTCAGATTTTTGCCAAAATATATTTCTGTGCAAATCATTCTAATTTGTACGATTATTGTATTACGATTCTAAAATATTTTTCAGACATTATCCATTGTGTCTATATTTGGTCAGTAACTTTTGGGCATAAGTTTCAGGACCCCCTAAATATAAAAGTATCTGTATTTACATCTATACCAGTGGCGTCCAGTGGTGTTCTGAAATGAGGAGGGAAAGTCCTCACATTTGTTTGTTTGTTTGTTTGTTTGTTTTTCAGTTAAATGTATATGTCCCAGTCACATTTTCTTGGTAAATAAACATTACTTACACTACAAGAATACAAATTATATAGTATTTTTACATTTTTACACAGGCTTGTGATGGGCAGTGTTGCCAACTTTTTTCAATGAAAAGTAGCTAAACCCCACTTGAAAATTCGCTAGATGACTTCATACACTAATTAGCATATTCATGACGTCTCTCTGTGCTCACATACTGCCTTTTAGTGCAGCCAAATTCTCAAAAACTAAAAAGGTTTGTCCAAAAAGTAGCTAGATTTGTCGCTAGGAGCTTTTTTGGAGAATAGTCGCTAAGGGGGTCTGAAAAGTTGCTAAATCTAGCGACAAAGTCGCTAAGTTGGCAAAACTGGTGATGGGTGCTTTCGAAGCACTGCTTCATGAAGCTTCGAAATTTTTGTGAATGATTTGTTTCCAAACAGTGGTTCAGAGGACGTGTCAAACTGACAAAGTCATGTGATTTCAGTAAACAAAGCTTCATTACTTCTGTTTTTAAACAGTTTGAAATGTCAATGGCTTGCCTTTGGGGTGCTCTGAACTCTGAAAACATGTGAATTGTTGAGTTTAGAACAGATGTTGAATCAGTTTCATCAATTTGTAGACATTTTAACTAGACATTTGTGCAATTAAAAGGATGAGAAGAAGTTAATAGTCTTTTACTGACCTCTATATACAAGCTCTCCATAAAACAAACAAAACAAATTAATAGAAATATTTTAAAAACCACAAATTATACAGACACTTCATATTTAATGGCATTTTATTATTTTAATTGCATTTAATGTATTATACTTTCAATAAACCATTTGCAATGGGGTTTTAAAACTGTTTTTATGCATGTTTTAGCCTGAGTTTTTGTCGCATTTACACAATTTTGACAAGCAGGTGTCACTAGTGTGTGGTGTTTCGAGTGCTTTGAAACAATGAATCATTTTGCGAAGCAATTGATTCAACTGATTCAAAGCTTCCAAAAGGTTTGTTTCCCCCATCACTACATAAGGCGTGCAAGACGGGAAAACACGGGTACAAGATAACAAACATCAGCAGTGTATGTGAGTGTGTGTGCAACCTTTATAGGACTCTTGATAGGAAATAGCTGATAATTCTGAAAAAATAATGCTGGAGTCCATTCATTCTTAGTCCATTCATTCTCAATTACCCCCCACCAAACCCACCACATGCTTTAGGGTGTCTGTTAAAACCGAATGAGCTCAGGGGAGGCAAGAGACATGTGGACTCCGGCTGTAACTTTACCTGCTTGGTGTTGCTGTTGGAGAGTTTTACTTATGAAAAACTAGGGATTTATACGCTTTTATATGTCATATTTTTTGAGGAGACACTGCCTCCCTTGCCTCTTTGGAGGAAATGCCCCTGATGTATACTATGAAAAATATTGGTAATACACTCTTAAAAATAAAGGTGCCATAGAAGAACAATTTTTGCTTCCACAAAGAACCATTCAGTCAAAGGTTCTTTCTTTCTTACCTTTTTGTAATCCGTTTTGCCACAAATAACCTTTTGTGAAATACCTTTTGTGTTAACGGTTATTTAAACAAAAAAGGTTATTTATGGCTATTTTACTATGGTTATTTTATCTTAGGATTCTTTAGTGAATAGAAATTTCGAAAGAACAGCATTTATTTGAACTAGGAATGTTTTGTAACATTGTAAATGTCTTTACTTGCCATGTTTAGTCCATCCTTGTTAAATAAAAAATCATACTGACCCCAAACTTTTGAATGGATGTGTATAAATTCATTAATTTGTCAATTCTATTTACTTTTCAATTCAGCGCTATAGTATTTTAGGAATAAAAATAAAAATCTAAATTGAACAAAAATGCATTCATGTTGTACAAGTAATACTAAATATTTATCAAAGCTCTACCCTTTGTTTTGCCAGGTTCTCGTGGCGTCACCAGCTGAGGGAATTTAAGAGCGAGTTCCGTGTCGTTGCCGTGGATATGAGAGGCTATGGGGAGTCTGACCTGCCCTCCTCCACTGAGAGCTACCGACTGGACTACCTTGTCACTGACATCAAGGACATTGTGGAGTATCTGGGTAAGAACAGACTGCCTCCATTATCTCAGCCCTATTTCCATTTCACATTCCAGCCTGTCTAGAGGTTTTGATAAGGCTGTTGTAGTGGTGAATGCTAATGTAGCACTCTTCCCAATAGTCTGTAATGTGAAGGTGACCCATTCACAGATGCCCTTGGCTTTTTAGATTTGTATTGTCAGTTTAGGCAGCTTAAAATGAAGTCTAATTGTCTGCCTCTAGATTTCAAATGCTACGCAATCACTAGTTGAGCTATGCTATAATGTGACTCAAGGACAAGTGTAGATGAACACTATATATCATGTTATAGTTAAACTCATCTGTCTGCTTGCACAGAGTGGCATGTGTGTAAGCGGCTGGTGGTGTATTGTGACAGGCCGTCAATGACACGTTATTAGGATTCATGATGATGTCTTGCTCCAGGGTCTCAGTTCCTTGACATTGGAATCACTCTATTGCAGACGGTGGAAACTTCCACCCTGGCTCACAGCAATGGTGTCATTCTTCCTGAGTCAGTCCTTGATGTGACACTAAATGAACTGCAGCGTGATATTATTGCAGAGGAAGAAGACTTACACGCGAACCACAGTGTGCAGTAAAACATAATGCCCAACATGATATCATTGTTTTCTCTTAAATATTGTTGAACAAAATGAATATTTGAACAGAAGCTTACTTAAAAGCACAATATGACAGTTTTCGTAGCTAGAGGGTGCATATTCAAAACGAACAAAGAATCAAAGGTTTTGTTTGATGACGCCATGTTTGAGTGCGGAATCGAAGGAGTTGTTGTCTTCATCCCCACAGCCGATACAATTTGTCAGGGCTCTGGCAGAAATCGTGTTCATCGATGACCTAATGTATTAAAGACTCATTAAGGTCACTGTAGTATGAAGCATGGTGGGGCTGGAAGTCGTGGAAGCGAAATGAGGATGCTGGAATGATTGCTAAAAAAAGTTCTGTTATAATGCTACTCTAATAAAATGCAAAACATATTAAAGTGTCTTTGCGGTTTCCATGTTTTCTACAAAATAAAACCGGAAAATCAAGGGTGTGTGACGCCATTGGCAGGTGACACAATGACACGGTCTGTTACACTGGTTGAAATTGCTTATTTGTCTGGATTTAAACATTCTTCGAAACATTTGGGATAATATAAGTACACAAGTCAGCAAAATATGTAACACTGTTTTAGTGGTTTTTGGATATTTTAATAAAAAAATCTTACATATTGTGGCTTAAATTGGCTTTCTGTGCCATGTTTTATTTTATTTGTTTTGTATGAAGCCCTAAAGATGACACGCAAGGAAAAAATGAAATATACTGGCCAGAATCTGAAAATTACGCAAACCAAACTCATATTGTTCAAATGTGTGCAACTACTACACCTCAGTTCCAATTTAAAATTGAATGTTGAATATGAAATACATTTTTGACATTTAAAGGAACACTCCACTTTTTTAAAAAATCTGCTCATTTTCCAACTCCCCTAGAATTAAACAGATGAGTTTTTCCGTTTTTGAATCCATTCAGTCGATCTCCGGGTCTGCCGGTAGCACTTTTAGCATAGCTTAGCATAAATCATTGATTTTGATTAGACCGTTAGCATCTCTCTCAAAAATGACCGAAGAGTTTCAATATTTGTCCTATTTAAAAGATGACTCTTCTGTAATTACATTGTGTACTAAGACCGACAGAAGTTGTGATTTTCTATGGATAGGAACTATACTCCAGGAACTTTTAATTTTTTTACAACTTTTTAACTTCAGCAATAATCTGCCAAGGGTCTTCTTTAAAATAAGATCAAACATAAATCTGTACTCTCAAACTTAACATTTTTATGACAGTTTTTTGACATGGACATTTTTGGCTGAAGGGAAGTGCATAACACAGGAATATCCAAAAACAACAGGCTTTTAATTTAATCCAAAACGTATCCAGGAATCCAGTAGCAAAGGGAAGTAACACACATTAACACAGCAACAACAAATCGCAGACAGGGAACAAAGGAGCAGACAGGGCTTATAAACATTTGGAAAGCAATTATGGAGGACAGAAACAGGTGTGGGGCTATTTAACAATAAACTAAAGAGAACAGGAAACATGACCAAATAAGGAAACAGGAACTAAGACAGGGGTAAAACAAGGAACACATAATCCAAACATGTGACATTAATTCCTAATTCCTTAATATTGTGTTGGAGTCCCCTACAATAGGTTTAAATGCATCTAAGGTTATAAAACATTGTCATTTTCTCAGAATATAAAGTTAATATTACAATCATTTTGCAATGATTTCAAAACAATTCGTTCGAAGCAGTTCTGAGTTCTGTAAACCCCTCCCTTTCATAAGCCTGCTCTGCTCTGGTTGGTCAGCTGGCCAAGTCTGTTGTGATTGGTCTTTCCATATACAACGCTAAAGTTTAGCAGCTAAATGTAAACACTTCACAAAACAATAATGGTGGATACGTTAGCAGAGTGTAAACTAAAATATGTTTATATTATTTGTTATATAGTAATTAGAACATTACTACATTAATCAACACATTCTTAGGAAATAGTGGGTTCGCAGCAAACTGTTTCAGTAAGACTGTAATATCGTGGTTTACTTGGAAATCTGCACTAGGTATACATCACATATTAGCACAAAAAATTTTTTTGAGCTCTCATTTGAAAATGTACACATGATGTTTTATTAACAAAGTTCGGGAGGAGCGCGTCAGATACTTAGCCTAATTAACACAAGTGGAGCACGATCAAGTCAATCAACGCCAACAGGTTTAAATACAGCTGACATACCTCTACCCATTCGGCCGTTTATCAGCATCCCTCCACCACCCCATCTCCTCACTACGAGTTCTTACTACACCTATACGGGGAGGGGGGTACTCTGGGTTCGGGCCATTCCCGAGCTCTGAGCCCTTCCCCAGACAGCTCACTAAACATGCACTACTATACTCCAGGTAGTTATATGTAAGCATGAACTCGTGAAACATATTAGTCATACTTACAGGTTGTGGTTCAGAGGCGCTTGTTGGTTGAAATAAAGAATGTACAGACTTATTGAAACTTATGATTAGAGAAGCAGTCCTCTGTAAAATGACGAGCACACAACAAAAGGTTTGAATTGTATTGGTTAGACACATTGTGCTACGGTGCTTATTTGGAAAATATGAAATTGAGTTTGGCTTGCGTAATTTCTCGATCCTATTTCCCCTGTTTTTGCTACAGTTTCCTGTCTTGTCTCTCACTTATTAATTATAAGACATACTTTCACAACAACACAACAAACCCAAACATGTCAGCTTCCTCCTTCTGGTCCTCTCCTCAGGATACAACAGATGTTTTCTCGTGGGGCATGACTGGGGTGGCATCATCGCATGGCTCTGTGCAATTCACTACCCTGAAATGGTGACAAAACTCATAGTGCTGAACAGCCCTCACCCCTGTGTGTTCACTGGTAAGTGCCCTATACAGCTGACAAACAGACTTTCTGTTCTATCATGGCTGCCCCAGAGGCTTTGTTTTGGTTTTTTGGGCTCATTAGTATGATCTGCATCATTCACAATGAAATATTGTGGTTAGGCCCAGGGAATCATGGGGCTTTGCCCTCCATCTGTCTCGCGAAGCTCCAGCCTGGAGGAGGAGGTAATTACAGGCAGGCTTCTGGCAGAGACACGGGACCCTCTTATAATAACACTCAGTACCTGACGAGAGTGACACGTACACGACTACACCTTTTGCTTTTCTTGTTCTTTTCAAATGTATCTTCGCTTAATGGGGTGTCTTCAGTTTTAACCCTCTATTGCACGTGTTATGAAGCATGATTTGATTCCAATTTCTTACATAACATGGATCTCATTACTGAAATCAAAAAGGTATGTTGCCTAGAGACAACACAGCAAAAAAAAAAAAAATAAATAAATAAATCAAGGTCTAATAATAAAAACTAACTGCAACATAACAGATTGGAATAAAACTGTCTCTTTTTTATGTACTTTTATTATTATTATCATTCAAATAATTATTACAATGTTGCATGTTTTTCCTCATAGGCAAGATACTTATTTTTAAACATTCTGATAATGAAAAAGACTAAAAATGTTTTACATTTAGGTTTATCTGCTAACAGAAGTGAAATGTGTTTTTGATGGCTGAAAAATCAATAAAATTTGCTTTTCTGAGGGCAGTTCTCCAGAGCAAAAATGTGTGTCCTTCAAACAGAGCACCATGCCAAATTGTAAATGATTTTAAAACGACTGCCAGGATGTACAGTAGTTTACTGTTCATCTCTTCATTATTAACCATTTTATTGCCAATTTATATGTGACCCTGGACCACAAAACCAATCATAAGTAGCACGGGTACATTTGTAGCAATAGCCAACAATACATTGTATGGGCCAAAATGATCAGTTTTTCTTTTATACCAAAAATCATTAGGATATTAAGTAAAGCTCATGTTCAATGAAGACATTTTGTACATTTCCTACTGTAAATATATCAACTTAATTTTTGATTAGTAATATGTATTTCTAAGAACTTAATTTGGACAACTTTAAAGGTGATTTTCTTATATAATATTTTGATGATTCCAGATTTTCAAATTTAATATTTAATTTAATAATTTAACAAACCATACAACAATAGAAAGCTTACTTATTCAGCTTTCAGATTATGTATAAATCTCAAACTGTACAATAATGGGTAAAGTTTCCTTTGCTGAAAAAGGTAATTTTTTCCTCTGTTTTCTGTTCAGATTATGCCCTTCATCACCCCAGTCAGATGCTCAAGTCAAGTTACTACTTTTTTTTCCAGCTGCCATATTTCCCAGAGCTAATGTTGTCCATCAATGATTTCAAGGTGAGCATGACACAATATACTACCGCTTTTGAAGAAAATAAAATTAAAAATGTATTTTATTCAGTAAAGGCTTTTACATTGTTACAAAAAATATTAAAAATAAATTCTGTTCTTTTGAATTTTCTATTAAACATCATTCATTGATTATTTTTTATTAAGCACCCAATAAAGCATTACAATAATCTAACCTTGAGGTCATGATGCATGAATTAACATTTCTGCATTTGCCATTGAGAGCATAGGTCATAATTTAGATATATTTTAAAATGGAAAAATTTGGTTTTACAAATGCTAGAAACATGGTTTTCAAAGTAAAGATTGCAAATAGCACACCTAGGTTTCTAACTGATGACAAAGGATTGATAGAGCAGCCATCAAGTGTTCTTATGACAAAAATGTAGGCTACCTTTGGGAACTTTTTCGCTAGACACAAAATACATGCCAACAGAAATGAACACTAGAGGTGGTAAAACGAGCTCTTTTAATCGTTTTCGAACAGAGTTATGATTACAGCTCCATATGTTTTCTGAACATAACAAGCTTGCTTGGTAGCTCAGCCAGCACAGAATTGGACTTAGGATGTGGAATCCTTGGGTACCAATCCCATAAAAAACATGATTTACAATGAAATAAACCAAAAATGAGAGGTTGTTTGCGATGGTGACGTTTTATGTCATGAAACGGACATGGTGGTACGTATTTTGCGTCTTGCGAAAAAGTTCCCACAGGTACGTTTTTGTCAGGAGATCAGGTTGCTACTTACATGCAGAGGGTTTTGGTCTGATAATTAACACCTGTTTTTTTTTTTTTTTTTTTCTGAATTTAGTATTAGGAAATTACTAGCCATCCGTTTTTTAAAATCAACAATGCATTCCGTTAGTTTTAAAACCATGTTTCCTGATGATATCTCTCAAGGGTAACATGTAAAGCAGGGTTCCTAAAATCTTGCCCTGGAGGGCCAAAGCTCAGAGTTCAGCTCCAACCCTGATCAAACTCACCTACCTGTGATTTTCTAATGATCCTGAATACACTGATTAGCATGCTCAGGTGTGTTTGATTAGGGTTAGATCTAAACTTTTCAGGAAAGTGGATCTCGTGGGCCAGATTTGAGGATCCCTGATGTAAAGTGTGAAAAGCAACAGTCCTAGTACTAAGCCTTGTGGTACTCCACAAACACGAAAACGTAGATTACCTGTGGGAACTTTTTCACAAGACGCACAGTACATACCAATAAGTACATATCACTGCAGTTTCCAACAGAAATGAACACTAGAGGCGGTAAAACAGCAAGCACTTGTAATCAGTTTCGTACACAATTATGATCAGTGTTGGGGGTAACGCATTACAAGTAACGTGAGTTACGGAATCAGATTACTTTCTTTCAAGTAATTAGTAAAGTAACAAATTACTTTTTTATTTACAAGAAAATATCTGAGTTACTTTTTCAAAAAAGCAACGCCAATTACCTTTTGTTTCCTTTATGTATTTAATCCCATTTTATTAACCAATGTCTTTGCTGCTGACCTTTGTTGATTCAATTCAACCATACTAATAAGCAAAACTTATTTTAGATTAACTAACATCTGTGCTTCATTTTTCTCATTGCTGAAGAATGTTGAACTTAATTTTCCTACAGTTCTGCTGTACAGATGTGAATTTACTTTTCCTTCAGCCTTATTCATTTCACTTTTTGGTGAGAAAGGGCTTTTACATTTGCTAAAAATCAAACTTTTTATATGAAAAACAAACAAGCAAGCCTTCCCAGATTTAAAAAGTAACGCAAAAGTAATGTAATGCATTACTTTCCATAAAAAGTAACTAAGTAACGTAATTCGTTTTTTTTAAGGAGTAACGCAATATTGTAATGCATTACTTTTAAAAGTAACTTTCCCCAACACCTGGTTATGATTATAGCTCCATATGTTTCACTTTCCGAATGTAACAAGCTTGCTCGGTAGCTCAGCCAGCATAGAATTGGACATGGAATCCTTGGGTGTACGAATTCCTTGAACAAGCATGACTAACGATGAATGAGTTGAAAGATGAGAGATCAAAAAACAAACTAAAACAGCATGCAACAACAAGCTAAAACGGGCTGAAAAGAAATATAGAGCATAGTATCATCAGCATAACAGTTAAAGCTAACAAAGTTTTCTTATGATCTCTCTCAAGAGTAACATGTAAAGCGTAAAAAGCAACGGTCTTAGTACTGAGCCTTGTGGTACTCCATACTGCACTTGTGATTGATATGATACCTCATCATCATCTTTAACATCTCGGTTTCCACAAAAATATTAAGCAACACACTTGATAATTTTTTTGAGTGCATACTAGAATGATTTCTGAAAATTGGCTGTTATAAACTCAGCTTTGCTATCACAGGAATAAAAAATAATAATATTTCACAATATTACTGTTTTTACTGTATTTTTGATCAAATAATTGCAGCCTTGGTGGGCAAAAGACACTAGTTTTAAAAGCATTTAAAAATCTTACTGACAATGTATATGCTTTCGTTTATTTATGTAATGAATTAATGACATGAACGTACATATGTATAAACTGAGAAATACTACATTAATAGAATGTGGAATGATAACATCATGTTCTCTTGTTTTAATTAACCATCATTTTACATAACTGACCAGCTTTTGGGACCAGCATGTTAATTTGTTTGTGTAAGAATTACGAATACAGAGTGAATCAGTAGGCCAAGATTATCCATCTGTCTTCAGCACAAACAGCTTAGTCATTATGAATCAGCTCTGGATACACACTAGTTTTAGTGTGATGATTATTTTATGCATTTAATGCATTCTAATCATCCAGCCTATAGTAACAACTATTGTTGAAATACAGCATATTTATAAAATCTATGTTTTTCTTTTTAGCTCTATTTTAAGGAAACCAGACTGAATTAAGGAACCCACTTTTATATAATGTGTCTTTTCATGTACTAATATTTAAATGAATCCTTGGATACAATGCAATTATTATGTACATATTTAACATTTTAAAAAATGGAATTATATCAGTAATCTTAAATTACATCTTGATTACATAATATATAGTAGGACAGAGTTCTTCAAACTCATTTTGCTTTTTTTACAGGCATTGAAGAGTCTATTCACCAGCCGGAACACAGGCATCAGTTGTAAGGGCCGCTGGCTCACCACAGAAGACCTCGAAGCATACCTGCATGCCCTCTCACAGCCAGGGGCCCTCACTGGGGCCCTCAACTACTTTAGAAATGTATTCAGGTACTTATTTAAAATCGTATTACAGATGTGTATTTTTGATACAGCTTTGTTGGTGTCTAGCTAATATTACAGAAAATGTCGCCCTCTAGTGTCTTAAATGGATATTTATGTTTACTTAATATTATATATTAATCAATTTTTTCGAGAAGGAGCTGTTTTTACTTTAGCTATTGTATTAGTAATGAAACAAAACATTTGTTTTTTTGTTTATGAGGAAAAAAGTGTATTTTTATTTCGAAATGTAATAGACACAACTTAAAAAAAATCTATAGCATCACAACTTAGTCGGACAGAATGAGAACTAATTTCATAAGTGCATGTGTCCCTGTCAGGAGGGGGAGAGATTGATTTCATGCTCTCTGAGCTGTGTATGAACAGCCGTTAACTCCCTGCGTATGCTGTAATGATATTCTTTCACATTGAGTTTATATCAGCATCAAATCAACTGCTGGGTGTCTCTGAGAGTACTAAACAATCAAAATGGATGTTTCAGATCATTTTGAATATACCCCAAACAATTGTGGACACCCTGGTGTAATACTCTGCTTTCATTTGCTTGCAGAATGCATGTGTTAGGAGCATGTGAGATGTGCATGCATGACTGAGCTCTCCATCTGCTCCTGAAGCACACTTTGATTATGTCTCAGGGCAGAGCTGCGCTGACTGTTTGTGTGTGTGTGTGTGTGTGTGTGTGTGTGTGTGAGTAGGTGGGCAGGTGGGTGGTTGTAGGAGGGTGCTGACATAACAGTTTCTACAGAAACTAAGAACACATAGCAGAACTGAGGAGAGGAGGGTGTCCAAACCTTTAGACATTAGACTAACCTCTGTTTAACTATTATGTCCATATTGGGGTTTTTAGGGTTGTTAGAATGAAATAATATAAAGACAAAAAAAAGAAATTTTTAGGCAGTCAATGTAAAGTGATATTTATTGTGAAAAAGTATTGAAAAAAAAGATCACTATGCATCCTCTAAAAGTGGGTAGAAAATGTAAATGTAAAATCAGTATTTTCCACATACAGTTGAGGTCAAAACGTACACCTTGCAGAATCTGCAAAATGTTATTTTTTTGTACCAAATAAGAGGGATAATATAAAATGCATGTTATTTTTTAATTAGTACTGACCTGAATAAGATACTTCAAAGAAAAAGGTGTTTACATATAGTCCACAAGAAAACATAATAGTTGAATTTATAAAAACTACCCTGTTCAGAAGTTTACATACGCTGGATTATTAATGCTGTGTTCTAACCTGAATGATCTTCAGCTGTGTTCATGAGTCCCACACTGTTACACAGTAGCACTGCCTGCTGTTCTAAAGAAAAATCGCAAACATTCTTTGGTTTTTCAGCATGTTTGTGTATTTGAACCCTTTCCAACAATGACTGTATGATTTTGAGATCCATCTTTTCACACTGAGGACAACTCAGGGACTCATATTACAGAAGGTAATACACTCACTGATGCTCCAGAAGGAAATACAATGCATTAAGAACCAGGGCTGAAAACTTTTTGCATTTGAAGATCAGGGTAAATGTAACTTATTTTGTCTTCCAGGAAACATGTAAGCAGGGTGCGATTTGCTGGGGGGGATGGTGGGAATTTCCCCCCCTCTGGTCTATGCATCCCTGCCTCTGCTGAATTATTATTATCCCCGGTGGGGATAAAAACATCCCGCGAACCCGCTCCTAAATCCGCTTCTGAATCACATGATTCGCCATACACGCTTTGAAGTCCCTTTTTGAGTCAAATGATTCGCGATACGCGCTTTAAAGTCCGGTTCTGAATCAAATGATTCGCGATACGCACTTTAAAGTCCGACTCTGAACCAAATAATTCGCCATACGCGCTTTGAAGTCCCTTTTTGAGTCAAATGATTCGCGATACGCCCTTTGGTATCACGCTCTGAATCAAATGATTCGCGATCTGATTGGAGCGCTTCGAAACAGTGAATCCTTTTGCGACGCAGTGGTTGATCTTTGCTCGCTTTAGGCTATATAATTTATTCGTTGTTTGAAATTAAATCGTTACAATTAATAGGACTAACTAATGTTTTTATGAAATTGTGATCACATTTCATGACATGACACTCATTATCTGGTACTTGTCTAAAAAGATGTATATAATGTGCAATGTTAACAGATTACACTAATATTAGTTTTCAAAAGCATCCCCCCCTCTGCTTTTTTCACAAATCGCACCCTGCATGTAAGTATCTTCTGTAGCATCTAAATAAAAAATGTACACATCTTTATTCTGTTGAAAATATGATATTTAGGCCAAATAAGAAAAATGTACGCATCTTCATTCTGTTCAGAAGTTTACACCTTAATGCATTGTTTTATCTTCTGGAGCATCAGTGACCGATTGAACGTTCTGTAATAGTTGTCCCTCAGAGTCCCTCAGTTGTCCTCAGTGTGAAAAGATGGATCTCAAAATCATACAGCCATTGTTGGGAAGGGTTCAAATACACAAAAATGCTGAAAAACCAAAGAATTTGTGGGATAAACATTGGGCAGTTTAACTGTTCAGGATGAACAAGGTACTCATGAACAACTATCACAAAAAAACAACAACAACAACAACAACAAAAAACACAGCTCTGGATCATTCAGGTAACAACACAGTATTAAGGATCAAGCGTATGTAAACTTTTGAACAGTGTAATTTCTATAAATTCAACTATTATTTTCTCTTGTGAAATATATGGAAACATCTTTTATGTGAAATATCGTATTCAGGTCAGTAAGGTCAGCAAGAAAAAATAACATGCATTTTGCATGATCCCTCTCATTTTGGTAAATTAACATTTTGCAGATTCTGCAAGGTGTATGTAAACTTTTGACCAGTAACTGTATTTTGCTTTGGTTTTAGTGCAGTTTTTTGTTGTTGTTGTTTTGTTTTAGTTAACGGGTTAGTAAAATACTTAGTTAAACAACCTTATCATGTGATACAAGTAATATTGAGAGAAAAATGTATACATTTGTAAGAAAATTACATGAAAAAAAAAAATCGATGGAGTTTGGAGTTTCTCCTGTGGCTATTTCTGGTATAACACCTAAATAAAACAATATATCAACCTCAAATTTGGAACATAACTTACTTAGACATATAGCTTTAATTTAATTTTTGGATAAAACACATTTTAAAAACATATTTATTTTATATAAAATAAAATTTTAGTACAGTACATTTTCTTGACAGTAAATTTAACTTCCATAACTTTTTTAATACTTTCATTTTTTAAAATGATTCCACTTCTGTAATAATCTGTAAAACAGCCTTATGTACGCATTCCAAAGTGTTCCTGAATTATAACAACTTTCACATCTATGTCAATGTTAATTGCCAGTTAATGTGATTATGAAATCACAATGCAAGTAATTTAATTAAATATATAGTCAAGCAGTGTGTTTCATATTCAAGTGTGGCAGTATGTTCTTTTAAACACTAGCAGCTCATGATCCAGTGTTTTCTGTGTCTCAAAATGGCTCAGTTCACAATAAAAAAAAAAATCCTAGCTGTAAACTGCAGGTAGGGGTGTGCGATATATATAGTCTGCGATAATATCGTAATTGTTTTTTCAATGATGTGCAGTTTGACAGCATTGAGTATAATGCGAAAAATGAGCAAAACGCCTACAGAGTGCACGCATCATATTATATTACGTGATGAACTCTAGTGAGTATGCATTTAGAGTGCATTCTTTCACTGCATGATTCTGTAAAGGTGGGACAGAATTGGGAGGCCTGCGGATCCATTTGCAAGCTTTATTGAAACACAGAGAGTCATACAGGCAACGTCAATCACCAGTGTCGGGTACAAACAGGGTAATCCAGAGAATAAACAATAACAAGCGAGGGTCGGGGCAGGTGGCAGGCAATACAAAGAGTAATCAAATAAAACAGGCGGGGTCAGAAAGGCAGGCAGCGTGGGATCAGGAAACCAAACCAGGAAACGCTTTGTATGAACAGAAAGGCTAGAACTATACTTGGCGAGGGTGTAGTGGAAGAGGTATTTATACCGAGTCTGATTGGCTGCAGGTGGGTGTATGTGATTGGTGCAAAGAATGGTGGGAAATGTAGTCCAGGTGATATACAACAGTCTGTGAGGTGTGAGAGTAGCATGGGGATAGTATGACCTCTAGTGGTGAGTGGACGGTACGTCATGGACCTGATTCATGACAGATTCATTCTATTAAAACATTTTGAACATTTAGAATGATCACAGAATTCACAATGTATATATTTATATCATTTCATAGTTACACAATATCACAGTGTTACACACAAGAGTGTTGTTTTTTCCTTCAAAAATCAGCATGACTAAAAATGTGATATTGATTTTATACAACAGTTCAATAAGCAAGAAGTCTATATTAAAAGACTTATGTTTTAGACAGCATATTTCCTGTTTTTGCTTAATTTCGTCAAAAAAAATCATTTCAAATAGACACAGCACTGTTGCATCTTTGAGCAACATGATGCTGTTTCGTTTCTGAATGAATCAACCGTTTAATTGATTTGGTTCAATCGCAATGACTCACTTATTAACAGCAACTTACTGCCACCTACTGGCAGTTTTTAATTTCACATTCAAAGTATCTTTTCACTTTTAAAATAAATTCAAATATAGCTGCATTATCATGTGTAAATGCATTTAAATGCCACTTTATATGCAACTTCTGCAAAGATGAATTTTGTTGATACTAATTTAATTTGTTTAGTAATATAATTGACTGATTAAATGTAAGAATTAGACTCAAAAGTTGATGCACACTTTTAGAAAAAGAAATGGCTTTATAAAGGCCCATAAAAGGCATTTAAAAATCCATTTAAACTTTTAGGAAAAGCATAATTGTTATTTTTGGTATTCTTGATAAGCACTGTAGTCCTTAAGCACAATAACAGACACAACAAAATATCATCTAATTATCGTTATCGATAAAATCCCAGAATATATTGAGATATTATTTTTTTGTCAGTAACTGCAGGTTACTGAAAGTATAATGTTCATTAATATGAAAAAAAAAAAACAGATACTGGTTTCAAAAATTTTCGGAACGTCTATTTATTTGTCATGTTTCATCTTAAGATTAAGATCAAGATTAAAACACTATGTGCAGTTATTTGAGAAATTTTGTATCAGCTGACAGCCCTAATTTTAGTATCGTTTGTATTCTGCAGTGTCCTCCCACTAAGTCACAGTGAGGTGAAGTCTCCTGTATTGCTGCTGTGGGGAGAGAGAGACGCCTTCCTGGAGCAGGACATGGCCGAGGCCTGCCGCCTGTACATCAGAAACCATTTCCGCCTCAACATCATCTCTGGAGCCAGTCACTGGCTTCAACAAGACCAGCCCGACATCGTCAATACTCTCATATGGACTTTCATTAAGGAGGGAGAAGGCCGGAAAAACTACAGGAACTTATAATGGGGTCCTTCTCCCTCTGAGCTTGCCTAAAGAGGGGACCAGAGAAATGCCTGTGAAAACAAACCAATGTAATGATTAATGCAATCATTGTTTAAAATTTGATACATCTAAAATATAGAAAACAAATCAAACTTCAGTGAAGCGGAAAAAGAGCAAAAGCACATTTTAATTGGAGGGGTTGCATAGAGAGTAGTGTTTAATCTATTTTCCTCAAGTTTGCACATGACATTCGCCTTAAGGTTTCTTGGTGACAGTGTTTAAAAGTGTGTTGCAAAATATCTGTGAGTAAGTTGTATTGTGTGGTGCCTTTCTACATATCATTTTGCAGCATAAAAGATGTGCCATGTCTTTTTGAGATCGAGCTGTGAGGTTGTCAGTCGTTTGTATCATCAGATTTGCTACTCTCTGTAACAGTCTTATGGGAGTCCTAAACCCCTCCATATCTCTTTCAGGTAGTGTTGTCTTAGTGGAAGATATTCTTTTTTGTATCTTTGACAATATTTGGCTTAAACATTTGAGAATGTCATTATTTTGATCTTCCTGTATGATAAAACAATGTGATGTTTCAATATTGTACACTTTTTTTGTATCTCTTCCTAAACACTGCATCTAATACAGTAGAACCAGCTCTGCACCATTTTGATTTTCTAAGCAAATAAATAGCAGAAACTCATTTTGCTCTCTCTGTTATGCAAAATTAAAACTTTTTTTTTTTTCCAAATAAAAGAAACAGAAAATTCTTATTTTAACATTGGAATAAGGTCAATACATATTTTCATCTAGAATTTAATTCATGTACACACTATCAGTCAAAAGTCTTTGAATAGTAAGATTTTTAATGTTTTTCAAAGTCTCTTCTGCTCACCAAGCCTGCATTTATTTGACCCAAAGTACAGCAAAAACAGTAAAAATTAGAAATATTTTTACTATTTGAAATAACTGTTTTCTGTTTGAATATATTTTAAAATATAATTATTCCTGTGATTTCAAAGCGTGAATTTCTAGCATCATTACTCACACGATCCTTCAGAAATCGTTGTAATATTCTGAATAGAATTGTTACGAACTTTAAAGCGTCTAGAGGTTGGTACGCAACATTTATTAAAATTATTAATGCTGGGACGGAGATGGTAAGAATGACCAGACACAAAACGAAAAGCCAGCTTATCAGTTTATTAGTCCAAGCCAATAAACAGTGTGTATGAGCTATTTACAAACTGTGGAAAAAGTAGGGGAAAAGAAGAACTAAGAGCGGCGCCAAAATAAAGAAATAAATAAACAGAATACCCCAAACTAAGTCACCCATTACCCTCTAAACTTAACTACCCAAAGAAAAATGTGAAAAACAAACCGAAAACTTTAGCGCATGCGGCGCCGTAACTAACCTACTCTCACTAGGTAAAACAGAAAATACAGAAGGGCGCTCACCCCTTACCTGGTGTGTTTAACAGTTGATAACTACGGGCGAAATGTATGTCGTTCGACCTACTAACCTGTTCTCTTTTCCCCAAAAAAAGGACAGTTAACTCTAAACAACACTCCCAGCATAATTATGGATCAGAACAAGTTAGAACACAGTACAGGCAGGAAAACGCACACTCGAAACAATCAACTCCACAGCAAAACACCTGCGTGCACACACACTGAGCTGCTAAACGTAGCACGCCGAACGCTCTTTAAACTGCCGGGCGGCGTCTGATTGGCTGCATCGGCGGCTCGGGAATGATGATCGACAGCCGCATCCTCCAATCAGAAGAAGCGTACCTGCGCGAGAAGCAGAACGAGCGAGCAGGGAGAGAGAGAGAGAAAGACAGAGAGAAAAAGAGAGACAGCTCTCGGGAAAAAAAGAAAACACGCAAACGACCAAAACATACACGGCACGTAACAAGAATATTAGAACAAAAAAAGAAAAAGAAAATATTTATCATAATTATGTTGAAAACAGCTGAGTAGATTTTTTTTTTCAGCTTTCCTTGATTTTTTTAATCTGTAATAGAAATCTTTTGTAATATTATAAATGTCTTTATCATTTAAAGCATTCTTTCTAAATAAAAGTATTAATTTCTATAATTTCTTTATAATGACTCTAAGCTTTTGGATGGTATAGTGTATAATGTTGCAAAAGCTTTTTATTTCAGATAAATGCTGATCTTTGGATCTTTCTATTCATTAAAGAATCCTGATGTAAAAATGTGAACTGTTTTAAATATTGATAATAAATGTTTCTTGAACAGCAAATAAGCATATCAGAATGATTTCTGAAGATTCATGTGACACTGAAAACTAGAGTAATGATGTTGAAAATGTAGCTTTGATAACAGGAATAAATTACGTTCTTTTACATAGTAAAAATATCCCATAATTTTACTGTTTTTGCTGTTTGGATCAAATAAATGCAGGCTTGGTGAGCAGAAGAGACTTATTTAAAAAACATTAAAAGTCTTATTGTTCAAAAACTTTCAACTGTTAGTGTAAATGAAACTGAATGTTTCAAACAAAACGTATTAACGTAACATACTCTCTGTAATTAGTTAACACTTTAAAATAAGGTTCTATTTGTTAAAAATGAGTTAACTACATAAGTTAACATGAACTAACAATGAAAAATACTTTAATAAACTTAGCTAATTTTAATTTCATTTATTAATACACTATTAAAATCATATTTGTGTCTGTTAATATTTATATTTAACGGACCTGTGCCAACATGAGCTAACAATAAAAAGTTGTATTTTTATTAACACTTACAAAGATCAAAATATACTGTAACAAATGCATTGCTCACTATTAGTTAATGTCAGTAAATGCATTAACTAAAGTTAATTAATGGGACCTTATCGTAAAGTGTTATTGGTTTACTCAAACAAAGCCCTCATTTTTCAATCCAAGTCATTAGGGTAATGCAATAAACTACTCAAGTAGCAAAGGCAAGTTAGCAGCCAAGCATTCTCTGTTTAATCAAAGCACTGTCTCTACTAAATATAAGTAACTACTAAATGTCTGAAATACATGAAAATTTCACTTTCCTATAAGTGAACCTGGACCACAAAACCAGTCTTAAGTAGCACAGGCATATAGCAATAGCCAAAAATACACTATATGGGTCGATTTATCGATTTTTCTTTTATGCCAAAAATTATTAAGTAAAGATCATGTTCCATGAAGATATTTTGTAATTGTCCTACCTTAAATATATCAAAACTTAATTTTTGATTAGTAATATGCATTGATAAGAACTTCATTTGGCAACATTTTTTTGCACCCTCAGATTCCAGATTTTAAAATAGTTAATAGTCAAATATTGTCCTGTCGTAACAAACCATACATCAATGGAAAACTTATTTATTCAGATTTCAGATGATGTCTAAATCTCAATTTAAAAAAAAAATAAAAAAAATTGACACTTATGACCAGGGTCAGGGTCACATATTATTATTTTTGATTGCTATTATAATTGGTATTAAGGTTTTATTATTGTTCATATACATGCATAACTCCATACTAAACGGCAGCCAGGTTGGCAGGTCAGGCACACTCTTAAAAAATAAGGTTCCAAAAGGGTGTTATTGCAGTGAAGCAATAGAAGAACCATTTTTGGTTCCCCAAAGAAACTTTCAGTGAACAGTTCCTAAAAGAACCATTTTGAAGAGCATATTAAAATCTAAAGAACACTTTTCAACTATACAGAACCTTTTCTGCATTTGAAAGTTTCCATGGATGTTCAAGGCTCTTCATAGAATCATTGATGCCAATGAAGATCCTTTATTTTTAAGAGTGTAGATGCTAATATCATGATAGCATCCCAATACCATCTTCATACACTATAGTATATTTACATGGTACTTTGAAAGCATGTCATGTGGTATTAATGCCTATTATGTCCGTATAAGTATGGTAACTGCATTTAATATATTTATGTATTATGTCTTGTGCAGAAAATAAAATTCACTCCTCTATCAATGCTTTGGAATATCGAAAGAAAACAAAATATTCACTCTGTCCTGCTCACATTATACTTTTTTGAAATCAGCTTAAAGGCACAAAGCAGTAGCACATTAAAAATTTAACAGATTGAAGAGTGTGACAAATGCTGTTTTAATTAGTGCCTAGACAAAAAGACATATCACTCCTACTTCTTTGAAATATAATATGAAAGAATTTCTAATAAAGGACTTGCAAAACAAAGCAGCTTATTTAAAGGAAGTATTTCATTTTTGGAATAAAGCTAAGTAAAAAGAGATAGGAGGGATGAACTGAAGTTCCTTTGCTCCAACAGGGCATGGATGCTGCTTGTGGGAAAAAAAGGTGGCACAGGTGCTGCCTGTGGAAAGGACGTGGGCATGTGTGTTCCCTGGGGGGACAGGGCAGGAACGAGTGCACCATGTGGAAACAAGGCAGGGTTGGGCATTTCCTATGGGGAACAAATGGATGCTCCCTGTGGGGTCCTGATGTGCTTGAGTGCTCAGTGTGGGGGGGAAACTGTTTCTGCCTCTGCTTTTGCATCTCTGAGTTTTGTTTCTACTTGTGAAGTTGCCACTGTTCCAGCCAATTGTCTGCCATACTGCTAAGCAGTGGCAGATAATAGTGAATAGTATAGAAACGTATGTCATTACGTACCACATTTCTGATACAGATTCAAATTCACTACAGTTTTAGCCCCAGAAGGGAGAAATTCTTTATTTTTAGATCACATAAGCCAAGATTTACCATCAATAGCAGGTAACAATCCAGGGTGACCACCTGACAACAGATCTGTTGCGGGACATAAATGTGATTTTGTGGGACAGTGCGAGACACGTGTGAGACAGGTTTACGGTGTTGTCCAGGCCTGCGAAACTCTCCGCTGGGAGGTTTGTAATTTCTAGCATGTTTACCTAAAATATTTTGATAAAAACGGTTGTGGATTGATCAATAATGCTGGCTAGAGTTCATGTTATAGCCTAATATTTTCTTTGTGTTGACTGTTTTGGAGCTATACGTATAGGAAAAGATGAAACAATGCTTCAGTCAAATCACAGACAGGCAGCAAGTAATAAACATGAATTCAAGAGAAACCAAGACAAAGAGAGCAGCTGATGGAGATGTTTCAAAAAAAAAAAAAAAAAATTCTAAATTATAGTATAGTACATTGTAAATGTTTGTTTTGCTGAATTAGATTATATTATGTTATATTGTAACATAATGTGTATATTGTTATATTATATTGAATTATATTATGCTAAACACTGTATTTGGTTGTTGTAGATCATTGGGAAAAGTTACTTTTAAAAGTAATGCATTACAATATATTATATATAATTACATTAGTTACTTTTTATGGAAAGTAATGCGTTACATTACTTTTGCGCTACTTTTGCGTTACTTTTTAAATCTGGGCAGGGCTTTCTTGTTTGTTTTTAATATAAAAAAAGTTTGATTCTTAGCAAATGTAAAAGCCCTTTCACACCAAAATGAAATTAAGTGAATAAGCCTAGGGCTAAAGGGAAAATTTAATTCATGCCTGTGAACTGCAGGAAAAGAAAGCTCAGCACTCTTCAGCAATGAGAAAAAGCACAAATGTTAGTTAATATAAAGTAAGTTCTGCTTATTAGTACACTGAAAAAACATGTTTCTCTTACTTAGATTTTTTGTCGTGTTTCCAGCCAAAATGTCTAAAAATTCTTAAATCAAGAAGGATTTTCTAGACAAGTAAAAATTATTGTCTTGTTTTTTTCTGAAAACAAGTCAAAATAAAGTGTGTTTTTGCTTGAAACACTGCTTGAAACTAATCTCCCAATGGAGTAAGCAAAATAATCTAGTTTTCTGTTTGAAAAAAAAAAAAAAGCAGATTATTTTGCTTGTTCTAAACTTTGTTGAAAACAATTATTTACTTGTCTAGACAATCCTTCTTGATTTAAGAGTTTTTTTATATTTTGGCTGGAAATAAGACCAAAAAACTAAGTAAGAAAAGTAATTTTGCAGTGTATTGTTGAATTGGATCAACAAAGGTCAGCAGCAAAGGCATTGGTTAATAAAATGGGATTAAATACATAAAGGAAACAAAAAGTAACTTGCTGTCTACTTTCTGTTCAGTATGGAACATCCAAAAGCCATCACTCATTTTCTTTCATTCAGCAGTATTTAACTCTTCCAAGTTTTTTGTTTTTTAATTTTTAAATGCTTATTTGAATATACAGTTATTATTTAATGCTTATAAATGTGAAAACAACACTACTAGTTAGTCTTTTAGCTCCCTTTTCAGTGGACTTACCAGGTTTACCATCTTTCATGGGTTACATAATTGGGGAAAGCTGCAGCATACAAAAAAAGACAGTTTTTTAGGTTTATAGAGGAAAGTGTGGAAAATACTTGACATATAGGCCTACTAAAGGGATAGTTCACTTTGAAATTAAATTTTGATATGTTTTAGCTTCCCCCAAGGGCATCCAAGATGTAGGTGTCTTTGTTTCCGCAGTAGTTTCAATTTTGATATTTTTAGGTCCAACCGTTCTTGTCTGTCAGTCATATAATGCATGCCTATGGTCACCTCACAAAAGAAAATGCACAGATTCAAATTAAACAGTCCAAATTAAACAATTCCCCATCGTAAGTACACATTGATGACCTAAGACACGAAACGAGCGGTTTGTGTGAGAAAACGAACAGTATTTATGTCGTTTTTTACCTTTTGTAAATAACCACGTCCAAGTTGAAGTGCGCACACTTCCTGGTGTGTGAGCGCGTTCTGGCTTATTGATGCGCCTGCGCTACTCCCGGAAAGCGCCGGACCTGCTTGTCATTGTAAATGCTAATAGAAGTGACTTTGATGTGGTGGGTTTTGATGTGAAGGGTTAGAACCCTTTTCCTAGCTACAAAGAACCCTAAAGGGTTCTTTTGATTGAACCCTTAAAAAAGGGTTCTATATGGAACCTTTTGGAGGTTCCAAATATGTAGCGCCTGACAGAACCCTTTAAGGTTCTATAGAACCTTTTCTTCTAAGAGTGCAGAGGGTCAAAATGGTTTGTTTTTGTTTGTTAAAGAATGTTTTCAAACAAAAGCATCATGTTTACTACCATCAACTACTGAGCATTTGTATGAAATCACTGATATCAAAAGCAGAAAACAACATTCTCATTTAATACAAGTGGTCCTCAGTTCAACTGTAGTTAAGCCTTTGACAGTCTTTTGTTTTGTCAAAAGCTTTATATAAAGGGCTTTGGTTTTGTCAACGTCTAGGCCTATGTTGATGGATGTTTGTATTAAATAATAGTAAATGACAAGGCTAGAATGAAAACAAAAAGCACTTTGAGAGACGTGGTCCAAATTTGTTTATTTTGTTCATTTATGATCGTTTGTTTTAGGGCGTTTTAATATTTATCAGTTTCTAAATTGCTTTGTTACTTGAAAAATGTCGGTCGGTTTATCTATTTATGATCGTTTGTTTGTTTCAGAACGCTTTAATATTTCTCAGGTTCTAATTTGCTTTGTTACTTGAACATTTTCAGTCAGTTACATTGCCCCAAATCTAACCTGACAACCTTCACCTACTTTACATGTCATGCAATGCACACTTGCACCGTATGAGGGCAGCAAAAAACAAAGGCAGAAATACTTTCAACTCCCAGGCAACACTCCCCATGTAAATTGTGAAGGTTGTGTTGTGTCACTTTCGCGTGGACTGCTAAAATTCACTTTCGCTGTTAGAATCATCTGTGGACATTTAAGTGCATATGTGGATATTTACCTTTGAGAATGACGCGGTGTTCATGGTGAAGTGCACAGCGTGAGGTAAGTCTCCTCATCCAGTTGTCATTGACAACACGACAGCCTCACTGATGCTTTTGAAATGTCATTGTTCCTCAGTAGTCTGGTTTTATCATCTGCAGGGCGATATGAATATTTCTTATTTTGTAGATAAATGTAGATAAACTAGGTATAAATAATAGAAATCTCTTTTTGGTTAATGACAGTTTAAAGCTAATGGCTAGCATTCTGAATCAATGAATACACATTTACACCCCTTATTTAAACATTTAGCACAACAGTGTGGGATATTTGCAGATTTTGTGTAAATATTATTATTTTATGACTGGTTTATTCAAGCAGGCTTGCTTTGATAGTTCTCTGATACGGTAACCCAAAGGTGTGAATGCTAATCATGCTAACAGTAAGAAACATTAAATGGAGATCAGATTTATCTAAGCTTTATAATATTGGCAAGACTTTTATTTGTCTTTTAAGAGCGAATAAGTCAAATGAGTCTACCCTTTAATTATATATATATATATATAAATAATACTTTATTAATAAAATCCATACTCATAGCAGAATCATGTTTAACTAGTCTAGACTGGGTAGCTGGCGCTCAAATCCCATGTGTCAGTTCTAGAAGCCCTGTCATTGGTTAATACACTGTTTCAAATACATTGAAATGTTGTTTCATATAAATATGAATTAAATTAGGTCTATTGTATGTTAATTGAGAGAGAAAAATGAGAGTGTAAATAATATCTTGAAAATGTAAACCTCTTTATGTTTAATCTGTTAAATCCAGAATTAATATCTAATCATAGACTTTATCAACATTAAAGTGTATTTTGATATGGTGTTAGTTTTTGATATTGTGTGATATGATGATAATAATCAATGATGATAATATCAACATTACTTGAAAAAAACAAAAACAATATGCAAATAATAACGTCAGTATTCAGGATAGCAATACAAACATAAAACTTACAAATGTACGAACAAATAATAAATTAAATTTCATTTATATTATATGTAATATTTATTTTATACATTTCTTCTTAATGGATATATATTGCTATACATTTGACACTGGAAGCATCTTTCACCATATGGAGAGTACGATTTTTATATAGCCCTTCTAAAACAAAACAATGACAAAATAAGCTCAAACCGATTGACCACAAAGACTACTAAATAGAACACTTTTGACAAAGGCGTCATTAAATAGTACATTTGTGCTCATCATTATTTATTGTTGTTGAATAAATATATTAAAGATGTGGTTTAAAAACTAAACTGTGTTTCCTTTTTCTCTCATCAGATGTTTATCATCACAGAAATGTGCTGACGTTTGGGCTCAGCAGTTTGGCAATAACATGTCGTCCACAGAGGCTGCCAGGGAGTTCCAAGCTAAAGAGCGCAAATGCAGAAACCAGCTGAAGAAGCGATTGGCGAATACTCTGTCAAGAGACCTGAACCGGTAATTATCACCTTTAACATGAAAGACCTTTTTTATTCTTTTTAAAACTTGTCTGAAGTGGTCAGAGGCTGGAATATCAGTGTTGTTATACGATGCACCCTTAGCAACCAGTGTAGTCAAATCTCGACAACCTGCTTTAGTGTTTGCTCAGCTCATGCCGCTCCCTTTGGTGATTTCGAATGCAAACTCTGATAATTTGCTTCATGTGTACATGTGATCTACCAATTAAAGTTTAAAATAAAAAACATAATTTTTTATTTAAAACATTTATTAAGACAGTTTGTTAAATAAATAATTGTGTTCACCAGTAGTGTAGCATAAAAAAGATATTTTATGATATTATATTTATAGATATTATTTATTTATTTAGCGTGCATATTTTCTCTTTTTAGATTTAGTATTTGAATTGTAATACTCATTTATTGGCATTTATTAGTTATTGCCAATAATAATAAAATTATTACTAACTAATAATTATTATAATAATTATTACTAATGTTCAAACGTTTTTGAACAGTAATATATATATATATATATATATAGATAGATAGATAGATAGATAGATAGATAGATAGATATATAGATATAGATATAGATATATATTTTAAAAGAAGTCTCTTCTGCTCACCAATACACTACCAGTCAAAAGTTTAGACACATCCTCTCATTTAATGTTTTTTAAAGAAGACTCAAAAGATCAAAAATACAGAAAAAATAAAAAAAATCCTGACAAAAAGTATCACAGGTTCCAAAAAAAAAAAAATTATGCAGCGCAACTGTTTGCAGCACTGATAATAAATCGGCATATTAGAATTATTATTTGAAGGATCATGTGACACTGAAGACTGGAATAATGATTCTGGAAATTCAAATTTAATTACAGATATAAATTAAATTTTAATGTATATTAATATGGAAAAACATTGATTTACATTGTAATAATATTTTACAATATTACATTTTTTTTTCTGTATTTTTGATCAAGTGAAAACAGCCTTGATAAACATAAGAAACTTCTTTAAAAAACATTAAATGAGATAATATATAATATTATAAATGTTTTATTTTAAATATATCTAAAAATGTAATTTATTCCTGTGATCAAAGCTAAATTTTCACCATCATTACTTCAGTCATTGTTGTTCAAGAAACATTTATTGTTATTATTATTATCATCAGTATTAAAAACTTTTGTAACATTATACAATTTACCATTCATTAAATATATATGAAAAAATTATTTAGCAAGGATGCTTTAAATTGATCAAAAGTGATGATAAAGACATTTACAATGTTACAAAAATTGTATTTCTGTTTTAAATAAATGCTGTTCTTCTGAATTTTCTATTTATCAAAGAAACCTGAAAATTCTACTAAGTTGTTTTCAGCATAATAATAATAATAATAATAATAATAATAATAATAATTATAATAATAATAATAAATGTTTTTTGAGCAGCAAATCAGAATATCAGTATGATTTCCAAGGATCATCTTACTAGAGTAATGATGAAAAAAATTCAGCCTTTAAATCACATTTTGAAATTACATTTGAAAATACATTCAAATAGAAAACAGCTATTTTAAATAGTAAAAGTATTTTAAAATTGTACTTTTTTTTGCTGTACTTTGAATCAAATAAGTGCAGGCCTGGTGAGCAGAACAGACTTCTTTAAGACATTAATAATCTAAAAGACTTTCGACTGGCAGTGAAAATAATAGTATTGGCCAGAATTGTAATATTGGTACACTCAAACTATTGTTCTTATGAGAGTTCTTATGTTTTCATAGTGATTCCCAACTGTTGAAAATTAGTATTTTCTTTTTAATTCCAAACTAAAGTGTACTGTAGACGTCTGTCATCTGTAAGCTTGTGGCATCACACTTGCTGTAATTACTACTAATGGAACATCAGTTTTAGTTAGGATTAAAATGCTACTCCCTTCTCTATTTCTTTATCTCTGTTTGCTTATATTGGAGGGCAGAGGACTGCAGTCACACCAACGCCCAACACAAAGGCCTAGGGCTACTTAGGATTCTGGGTCACCTAAATTCGTCGCACTGCAGCAGAAGATGCCAAAATGATGCTGACAATGATGTTGATGTGGATGTGAAGTTGAAGGAAGAGATTTAGTATCTATCTCAGTATATGTTGTACTTAGTAATGTGGTATGTAGTATTAGTTATGGTGTTCTCTAAAGACACACGTGTGGTGCTGTTTTTTTAATGTGTAGTAAGTCAGCCTGTTACTACACAAAAAAGCCTGTTTCAGTAATATAAATATAAAATGGGTAACTGAGATATAAATTTTAAAATAAGCCATACTGTCAGCGAGATATTGCAGTTACAAGAAACTCATAATTTTCAACTTTATCAGGAGGAAACAGGTTTTCGTTATACTATAGAACCCTAGAATAGAAATGTATGTCTGTTTATACAGTAGTTCTAGTAAAATTGTTTTTAGGTGGTGTCAGATTTTCAACCACTAGGCTACATTAGTTTTGCCTATTTTACTATTTTATGTGTCAGAATGTAGCAGTTTTTTGCTGATTGCAGCAAAATAGCAGGGGGTGCTGAGCAATATGTTTGTTAAAAGACAAAATGTTATTCCAGTAACAGAACTGCTGCATTTGGTTTTATGTTATTTTGATGAAGATCTCTTTCTCTAACAGGCTGCTGCAGGAGGAGCAGGAGACTGACGTCACACTGTGTGTGGGTTCTGCTGTTCAGCTGAAGGCCCACAGAGCGGTGCTGCTGGCCCGAGCTCCTCACCTCCTGCAGGGAGCTGAAGCAACTACACCTGTCATCCACCTGCAGGGGATTGAACCTTCAGCCCTCAAGGACTTTTTACAGTACATAATAGCATTTTCTATACTATTACTATTATTAATTGCATTAAAATGTGGTGTTGTTCATCTTTTAAAACTGTAAAGTAATGACATACAGTTGAGGTCAAAAGTTTGCACACACCTTGCAGAAACTAAATTCTAATTATTTTACCAAAATGAGAGGGATCATAAAAAATGCATGTTATTTTTTATTTATCACTGACCTGAATATGATATTTCACATAAAAGATGTTTACATATAGTCCACAAGATAAAATAATAGTTGAATTAATAAAAATCACCCTGTTCAAAAGTTTACATACACTTGATTCTTAATACTGTGTTATTAATTGAATGATCCACAGCGGGGGTTTTTTTGTTTAGTGATAGTGAGTACCTTGTTGGTCCTGATCAGTTAAACTGCACTCTGTTTTTGTCAGAAAAATCCTTCAGGTCCCACAAATGTTTTGGTTTTTCAGTATTTTTGTGTATTTGACACACTAAGAGGACAATTGAGGGACTCATATGCAACTATTACAGAAGGTTCAAATGCTCCAGAAGGAAACACGATGCATTGAGAGAATTATTTAATTTGAAGATCAGGGTAAATTGGACTTATTTTGTCTTCTGGGAAACATGCAAGTACCTTCTCTAGCTTCTATCTCTTAATGCATTGTTTTTTCTTCTGGAGCATCAGTGAGCATTTAAACCTTCTGTAATAGTTGCGTATGAGTCCCTCAGTTGACCTCAGTGTGAAAAGATGAATTTCAAAATCATACAGTCATTGTTGAAAAGGGTTCAAATACACAAAAATGCTGAAAAAACAAGGAATTTGTGGGACTTTTCTGAAGAACAGTGGGCAGTTTAACAAGGGACTGTAAAAAACACAGCTGTGGATTATTCGGGTAACAACAGAGTATTAAAAATCAAGTGTATATAAACTTTTGAATGGGGTTATTTTTATAAATTCAACTATTATTTGTGGACTATATGTAAATGTCTTTTTTTGTGAAATATCTTATTCAGGTCAGTACTAAAAAAATAACTTGCATTTTGTATGGTCCCTCTTATTTTGGTAAAATAATTAACATTTTGAAAATTCTGCAAGTTTTATGTAAACTTTTGACCTTAACTGTACATCAGTCTGTTTGGTAAAATATTGCGTGTTGTGCTTTCTGTAACAGAAAAGTGTACACAGAAGACAAGTGCCTGGTGAAGGATAAGAGCACCTTAAATATACACAACGGCCACTCGCTGGTAGTGAACGGCACTGCTGCAGACGGCCATGATGTTGACTCTCAGGTCAGCTCTGACCAAGGTAAGGACAACTTTTCCAGACAATATATACATCCTTTACTGATTTGATGCAGAAATCATGTTATTATTTACTGATCAGTTCTGCCTACTGGAGCTGCATTAGTGCTAATGTCTATTTGTGAATAGTAAGATCCACCATTACGTGTTGTCGCCTTGTTACTCATTCTGCTTAATTTCTGTTTGTTTGTCAGGTTCAGAGCATTTAGAGCCAGCGTCAGGGCTCGGGGCAGATCTTTTGGCTCTGTATCAGAGGGCTGATATGTCTGACATCAGCATCCAGGTGGCAGACCGAGTCTTTTCAGCACACAGGTAAAATAATCACGACCAGCTTTCTGCAGCTCTTGCATAAATGTAGTCATTTGCTTGTATATGCTTGTAAATCTGGTATTTATTTTCATTTGAACTTGTAAAAAAAGAAGTTCTAGAATTTTGGAAAGTGGCATAAAATCATGAAGAAATATTTGAGATTTCCAGGCCAGTAACCTTACAGTGTAAAATAGATTTTCAGATTTTTTTTCATCCTTTGAAGCAGAAGATGCTCTTTGAAACATTCTCAAATCATATTGGATAACATGATCCTCAGGTTTTATACAGTTTATGCAGCTCTATCAGGGGTGCCTTAAAGGGTTACTCCACCCCAAAATGAAAATGTTGTCATTACCCCTATGTCGTTCAAAACCCATAAAAGCTTTGCTCGTCTTCGGAACACAATTTAAGTTATTTTGGATGAAATAATCAGTGGTTCAACTATAATTTTACAAAACTACGAGAATACTTTTTGTACGCAAAGAAAACAAAAATAACGAGTTTATTCAGCAATTTGTCTCCTCAGCATCACAGTTGCGGCATTTTGGAGAGCATCCCCTGGACGCAAACAGCGTAGTCTGTTCTCTGTCAACTGCATCACGCAGATACACTGTTTTCGTTCAAATCAAAACGGAAATGACAGAGAACAGGGTACGCTGTCTGCGTCCAGTGGATGCTCTCCAAAATGGTGCTACGGTGACACAGAGGAGACAAATTGTTGAATGAAGTTGATATTTTTGTTTTCTTTGCATTCAAAATATATTCTCGTAGCTTTGTAAAATTATGGTTGAACCACTGATGGCAGACGGACTATTTTGACGAAGTCTTTCATACTTTTCTTGACGGTTTTATTTATTGGCAGTCAATGGGACACACAAAACTCCTAACTGTCATCCAAAATATCTTACATTGTGTTCCGAGGATGAACAAAGCTTTTATGTGTTTGGAACGACATGGGGGTAAGTGGTTAATGACAAAATTTTCATTTTGGGATGGAGTAACCCTTTAAATATCCGAAGGTTAGTGGGCTACACCATTGTATTAGGCCTCCTAGTCAATACATAGACATTTCAATTTGTGCTAATGTATGAATAAATTTAACTGACATTACTTCATAAACTTCCTTTACTTCCTTGTTTTTCTATCTGAAAGTCCTTGATATCATCAGTAAAATCCAATTTTTGAGAATGTCACTTTTGATACATTAGCGCCTCAAACTCTCTATCAACTGTAACCATAGTGACAGTGACGAATATAAGCGATGACAACATAAATGATACTGTAAAGTCTTATTACATTTGAATTGACAAAGTTCATGCATCACATTGACTGACAACAGACTACAGAACTCACTCAAACAGCTTCAGCGACTGGATCAAAAATCTCCAGATGATACACAGATTATATACACACCTTTGTAAGTTACTGAACCCACATTCAACAAAGAGTGGCTCTCTTGCACTGTTTGATGGTGCAGAAGACTAGTCATCCAGTTCTGTTCACACAGCAGAGCTTAGCAAAAATGAGCTTGTTAGTTTTAAAAAGGTTGAGTTTGGTTATAGAATGCAGTGGTTAATGCTGTAAAATCCTATATACCTATATGGCTAGGTTTGGCCACCCCACTCACAACTGCTAAAGAAATGCATTTGTTTAGATGCACAGAGCGTCTTTACGAGCATATATCAAATGGGAGACTTTTCAGACGTGAGCTCCAACTTCACTTCAGCACCAGACGCGAGTCAAACGATCGTGGAAACAGTACCGGTGAATAAGGAGCTTCAGTAGAACATCAGTGAAATGCGATCAGATGAGATGTTGTCAAGCCATATGTCAGTAAAAAGAATTTACCTGTCCTGTCAGCCGTTATACTGTGATCGTAGCACGCCCTCTTTAAGTGCACGCACAAATGTGCCAGTGTGCACTGTATTAGGCTTATATTAAAATGCTTTATCATATTCAAAACCAAATGAAACTGTGAGTATGCAATGTCATAAGTATGTCGTCAGTTAAGACACGAATTTACAAAAAAGGCGATTAAAGCTGTCTTAAATGTAAGTGTAATGTAATGTAATGTGCATGTAAGTATTTATTATTTATAGGTCACGTTTAAAGCAGTGTCAGATCCGCATCAAATTTATCAGCGGCAGCTTTTCAAAGTAACAGCAGCCAAAACCTGCTGTGATGTCTGTTATTCAGAGAACAAAATTAAACGAGGAAATTAATAACTTCTGTAGTTTCAAGCTTTATCTTTATATAATTTAGTGTTTGATAACTTTAGGCTATATTTTCTTGCTGAAGGGCACAGGTAGCTTGCTTATACAACATTTTTTATATTAGGTTGTTTCAAGTTCACTTACATTAGAAGTTATTTTGTCTAATAAATGTTAAAGTGATAGCTTTCAATTATACTGTAATGTTGAAAGGTTGTATTTAATGGTTAAATATTAGGAAAAAAATCATAGAGACATTAGTTGGAATCAGTGATGCTTGCCTTCAGTCATAAAGATGGTATTAAACAAATATTAAAAATATACGTATTTTATGTTGTTTCTACATTAATTTGAAGAATGAATGTGAAATTATTGCAATATAAAAGTATTACAAAAAATTAATGTCAGGTAGGTTTAATTGTAATTAATCAATTAATCAGAAAAATTTGCTATTAATTTTTTTTTTTTAATCAATTGACACTACAAATATATAAATAAAATATTATTACAGCATGCTGCATCATGCAGCAAATTTGACCCTCGACAGTGCAGGCCCATCAGTATGGAAGTCTGTGCGTCCCTGAGCTCAAGTGATGCTGTCATTAAGCAAATGAGTGACAAGATCTGAGATACATCTGATAATATATCTGAAATACATTTTTAAAAAAGGAAATGCATGTGAAAATATAAAATTTTCTAATATTGTCATGCTTACCATATCAATGGAAAAATTGGACAAAATTCAAAATACATTTTCTCTATAGGTCTAAGACATTTGGTCCTTATTACATGGAGGTTTACTGATTCCAAAATGATCATTTAATCAGCTGTGACAGCCTTTTTTTTTTTTTTTTTGAGAGTTAACCACTCAGCTGTGGCTTCTCACTTAAACCCAGTGACATTAGAGTCAGTGTCGGTGCTTTAAGGTTATTAGTGTTAAAAGAACAATCAAAAATTGCTGAACATTATTTATATATATATATATATATATATATATGTATATGTATACACACACACACACTATATTGCCAAAAGTATTGGGACACCCCCTTCTAATGAACAGGTTTGTAGTAATGCCCAAACTTTTACTATAAAATTAGAAGGACACAGTTCCCTAGAATATCATTATAGGCTTTAACACAGAGTTAAACAGATGAGTTTTACTGTTTTTGAATTCATTCAGCTGATCTCCGGGTCTGCCGTTAGCACTTTTAACATAGCTTAGCATAAGTCTCCGAATCAGATTAGACCATTAGCATCTTGTTCAAAAATGACCAAAGATTTTTTATATTTTTCCTATGTAAAACTTGACTGTTCTGTAGTTAAATCGTGTACAAAGACCGACTGAAAATGAAAAGTTGCAATTTTCCAAGCTTATACTAAACTATACTCTCATTCCGGCGTAATAATCAAGCAACTTCATCAGCCTGGGAAATCACAACTTTTTATTTTCTGTCGGTCTTAGTATGTGATGTAACTACAGAAGAGTCAAGTTTTAAATAGGAAAAATATCAAAAATATTTGGTCATTTTCGACAAGATGCTAATGGTCTAATCAGATTCAATGATTTATGCTAAGCTATGCTAAAAGTGCTACCTGTTTGAACACTTCTGGTGTGGCTTTAAATGCAGACCTTGAGCCAAAAACTCATCAAAAACTCAACCAAACACCACTGGCTTGTGCATATGGGTACAGTCATTTTAGACACTTTCAAAACTGAATCAACAGAGATGGAAATACAGTTTTTAAATACATTAATTATGCTTCCATCTTTGTTGCTAAAGTTTTGGAAGTGCCTTTTTCTGTTCTAAAGAATACTTTTGTCCATATAGTGTATGAACAAATCATTGGTGTTTGGTGAGTTTTTGGCTCAAGGTCTGCATTTAAAGTCACACCAGAGGTGTTCAGCAGAGATTTGAACTTGGCTTATGCAGACCAGTCAAGTCCTTCCACACTAACTCAAATCAAACATTTCTTGAAAAACCTTTCCTTATGTTGCTAAATCATAAATGTCCAGAAGGTGGCATAATTACAGTTTACTCCTTCATAGAGCAGCAAAGGCGAAGCTAATTAGAAGGAATTAGAAATTAGAGGAATTAGGAATTAGAACTGTTTTACTAATTTAATCTAATCTAGCATTGAAAACCAATATACAAACATCATATTTTGCATATACAGCACACTAATCTGTAGTGATTAATCTCTAATGATATGTGTGTGCAACACAGGTGTTGTGGAGATGAATTACAACACAGTTGTAAGTGTTATCCGTGTAGTTTCCTGTCATTGAGTGTCTCGTTAGCACCTTTGTTTGGTGCTGCAGAGGTTAGAGCAGTTGCCATGACCTGTTACTATAGCAACAGGCTCTCCCTCATCATCGGCCGGGAGCAGTATCTCTGCGGGTTTGGGTTGTATGGATGGAGAAAGACGTCTGCAGTCCTGATCAGTATGTCAGGCTTGAGGTGACTGCTGCAGATCTGTCAGTCTCACTGCAGGATACACACACAAAAACAGTACCGCTAATCCCTGTCTCATCTCCCATTCACTTTTATCAACCCTCCCTCATCTGTCCAAACATCTCCCTGGAGATGAGGATGATCTTTCATCACACACATACAGAATGAAATGCTATGCAATCAGCTGTTAATGTAAATCACTATAAAGCAAGTGCATAAGCATCATTTTGTTTTAAATAATTAGTGGGGACAGTTTTTGCAATGAGTTTATGAATATTAAATGGAACTTGTACAAATAATTTAATGTGACTCTTTTAAGTAGATAAATTAATAATATGGATTTTTCTAATATGAAAATGAATTGATAACATTACAATTAGAAATGTTCAAAAATCATTTAAATAATTTATTTGGAAAAGTGAAAACAACATTAAAGTATTTAGAGGGAGCAATAAATCTTACCCAGCTAAAGTGCTTAACTTTCATGCTTGGCTAGCTTATGAATATTAAATAGACCATGTACAAATAATTGAAAATGACAGTTTCAAATAATAATTTATTATTCTTTGTCTAATTTGCAACTAAAATGACAACATTACAAGTAGAAATGTCCAAAAATAATTCCCTGGCAAATTGAATTGCTATTTTTTCAAATAAAGAACATTAAAACATTTTAGAGGGAATGATCAATCTAATTAGCCGGTGAAAATTGTTACACACACTTGAACCACAATTTATTTAGACTCCTTCAACATTTCTCACATTATCACAGTTTATTCACTATAGCTTAGAAAATGGTAATAAAATATGACAAGAGCTCAGAGTTAAACTGTGTCAGAACAAATTCGTCTTAATAATGTCAGATAACTTTGATAGAAAGGTGTGTAATGGATTATAATCCACCAAAAAATGACAATATTGTCACAACTATCAATACTTTGTTGACCAATTACCAAGCAATGCTTAATTTTGTTCAGTCTGTGGTGTAAAAAGTTCACATTAGCAATTATTTGAAAAAACAAATAAATTTTGGTCCCAGAAGTTTACTGGTAGTCCACTGTATGAAGAATTTTGGGGTATAATATGTCACAGTTTACTTTATTTTGCTATCCTTACTTACATAAATGTGACCCTGGACCACAAAACCAGTCATAAGGGGTATTTTTTTAAATTGAGATTCATACTCATCATAAGCAATCATCAATCATCAATCATCTAAATAATCTTTCCATTGACGTATGGTTTTTAGGATAGGACAATATTTGGCTGAGATACAAATATTTGAATATCTGGAATCTGAGGGTGCAAAAAAAAATCTAAATATTGAGAAAATCATCTTTAAAGTTGTCCAAATGAAATTCTTAGCAAGGCATATTATTAATCAAAATTAAGTTTTTATATATTTATGGTAGGAAAATTACTAAATATCTTCATGGAACATGATCTTTAATTAAGATCCTAGTAATTTTTGGCATAAACAAAAAATTTATAATTTTGACCTAAACAATGTATTTTTTGGCTATTGCTACAAATATACCAAATTTTATTTAAGACTGGTTTTGTGGTCCAGGGTCACAAATTAACTATAGTGTCCTGCACCCACTAGTAAAAAAAATATCAGAAATTTCTATCATTTTTGATTTGACTGTATAATTTGACAGTGTCATCTAGGGCTGGGCGATAAAACGATAACGATATGTATCGCGATAGACACGTGATCGATATCAATAAAAAATGTGTTCGATAAAACGTTCGATATTTTTTTTCTTCGTCGGAAGAAAACAGAGGATGCGAAGCAAGTTTGGTTGCATTAACAAAGGCACTCGCTCTCTGGTAACCTAGCAACGTATGGAGTGACAAGCTAACAGCCAATCATGTAACAGTATCAAGTTGGTTTCGCCATATCGTTGTCTCGTGCTGGTCTGCTGGATATGTAGGCTATGTTGCCATTTCAACCGTTTTTTTGGCCGGGATTTTCACGTAATAGTTCAGACGCGGTCGGGCATCAGGCCTGTTTTTTCAACATTTATTTTTATATTTTAGACTTCCATCAGTTGTGGTGATTAAAAAAATGCCGCGCTAGTAAGACTTTACTTTCGCTTTCACTTTGATAGAGCGGTTCGGACAGCGTTTAGTGTCTCCGCCAGCAGCATTCCTTCAGTGCAGCTTCACGTTCAAGAATAGACTGAAACTTGCCACAAAGCACAGGCAAAAATAAAAGATGAATATGTCGGTGGGAAATAGTAAGGAGATATTTGAATTAAGAATAAACTTCTGAGTCAGTGTCACAAAGATCCCGACTCGCAATCTCTTTGGCGCGCCTTAAATGCTAAATCTTTACGCATTATATAATGAAAGAGTTTTTTTTTCGGTTCGTTTTATTTCGTTAAGTAATAATCTAAAGCTTTCTATATATGTATTTATCATGTCTGAAAAAATTCAAGTGACGGCGCTGGCGCCTCCTGCAAAGCAGCTTTAACATTCACTCTCCGCACAGACGGTTGGATATGCGCCTAATAGCGAAGATTTATCTAGGTTTGACGTTTACATCAACATTGTTTTATACTTGAACTGTTTTATATCTATAGATTTTATTTTAGGTCGTGATTATTTAAGGCGGCACTGAACAAATAGACTATGAACTGTCTTCCGCTGGCCGCTGTTCGTTACTCCTGGTCCTTATTTTAAATGGGTCATAAAAATATCAATAATTATCGATATCGACCGATATAAAACACTGATATCGTGATACAGTTTTCAGCCATATCGCCCAGCCCTAGTGTCATCCACAGTCGTTGACAGTCGCTGAATTTTAAATGTGTATATCATCAATTACACAGTTTGATTACCATTGGTCCAATAGTAATATTTCTGCTTTAAGTGTGACACTTTTAGGCTTCTAATCCACCCTAATGTAACCAGTAAACAGAACCCACAATAACAGTTCTATGAATTTGTGTGAGAAATTTGTTTTATCATTTCTCTGAAGTAGATATTAAGCTGAGTGGAGTGCACGTCTGAGGGCTGTCTGACAAATGAACAAAATAGACGGCATTGGAAATGCTTATTCTTGAAATAGATCCATCGCTGCCACAATCTGTTTGATCAAGTGAGGATAAAATTGGCCATGGCTAAAATTTTTAGATGATTTATAAGCATATTTTTAGCCTCCTTCAGTCATCACTGTAAGAGCTGCAGTTTGTTCTGAGACGAGACCAGGAGCAAGTGACATATTAGAAAAAAAGAGTCTATTTATAGTGAATGTTTATGGCAGATGGAGAATAATAGGACTGTTGGCTGAGAGAGAAATAAAGGGGGACTGGGAGGGAGAAGATGTGGGATGCAAGAGAGCAGGATGTAGACTGTAGAGCATATGAAGTGTCACCAGCTGTATCTAATGCTGCCTTCAGGGAAGTGCCTACTTATGGCTTCAGAAATTGATTAAATGATTTGGTGTAACAAATGAAGAGCAAAGGAGGTGCATTAAGTGTGTAGTTTATGCATTATCTACAGTGCTTTGCAAAAGTATTATACCTTTTTTCTCCACGTTTTTTGTTGTTGCTTTATGTTAAACAAAACGTAGGGTTATGAATACTTTTGCAAGGCACTGTATGTATTTTATCATTCATGTGCTGCTGCGGAGGATGATGGGAAATGTAGCTTCATAACACAACCCTGCTGCATCATAAACTGGTTAGATTGTTTTTAGGAATAGTTTATGCTATTCTTCATGAACAGAACAAAAATGCACATTTAAACTCAAAGCTATTCATTTGGATCTGTTCATTTTTTTTTTGGAAAAGTACATAAAAAATGTAAATGTACTTGCAAACGCATTTTTAAGCATTTTTGCTGATCTAATTTAGCATTTGTGTGTGTGTATATATAGCAACCATTTTAGTATATCTTCTCAAGGGTCAATACTATAGAAATAAAATATATTTTAGAATAGTCAATGTGAAGCTTGTATAGCAGTATAGATTTACTGTCCTCTGAAAATAACTCGGCATATAGCCATTATTGTCAAAATAGCTGGCAACAAAAGTGAGTACACCATAAGTGATAACATCAGTATGTTGTTTAACCATGCCATGTTTAACCAAGTCACATGTCCTATTCGTCATGTTTATGTTTTTGTCTGCTTGACAGGACAATACAAAGTTGTGTATCTTGTATTAGAGCAGTTAAAATTTGGTGCTTTAAGTACAATTTTCTCATACAGACCACTGGATGTTCAACATGGCTCCTCATGGCAAAGAACTCTCTGAGCATTTGAGAATTAGAATTGTTGCTCTCTACAAAGATAGCCAAGGCTATTAGAGGTTCAGTAACACCCTGAAATTGAGTTACACTACAGTGGTCAGGGTCATACAGAGGTTCTCCAAGATGGGTTCCATCCAGAACAGGCTTTGCAAGGATCGATCAATGAAGCTGAGTACTCGTTCTGTGCGTCAGGTGCAGAACCTGGCTTCAAAAAACAGGTGCATGAGTGCTGCCAGCATTGCTTTAAAGGTTGCAGAAGTAGAAGCTCAGACCATACGCACACTGCAAAAAGTCGGTTTGCATGGGCGCCATCCCAGAAGGAAGCCTCTTCTGAAGCTGGCTCACAAGAAAGTCTGCAAACAGTTTGCTGAAGACAACATGTCCATAAGCATGAATTACTGGAACCATGTCCTGTGATCTGATGAGACTAAGATAAACTTGTTAGGCTTAGATGGTGTCCAGCATGTGTGGCGATGCCTTGGTGAGGAGTATCGAGAAAATTGTGTCTTGTCTGCAGTCAAGCATGGTGCTGGTAGCATCATGGTCTAGGGCTGCATGAGTGCTGCTGGTACTGTGGATCTGCAGTTCATTGAGGGAAACATGGATTCCATTATGTACTGTACATTCTGAAGCCTTCCCTCCAGAAACAAGGCTGAATGGCAGTTTCCCAACATGATAACGACCCCAAACACGCCACGAAGATGACAGCTGCCTTGCTGAGGAAGCTGAAGGTGAAGGTGATGGGGTGGCCAAGTTTGTCTCCAGACCTGAACCCTATTAACACCTGTGGGAGATCCTCATGTGGAAGGTAGAGAAGCACCATGTGTCTAACATCCAGCAGCTCTGTGACGTATATAGATGTATTATAGAGGAGTGTTAGAGGATCCCAGCAACAACCTGTGCAGCTCTGGTCAATTCTATGCCCTGAATGATTAAGGCAGTGCCAGATAACACTGGTGCTAACACAAAATATTGACACTTTGGACAAGTTCACTTAGGGTGTACTCACTTTTGTTTTCAGCTATTCTGACAATAATGGCTGTATGTTGAGTAATTTTCAGGGGACAGTAAATCTATACTGCTATACAAGCTGCACATTGACTACTCTAAAATATATCCAAGTTTAATTTCTATAGTATACTTACTTTTGCGAGATACTGTATATAATACATTTCTAAGAACTTGAACTACTAAGGAATGCTTGAACTACAATTTTAAATGATTTCTCTGTTTCTTTATCTTCAGAACAAGGTTAAAAACGAGTTATTCAGAGACAGAGCCACAGTCGTCATCATTTTCTAAAATAATACTGAAATAAACCATTACATCTCCCATCCTCAATTTCATGATGTCTTCTTTAATTTCATGATTTTTTTCATACATGCCCAAGCGTATCAGTCAGTAAATAATAGACACATGCACATACATTTCATGGGGCTGCTTTATAAATATCGAGCCGGGGTAATGTGGTGTGAAGTGTGTGTGAGTGATAGGGGAAGCTAATGTTGTGTGTGTGTGTGTGTTTCTCCTTTCTCACAGAGCCATTCTATGTGCGCGTTCAGAATATTTCCGAGCGATGTTATGTGGCAGCTGGATGGAGAGTTTGCGTCAGTGTATCACTCTGCAGGGGTAGGTTATGCAGGACACCCATCCACATTGGATAAATGACTGCAGTGTAGTACAAATACAAATATCAAATACTCATGTCATGCTTAGAATATAAAGTATGTGTAAAGGGAACTGCACAGCCAGCTATTTGTTATATTAAACTCTCTGCAACTCTTGTCGGTTCCTCTTTCACCAGTTTCTCTTTCTAGGAAAGCTTGAGGTTCAGGGCACCTGTAAAAGATTTATTTTGCACACCATATGATAAACCTAATACTGCAGGCCATTTTTACAACAGTTAATAATCATTTATATTTACAAAACCAGTTAAGACTATGTGTTAAACACTGTGTTGAAACACAAATTATGATAGTTTTGATGAAATCTGAGAGCTCTTGGATTTCATCAAAATATCTTAATTTGTGTTCTGAAGATGAACAAGGGTCTTGCGGGTTTGGAAAGACATGAGGGTGTGTAATTAATGACAGAATTTTCATTTTAGGGTGAACTATCCCTTTAAGTTGAGAGGTCATGTGTGTGATCTCAGACAATTCTCAGACAGACCTTCTACCTGATGAGGATCTTCCAGTCTACCAGCTATCAATTATTCATAGCTCAGTCTGTGTCTGGGAAAACCAGGATACTTCGTGTAGTGTTTCAAGCCAGGCAGTTCAATCCATGATGTGTATCAAAATGAGACTTTTGTGGATTTTAGTCCATGTATGAGATCAGAGCTGACTTTATTTCAAACCACACATAGCTTTTACTGTAAATAATGTAAAGAACCAGAGAACATAATACTAGTTGCAGTTTTTTTCTGAAAATAATTGTCTTTTTTGGTTAATCTTTCGTTAATATTGATAGTATTGACACTATAGCCCTTCTCATCAGAAGATCTTCATGTTTGGAGGTTTTTCTGATCTCTGATTCTGTCTGGTCTGCAAGTGTAGGTGAAGATGTAGGTGGTGGTCAGAAATCCTCAAAGTAACACATAATAAGTTCTAATTTTTTAACATTAGTTAAAGGAGAAGTTCACTTCTAGAACAAAAATTGACAGATAATTTACTCACAATAGTGTAGTTCTATGAGTTTCAACCTTCAAAATGCAGTTGAAATGCATCTTCAAAAGGCTCTAAATGATCCCAATTGAGGAAGAAGGGTCTTATCTAGTGAAACAATCTGTAATTTCCCAACAAAATTACAATTTATATACCTTTTAACCTCAAATGCTTGTCTTGTTTAGCTCTGCGTGTGCTCTGTGCATTCCAGTTCAATACAGTTAGGGTATGTCGAAAAACTCCCATCTCATTTTCTCCTCCACTTTAAAATCGTCCTACATCGCTGCAGAAGTACCGACCCAGTGTTTACAAAGTGAACATGCAAAGAAGATCAAACGCCCTTAACAAAAAAGGTAAAAAAAAGTGATATAGGACAAATTAAGTTGAAAAAATATAAATTGTATTTTTTTTTTTAGAACATTTTTAGACATATTGTTTCTAGATAAGACACTTCTTCCTCAGCTGGGATCGTTTAGAGCCTTTTAAAGCTGTATTTAAACTGCATTTTGGAAGTTCAAACTCATAGGCACTGTGAAGAGAAGTCCACTATATAGATAGAAATCCTGAAAGGATCCAGTGGTTTTTCCTCAAAAAACATGATTTCTTCACGACTGAAGAAAAAAAGACATCTTGGATGACAAGGGGGTGAGTAAATTATCTGTAATTTTTTGTTCTGGAAGTGAACTTCTCTTTTAACTACAAACCACATAGTTAAAGGGATAGTTAAAGAGATAATTCACCCAAAAATCTAAATTCTGTCATTAATTACTCACCTTAATTTCGTTCTAAACCTGTAAGACCTTCATTCATCTTTGGAACACAAATTAAGAGATTTTAGATGAAATCCGAGAGCTTTCTGACCCTGCATAAACAGCAATGAAACCATGTTCAAGGCCTAGGAAGATATTAATGTCATTGTTAAAATAGTCCGTGACATCAGTGGTTTAGCCTTAATTTTATTAAGCTACAAGAATACTTTTTGTGCGCAAAGAGAGCCTTGACCATGGTAGTTGCATTGTAAATGTAAGAAATATGTTAGGAAATTCATTAAGTAATGTTAACAAATTATTATTATTTTTTTTAAATCAATCAGTCTGGGTCCAGATGAAATGGAGATTCTGCTTAATTTCATGTACGGCGCCATTGTAGACTTTCCACCAGGAACAAATGTCAGGTAAACACCCTCTGTAGTGACATTTCCTTTCTTCCAATGTGGTAAATGCAAAAAAGCAATGGCTTTAGTCAGATTTCACAGAAATGTCAAGATGTGTGTGTGTTTGTGTTTGATTTCAGTCAGGTTGTATTAGCAGCAGACATGTTGGGCCTGGAGGGTCTGAAAGACGTGGCCGAGATGGTTCTGACTCGGGACTATTGCCGCTTTTTCCCCAAGGTAAGAGAGAGGATGGGGTCACGACACACACAATCAGTCTATTAGAGGTGAGGAGTGTAAATAGTCCTGTTAAGTAGTGAGTCTGTTGTTAGGTAGCGCCAATAGTACTATAATCTTGTCGTTTATTAGCCTTTAGGGACACATTATGTGATTTGTATTTGTGAGCAAGTAAAGTCTGGGCATTGGTTCAGCTTTTGTGGAGCATTTAATTTGTCAGCCAAAAGTACATGGCCTAATCCCTCTGGTGTGGCTCCAGACGAGGATTCCTCCCATTTATTTTTCTCAGATATGGGTGTAACATCTTTCTACTTCTCTTAGAATAGAAGCACTGCAGCAGTCTCGCGCCATGTTTACACAGCAAGTGCAGATTTGTCATGAACATAAGCTCTCTGATACAAAAGCAGTAGCGGGAGGCGGCGTAAGTGAGGAGGCATTGTGTTTGACAGCCCTCTCACAATTTGTGAAGAGCAGTTTTGTTTGTGCTTCTGAGTCTGTCATTCTCACTCCCACCTTTCAAAAATGCTTTAAGACCATTCTAGTTTGTGTCCTTTCAGCCAGTATTTTCATCCTACGCAGAGATGAAAAAGGAATGCATCTAGTCCCTCTTAGTTTTCCCCTTACAGAAATGCATAATACTTTCGATATACTATTCAAAGATTTGGGGTTGCTACGATTTTTAAGGGTTCAAGAGCATAGCGCTGAAACTCTTTTGTAATTGTTAGAATGGCCAAGAATCAGAAATCTCCACATAAAATCTGATTGTGCAGACCAAATCGTAAGTCGTAGAGACTTGGAGGGATAGTACTCACACCGCCTACAACATAACTCCTAAACCATCAGTCGCAGACTCAAGTGTCTTTTGATTGTGAGTCTTGGAGAAATTTTCAGGTATTTTGGATTTTGGAAAAAAAAATACCTTTGCGTACTAGTCCTAGGTTTTTCACCCGATTGGAACCAAACCAGTGCAGGAAGATCCTCTGGAGAGTGAATATCAATAATTACCAAACTTTCAACTTATGGTTGCAAAGGGACACCAAAACATTTAAAAAGGGCAGGGCCACTTTTCGTAAAATACCTGAATGGAATGAGATATCTTCGCCAAACTCAGAACACTTATGTAAGAGTTCACTCTGAGGTCACGGGACAAAAATCGCAGAACTTGGTGGCACTGTGAGAAGGAAAAAGCATAAAAATGGCTATACCGATGCAACCATTTGTCCTATCTACATGAAAATTGCTTTGCTTTGGACATTTATGCATCTCAAAAAATCATGGTTGGCCAATGAAGTTTGAGCATCCGTAGCCCCGTTCAGACGGTCAGCCCAAATCCGATTTTGTGTATATCCGGATATCTGTGGATTTGAATCTGACTGTCCACACTGTAATCACAACTGTTCATATCCGATTTGTGTCCGTAAGTGCTCTTTCTTTTAACGGAATGTGCGTTGGTTTCTATGGCAATCCCGTTGCGTTGCTATGCCAGTGCTAAAAACAGCAATACAGTTTGCTGCTGTCGCGCTTGATTAATATCTTGTTGCCATCGCGTTGGATTTCGTCTTCTGAGGCAGCGGCATAAATGCAGGAATCAGAATGTGCGACTTTACTCTGTGCTGCCATCTCTGCTGGTTTCAAAACTCAAAGACGTGTGTATAGTATCCGTAATTTTTCTTTTTGCAACAACACAAGCCTGTTTCTGCAAAAATATTTATTATGTTTTCCACAAAAATGCCTGACGTGTTTGTTTCACGTGGCGTGAAACCGTGAAAAAGCTATGCTAAAATCCAGTCTGACGGGTCAGACTGAAATTTCAAGAAATCCAATTTGAATTGGAACATGATAGGATTGGAATGAAACTCGGGACTGTGAAGGTCTGTGAGAAATTTAAAGAAATCGGCTTCTGAGGGGTGAAATTATATTTTTCAATATTCATATCATATGGTAGAACTCTTCATTCTAGACAACTTTGCCTCTACTGTCAATTAAATTGTTTGTTAAATAATTGAGAAGATGTAAAAAAAAAACTACTTTTGCAAACTAGTCCTAGGTTTTTTACTCAGTCTAATTCAGTATATTTCTAGTCTTCAGTGTCACATGATTCTTCTGAAATCATTCTTATACATTTCAGTGCTAAACTCATGCTCAAACAACACTTCCTGTTGTGCCTTCAGCGTTGTGCTGCTTTTTATTTTTGTGTGAAACATTTTTTGTCAGGATTTTGTTCTTAATTTTATAGCAAATAATGCATTTCTTTTTGTTGTATATTTATACTATTTGCTTGCTACATGTCAAGATACAGTTTTCTGTAGTGTTCACATTTCATTTGTTGAGCTTCAGTGACCATACAGTTTCATCATACAAAGAGTAGAATGGCTTTAATTTTCTCCTTATCATGTATGCTTTGTAACATCCAGTAAAAAGAGATTTCTTTAATTTTTTTGTAGAAATTTAATTGTAAATTGTAGCTTTCAGAAAGCTTAATTTAAGTTGTATAAAATGTAATTAAACACAAGCTCAGACAGCTGAACTCTACACTGTATATTAGCTTATGGCAGGTTTCAGGCTATTGATCTCCAGTGTCTGAGATGAGGTGTGAATATTAAGACTCAGTCCTTCTTCTCATTTTCTGCAGCCTGTTGATGGAGTTCAGAGATCTATACTGGAGTGCCTCGCCATTACCCACTCTATTGGCCTGCATGATCTCTATTGCTCCTGTGTGAGGTGAGGCATTTTATGCACTTCTGTGGAGACTACCGCTTTAAATAATGGCTTTTAAAATGTCTCTTTGATTGTACTGCTCCATTAAGAGTCATATGCATGTACTATACAGTGCAAATGAATCACTAAATAATAAATGACTAAATAAATCAATAAATAATACATTTCAAAATGCTTTCTGTTTCTGAGGTTATGCCTCTGTCCAAATGTAGATGTGATCAGTTTTGCAGATATTTATTAAAGATTTAAAACCAACCCATTTTCACAACAAATGTTAATGTTCGGCACAATTGTTCAGCAAAAAAAAGCCAAAAGGTGGACACTGGCATTTGCTACTAAAAGATCAGCTGAAAAAGTGTTTTCATCCCCTATTAGCAAGATATTGGCTACACTCATATAATTAGACCAGTCATCAACAATTTGTTTCACATTGGGTGTAAAAGGGCCTCTATTTAGTATAAAAATTTTCCAATGAAGTCATTCCTCTTTCATTTTACTTTAATTTTGTGTGGGTAACAAAAATAGATAGAAATGTTAATAAGTATATGCCCCAAGATTCTTTGATTGACATCATGGACAGCAGAAAAAACTTTAATCATTTAGTACCATCACTATTTACTTAATTAGTCAACTGTCATTTAATTCTCTTTGCTCTAAACTCAGCGCACTGCGGTAAAGCAGCTCAGAGAGGCGTGTGAATGTAGGTCGGGATTTTTCCAGTGCCTCAGAGATAGAAGGAGAGAGACTATGTGCGTGTGTGTTGTTTCTCTGATGTTTTGGTGCTGCCTCTGCTGCGGGTAGGAGGGTGAAGAGTCACGTATCAGGATGAGAGGCTCTCAGTACAGCATCCGTGATCTGATGGCATCAGATCAGCGCAGCACTGCTGCTTTCAGTTCAGTGCCAGTCCAGTGCCTGCTGAACCTACTGCCCTAGTGTTACTAACCTAGATTACTGGGATAACTCTACCACAAATTAAATTTTATTTGTATAGCGCTTTTCACAATACACATAGTTTCAAACCAGCTTTACGAAAATGTATAATGTTAATGTTTTTAATACATAAATGCCTCATATAGCCCACATTTAGAAGGTTCGAGCAGTTTAAATTTGGCACTGACATAAATTATCAACCAAGTGAGATTTGCTCTTAATATGCAGTGCCTTGCAAAAGTATTCATACCCCTTAATTTTTCTTATGTTAAACTGCTTTAAATTACTTTTTTCACACATCAATCTACACTCCATAAACCATAATGGCAAAGCCAAAAAAAAAAAAAAGTTTTTTAACATCTCTGTAAATTTATTACAAATAAAAAACTTATTCCATTGCATGGAATAAGTTTCCATTGCATAAGTATTTATACCCCTATCTGGGATAGTTGAAATTTATCTCAGGAGCATTCATATTGCTTGTGGATGTTACTACACTTTAAGAAAGTTCAGCTGAATGGTTATGATTTGGTAAGGCACACACATCTTACTAAAAGGTCTAACAGCTGAAAATGCATATCAGAGCAAAAACCATGCCTTAAGGTAAAAAAATAAATAAAAATCCTGTAAAGCTCAGAGACAGGATTGCATCAAGCCACATATCTGAGGAGGAGTTAAGAAAAAAATCTGCTGCATTAAAGGTTCACAGAAGCATGAAGTCTCTGTTACACACATAATGGAAGAAATTTGAAACAGCCACAACTCTTCGTGGAGCTGGCCTCCTGGCCAAACTGAGGAATTGATGGAGAAGGCCCTTGGCTAGAGTGGTGACCAAAAACCTGATAGTCACTCTAGGTGAGCTCTATAATCATCTATGCAGATGGGAGAAACTTCCAGAAGGACAAACATCACTGAAGCACTCCACCGATCTGGGCTTTACGGTGGTGTGGCAAGACTTATTCCTCTCCTCAGTAAAGACACATGAAAACACACTTGGAATTGTGGTGTGGTAGCAGCCTCATGCTGGGGCTGTTTTTTAGTGGCAGGGACTGAGGAACTTGTCAGAGTAGAAGAAAAGCACAATGCACCAAAATACTGAGATAGCCTAAATGAAAACCCAGTCCAGAGCATTTAGAACCTCAGACAGGGCAGAAGATTCACCTTCCAACAGGGCAATAACCCTAAGTCAAGAGTGGTTTATAGACAGTTCTGTGAATGTCCTTGAGTGGCCAAGCCAGAGCCTGGGCTTGAACCCAATCAAACATTTCTGGAGAAACCTGAAAATATATGACAGACCACATCCAAGCTGACAGAGCTTAAGAGGTGATGAGGTTGCATCATACCCAAAAAGACTTCAGGCTGTAAAGGTGCTTCAGCTAAGTACTGAGTTAAGGGTATAAATACTTATGCAGTGTACTTATTTTAGTTTATTTTTTATACATCTATGAAGTTGTGACAGTTCTGTTTTTGCTTTGTCATTATGGTGCATGGAGTGTAAATTGATGTGGGTAAAAAAGTAATTTTAAAAAGATTTAACATAAGGGAGCAACATAACAAAACGTGAAAAAAAAGAATACTTTTGCAATACACTGTATAATGCTTTATAATTATATGTATATGTGTAAAGTTGGATATATACATATAATAGTGTGTGTTTAGCATATATTTGCTTTACGGAAATTTTGCGGATTGTGATATAATGTAAGGCTTTGATGTAGTGACAAACCTAATATAGGGTGACCACCTGGCAATAGTTCTTTTGCGGGACATAGATGTGATTTTGCGGGAAAATGCAGGACATGTGCGAGACAGATACATTTTCCACTGTTATGCTATGTAAATACTGATTTACATCCGTTGTCATATGCGCTTACTTGTGTTTCTGAGCGTGCACATGTAAGCGTCAGAAAACGTGTCCGTTTTATATGAGAGGGAATAGGTTTGCTCCCTTGCATTACAATAATGCCCTCTTCACATTTGTCATTAAAATAATGACACAGAAACAGCCTCAAACAAACTATTAAAATAAGAAGAAAGTCACGTCTAACAGCTGCATAGATTTTTTTTTTAAATTGGTTAAAATTAAAGGAGAATATTGTGTTTTTCCGTCTGTGCTCGACCATTTTCGTCAGTGATGCTAGATCACTTGATGAGGTCCACACTTTTTTCCACTCATCTTTTGCGTGGAAACTATGGTGCAAAAAGAATAAATAAAAAGCTTTCTTAAAAAGGCAAAAGAACGCATGCACGTTTTCTTAATATGATATTTAACAGCCAACAGACTGATGAAAATGCGGGAAATTATCTCAATATGCGACGTGAGGGACAAGGGGCTAAAATTCTGTGTGGTAACACGGAAAGCAGGACGGTTGGTCACCCTAACCTGATAACTATTAGGTATTATTTATCACAGTCAGGATTACAATGATTCATATCAGGATTTAAGATTTTGGTTGTTTTGCCCACCCTAAGCTGTTCTGTCATAATTTTCACATGCTGTTTGAAATGTTTTTCTTCTCTTGTGTAAACACAGATGTTTGGCATGAATATTTAACATAAATTTTCATTTTGAAAGATTTATGCTGACAAGATCCAAAAAAAGAGAAAAAGACAATAAAACAAAAAAAGTGCTTCAAAGGTAGTCCATATGACTAGTGCACTTCATCCCTTCAGATGAAGTCAAAAGTTTGCATACACCTTGCAGAATCTGCAAAATGTTAATTATATTACCAAAATAAAATTGATCATACAAAATGGATGTTATTTTTTATTTGGTACTGACCTGTATAAGATATTTCACATAAAAGATATTTATATATAGTCCACAAGAGAAAGTGACAGTTGAATTTATAAAAAATGACCCTGTTTAAAAGTTTACATACACTTGATACTTAATACTGCATTGTTACCTAAACAAGTTTTTTCTTCTTTTTTTTTTTAGTTGTTCATGAGTCCCTTTTTTTTTTGAACAGTTAAACTGCCCGCAGTTAGAAAAATCCTTCAGGTTCCACAATTTTTTTAGTTTTTCAGCATTTTTGTGTATTTGAATATTTAAATCCTTTCCAATAATGACTATGATTTTGAGATCTGTCTTTTCACACTGAGAACAACTGAGGGACTCATGTGCAGCTATTAAAGAAGGTTCAAATGCTCACTGATGCTTCAGAAGGAAACATAATGCATTAAGATCAGGGTAAATTTAACTCTCTTTGTCTTCTGGGAAACATCAGGTATCTTCTGTAGCTTCTGAAGGGCGGCACTAAATGAAAAAAAATATGATATTCAGGAAAAACATTCTGTTCAAATGTTTTCACCCCCTAGCCTCAGTGAGTGTTTGAATCTTCTAGAATAGTTGCATATGAGTTCCTCGGTGTGAAAATATGGATCTCAAAATCATACAGTCATTGTTGGAAAGGGTTCAAAATGTTAAAATATGCTGAAAAACAAAAGAATTTGTGGGACCAAAGGCTTTTCTGAAGAACAGTGGGCAGTTTAACTTCTTTTTAAACAGCTTTTTTTTTTTTTAAATGAAAGCAATAAAAGATAAAAGCTTACACTCATGGATGTGTGTTTCAATTCACAGATGGGTAGCTGAGCACTTTGTGAAGTGTTGGTCAGAAAGGAATTTTGCCCTCCTCCCTCCAGAACTACAGAAAGATTGCCTTAATACTGTCACCAAAAACATGGTGTGTAATACCCACAGACACATTTGTTTGTTTGTTTGTTTGACTTTGTATTTATACTGACATAATTATACTGAATTAAGATATTATTCAGTATGTTCATATGTTTTTTGACAGCAGAGACAACAACCCATGTTTCCTTTCATTCCTTACTGTCCTTCTGCTTCTGTCTGCACCCTATAGTACAATAAGACATTGATGAGATGAGCTGTGGTCTCTGTTTTGAGGATGGCTATTGACTAAAGAGCAATTAGAGGACTTGATTGAGTGGCTTTGTGCGTGTGTATGTGCGTTAAAGCCACAAACATCTCATTCACTTAACCCGTAGTCTGGCAGTCCCCTAAATTTCTCTCACGCACACACACAGACACACAGACCCAGAACTCCAGCAGCTGCAGTCAGCCAAGTGTAGTTGTATAACACTGGGTTTTCCCCCTCCTGATGCCCAGCCCTGATGTAAACCACTGCTGAAGCATATTGGATTACTCTAGGAAATTTGCCGTCACTAGCAGTGTAACCAGCATGTGTCAGAAGAAGGAAAGATGATTCTATGAATGAGACAGTGTGTTTTTAATGATGTTCGTGCAGAGTATGTGTGTAACATTGTGATGTGTTTCAGACGGTGCAGAGTGTAGTGTCTGTGCTGTGTGGCAGCGAGCAGCTGATTGGCAGCCTGCCGGAGGTGAAATGGGCCAAGCAAGTGCTGAGTCTAGCCAGTGAACTGCAAGAAGAGTGTCTGCGGATGATTGTCACACACCTGCCCCAGGTCACACACACCGCTGCCTTTCACGATCTTCGAAGGGTACGGCTAATCGATGATGTTTAGGTGTAAGATATAAGATGTCTGGTCAGCTATGACAGTCAGATGTGTACTGTTTCAGAGAGAGGAGTTCACACGTGACCCCACTCTACTGAGAAAGGTGTGCATAGCTGTGCGAGAGGGCGTTACTGTGGAGAACTGCTGTGACCTGTTCACAGCTGTGAACCGTCTGAGTGTTGACCCGACTGAGATAGACGTTATCACAGAATATCAAGCCAATCAGGAGGACGTGGAGGTAAACAACAAAACAGAACACTGCAAGCCAGCATTTAATTACAACTCAGATCATTTAGTAAATAAGTCATTTACTTTTATTGATCCAAACAAGTTATATCCACACAAAACAACAGACAGCTAATATGTTAGAAATAAAAGCAATAGTAGGTTTTCAAAAAGAATTATTTTGAATATACTTATTTATTTTGCAGAAATAATTGATTTTACATAATTATTCATTCTACAGAAATAGCAACATGGTCTGCAGTTTCCAACAGTAAAAGAACACTTGAGTCTGTAAAACAGTGATCACTTATGAATCTTTTTCGTACACGGTTATGATTACAGCTCATGGTGTTCTGACAAATAATGCTACCTATCAGATTATGCTACCAACATTTTATTTTTACTTCTGTAATAGTAGGTTTAGGTTTGGGGTAGGGACAGGGTAGCACAAATTGTCAAAACACCAGATGGAACAAACTTGCTCGGTAGCTCAGCCAGCACAGAATTGGACTTAGGATGCAGAATCCTTGGGTATGAATCCCGTGAAATACGTGACACACGATTAAAGAGCTATAAGATCGAAAAACAAGCTAAAACGGCATGCTTGGGATTGCGTTTTTATGTCACATTTACTTTTGTTCATACTATCCGGAAGGTACACTTAGCGGACATTTCAAGTCACAACTGCGGTGACATGTACAAAACCAGCGTCACATAAAACGTGGTTGATACAGCTCCGGCAAGGAAACTAACCATAAATAAAATTTCCTACCTATTAGTTTTTTTTTTTTGTTTGTTTAATTAATGTGTACACCTACCCCAACCCTAAACCTACCCCTTACAATAATGCAAAAACAGTCATTTTCAGATGTAGTATTTTACAGTACATCTGTATACCATCTAGCCTTTACATAAAACCTACCATATGTACATTCATCTGTTCCGGGGAACAAAACTGAACACTGCTATTCAGTGGACATTTCTGTTGAAAACTTCAGTGATATGTACTTATTGGTGTGTATTTCGTGTCTTGCAAAAAAGTTTCCACAGGTTTCAGACCAGGCTGCAACAGTGTTTGCATTTTGGAAATGTCCAATTATCATACCAGAAGTTTAAAATTATTTTATTTGGAAGAAAATTATCGTACACGAATCAAACGGACAGAATGTAATATTTATCTAGACCAACAACATTTTGACACAACCTGCAAACTACCACAATAGATAAATAAATAAATCTTAGTGGGAAGCCTCTATGTTGCCAGTTGTTGAGGGGCTCCTGTTGTGGTACAGATTCGATGCCGTTAAGGACAGAAAGATAGTGCTCGTTGGCTTAAAAGCAGGACACAGTAGATGTAGGATCCGCAGCTAGATCAATTAGTATAGAAGCCCTATGATTACAAAAACCATCATTTGAAGTGTCACAAAATTCTGAAATTATCGTACTACATTATGGGGTTGTTTTTTCCATTACCCATCGTACAGAGGTCAAGATTATCATACAAATACGAAAATGATCGTACGTCTGGCAACACTGGGTTGCGAAATAGTGTTTAAAGAGTAAATAGTTTTCATTATAAATCATAGAATCATAGTTTTGATTTGACTAAATCACATACAGTCAAACAGTCTCATGTGGTCTAGCTGCAAATCTGATCTAAATTTTTATATAAACATATGGTCAGAATTTAACAGAATTTAGCTCCCATACTACTCTCCACTGTAAGTGAATGACTTTTGGTTTATCATTTGTCAGAGATTAGGCATGACATGCAGTGAAATACCTGCAACCCCTTCAGCCTTAACTATATTAAAATGTTGCACTTCCCTGGATACATTATGTTATAACATGTTTACACAGGTTTTCATTCAAACATTATTTTATTAAGCAATCCTGATCGAAACCGTGTGTTCTGTTTTTGTCAGTATGTACATTTTTAAGTCTCTCCTCCTTATTTTTCCCATAAGAGTGTACACAGCAATTGATATTTAAAGTTAATTTAATGTGTCTGGCTTCTGGTATCATCCGCTTGCTATTTTTAGCTCCACAAAACGGCTCATTTTGTTGCTTGATATTGCTGACTGTTGTTGCTTACCATATTATTTTACTGTGTCTTAAAGGGATAGTTCACCCTCCAGGCATCCTAGGTGTATATGACTTCCTCTTCAGACCAATGCATCCAGAGTTATATTAAAAATTATCCTGTCACTTCCAATCTTTAGAAGGGCATGCGTGGGTGTTTCTCTTCATCAGTTCAAAACTAGTCCAATAAAGTGCATCCATCCATTCTAAAAAGTGGCACACACAGCTCCAGGGGGTGAATAAAGGCCTCCTATAGCGAATCGATGCATTTTTGTAAGACAAATATCTGTGTTTAAAATGTAATCGTCACTTTAATCTAGCTTGCGCCAACTGGTCGTACACGGAAGCCCTTGAGGGCAGATGGCGTAGGACGTCGACATTGCGCATTTGTCGGTGAGTCTCGCACAAACCAACATTTGTTTACAGGAGCAAAAGGAAGAAAAGTTTCCTTACTTTATCAAAGGAAAACCAGTCTCCTCTTGGTTAATATCGAAATACTCCAACATTTTTCTTTACAAATCCTTTTGTACTTTTGACTGCTGTGTTTACCTCTCTCCATGGCGCGTTCGTCGCTTCTGAGCGGCGCATGCGCAACACCAACGTAATGCGTCATCCACCTGGAGCTGCTTCTGTGTACGATCAGTTGGTACAAGCTAGATTAAAGTGATTATTACATTTTAAATATGGATATTTTTCTTTAAAAAAATGCATTGATTCGGTACAGGAGACCGTTATTCAGCCCCTGGAGCCGTGTGAGGCACTTTTTTATTATGGATGGATGCACTTTATTGGACTTGTTTTAGACTGATGAAGAGAAACATGCCAATATTTTTAATACAGGGTTCCCACGGGTCATGGAATTTCTGGAATATCATAGAATTTTAAAAGGTCTATTCCAGTCATTGAAAGTCAGGGAATTTTATATTTTTTTTGGTCCAAGTCATGGAATATCAGGGATTTTTGTTTGTTGCTTTAAATTTTAGTTTCCATTTATCAAAATTTAATTTTTTCTTTTTTTTTTATACACGTTTTGCCTATTTTTATGGTTAGGCTATTTTTCAGTGCCATTTTATTCCCTTCCTGCATGTCAACTGGCAATCACTTAAGTCAAATGTAGTCACCAGGCTGTACCTGATAACTAAGGCAAACATGCCAGGAAAATGTAAATTTCAAGAGCTTTGGCTACAAAATGACCACTTCAAAGACTGGGCGTGCAAAGTAGATGATAGAAAAGCAAAAACTAAATGTGAAGAAATAAAAAAAAAACCTGAATGATGACTTGATTACAAGGGTGTGTGTTTAACCTCTGAAATCACACAAAAAAAAAAACTTTAAATAATTTCTGTAAAAATAGTACAGAAAAGGCCAGTTTCCGCCACTAAATAAAAAAAATTTAAAACGGATATTGCGATTTCTCACAATTCTTATGACTTATTTTTTCACAATTGCGTGATACAAACTCGCAATTTGGAGGTTTTTTCTCAGAATTATGAGATATAAACTCGCAGTTGCGAGTTATAAAGTCAGAATTGCATAATATAAACTCGCAATTGAGAGTTAAGTCAGAATTGTGTGATATAAACTTGCAATTCTGTGAACATTCTTCTCCTCAGAAATTAGTTTATATCTCACAACTCTAAGAAAAAAAGTCAGAGTTGCAAGATACAAACTCGCAATTGCAGGAAAAACGTCAGAATTGCGAGTTTTATCTTTATCTTTTTTTTTTTTTTTTTAGTGGCAGAAACAGGCTTCCATAGTTTTGTACTAAAAACGTCTGTAAACAAAGCTTACAAATGGATGGATCCGTTCATTATAGGTCATGGAAATTCAGCTTTTTAGTCAGTGAAAGTAAGGGAAAAGTCAGGGAATTTGACATTTGGCTTAGAGTGGGAACCCTGTTAATATAACTTGATTGCATTAGTTTGAAAGAAGGAAGTCATATAATAAGTAAATAATGGGCTAATTTGCATTTTTGGTTGAACTAACCCTTTAATTATAAATACACTGGGTTGTAGCACAAACAAATTTACCATTTTTTGTTCTTGTTATTTCCCTACTTAAATTTAATCTGGTACGGTTTTGCATTTTGTAAGGTGGTTCATTCTGTATTTACAGTATGTACTGTACATTTACTGTATGTTATTACTTTAGTAATTTGTCTTCTTGGTGGTACTACTGTTGGTGGTAATACTGTTCATTGGGTGTTACATATCAGAATAGTGGTTGAGGAGTTGGAGAAAAGTTGTTGTAAAAATAAGTGGGATTTCATCTGAAAAGAACAGCCATATGAAGAGTTCAGATGCAAAACCAGCTAAAAACCATCTCTGTCAAAAATGAGATAATGATACTGAGTGAATGCTCTCGACACACATTATACATCCATCAAATACTTTTACTTCAAACTCGCTAAAATCCCACCCTCAGCCCAATCAGAAGTACCAGTACTTACTTAGAAACCTATACATCGGAGCCTGATAAAAATGCATTTTTTAAAGAAAGATGTCAGATGGATTTAGAGGCTTTTGCATTTTTCTGTTCTTCATCACGTAGTGCATACCTGCCGCCACGCTCTGCTGAGCACATTCTGTGTATTTAATGGCACGTGTACAAAGCGCTTCATTTGATCCTGGGATTTAAACTTGCCTATAATGTACGTGGCCAGGCCGGATTACAGTAAAGTGACACTACAAATAGAAAAGGTCATGGTAAACAACTCCACCTCTTGTGCTTAAGCGCTGTCAGTTTCTGTTTTTCTTTATTTCTCTCTGGCCATCTCCGTCGCTTCCTGTCTCTTTGTGAATTAATTCACATCCCAGGGGAAATGGCAGTATGGATTAGTCTGAGAAAGACCAAGAGTCGTGGGTGTGGCCATGTCTAATCTGGTTCCATGTCCATTATACAGGAAAGCAGGGAGGGACGGGTGAGAAATGAACTGCGGATGGAAAGGCTGAGACAGAATCTGAAAAAATACAGCGGGTCTTTTTTTTAATGAGCATTCGGTGCAGAAGGCGGGAACACAAGCCTCCGCTAGTGACATCATCCATTTAGCTAGAGAGGATCCTGTTAAGGGTAGAGGGAGGCAACGGCGATCCGTTGCCAAGACAACCAGCCTTTGAAGCAGCTGCTGATTCGCTCCTGTTCTCCTGCTGTTGTATCTACCCTCCCTTCTTCTCTCTCTCTCTCTTTTTCGCTCACACTCTCACTCATTCTGTCCCTCCAATAGCCATTCAGGCGTGAGCTGTGTTCGCTGCGCACGAAGCTCTGGACCTTCCTGCTTCAGTCGTTCTTTGCAGTGCGGCACACGCAAGGATGGGACGCACTACAACCCAGATATCGAGAAAAAATACTTGCAGGTAAGGAGAGGAAGGAGAAAAGGTAAGAATTTAGCAATAGCAAAAGAAAGGGAATGGAAATTAAATGAGAGAGAAGAACATAAGAAATTAACAGCTTTCAACAAACAGTACAGTGTTCAAAACCATGCAGCAGTCAGAATGCGCTTGTGTTCATGTGTGGAGGAGGAGGGGGGGTGTATTTTTTTATTTTAGTGGTCCAGTGCAGTGATGAAGAGCCCTCCTTTGCATGGATATTGGGTAGCCAGTGCTGGTGAGAGAAACCCTGCTGGATAACCTCCAGCTGCTGTCAGTCCATCAGAAAGTCTTTGAACATTGAGAGCTAGAATACAGTCACATCCAAACATTAAGCATTTCAAGAGGGGGTTGGGGAATGGGGTCCACAATGATACAGTGTTGTTCCATTCTGCAGGTGGAAACCTATATGCTGGCGCATAAATTATGCATTGCTTTAGGTGTCAAGATCGTGCTTGTATTCTCCTTTGTAAAGATTCCTTTGCATATGTAAAGGCATGCAAATGTGATGGCTCATACGCAAAGCATTCGCTGTGCAAACACTCAAGCTGCATTCCTTCACAGGAGCTATTTGATCCATGATTCGGATTGTTTTCGGAGATGACAGCAGTGAAATCAGAGCTCAGTTGTATTGCTGAGATGGAAGCCTAGATCTTTCGTTTCTTTCTGATGATTTAAAGAATGCTCTGGATAAGCTGTGAGATGTTCAAAGGCTAGATATGTGCTGTCTCTATCTGAGATGAAGGAGTAGGAAATCAGTGGCTCTTTGTAGAGCTGCACTGCCACTTTTACTGATTAGGGTTGTGACTGATTGCAAGTCTGCAAGTATTTGCGTGTCTGATTGAGGAAATGTTTGGCAAATGTTGATTATGCAGGAGTGGATGTTCTAATTAAACTGAAGCTGTCTGTAATCTAAAATTAGTCTTTATTTTCTTCCTCCCACTCCAACAACCCTCTCAGCTGCTCTTGATAAAGGAGACTGTAGACGGCTTGGAAAAAAACCTGTGCTCACCAGCTCTCAGGTAATCTTTTATTCTGTTGCTTATTTTGGTAAAACTGTGAAAAATTGTAGATATTTTAGGCCAGGGTGATTCATCAGACAATATTTGGTCATTGTGAGATTGTGTGCATCAACAAATAAACAAAAGCAATCTTTTTCATTATTATTTTATGTGACCATGGACCACAAAACCAGTTATAAAGGTAATTTTTTTTTATTGAGATATGTACATAGTCTGATTCCATTGATGTATGGTTTGTTAGGGCGGGACAATATTTGGCTGAGATACAACTATTTGAAAATCTGGAATCTGAGGGTAGAAAAAAATCTAAGTAAGGAGAAAATCGCCTTTTAAAGTTGTCTGAATAAAGTTGTTAGCAATGCATATTACTAATCAAAAATTACGTTTTGATATATTTACAGTAGAAAATTTAAAAAATGTCTTCATCGAACTTGATATTTACTTAATATCCTAATGATATTTGGCTTAAAAGAAAAAACTATCATTTTGACCTATACAATGTATTTTTGGCTATTGCTACATATATACCCATGCTATTTAAGGAAGGACTGGTTTTGAGGTCCAAGGTCACATATTGAGTAAATATTGTGTAAAATGTAATTTTAATGTAAATTCAACAGTCCTGTTTGCTCTCACTAAATTTTAAAGTGTATCTCCATCTGCATTTTTACAGCCAGTCTGCTTTATATTTATATCAGCATCAGCCATTAAAAACCCAGTATCGGTTGACCACTTGAAATAAAGTGATTTACTGGCATAGGCTCTGATTTTGTAAGGTTTTCTTTTACTGAAAGACAAGCTGATTAAGCTGAAATTAAATGGCTGTTAGTGTTAGATGAAAGCTGTCTCATTAAAAAAACGTTAAGGTTGATTCAGGGAATGTGCTGCAGAATTACTGATCCTGAAAACATACTGTGAATCATCTCAGCTCTATTACAGTTGTCACTATCAGTCTTGAAACTGCTGTTGTCAGAGCTAAACCATAAGCACGGCATGATAGCACACAGAAATTTGAAAATGTGAATGTTTCTCTTTCTAACACCCATAAATATGCAAGTGTTTCAGTGCCAAAATAGAGACGGGGACTGTTGGCTTGACAAGGGTAGCTAAAAAAAATCATTATTGAGCTTAAAAAAACAATATGTACAGTTGAAGTCAAAAGTGTAAATACACCTTGCAGAATCTGCAAAATTATATTTATTTTAAGAAAATTAAGAGGGATCATACAAAATGCATGTTATTTTTTATTTAGTACTGACACGAATAAAGATATTTCACATAAAAGATGTTTACATATTATCCACAAGAGAAAATAATAGTCGAATTTATTTTCAAACCTGTTGATTTCTTAATACTGTGTTGTTACCTAAATGATGCACAGCTGTGTTTTGTTGTTGTTGTTGTTTGTTTGTTTAGTGATAGTTGTTCATGTGTCCCTTGTTTGTCATGAACAGTTAAACTGCCCGTTGTTTTTCAAAAAATCACTGATGCTCCAGAAGAAAAAAAACATGCATTAAGAAAACTTAGTGAATTTGAAGATCAGGGTAAATTTCACTTATTTTGTCTTCTGGAAAACATGTAACTGTGTTTTGCAGCCTCTGAAGGGCAGTACTAAATTAGAAAATATGATATTTTAGGCAAATGGAAAAATGTACAAAAGTTTTCATCCTCTCTAAATGCATTGTGTTTTCTTCTGGAGCGTCAGTGAGCATTTGAACCTTCTGTAATGATTGCATATGCGTTATTCTCAAAGATGTGAAAAGATGGATCTCAAAATCATACACACATTGTTGGAAAGGGTTCAAATACACAAAAATGCTAAAACCAATTTGTGGGACTTGAAGGACTGTTGACTTCAACTGCATATATGACCAAAGTGAAAGGGACACAGAGACCTTGGGCTTAGGAAACAGCTGTCCTTAGTTTTTTCCTTTGTGCTTTTTAGCTTTTAATCCAAATATCATGGTTTTGTGCTTTATGGTCTTATACGTCTGAGATTACTGTGTCAAATGGGTTGCTGATCTGATTAACAAAGCAAAGCCATCATAGTCTTTCGTTCTGTCTCCGTCTTTCTCCCTTGTGCAACAGAAACCTACAAAATGCCTCTCGGGCACTTCATCTCCATGTGATAGCCCTACTCATCCTTCTATTAAGGTATCACAGGCTCCACGTGCTTCCCCTGCAAGATCTGTAGCTGTAGCATCAGGCACCATGAAGTCTGATGCTCTGGGGCCAACAGCTCACACGGCTCCTTCTGGAAAAACAAAAGCTAGTAACAACACCTCACTCAGAAGTAAGAATGATAAGGTTAAACCAACACAAACGCCAGCTAAAACCAAGACTACATCTACTGTTAAACCAGTGTTGAATGGCACTGGTGGTGGTGCTACACGGGAGAATTCAACCGCTTTGGGTGCCCGTGGTTCACCCACAGGGAAGACGGTGCTGGATAGGAAGCCAAACCCAGGAGCAAGGCCAAAGTCTTCCCCAGCTGGGTCTGATCTTTTGGCAGGCCAGGCTAAAGGAGGAAAAGTGCAGAAGAACACTATGTCAGGGAAGGATCTGCCTCAGGAATCAGCCAGCAATGCTCAGAATACTCCATGTAACTCTGGCAGCACTTCACCAGACAACAGTGCTGGGAGTCCACGCAAGAATGGCCACAGTACACCAACAGGTAAACTTACCTGGATTTATAATTACCTTTGTACCACACATCTCATAATTAAACTCTACTTCATCTCAAGATTGTTTTACTGTGAAGAGAAGAGGTATCCATCAAAGCCGGTCCAAGTACAGGAGTTTGAGCAGAAATTCAGATCTGAAACAGAATTCCATGGAAGTCAAGAAGCTATCCTCAGTTTTCTGTTACTCTTCTGTCCCTGTAAATAAAAGTTAATTAATAGTATGATCTGTGCTTCTGAGTTTCAATAAAAGTTAGAAAATTGGAAATGGAAAGGAAGGATAGGTAAGCAATGTACCGCAGAAAATTCAGAATCTTGAAATCTAAAGGTGAAAATGTAGATATCTCTCCATTTCCCTGCTTGTTAGCTGGTGTTTGCCTGTTACTGACTTCTCTGTGACTCAGAGTCTTTGCTCAGCAGTGTAGGTTTTAGCAGCGTATGCCAGAGTTAGCTCGCCATTAAGCTGCTTAGCACTACTAAAATTGTACATGCCTATTACCTTGCTCACAGTTCTTAAGGAATGTAGGTTCTGCAGGACATATACCAGGTACAACAAATATCACAACTACATCTTTTTTTGTGTAGATGCTGTTGAGAACAGGATTGTGATGGATAATGTTCTGTTTAATTAGATTAATAGGCTATACATTTAACCAAAATGTTTTTAAATGATTATCTTGAAATTGTAAAATTTTAAGTAACTACATTCTATAGTGTCAAAATGCAATGCCATTTATAAAAATGTTGTGTTGTTATAAAAACTCAATAATCCTTTTAAATTGTAGGTCTCAGGTCAAAACTTCAAGCCAAGGCACCAACAAAATCTCCTCTGACCAAACCTGCTCAAAAACCAGACGCTGACAAGACTAGCAGGTGAGTTCCTCACACTGTGACTGTGATCCTCATACTTGTACCACTATAGCTGTTAATCTTTTGTCCTTCATTGTGTTCCTACAGTCCTACTAATAAATCAAGCAAGACTAAACCTACCACAACCAGCCGTGCGGTACCTGGAATTCCTGCATCCCGCTCAGATCCAAAAAGCAAAAGCACTGTGTCAGGCCTTTCAGAGAACCATGGTAAAACATTCTCAGGCTTCAGAATGGATCTAATAATAATTTATTAACAGTAACAAGATCAAGCCTAGTCTGTTTCCTCTTTTAAACAGCTTCATCCAGACCTGGTTCAGCCCTTAGTTCTAAAAAGCCTGCCTCCCCAAGAAAAGAGGTAGAGAAAGATATATCTAAACCTGCAACTACAAAGAAGACCACAAAAGCCATCTCTGAGTCAAGGCCCAGTGTCAAAGCTTCCACGTCTTCCTCCAGGCAGTCACCTGCTGTCCCAAACAAAACAGGACCTAAACAGAAAGTTCCAGAAGCACTTCCAACAAAATCTTCTGTAAAATCCTCAGGGGCAGGCAAAAACTCAACTCCTGCTGGTTCTAAAAAGCCAGGCACTGCTGTGAAAGATGCAGTATCCAGCCCTAAACATTCAGACTTAAAAAAGGTCAATTCAGCTTCTACTGAAGGTAAGACAAGAAGCAAGGAACAGGTTACATCTTCTCTGGAGAGTTCCAAAGTTCCTTCTTCCCTGGAACAGCATTCACTACTCAGCCCAGCTGTACTAGACCAGCCAGAAGCTATCAACATCAAGGATACATCAGCAACTTCTGCCAAGGATCAAGATATGGAGAAAAGCAGTGATCAAATGAATAAATTAAGTAGCATGGAAGTGAAGACTCAGTCTGTAACTCCGGACGTACATGCAGTTGCTTCTGGACAGAGTGAGGTGAGCGGAAGTAAATTGGCCACAGGTCATGCCATTCCACCCCGTGTCACGGGACCAGATCAAGGCCTCAATTCCACAAACTCCTTAAAGGACTCAGACCTCCCTCCTGATACACCTTGCAGTCTAGGAAGCATTGAGACACCCCTAGAGGACTCATGGAATGGCCTTCATCCCCAAGTTAGCCCAGAGTCAGAGACTGGCAGTGCCACAACTTCTTCTGATGACATAAAGCCGCGGTCGGAGGATTACGATGCTGGCGGCTCACAGGATGATGACTGTTGTTCTCATGAACGTGGCGTTTCAAAATGTGGGACCATGCGTTGCCCTGACTTCCTGGGTCGCAGCAGCAGTGACACCAGCACGCCTGAAGAGCTCAAGATGTACGAGAGTGGGGCTGGACTACGTGTGGAGGTACGGCTCAGAGGACGAGAGGCAGAGACTACAAGCGAAGAAGAGGCAGGGCGTCAAAGACCACGGTCTTGGATTAGAAAGGATGAGGTGCCATTGGGAGAGGAACCTTGTGAAATGGATACCACATTAAAAAACCTGAAGGGCGTACAGGACCACCAACTCTTCTCCTCTGAAGAAGAAGAGGAAGAAGAAGACGAGGAGGAGACTGAAGATGAAAGATCAGAAGTTGAAGTGTTACCAAGAGGAATTGCTCCTCCAATTGCCGAGCCACCTCCACAGTTTCAAGGCATTGTCAATTTAGCATTTGAAGATCCTGCAGAACAAGAGAACGAGCAACCAGAGTACCAGTCAGCTTCTAACTTCCGCCGCTCTGTTTTACTTTCGGTGGATGAGTGTGAGGAACTCGGATGTGAAGAAGGAGGTGCCCAGACTCCGACACACGAATCAAGCGATGCCTTTACACATGGTGATGTCTTCGACGGTGAACCTCACAATTCTCAGCCAGACTACCGCTCCCAGCAATCCACAAGCACAGTTAGTGGCAACCATATCTCCAACCACCAGGAAAATGGACAGGAGCCCAAACCCACAGTATTCCTGACAGAGGTCCGGGGATCTCCACAGGAGGATTGTGCGCATAATCAATCAGATGCCCCTGTGAAAGACAAAGACAACAGTGACGTTCCTGCTCAGGAGCGCCCTAGTCACCTGGACCTTCGGCTGACGGAACAGTATGGCAATCTCCAGCCCAAACATATAGACAGCAGAAAAGCTGACTTGCGGCTAGACTTACCTGAGCCTGCAAGCTCACCTGCACACTCTCCAGCAGGTAATGTATAACATTAGAGCCCATCCCCCTTGACAACAGCCTCAGAAACATCCACTCACAGTCTCCCATCCTGACCCATTCAGCTTAAATATTTAGACAATTCTTTTGACCTCCAATCAACTTCAATGGGTAAATCTCATTGATTTAGATAGTAGCATACTACTGCCTCCTCTTGCCCCTCCTTTAATTCTGCTTTTTAAATGTCTATCCTTTTGCAATCTAATATTTCAATAAGCTACACACACAACTAAACTGCCTTCTCTGAGGCGCTATGCCCTAATAACTCACTAATATGTTTACAAGCTTAATTTTTACAGTAAAATATTTATCTGCGTGTGGTAAAGTATGCTGAGTCAGACCATCTGTTATGTGGCATGGCTGGGTAGTCACAGTTGTACCAGTGCACTTAAGTCCTCAGTCGTTTTTGTTTGACATGATCCATATTAAATAGTGAGCTTCTTCCTCATAGGCCAAGTAATTTATATGTTTCCATAAGAGAGCTTTATGCAAAAGACAAGCACCGTGTTATTTGGCCATCTAATATATACATATAAAATATATATGCACAAATATACAGTGAGCTAAGCTTCCTTTTAATACTGCACATAACAAACCACACCTTCTGCAGAGACCATGATGCTTTGAAGATGTTTTTATACTCAGTATCGATGTTGAGTGTGTTGCTGTCTTCTTTTTCAAGACTCTGTCTGTTACGTCACCAAAACCAGGAAATCTTGCATGCTGATACTAGGTTTTGTTATTGAGTTTGTTCATTTAAGAAATTCCATCTATGTTTGTATCCATTTTTGTGTTTTTGATTTATTTTATTTTATTTTATTTTTCATTCACAACTGATCACACCATCTGTAATTCTGTAGTAGGGAACATTTTTTTCTCAACACTAGATTTTTATGTTGTAGATTTCATTTAATTCAGTGTATTTCTGTAGAATTCTGTAGGTTGTGTTTCTAGAAAAACAATCTAAAGGTCCTCATGTCTCTCTTTTTTCACACTCGTATCACAATTCTAATCACTGTTAATGTTTTTTTTTTTTTGGAGTTTTATCTTTACAAGAAGCATATCTTGCCAAGTAAAGCAATAAGCACTCTTTTGCCAGCATGTCCCTAATATTTTCAGTGTACCCTTAAGTTAAGAAGAATAAACTAAAAAGCTTAATTGCTTGCTTGCATTTCAATGTGTATATTTAAGGACAACAAATGCTCTAAACTAGAGAATTCATATCTTTTGTATGTGAATAAGATATACAGTGGCTGGCAAAACATGCCTTTTACTGTTACAGCACTTGTGAACAAAAGAGACACATTCAGTGTAGGCTTTCCTCTGTGCATCACCTTTATGGCAGCTGTCCATCCTTATCCTAAATTCAGAAGTTGCTCCATGGATAAACATGGAAAGGCCATGGAAAGTCAAGAGTTGCTCCATGGAAAACTTTGGATTTGCACATCTGCTTAATTGTAATGCATGTGTCATTGAATCAAACCTTGATCAATGACAAACGAAAACTGCCTAAGACAAAGTATATTTTTTTCATCTATTTAGTCTTTAAAAGGATTGATATTTCAAACTGCATCACGGAGGACACAGTTGCACTAGGGGTGATTTTGTACATCATGTGGAGCTAGAATCAACGCATGTCTTCAAGAAAATTCCTGTGTTTTATAAAAAAAGCCCACGTACGGATAAAACACTTGGTCATTGTGCAGTATTGTCAATTATTTTTAGGGGACATTGATGGTTGTGACACATTGGATCAAACCTGCACACATGACCGGCGGTCGTCTAAAGCCCTGTCCCCCATTTACGAGATGGACCTGGGAGAAGCCCTCGAACAAAGCATGGACGCTGACAGGAACAATGATCACCAACAGGAGGAGTCCCATCAGGAAGGTAAAGAAGTAGAGACAGAGGAAGTGGACAATGAAGACAGTAAGTTTGCGGAGAAAGACTGGAGTCTGCTTCGACAGCTACTGTCTGATCAAGAATCCAGTCTGGGCGTCATAAACTCAGTCCCAGAGGATTTAAACCTTGCACAGTACCTGATCAAGCAGACGCTGTCTTTGTCTCGAGACTGCTTGAATGAACAAGACTACTTGTATCACGAAAAGGACACATTTAAGCGCTGGGCTGAGCTTATTTCTCCACTGGAGGACTCCACCACCAGCATCACTGTGACCAGCTTCTCTCCTGAGGACGCTGCATCTCCACAGGGCGAGTGGACCATTGTGGAGCTGGAGACACATCACTGATGGCCTCCTGGACTGGAATACATCTAATGTTTTGATAGGACTTTTTGGATTACTGCATCCTTTCTGTGCTTATTTATTTTGGGGAGAAAGACTGATCCGTTGCAGCTTAAGTTGAATGAATCCACATGTCATTTTGTTCTCATTGTACAGGTACTATATGAAGGACTGGAATAATGACCTCTGTGCAGTTGTTTTGCATGTGGGCAGTTTTCTAAGTTATATTGTTTACTTGATGGGTGTTGCTTGAATCTTTGTAGAATACCAAAAATGCATTTTCTTGTTGCTCTTTTTGTCTCTGACTGATGACGCTTCTAAAACGTTTTGAACAGAGTGTAGAGAGTAAGTCGTTTGGGTTTACATTCATTGTTGTATTTAAGACAATAAAAGCTGTGTTGTTTGAATTTTGCTGTCTTTTTCTTTGAAAGGTTATAGTAATTATTGAAGACTGCACAGATCTTTTATTTGCAAATGTCAAATGACAAAACACATGAGACATTTAGTAAAAACAATTACAGCACTGGGAATTTTGAGACATTTTATGGTTAACATTTATTTCGGTTTAAAGCATAATTTTGACTCATACCTTTTTTTTTTTTAATTTTTAATGACTTACTAAATAAATAAAAAAATAAAAGTCATGGCAAGGCACTTAGAATGGAAGTACAGTAAATGAGGCCAAGTTTTAGATGATTAAGGGAAGACACTTAATTTCATGCACCTGTAAAGTCTGAGATTTTTAGCTGAAAAATGTCTTTTCAGACTAGTTGAAAGAAAATATCCAAAAGACACTGTTAAGTGTTTCTTTTTATAGAATTGTATCTATTTGTGTGAATAGATTTAAATTACAATACATCTTTTTAAAGACGATTTTCTCAAAATGAGTTGTTTCTCCTACACTGAGCTATAAATCTTTACTTCAGTAGCACTTACACACACCAAACTTTGCATTTTTATTCCTGTGTATATCCTGAAGGTTTTTACAGAGGGACTTATTCATATATAATTTGCTTGATTATATACTATTAGATTTTATTTCTGTTCTAAGTTACCCAAAAATTCCCTCTAAAAACATGACTGTAATATGTCAAAAAAAAATTTAAGAGAATTTTGAAACGGACTTCATTCAGAGTTCAGATTTTTGTATTAGAAATGTATGCAAATGAGCACATATTTCTTTAAATAATGCTTTATTTGCATATTTTAATGTAACTTGTAATACAAAAATGTTTGCAATTATCAGTGTAATCAGTCAAGTGGGTAAGGTGATAACTATTAGTTTTGTTTTTCCCCTGTTCACCTGCAGTGTCTTGCCTTAAAATCCAAGAAAAAAGTATTGGAATTTCTGCAACTTTTTGAACTGGATGGTGTGCATTTTTTCTTCCTACATTTGTTTTTTTTTTTGTTTGTTTGTTTTTTAAGAAGAATCTGCAAAATGTTAATTGTTTTACCAAAATAAGAGGGATCATACAAAATGCATGTTATTGTTTATTTAGTACTGACGTGAATAAGATATTTCAAATAAAAGATTATTTTAAGATCCATCTTTTCACACTGAGGACAACTGAGGTACTCATGCAACTATTACCGAAGGTTAAAATGCTCACTGATGCGCCTTATTTTGCCTAAATATCATATTTTTGCATTTAGTACTGCCCTTCGAAGGCTACAGAAGATAGTTACATGTTTCCCAGAAGACAAAATAAGTTACATTTACCCTGATCTTCAAATTCAAAATTTTTCACCCCTGGCTCTTAATGCATGGTGTTTTCCTTCTGAAGCATCAATGAGTGTTTGAACCTTCTGTAATAGTTGCATATGAGTCCCTCAGTTGTCCTCAGTGTGAAAAGATGGATCTCAAAATCATACAGTTATTGTTGGAAAGGGTTCAAATACACAAAAATGCTGGAAAACCAAATAATTTGTGGAGCCTGAAGTATTTTTCTGAAGAACAGCAGGCAGTTTAACTGTTCAGGATAAGCAAGGGACTCATGAAAAATTATCACTAAACAAAAAACACAGCTGAGGAAAGTTTCCTTCTTAAGCATTGGTAAATGATCTCAACCTTTGTAATAGTTGTATATGAGCACATAAGCTGTCATCAGTTTGAAAATATGGATCTTAAAATCACACAGTCATTGTTGTAAATGGTTCAAATATGCAGAATATGCTGGAAGCAAAACAACATGTGGAATTTTTTTCTGAAGAACAGTGGGTGTTTGAACTGCTTAGAAGTCATAAACAATGGACTCATTAACAATTCATGAAACTCATGACAAAAAAAGTTAACTTAAAGACATGAAAGATTATAATTATTTGTGTTGTTAGCTTAACCACATTGTTTTGTCTATACTTCTGACTTTAGTTTAGTAAAGACAATAAAGCAGAAACCACCAATTCCAGTAGGTTCACATACTTCTCCTTGCAACTGTATTTTGTTAAAACGTATAATTTAAGTTGTAAAATTGTTCTAGTGAATTATGTGGTCATTGTAAGTAGCACATTTGTAAAATTGGATATCATTTTAAACAGAAAAGGTAGAATCTGTAAAATGGTAATTATTTGACCAAAATAAGAAGGATCATACAAAATGCATGTTATTTTTTATTTAGTATGGATCTGAATAAGATATTTCATGTAAGAGAGGTATACATATAGTCCACAAGAGAAAATACTAGTTTAATTTATAAAAATGACACCATTCAAAAACACTTGATTCTACATTTTACATACATCATGTTTCCTTCTGGAGCATCAGTGAGCGTTTGAACCTTCTGTAATAGTTGATATGAGTCCATCAGTTGTCCTCAGTGTGAAAAGATGGATCTCAAAAACATATACAGTCATTATTAGAAAAGGTTCAAATGCAAATGCTAAAAAAAAATCAAAGAATTTGTGGGACCTGAAGAATTTTTCTGAAAAACAGTGGACAGTTAACCGTTAAGGACAAATAAGGGACTCATGAACAACTATCACTAAAAACAACAACAACAAAACACAGCTTTGGATAATTCGGGTAACAACACAGTATTAAAAATCAAGTGTGTGTAAACTTTTGAACAGGGTCATTTTTATTTATTCAACTATTATTTTCTCTTGCAGACTATAGGTAAACGTCTTTTATGTGAAATATCTTATTCAGGTCAGTACTAAATAAAACATGCATTTTGGTAAAATAATTATCATTTTGCAGATTCTGCAAGGTGTACATAAACTTTTGACCTCAACTGTAGATAGATAGATAGATAGTTTTTTTATGGTTGAAGGCCTTTGTATTTCTGTATCTTCTGAACAGTTAAATAAGGACACGCTAGACTTTAAGGACAAAAGAAAGGTTGCCTATGCTATAAATTAGTCTGTTCTCAGTGCTCAGATTAGCTGAAGCTGACAGGAAGCACTGAGGGGAGAATCATTTATCTGTGCCCTTGCAAAGTAAAAGTAAAGTGTCTTGAGAAGAAGAATAAGCACACACTATACAGAGCAGAGTTAAGCAGGCCAGCAGTGTGTCCTCAAAACCCTGCTTCTCCAGGAAGACTATAGAGTGTTTTCACAACGCGTCATCAGTCGGCCATATTGGTGGCCCTAAACAATGACACTGAACCAAACGAAACTCGCATATTTTGGTGACTGTTGCTGCTAAAATGGTCAATTATTGTCATATTTTGGGCTGTACTAATCGGTCAGATACATTTGAGGGACTATAGACTGCCAAAAAGTTATATAAAAAATCAAGGACATAAACTGAACCAGGATTTCCAGGGCAAGAATCTTGACAACATTTGTGTTTGTTCTTATCTAGTGGTGTCAAAATTAGCGCGTTAACTCAATATATATATATATTTTTTTTTTTCATTTTAATGCAATTAACGCATAGGTGGGGCTGGTATGGCCACTGCACTAACAACTAATGAAGAAATGCGTTTATTTAGATGCGCAGAGCACATCAAACGTGACATTTTTCAGCGTGCTCCAAGCACCAGACGCCAGACAAACGAGCGTGTAAACAGTACCGGTGACGAGGAGCTTCAGTAGAACATCAGTGAACTGCGGTCAGATGAGATGTTGTCAGGCCATATGTAGATAAAAACAAATTTACCTGTCCTGTCAGCCCTTATACTGTGCTCATAGCGCACGCTCCTCAAGTGCACGCATACAATGTGGCGCGTTGTAGTCTATTAAAGCGCCTTATCATATTCTAACCCAAATGAAACTACGAGTATAACGTTTGTTATGTCGTCAGTCAAAACATGAATTTACAAAAAAGGCGATTAAAGCTGCCTTGTGCAAGTATTTATTATTTATAGGTCACATTTAAAGCAGTTTCAGATACGCATCAAGTTCAGCAGCGACAGCTTTTAAAGCAGCCAAATATACTAATGACCTGCTTCTGTGATGTCTGTTAAACAAAAAACAAAATTAAAAAGAGGAAATTAATAACTTATGTAGTTTTAAGCTTTATCTTTATATAATTTTGAATTGAGTGTTTGATAACTTTAGGCTACATTTTCTTACAGAAGGGCACAGCTAGCTAGCCTATATGACATTTATTATAATGGGTTTATGTGAAGATTGTTTCAAGTTCACTTAAATTATAAGTGATTTTTTAAAGTCTAATAAATGTTAAAGTGATAGCTCTTGACTATACTTAAATGTTGAATGGTTATATTCAATTCAGATTAGCGGGAATCAGTGATACTTGGCTTCAGTCATAATTAAACAGCTATTAAAAATATATGTTCTTTATGTTGTTTCTACATTAATTTGAAGCATGAATGTGAAATTGCAATATAAAATATAATTAAAACTTTAATGTCAGGTAGGATTAATCGCAGTTAATTTGGGGAAAAAAATGTGATTAATTAGTTGGTCTTTTTTTATCGATTGACACCACTATTCTTATAATTTCTGGTCAGACAGGTGAAATATTAGGCTAATCGTATGTATCTTTACCACCTATTAACTTTAGTTTGTCAAAAATATTGTGCCCTTTCCTGCTTACTAGATCCTTCTCTATATGATTTAGCAGCTTCCACACGTTTTCACCATGGTTTAGACAGCATAAATTAGTAGAACAAAGTATTCAGTGGTACATAAACTGTGATGTTGTTTACATCTGAGTGTCTCCAATATGGCCACACATCCAAATAACTGACCTAAGTGCAAGCACTCTATAATACACTATAACGTTTTCCATATCAACAGTTCTGATTGGATAGCTTTTTCTACATCTTAGAAATGAGTGTGGGAAACTGTGCAGTTTTTATTCACTTCATTTGTGACAGGATGTGCCAAACCACGTCAGCTAAAAATCTGGGCAGGGTGACAATAAACAAAACATCAAACAGAATCTGCCACTATGCAGCTAATTACTCACAACATAATCAGGTCAGCGTGACAAGGGGAGTACGACGTTCTGGAATGTCTCCTACCGAATTTGTGGTTATGTGCTTTTGTCTGAATGTGCGCGAACTTGCTTCTAAGCCAAACACTGCTGGAGAAACTAGACCAAGATCAGCGGTATCCTTATAACGTGCACCGTACACTGACGATGTACAAATGAGGCATATAATACTTGCATAAGGCAAGCATTCTTATTCATTTCAGTGGCACTTTTTCAACTCACCCTCAGAATTTTTGTCTAATGTCGTAGTCTTATCTATCTTTGTCTCCACCTAGTGGAGTTATTTACTCCTCACAGTCAAAGGGGACGACCACAAGAATGGCAGACTGTTACAATTAGTGAAAAATACACTGGTTATGGAAAAAATCCATGTGCTTAAGCGAAATGTAGTGTAATTACTTAAAATGTAAGTTATTATGTTAGGAGATCCTTTGGGACTTTCCCATGTAATTTTGCAAGGTACTTTTTTAGTCGAGTACCTTTATCCACAATGTTAAAAACATTCTTAATGAGAACTGATTTGATTTTATACAATCAGAAACAGAAATATCATCCATAAACTTTTTATCCATTATTTTCTATTGAAAAATCGTACACTTTGAATGTAATGACACCTCTGTAATATGACAAGGAAAATGACCCCATTAACAAACGTAACCAGGAGTAACTGATAAGTCTGTTACCAACTGTTAGTACGAGTTACGTAATCTCTGGCTCATCTGTTGTGTAAAACTAAGTAATCCTCTTCAGGGCTGCAACACTCAATGCCATTCGGCTAAACTCATTTGTCTTTTTAATTGCATGTGAAGTTTCTGGAAGCCAAATTGTTTCGCTGTCAGGAGGAATTTCAGTCTGAAGCAGATGGACTGAAGGTTGGGCCTGCAGCAGCTGCAGTCCAGAGCTGCAGAAGTATAAAGTGGACATCCTTATTTATTCCTCATTTCCTGTGAGAGAAATAGCAACACAAAGTCCTTCATAAAGTTGCCAAGTGCCAAAATAATAAACCAGCCCATAAATCCTCCAAAATCTCCCTGAAAACTAAATTTCAGCTGTGATGTTGACAATAATGAGAAATTAAGTGTGGGGGGTGCAAAAAAGTGTCATATTCAGTATTTGGGGTAACGCATTATGCAAGTTTCGTAATCAGATTCGTTTTTTTCAAGTAACTAGTAAAGTAACGCATTACTTTTTCATTTACAAGAAAATATCTGAGTTACTCTTTGTTTCCTTTATGTATTTAATCCCATTTTATTAACCAATGTCTTTGCTGCTGACCTTTATTCATTCAATTCAACCATACTAATAAGCAAAACTTACTTTAGATTAAGATAATTCTGCTGAATTTTCTCATTGCCGAAGAGTATTGAACTTCCTTTTCCTAGTTCTACTTTACAGACGTGGATTTACTTTTCCTTCAGCCTTAGGCTTATTCATTTCACTTTTTTGGTGTGAAAGGGCTTTTACATTTGCTAAAAATCTAACTTTTTATATTAAAAACAAACAAGCAAGCCCTGCCCAGATTTAAAAAGTTATTTACCACATTACTTTCCATAAAAGGTAACTAAGTAACGTAATTAGTTACTTTTTTAAGGAGTAACTAAATATTGTAATGCATTACTTTTAAAAGTAACAACACATATTTGACACATGACAGTTTAGATTTTGTCAGTGTCCAAAGATTATATATTTGTTTTGATTTTTTTTTCTATGGGTTTACATAATCTTAAAATATTTTGCCTTGTATGTTTTTAACTACAGCTTCATATAATGAGATGATCAAAGTAAATAAAGGCAGTGTTTTACAAGAAAGCACAAGCCTGAGGCCCTGAGTCAAAATTAGTCTTTTTTTTTTTTTTACTTTTAATCAGTAGATCTCATTTGTGATGGCATAATACTCCCAGTGTTCAGTTGAAGAGTCAAGTGTGGGTTCAGTGGGTGTAACGAAATGAATAGGAATTTTTTTTACAACATATTTCTTGGGTTAGCTTATGAACAACAATGTTAATCAGTATGTCATTTTATTTGAGGGAAATTATGATATTTGATTATATGACGACCTTCATATAGTGTGGTATGTGGCTTTAAGGTAAATCTGTGTTTATTTGTGTTTTAGTCACATAACTGTAAACCACACATACACAAATGCGATTCATGTCAAAGAAAAACATAGAATAACCCCTAGTTTTGGCAGCGCTCAGATATTTTGTTTTAAATGTGCATATTTTAAATCAAATAATCATGAAATTATTCATACTATTATGTGATGATAGTGTATGTTTGATAAATATTAAACATTTCATAAATACTTATTTATTCATTTATTTGTATAGAAATAAACCTGTTTAGGATAAAAATATGATTTCTTTTTAAATTAATTATATCACACCTGTGAAACCCAACACTGTTCATATATATATATATATATATATATATATATATATATATGAACTTCAAGCACTTCAACTTGATTTGAGTTGTCTAATTAATTTAATATTTTATTTACTATTTTATGTGTTTATTTTAATAATTTTTGAATCTAATATTTACATTTTATTTTAATTTCTTTTAAATCCAGACATATATTAAATAAATAAAATTCCTACACTATGTGAACAATGTTTTTGATTAAACATTACACACACACACACACACACACACACACACATATAATGTTAGTAATGTTGTTATTTGCACTTATCTGTTTTATTCATTAATATTTATATATTATGTAATTAAATTGTATTAGTTTTAGCAATTTTAGTACAACTTTATTTCAGTTCTGTATAATTCAATTATTGAATATTTAAAATGTTTAATATTTTAAACACACACACACACACACACCTTGCCACTGTCGCCTATGGCTTGCTCAGTTGGGGACAACAACTAAATTGGGGACAAACAATTTATTAATTTGGAACTATTGATTAATTTCCTCAAATTAAAATTGTTTAAAGTTTCTTTTTGAATTATTGATATATTACTTTCCCATTTGATACTGTAAAGTTGTTTTGACACAATTTGTATTGTAAAAAGTGCTATATAAATAAAGCTGACATACACACACACACACACACACACATATATATATATACATATATATAGTAATTTTGTTATTTGCACTTATCAGTTTTATTCATTAATATTTATATATAGTTAATGTAATTATTTTTAAATTAGTTTTAGCAATTTTAGTACTTTAACTTTATTTTTAGTTTCATTTATTCATTTATTATTTGCATATATGTTTAATATTTTACAGTTTTACAGCTATGTTTTATTTGATTTTATTTCAGCGTCATTTCAAATTATTTGAAAATACTTTTTTTTGTTAAAAAACAATAACAATGCTAAGTAAAATAACTAAGTAAAATTATTCATTCATATTTATATCTAGTTTTTGTAATTAATTTTTATTTTAGTTTTAGCTATTCTATTCTATTTTATCTATTTTATTGTTCTGTCTAATTAATTTATTGAATTTTTTTTAATATTTTAAATTATTTTACAGTTTTTCATCTAATACTGTTTGATTCATTTTATTTTATTTTATATTTTATTTTATTTCTGCATTATTTACAATTATTTGAAAAATATTGTTTGTTAAATAACAATAACAATGCTATCTAACAGCACATCACACTAAAGTAAATATAACCTTCATGTTCACATTACAAAAAGCATAGCAGAGCTCCATAATCTCATCCCTGAATCATACTTAAACTGTATTATTCAGCAGTCACCTACATACTTAAGCCAATAAGTACTCATGCTGTCCCAGATATTGAAACTCTTGTGCCAGCATGCGAGAAGGACACCCATCCTTTGCCTCCTGCCTGTGTTCAGTGTTCGTGACTCATCACAAGACTGCCTCAATACAACTGACTAAACTGTCCTCAATAAGAGATCGAACAGGGAAGGAAGTGCTCTTTACAGAGCTGGGGCCTCTTCAATAAATAGCCCATGATTATTTTTGGTCATATTGACATGACGAGCTGCTGTGCTCTGTACTGTGGTGCCCACAGGCAGATGAGAGCGAGTCTTAAAGTCCTTTGTGTGTTTAGAACTCTATAAGCCGTGTGAGAGACACACCTGGCTTGTGGATTTAAAATTCTCATCAAATTCTGATGATCTTTTCGGGGGTTGAACTTACACATGGCAGATTTAAAACCAGACGAAAGGCCTGATTTTGCTTCTAGCACATACAGAGTTTATAATCAATAAACCAACATAGAGGTAGAAATGTTTAAAGATGGAGACAGAGAATTGCTGTGTGGCGCAAGTGAATTTCTCATGTCAGTCATTGCCTCCTGTATAGCTGTGTAAAAACAGGAACGCATTTAACAGGAACATTTTGTCATCGACCTAAACTGTTTTTAAACTTGAGTTACCCAGAATGCCCAGCTGTATTGTCCATTAGTGCGTGGTGAAGTGTAAAAGGCCATGTTGCTGAAGGCTGTGAATCAGGCTGGTCTCATGACTGCCACAACTCTCTATTCACTCTTTGTTTGTTTGCCTGCAGGCTAAATTTGCTCTTGATAACAAGTATAAAAGAAGACCATCCTTTCCTTTTCTAGCTAAGAGACTATTTACAGTTGCAGAACTGCTGCAGATAATACAGAAGACTTTAGAATAGCTAAAATACAGTGAAAACGCAATGGGAGATTATCACAGGAAACAGATTGACAATATGGTGTTAGTTTGACTGGCACAGCTTTGTTTTCTTGTAATATTGTAGTATTGCCTTTGTGTAGTGTTTTGTAAAGCCGTCTTCTTTTTGCTAGCATTGTGAAGTGTTTGACGGTGTGCTTTCGTGCCGCTAACAGAGAAGATGAGTAAGTGTAAGAAAGAGTTGAGTGAGAGAGACAGAGAACGGTTGCTGATCCGCAGGGCCAGCGGAGCCAACGCCTCTCAGCTGGCTCATATGGAAAAGATGCTACAAGAAACCAAAGGCCTGATGGAGAAGAAGACAGAGACGGATTCGGAAAGCAAAGTCTGTGGCGACACTATGGGTGTGTATCTGAATCTCCAGCTTTGCATTACATGTTCTAAAAGTCATTTTTACTCAGATGTTTTGTCTTGTTTTACAGTTAAAAACTTTAAAAAAGAAACAAGATTTAATAGCTTTTGTCTTTTATCTATAATAAAAAATTTAAAATCCCTGTAAAAGTCCTCAGCCGAATTACCTAACGTTACTGTTTTTTGACAAACACCAAAGTCATGGGGTAATTTACTTGATGTCCGAATCCAAATCTCTGAGTTTACAAGAAGAAATCGATTTAAAATTTACAGTTGAAGTTGTTTTAGACCACTGCCAAACATTGTGCGGTTAATGTTGCACTTCGCTGTAATTTGCATGCATATTTATTACTAAAATGCTGAAAAGTATTATAAGAACAATATTTCATTACTGATCCATCACAGCGAATGGAAAACAAAAAACACAGAAACATCTGAAATGGGTCATTATTATGGCACCAACAGGCATGCAATACAAATTAAAAATATGTATTATACATTTATACAGTTGAGGTCAAAAGTTTACACACCCCTTACAGAATTTGCAAAATGTTCATTATTTTACCGAAATAAGAGGGATCATACAAAATGCATGTTTTTTTTTTATTAAGTACTGACCTGAATATATATTAATAATAATAATATTTATAATATAATAATAATATAATATAATATAATATAATATAATACAGTATAATATAATATAATATAATAATATTTCACATAAAAGGCATTTACATATAGTCCATATAGACAAGAGAAAATAATAGTTAAATTAATAAAAATGACACAGTTCAAAAGTTTACATACACTTGATTCTCAATACTGTGTTGTTACTTGAATGATCCACAGCTTTTTGTGTGTGTGTGTGTGTGTGTGTGTGTGTGTGTGGTAGTTGTTCATGAGTCCCTTGTTTGTCCTGAACAGTTAAACTGCCAGCTGTTCTTAGGAAAAATCCTTCAGGTCTCACAAATTCTTTGTTTTTTCAGCATTTTTGTGTATTTGAACCCTTTCCAACAATGACGGTATGATTTTGAGATCCATCTCTGAGGATAACTGAGGGACTCAAATGCAACTATTACAAAAAACAACAACAATGCATTAAGAGCCAGGGGTGTAAACTTTTGAACAGAATGAAGATGTGCATTATTACAAATGTGACATTCGGTATTCACATGTGTTTTTAAGTCTTGAAGGATGTGAAAGCTGGCGGTTTTCTGCCACCAGATAGGCTCTGCCCACAAAATCTTCATTGTTGTTTGCAAACACCGAATTTGCTTTTGTTACATTTAAAATGACATTGTGTTTTTGTGAAGGTTAAAACAATGTTAAGATACTGACAGACAGTAGTGTTTCGTTGGACTCTGACTCGACTCGGACTCGGGTCTTTGGGACTCGAGATTTGAGTCCGACTTGGCCCATTTTGGACTCAGACTCCTCTTGAACTCGATTGGTTAAAGACTCGGACTTGACTTAGGTGGACTCAACCCCAACACTATCATTTAGTACTGCCCTTCAGAAGATACAGAAGATACTTACATGTGTCCCAGAAGATAAAATAAGTTAAATTTACCCTGATCTTTCAACTCAAAAAGTTTTCACCCCCCAGCTTTTAATGCATTGTGTTTCCTTCTGAAGCTTCAGTGAGTATTTGAACCTTCTGTAATAGTTGCATATGAGTCCATCTGTTGTCCTCAGTCTGATCACAAAAATCAAAAACACTGAAAAACCAAAGAATTTGTGGGACCTGAAAGACTCATGAATAACTAACACACACAAAAAAAAGCTGTGGATTATTCAGGTAACAACACAGTATTAAGAATCAAGTGTATGTAAACTTCTGAACGGGGTCATTTTTATAAATTCAACTATTATTTTCTTTTGTGGACTACATGTAAATATAGTAAATATGTAAGTATAACACGCATTATGTATGACCCCTCTTATTTTGGTAAAATAATTTACATTTTGCAGACTCTGTATACCTCAACTGTATAAATGTATATAACACATAAACTTTTGACCTCAACTGTACAAATGATCATTCAGGTAACAACACAGTACTAAGAATATTTTTTCTCTCATTTTAAACATAAACTTCTGTATTTTAAACACTATATTTAATGTTGACAAATTATTGTGTATTCATTCAGATTCATTTGTCTATATCTGGTCTTAGTGTCTGATCTGGAGCAGAAGGTCCAGCGTAGCAAGCGAGACCGTCGTAACTCCCTCCACCGCACACAGCTGCTGGAGAGTCAGATGAAGACGGTTCGCGGTGAGCTTGTGGGCACGCTTGACCACCTGCAGGAGCTGCGCAACATATTGCGACGCTCCCAGCAGAAAACAGAAGAGCGGGAAGCAGCCATGCAAAAACTGGCTGCAGGGCTGAGGTGAGACACCACCTGTTCACCTTCAGCTCATGGGTTACTGCATCCATTCGTCTCATTATAAAGACTTTCAAGCACTGCTTATCTGAAATGTCTATTTGACTGCACATCCAGAATGACATCATTTTTCATATTGGCTCATACATTCCTATGCAACCAGATATCTATGTTAAATGATTAAAGCAGGCCACAGTTATTTAAAGGCCATGTTTGTATACTCTAAAGATAGAAGCTGTTCTCCCATTTTGGTTGATATGGTAGCATCCTGTTTTTGTATCCTGTTGTTAGTCCAATGCAGCCTTTAACCATAATTGTGACATCCACTGACTTAACTTAAGAAATAAATTGCACACCCTATCACATATGACACTTTTATTGTGTGACAGCTTTAGGCAAGCCTTTTTTGTTTTGGTTGATGTCTTTACAAGATTTGTTTGCAAGACCACAGACTGTGTACAATGACTTGTAACTTTGCTTTAGTCCTCTACATTCATAGTTCTAGCTGTTTTTGTCTTTTAATTTATTATAGTATTCCTGTGAACTTGCTGTTTCATGCTGTCTCAACATCAATATTAATCACCAGTTCAGTAATGCAGGTGAACTTTGAAGATTGTGTGTATCTGGGCACTCTATGGTTTTGTTCATTAAAATATCGATATGTCCTCCAGGTTGTACTTTATGAAAAGAAAACAGATGCATTATATCCATTTCAGTTGTGGATTTCCTCCCCATATCCTAAAGATCACTTTTTCATGTTGCTTTTGGGAGCTTCAGTATAAGATTCAATTCTAAATCTACTTTTCAGATCCTCCGCTTTGACTGAAGTTCTCTCATACTTTGCGTCCTCATGCCACCCTTGCATGCAAGATGTAACACCACTGACCTGTCCTCTCTTCACCTTACATTGAAAGGGTAATGGTGCAGAATTTTACCTCTCTTTATAAATGCTTTATAACATGTTAAAAGTCTAGTACATTCACTTAAGATTAAATCTTCAGTCATTGCTTAAAGGGATAGTTCACCCAAAAATGAAAATTCTGTCATTAATTACTCACCCTCATGTCGTTTCAAACTTGTAAGACCTTCGTTCATCTTTGGAACACAAATTAAGATATTTTTGATGAAATTTGAAGGCCTTCTGACCCTGCATACACAGCAACACAACTGTTCAAGGCCCGGAAAGGTAAGGACATTAAAATAAAATAGTCTATGCGATATCAGTGTAAGCATAATGTTAGCTACAAGAATATTTTTTTGTGTAAAAATAATGACTTTATTCAACACTCTTCCGTGTCAGTATTCAACGTGTGTCTCTTATGAACCTTGTTGTACAATGTTGTACTAATTCATTATCTCATTTTTATTTAGAAGACATGATTATCTAAAATTATGGACAATTTCGCCCATTAGTGGCCATTATTTAATTAAAACAGAGAAACAAATTCTTAATTTGTGGCTATAATATCTAGTTTTTTTTTTTCCCTCACGTCATGTCATTTACTTAAGATATTACACTATGTATAAAAATAGTTTTCCAATAAAAAATATCTAAACATTCTCAAAATATAAAATCTTAAAATTGTACTATAAGACTTGTGTTCAGAGAATACATCTTGAATTACAGTTGAAGTCAAAAGTTTACATAGGGGAGAGCGGGGTAAGATAAGCCATTGCTTATGTGGTCGTCAAGATAAGGGAAAATGAGGCAGAAGTACAATAAAAGTTAGTAAATCTAAAGTAATTTCAGGATGTTCCTATTATTTTAAATTATCAGAATGTATCAATGACAAAGGGTTCAAAAATGATGGCTTCTTATAAAAAAAGTGTTCCTATGGCACAATTTGCCCCAGGCTAGGGGTAAGTTGACCCGAGTCAGCGGATAAGATGAACCCTCTGGGTAAAAACTGACCATCTGACTGAATCTGATTCCAACCAACTTAATAATCAAATTTCATTTTACAAACAGCAAAAAAGTAGCTAGCTTACAAATTTAAACTAATATTTAGTAAATGATTTGCATGTTGCTAAATCACCTATGACCCCTTTTAAAAGTTTACATACAGTTGATTCTTAAAGGGATACTCCACCCCAAAATGAAAATTTTGTAATTAATCACTTACCCCCATGTCGTTCCAAACCCATAAAAGGTTTGATCGTCTTCAGAACACAATTTAGGATATTTTGGATATCCAAGTAAACAACACTGTCAAGGCCCAGAAATGTATGAAAGACGTTGTCAAAATAGTCCACCTGCCATCAGTGGTTCAACCATAATTTAGCGAAGCTACAAGAATACTTTTTGTATGCAAAGAAAACAAAAATAAAGAGTTTAGTCAACAATTCATCAGTATGCTGTTCTGTGTCAGCCACAACACGCGGATACCCTGTTTTTTGTTTGAATCAAACCGTAAATACACATAGAAACTGTATCCGTGTGTTGTGGGTTTCTTTGCATACAAAAAGTATTCTTGTAGCTTCGTAAAATTATGGTTGAACCACTGATGGCAGATGGACTATTTTGACAATGTCTTTCAAACGTTTCTGGGCCTTGACAGTGTTGTTTACTTGGCAGTCAATGAGACAGTCAAAAAGCTACCGGTTTTCATCCAAAATATCCTAAATTGTGTTCTGAAGACAATCAAACCTTTTACAGGTTTGGAACGACATGGGAGTAAGTGATTAATGACAAAATTTCCATTTTGGTATGGAGTATCCATTTAATACTGTGTTGTTACCTGAATGATCCACAGCTGTTTGTTGCTGTTGTTGTTTTAGTGGTAGTTGTTCAGAAGTCCCTTGTTTGTCCTGCTCAAAAGTTTTCACCACTAGCTCTTAATGCATTGTGTTTCCTTCTGAAGCATCAGTGAGCACTTGAACATTCTGTAATAGTTGCATATGAGTCCATCAGTTGACCTAAAGGATTTTTCTGAAGAACAGTGAGCAGTTTAACTGTTCAGGACAAACAACTATCACTAAAAACAAAACAAAAAAGCTGTGGATCTTTCAGGTAACAACACAGTATTAAGAATCAAGTGTATGTAAACTTTTGAACAGGTCATTTTTATAAATTCAACTATTATTTTCTTTTGTGGGCTACATAAATGTCTTTTATTTGTAATATCTAGATCAGTTTAAATAAATAAAAAATAACATGCATTTTGTATGTTATTTTGGTCTAATAATTAACATTTGGCAGATGTTAATGCAAGGTGTATGTAAACTTTTCAATTCAACTGTACGTTTAATAACAGATTTATGCTTTCAGCTGTTGAAAATCTGCATATGGTTTGTGCTCATATGGGTTTCAGCTTTCAAGGTCATTAACAGGGCAGTGAGAACATTGGACTGGTGAATCCAAACTACTATAATCTCCTGGACTACATCAATTGAATCTTTAGTACAGCACAAACTGCATTATGCCTATTTCAGGTCTCTTCCCTCTGGCAGTTTATTATGAATCTCACAATATCAACTTATCTGTTGGCTGATAAGCATCAGCAGTACAGAGCTCTAGATCGCCTGTGAGTGAATCTCATCAAAAATATTCTTAATGTATACTAAAATCTTAGGTGCTTTAGTCAAACCAAACTCTTTAATTACATTATAAAAACTCTCGGGTCACTGCTCTGAGAATGGAATATTATGATACTGGGATCTGTAATACCTGGATGGACATAATAACTTGGGTCAATCTCAGGTAACAGTGAAAGAGGGAAAAAAACAATATAATTATAGTGTTATTATTATTATTATTATTATTATTATTATTATTATTATTATTATTATTATTATTATTATTATTTTACAATGTGTGAATGGCTCCTTATATGAGTCACAACCTTAAGAAGCAAGACCTGTTGCTCTCATTATTCATGTTAGCCAGCAAGGCAGCAGAATTCAGCTGAGCCTTATCCAAATGAGTGCTTCTAAAGGAAATCTAAGTTTCTAAGAATGATTTATCACGGTGCCTGAAATATTCCCTTTCAGAGCATTTTCTACTAACTATATGCTTTTAAACAAACAAAAAATAAAATAAAATAAAATAAATAAGATCATTTTTTTAATATTTAAATAATTTTGGATGTTATTCATACAGTGTTAAAATGTTTTATGGTCATAAAAATGTTATGAGTACTTGTTTTTGCATGTAAGCTTGCCATGTGGATTAAGATCAGGAATTGAATGCATTGTTGATAGCAGAGGAGGAAAAAATGCGTAAATCTCCTTGACTTTTGGATTTTTGAGAGAGAGATGAAACATTTAGAGGAGGACTTGCAAACAAAGAACTACTTCTTTAACTACTTCTTCCAAAACCTCCACATGCTACCAGCAGCACCAGACACTATTCATGCTGATACATGTTGAAAATCATTCAGGAAACATGCAAGAATTTTACAATTGTGAAAGACTGTGTGGAGGAGTGCACTAAGTATATCTGATATGCAACATCAAAGCAGACATATATGAGATGTGTGTATGTGTGTGTGTGTTTAATGTGAATCTGAAGGACTTAGACTGAGTGTATGCTCTAAATGTTAATTTCGTAATTTGTAATGCCTTACTAGTGTCTTATGTGTTTTTGTGGTGTATAACCAAATCTTTTTTTTTTTATATATTTATTAGGGCTGTCAAACGATTAATCACATCCAAAATAAAAGTTTATGTTTACATACTATATGTGTACAGTAAAAAACTGTAAAAATGATACGGTTCAAAACTGTTAAATGGTTAATGGTAAAAGACTTTACAGTGAATAACCGTAAATTGACATTCCCAGAATTCCCTGCGTTACATTTTTCAAAATTGGATGTGTTTTTGTTGAAATAACTCTTTCTTCTTAGTTTTTTCTTAGCAGTTTTGTACATTAGAGTTGTATGTTACGTCTAATGTTAAATGAATGTTTATTGCATTATTTCGGTTTCATGTGTGCTACCATGATGGTGTTTAGCGTTTGTGTAAATGACACTGTGCACCTTCTATATATGATAATATTTAAAAGTTGCTTGTGATGGGCTTTTCTTTATCATGTGACTTTCTCATCACCACCTGGTTTTGGTGGATATCAGTGTATTACAAAGGTATAAAACAGATTTCAGTACTTCAATAGGTTGGTACATTACAGTTATATCAGAAATTACGGTATTTACTTGTAAATTTAACTGAAAGCCGTAAACTGTAAAACGTTGCTAGTGTATTTTTTAAATACACACACATACATGTATATATTAAAACAAAATATTTATACGTATATATATTTATACCTGTATACAATTTAGATTATAAATATAAATATTTTAGATATAAATCTAAAATATGTTTCCTTAATATATACATGCATGTGTGTATATTTATATGTACATAATAAATATGCACAGTACACATATATATAGTATGTAAACATAAACTTTTATTTTGGATGTGATTAATCACGATTAATCATTTGACAGCACTAATATTTATCCACATGGATGTATAGTTTTTGCATGCTAGGGTCAATTGTCCTTTTGCAGGGAGTTTGATTGACAGGAAATCTGACCAATCATAACGCAGAATCTGCCATTTTTATCCAACAGTCAAATCAGACAGAAGAGTAGATTAACGTTGTTGGACTTCAACTTAAAAAAGTGTATTGATGTCTTTCTGCAGTTGAAACAAGATACCTTTTGATGTTCAAACTAGTAAAACTACTAAAAAGGAAGAGATGATGCCGCTTGAACGGAGGCACTACAGTGATCTCTCATGACACATTATAGAGCCACAAAACTTTATTTATTGTTTGAATCTCTTTCAAAAATGACCTGAAGTAAGCTGTTCTGTCTTGAATGTCAGTTGTTATCAGTTTTCTCTTTGCTCCGTGATCTATTTTTCACTGCGTGTGAACATAATGTGTGGCATGAGAGCGCCATGGCTTGTCAGACATAGCATCACGAAATGCCACTTTTTTATGTAATGCCATTACATTATACGTAAGTGGTGTCTTAAGTGTCCAAATGCTTTTTTTGGCCAGTGTATGACCATGACTTTGTAATTTCTACTTAGAGTCGGGACACAGAATAACTGCAATGTGGTCATATCAAAAATCCCCTAGACATCTCTAAACTTGACACCCAAGGCATTTTGGTTATGTGACTTCATATGATCACAATCAGGCTATTGTTGCATTGGTGCTCTTTTAGGAACATAGAACTTGTGCCTCTCAGATTAGCGTCAATACAAACCACACAATCTGTCACACAACAAGAGCATCCTTTTCCCAGCCCTTTTGATAACTGTTTACATAAAGTTAGTATGGTTTCCTTTGTTGAAAACAGACTGCAATGCATTGTAGTAGTTAAATAATTCACAGATGTTTGTTATAGAGCAAGCACATTCCAGTTTTGTTCAAAGAACACCTCATAAAGAGAGAACCAGTTACCTGTACTAATTAAGTCTTAATGAAAATTGACTGACTGAAGTGCATTATCTGTTTCGCAAATGTCGTATGAGTGAGACGTGGCATAGCGCTACTCTCCTGCCATGAAATCTGGTGGCATTAGTATGGCTGTGCCGTAAGATACCAGAAGTCAGCAACAGGAAATGAAAGCACTGGAGCATCTGTTGGCCATTCTGCACATGTGTTGCTTTCAAATCTCTTTGAAATCCACGTTCACAAGTACAAAGGAACTTTACAGGTTAGGCGTGGACTGATAAAAAGGTCATTGCTGTCTCATATATGAGGTAAAACTTTCTTTTAGATTAAACAGATCATGTAATTATCAGGTCGGACAGTGGCATGTTTAAGTGTGTTGTTTTTTTTGGAATGCTGTGAGGTTTTGTAAAGGGGAGCCAGGGTAAATTTCCACTGGCCCAGGAACAAATCTAGAGCTGCGGAGGGAATAAAGGTTCTCTTCTGGGATTCACATCCAATCCTTTTGAAAGCTGTAATGAAATGGGACATTTAGTCGGTTCACAGGCCAGTTTGTGATATAATAATGTGAAACTAGTACATCTACCAAGATTTTCAATTATTTTGAAACAACATCCATCGAATTTGTTTGGAATTGTTGGATAAAGCCTATAGTGCTGGATTCATCCACATTCCTGATGGCACACTCTGCTCACACTCCTCCGGTTTGAAGACAATAGCATTATATCCCGGTCTTTTGTTGCATGGGAGCACTAAAGCACAGTTTTGTATTTGTGAATATGTGTGTGAAAGAGGTTTGTTTAAGTTTCGACAGCTAAAGTGTGTTACTGACCACTTCTGGAGGTGTGTGTGCATTGATGTCTGCGAGTGTATATATACACATGTGTGCAGGTATGTATTTCTGTGTGTGCACGGTTGTGTATTAAGGGCGTGTGTGTTTAAAACGCAGACAATAGCAGAAAATGCTGAGGTTGCGGTGAGGGGTTTAGGGACTCTGCAGCCCTCCCTAAGTCATGAGAGGGTCCACGCAGGTGCACTCAATCCTTTGCCAAAAAGCCAAATACAGACAAGTCAGACACACCAAGTCACTTATTGCCATACTGCATACACACGATACGGATTTTTAAAACATTTTAATATGTTTATAGGTTTAATAATAGGTTTACTTATGAAGTTAACAAAGTTTTTGCACAAAAAACAAAAAAAACAAACAAAAATAAAACAAAACAAAAAACATAAATATTTGGAAAAATTATTTGGAAAAGGGACTATGGATGAAAAGTAGCCAGTGTTGGCTAAATCCGGCGCATTTTACATATTGTATGTGCTATTAATGTGCTTTGTGCCTGATTAAATAATAAATGAAATGAAATCATTTTCAACCCTTATTCTGACCCTCTGTCTGAAACATTTTTTTAAGAGGAGTCTCAGTAATTGGCCACTGTTATGATTGGCTAACATCATTACATAGCAAACAGTATCAATGCCCCCTAGCTATTGCATCAGAGTGTTTTGACTTGATAAAAAAAATGCAATTTCCAGACAAAGCATTATGAAATAATTTACTTACAGTTTGTGATGCAGCTGCAGTCAGATCTATTACTGCTTCATCTTTCAACAAATGTTTCTTTGTGAACTCTGCATCACACTGTGCCTTGTTTACAAAATAAAATTCTCCGATCAATCCTCAAAAATGATCTGGGAAAAAATCTATCCACTTCCTTACGGTGGGATCCTCCTGATATCTGTATAAATATGGGAACAAGCTATTAAAACCAAACCCTAAAAATCAAAGCTAACATTATTTCACTCCATTTGTCCTACTGATGACAAACTCAAGCATGTGAACACACAAATATATACTGTATCCAGTGTACACAAGATAGCAGCAGTAATTTCTATTTGTTTTTGACGCAACGTGATACTCGCATTCAGATTGTCAGCCATTAAGCAACTGACCGCCAGTGAGAAGGTGCCTATTCATCGATGCCTTGCTCTGGAAGCAGTGTTTGTGTCCGGGTGATGTCATCTTGCCTATCAAATCCAAATGAGACATTTTTTGGGGCTTGATTAAATAAATGCTTTATTTATAATGGGGAGGACGTTTTAATATATGAAACATGCAGGATGTTTAATGATACAAAGACCTCTTATATGCCAAAAAATCAAGGCAAATTTGATTTCTCATGTCATGTCAAATTTCTAATTGTAATACAATACCTTGAAAAATATTTGAACAGTAATAAGTTGCGAATATACTTTGACTATTGTCAAATATAAATTAGCAACTGAAACAATGCAGGAAAACTTTTACGCTTCTGTGACAACAGGTTTTCAAACATTTTTCATTACAAAGCTAGTTCAGTTCTGTAATCAGTGGTCCATAAAATTAAGGAAACTAAACAAATGAAAAAAAAAATAAACCACAAGTGGCACACGTTGTGTTCCCAAATGCATGTTAAACTCACAGCACATGCAGAGATGGAGTTCACTTGCTGCATTTACTGCAAACTTAGCTGCTCAGAGATATTGAATACATTGTATCATGAACTGGCTGGGTTTGGGGGAAAAAAGAAAAACATTTATTTAATTAAAAACAGCTGTGTATGTCAGTTTGAGAAAATAGAGAGAGAAAAAACACAGATGGCACCAGTGTATCGACACTGCAAAAGAAAAAAAAAGAATACTGAAACCATTTCAAATATTATATTTTAGTATGAAAGCTAGTACATGTTTGTATCGTACAACCAATTTGTACATATTTTACGAGGTGGCTAATTCGAATTCATATGACCTCACTCGTACGATTGTGTATGATTTGTCTAGACCCCAGGTTTAGGGCCGGGGTTAGAGGTAGTCCATTCATACGAATTCATACAAATTAGCCACCTCCTAATATATGTACAAATTGCCATGAGATCGGCAGATGGCAGATTCCAAACACAAATTTGTGCATATAGAGGATTTTCACAACATGTCATCAATCGGCCATATGAACCAATGCTACTGAATCCAACAAAACTTGCAAAACTTATTTTGTTAATATATTTGCTGCTGAAAATGGTTTATTATTATCATATTTTGGGCTGTACTGGTTGGACTAGGAAAAACATTTGGAGTACAAAAAAGAGAAGAATGCAAAAAACTGTCTGAGGACCAAACTGAACCAGGATTTCCAGGACACAGAATCTTGACAGCATTTGTGTTTGTTCATTTCTGGTCAGAAAATGATAAAATTAGGCTAATATCCTTATTAATACTGCTTGTACATATCTTTACCACTATTAACTTTAGTTTGTCAAAATATTGTGCCATTGCTTGCTTACAAAGTCCTCCTCTGTATGATTTAGAAGCTAGAAGCACACGTTTTTTTTTTTTTTCTGTGGTTTAAACTGCACAAATTAGCAGAACAACATATTCAGTAGTACATTAACTATGCAATCAATGTTGTTGTTTTTCATCTGAGAATCTCCAATATGGCTGTGTATCCAGGTAACTGACCAAACCATGACGTAAGTGCAAACCCTCTATGTGCACAGGAATTTGAAAAACTACAAATAATAAACTAAAAACTTGTTAAACTGCTAAGAAATAGTTAGTATTCTGCATTATTTCTATATCTATCATAGCATTTGTAATGAAAAAAAAAATATTTATGAAATTATATTGCTAATATTGTACATATAACATATTAGATTAAAAAAGTAGACATTTTGTAGACATTATTCCTGTCAAGTCTGCTATTCAATGACATACAAAGTGCAACATACAGGTCCTTCTCAAAAAATTAGCATATTGTGATAAAGTTCATTATTTTCTGTAATGTACTGATAAACATTAGACTTTCATATATTTTAGATTCATTACACACAACTCGAAGTAGTTCAAGCCTTTTATTGTTTTAATATTGATGATTTTGGCATACAGCTCATGAAAACCAACCTGACTGCTGTCCAGAAGGCCATCATTGACCCCCTTAAGCAAGAGGTCTGTGGGAAGGAAAAAGTGTGGCAGAAAACGCTGCACAATGAGAAGAGGTGACCGGACCCTTAGGAAGATTGTGGAGAAGGACCAATTCCAGACCTTGGGGGACCTGCGGAAGCACTGGACTGAGTCTGGAGTAGAAACATCCAGAGCCACCGTGTACAGGCGTGTGCAGGAAATGGGCTACAGGTGCCGCATTCCCCAGGTCAAGCCACTTTTGAACCAGAAACAGCGGCAGAAGCGCCTGACCTGGGCTACAGAGAAGCAGCACTGGACTGTTGCTCAGTGGTCCAAAGTACTTTTTTCGGATGAAAGCAAATTTTGCATGTCATTCGGAAATCAAGGTGCCAGAGTCTGGAGGAAGACTGGGGAGAGGGAAATGCCAAAATGCCTGAAGTCCAGTGTCAAGTACCCACAGTCAGTGATGGTCTGGGGTGCCATGTCAGCTGCTGGTGTTGGTCCACTGTGTTTTATCAAGGGCAGGGTCAATGCAGCTAGCTATCAGGAGATTTTGGAGCACTTCATGCTTCCATCTGCTGAAAAGCTTTATGGAGATGAAGATTTCATTTTTCAGCACGACCTGGCACCTGCTCACAGTGCCAAAACCACTGGTAAATGGCTTACTGACCATGGTATTACTGTGCTCAATTGGCCTGCCAACTCTCCTGACCTGAACCCCATAGAGAATCTGTGGGATATTGTGAAGAGAAAGTTGAGAGACGCAAGACCCAACACTCTGGATGAGCTTAAGGCCGCTATCGAAGCATCCTGGGCCTCCATAACACCTCAGCAGTGCCACAGGCTGATTGCCTCCATGCCACGCCGCATTGAAGCAGTCATTTCTGCAAAAGGATTCCCGACCAAGTATTGAGTGCATAACTGAACATAATTATTTGAAGGTTGACTTTTTTGTATTAAAAACACTTTTCTTTTATTGGTCGGATGAAATATGCTAATTTTTTGAGATAGGAATTTTGGGTTTTCATGAGCTGTATGCCAAAATCATCAATATTAAAACAATAAAAGGCTTGAACTACTTTGAGTTGTGTGTAATGAATCTAAAATATATGAAAGTCTAATGTTTATCAGTACATTACAGAAAATAATGAACTTTATCACAATATGCTAATTTTTTGAGAAGGACCTGTAATGTACTAATAAGTGCAGTTATACCTGTAGGTTTACTTTTGTGTACACCCTCTATTGTTGTCATTGGAAACATTTGTTTGTGCCTGTAGTTAGAGTAAAGGGTTTTTGTATCATGACAGTGATACCAGCTTCCTTAAACAGGAAGTTACAACGTATGTCTAAAAACTGTCTTGATACACATTCATTTCAACAGAAACGTGGTTTCATTTTGTGGTTTTCCATACTCATGCTAGGCAGTTTCAGTGTTTCAACACTGAAATACATGGAAATAAAGTACACACATTTCTGTATAAAACAGCACATTATCAAACCTTTGATAACCTAAACCAAGACTTAACTAAATATTAAACCAATTTAATATAGTTAGGAAAGATGCCATCAATTTTTACACAATTTAGGGCAGTCCCTGAGTTGTGGTGCCATTTGCACCACAACCAACAGTTGTGTCATCAATGCCTTTTTTAAAGTTAGCACTTGAGATGTAATATTACACGTGATGCATTAAGAAAATATACAAAACTTGTAAAAAGTGTGAAGTATAATTAAGATTCAGAACACACAAGCCATTAAAAAGGCAAAAGAGCCCTATAATATGTCTACAATAATTGCATGTTTAAATGAATTACTATAAAACTTTTCACCAGTTGCAACTTAAAAACTTAAAGGGATAGTTCACTTTGAAATTAAATTTTGATGTGTTTTAGCTTACCCCAAGGGCATCCAAGATGTAGGTGGCACACCAGGAAGCGCGTGCCCTGCAACTTGGAAGTGATTGTTTACAAGAGGTAAAAAGCGGTATAAATACTGTTCATTTTCTCACACAAACCGCTCGTTTAGTGTCTTAGGTCATTAATGTGTACTTACGATGTGGAATTATTTAATTTGTACTGTTTAATTTAAATCTGTGGGTTTTCTTTTGTGAGGTGACCATAGGCATGCATTATATGACTGACAGACAAGAACGGTTGGACCTAAAAATATCAAAATTGAAACTACTGCGGAAACAAAGACACCTACATCTTGGATGGCCTTGGGGTAAGCTAAAACATATCAAAATTTAATTTCAAAGTGAACTATCCCTTTAAGTTTAGCAGCTGCCTTAAAATTTTAAGTTAAATGAACTTAAAACTACAAGTTGATTTAACTTACGAGTTGAAATTACTTGTACTTTGAAGTTGATTTAACTTAAAAGTTTTAAGGCAGCTTTGAAGTTGAAACTTAAAAACTTTTTACAGTGCAGTTAACCCAAGAATGAAACTTCGCTCTAAGTGTAGCATTTTAATCACTCTCAGGTCATCTAAGATGAAGATGAGTTTGTTTCATCATCAGAACAGATCTGGGGAAATTTAGAAGTACATTACTTGCTCAGCATGGATCTTCTGAAGTGAATGTGTGCCATCAGAACAGCTGTTTTGGCTGTTTTTTGCTTAATCTGGTGCATATTTCTCTTCTGATTCATACAAGACTGCTTTTTGACTGGAAACAGTAATATTAGACAGATGACTCATGTTAGCCAAAAGCAGTTAAAAATCATAATGAAGGATTTGTTTGTTAAAAACATGCAGCTTTTTGCTAATTAATCGATGGAGTCATGTTGATTACTTTGAATTATTGTGATGCTTTTATAATATTTGTTGTTTGTTTAGAATAACAACAATTCCAGAAGTGTCCTGTGACAAATTACATGAACTAGTGAGAGTGTGAAAACATTAGAGTCCAGTGCACATAGATTTATTCAAAAATCTGTTTTATGCATAACAGTGAGCACGCAACGTTAATGCAATGGAAAATAGCCATAAACAGTTGAGGAAACACCACTTTAAGACTAACTTTAGCACGGAGAGCCTGTGACTCTGACTCACTCTGACTCACTCACTCCACTCCATCTCATACCCCTCCTCCTCAATGTTATGCTCAGACCTTCATGTTTTAAATCCACAGGCCTCGTTCTGAGCAAATCTGTGAGAGATGCGCATATGATTTCTTTACCCTTCGCTTTATAGATTGCCTTAGAAATCCTGCTTGGCAGCTTCATAACCCGAAGGCATATTCAAACTAAACAGTGCTCTCAGGGCATTAAATGACGGATCTGATGAGAATATTAAATAGTAAGCTTGGACCTTCCTTAGGCTGCATGGTGTCTTGATGGAATATTTCAGCTTCTCCAGAATATTACAGTAAATCTTACAGTCAAGTTTTTGCCAGCTGCTGTGAGGCAGATTCTCAGGTCTGCAGGTGTAGCAGAGCTCAGCGAAATCCATGAGATTGTAATGACATTGGAGAGCCATGAGGGCTGGGTGGAGCAGCGTAGGAAAATGCAAGAGCAGGGAAGGGCAACACAAATAGTCAGAGAGCGTTATGGACGGAATGACTGACATGGGGAAAACTGCATTGTTAGCTGTACTGTGAACCTAATGCGCATGAAGCACAAACAAATAGACTTGACTGCAGCTATAATTATGTGAAAGGTGTGGTCTCACTTTTGCCTAGGACAGAATGCCACCTCACTGGAAATGTATGTTGTGAACTTAACCTTAATGTGGGAACAATGCCTTACTTGCAACAACCAACTGCAAAAATAATGTTTAATGATACTGTAATGAATGCATTATAGCAATTATAGCAATCATTTGCATGCACTAAAATGTTATTTTAAAACAGTATTTATGACTTTTAACCTTCTGTACCTCAGATTTACATTATTTCACTGATGCAATGCATTTACATGCAGTGCACAAGGAAAAAAATGAATAAATAATCTGTGCCCATGAATCTTTTTTTGTGTATCATGTGATCACATTTAAGCACTGTGTGCCTGCAGACTTACATTTGTGCACTGTGTATCATGTATATGAGGATGTTGAATTAATACGCTGAATATAAAATACTTTTTGAAAGCTGACATGCTCTGCAGTGTGCGTTTCAAAAGAGCATTTAGCAAATTCTATTTTCTACACTACTAATACTAAATTTACATTTTAAAAATGTACAATTGTTAATACGATAAAATATGATTAACTAAATTATAAAAAAACAAGCTACTGAATAACTACAGACCAGTCATAGTAGCTAAAAACATATATATATATATATATATATATGCATGTTATATTAATGCATCAACTACTCGTTTTTTCTCTGCTGCACCTACAATATGTTTTTATAATGCATTTCATTATAATCATGTATGTTGCACTATTTCTATTTAAGAAGAAAGAATCAAGAGGTATGCTGGTTTATGGTGCGATTTGGTTTTTGGGGAGTTGATTGACTTTGTGCCATAAAGTTACATAACTTGGGTTTTGGAGATCAGCCTCAGGGGGAAGAGAAACAGAGAGTGTCATTGGCTGATAGACTCGCATCTGCCTCTCCCCTGAAAACACGGCAGATCATTTAAAGTCGGCTCGCATCTATTGAAACTCGTGAAACTGAGTCTGGACTAAACCCGGAGCAGCTTCTCAAACCAGATCTGTCTTCATCTCCTTCTGTGTACTAATTTGACTAGGAAGGTAAGAAAACTCCATTCACTTTTTTACTTCAGTACTTCAGTCTCCGAAATACAGCTGTGTGCAGAATAAACTGATGTTATTGGCTATCTCTGAGTTCTCACTTTCTATCTGTTACTTTCTGGCTTCTTTCTATCTGGGCTGTTTTTGACGGTAGCGGATTTTATTTCTGTTTGCATTTAATAGACCACCCAGATGCCCGTTTTATGACGGAAAAAATGAAGAACAGGAAATAACAGTTTCATTATAGATGTAGACGTGGAGTCTAGCTGCAGACCGCTTTTATACGATTGCAATCTCTTTATTCAACATTATATTTACAAACATAGTTGCAGTTAGTTTTTGGGTTTGCAGGCATTTGTGATTGCGCACTTTTAGAGCGTAACGAAAAAGTTCACTTTAAATTGTCTGAAAAGCTGAAAAACAAAACATTTTGAATGTGCATGTGGACTTCTGTTGGTTATTTTTTAATTAAAAATATCAAATATTCATATTAAATTCATTTGTTTCTTTAAAATTCCGGCTAGAACTGTAGTATGTGGGCGTGTCTATTCAGACACGGACGTGAAACTCTTACATGAATACCATTGTAACCATACTTTGCATCAAAATGTTTAGGCATAAGATTTCATTTTATGAGTTTCAGCTTTATCCAATTAATTCAAAATGGTTTAAAATGTGTAATTAAGTTACGATTGCAGGGTGTAGACTTCATTTACACCAATTTGATTTTTGCTAAAAGCCAAAGATAATTTTGAATTTTTTTTTTTTCAGTTCTAAACAGTGAAATTACACTAGTGATGACACTATTGGCTGATGATTGCATTCAAAATCGTTTAACGTTTATTTTATGTTTGTAGTTAATGTGAAATTGCATGGTCAGGTATTTTTTCTAATACTATAAATCTGTAAATGGCAGATCTTATGTGCATGCAAAGTATGTTCTTTGCATAGAACTTTTTCCTGGTAAACTCAAAGGACCGGGGCACGCATGTCTGCCCACAGCTGCAACCATGCAGCATGACTCATTTGTTGACACCCCACCCGACTGGGCTGCACCCACCTTATACCTAAACAGCCTAACAGCCTTTTGTTTTCCGTATGACTTGAAAATGCAAAGTGCTCACTGATGAAGTGCAGGTACAGTAATATAAACAGTCTCATATTGTCCTCATCTAATGCATCTGATGCTTCCTGTATTATTATCAATGCAAATTTTTTGTGCATCCACACATTTTCCTTATATTTAAATAAAATTAGATGTCATTTTGTTATAGGGTGCTTTTTAAAAAAGTAGGTGATGAAACCTTAGTCTTTGGTCTCTTTGGTTGTTTTATAAGATCTACTATGCTGTTTTATTGCCATCCCAGTAGTAGGTCTTAAAATTGTATGGATTTTCATAGTTCAGCCCCACTATTTTTGTATGTTCCAGGAATCATGGTTTTCCATAAGGAGTTCCAGAATGCAGGCAAGGAGCCTGGTGTGCAGGTTTGGAGGATCGAGAAGATGGATCTGAAACCTGTCCCCAAACAACTAAATGGAAACTTCTTCACTGGAGATGCCTATGTTGTCCTTTACACCACTTCTGCTCCATCCTACAATGTCCACATGTGGTTGGGTGAGTGGAAATAGCCACATTTACATCTCAGAGCTCTCTCATAGACGTGGCATTGTTTTTGTTTTTTTTCTTGTCAGATATGTAGGCTAATACAAAACACAACTTGACACTGTTTATTTTGAATATTTGCATTATTTTTTGTCTGTTTAAACCGCAGGTAATGAGTGCTCTCAGGATGAAAGTGGAGCTGCTGCCATCTTTGCTATGCAGCTGGATGATCACCTGGGTGGAGCACCAGTCCAGTATCGTGAGGTTCAGAACAATGAGTCTGTCACCTTCCTCGGCTACTTTAAATCTGGAATTAAGTACAAGGTAATAACACCTACAGAGAACTGAATGAAAAAAAAAAAACTAAATTCTGTTATGTTTTTGTTGCTAATTCTAACAAAATTTGATATTTGGTAACATGCTTTATTTTGCATGCAGTACTCCATATCACCCACCCTTTTAATCAGTGGACATGTATTATTGTGCTTTATGTCAAAAATATGTTGTCTGGAGAATATTGCTTAATCTACTTTACATTACATTTGAGTAATTTTTCATAATATATACACCCTCTTTGACCGAAAGGTAATTAGATATAAAATTGAGGTTTAAAAATCTGTAAAAGTTTTGAAATCCTATATTGATGGACCAGTTATCTAAATAATAATAATAATAATAATAATAATAACAATTGTCAACATTAACGTGTTTGGTAGCTACAGCACTGGGTGGTAGTGAATGAGAGTTATTATTACTAGGATTACAAATAATTATTTTTCTTATATAACAAATGTGTTTATGTAAACTGCATTCAAATCAGTAGTGGAAACTTCCTTAATGATTTTCCCTTGCAAATTTATAGTATAATGTGGCAGGTTTACTGTATGTTTTGTCTGAGATGGTTTTAATAATATAAAAATAAGAACTGTTCTATCAGAACATATATTTCTCAGCTCATTTTCACATATGTGACGCTGAACCACAAAACCAGTTAATAGTAGCACGGGTATATTTGTAGCAATAGCCAACAATACATTGTATGGGTCAAAATGATTTCTTTTATGCCAAAACGTATTAGGATATTGAGTAAAGATCATGTTTCTTAAAGATATATATATATACATATATATGTATATATATTTTTTTAATTAATAATATGCATTGCTAAGAACTTCATTTGGAAAAAAAACTTTAAAGTTAGTTTTCTTAATATTTTGATGTTGTTGTTTTTTTGCATCATTTTTTTGATGTATAAATCTCAATTTCAAAAAAATTTACCCTTATGACTGGTTTTGTGGTCCAGGGTCACATATGTGCAGTTTTCCCACTCTTTAATTAATTCTCAATCTGCAATTTATTATGATGTATTATGAGAAAACCTTTTTTTAATTTACTTGCACCTCAAGAGCCACAAGTCATTCTGGTGCTTTTTGTTCTTTTCCCCTACACAGCAAGGTGGTGTGGCTTCTGGGTTCCAGCATGTGGTGACCAATGACATGAATGTGAAGCGTCTACTTCACGTTAAGGGACGACGTGCCATTCGTGCCACAGAGGTGGATCTGTCTTGGACCAGCTTCAATCGTGGAGACTGCTTCATCATTGATCTTGGCAAGGTCAGAAACACATGGGGTGAAGTAATAAATGAATTGGAGAATCTTTTTAATAAGAAATTCAAAACTCACAACTTCACAAAACATATTGTGATTTTCCCAGGACATCTACCAATGGTGTGGGAGAGATTGCAACCGTTTTGAGCGGTTGAAAGCCTCTGAGGTGGCCATTGGCATTCGTGATAATGAGAGAAATGGGCGTGCCAGTATACACATGGTTGAGGATGATGCTGAGCCAGATGCTGTCACTGCTGTAAGTCTTACCATCTTCTACAAAATAAAACTAAATGATGCCTCAAGGTTCAACATGTAGCGCCAAGAATGAGCTTGTCTTTGGTTTCACTGTGACAGGAAGTGAAAGGAAAAGTAATTAGGTCAGTGGTGGCACACCTCACTGAGGTGTTTAATTAATAAAACACAAATAAAAGACAGCAAAAGAGTGAGACCAGTAATAGCACTGGTTTTCTTGATCAGCTCTGGCTTTTTAAGTTGCAAATCACCTGGGCTCCTTTAAAGGGTACATAACATACACAGTTTCACCTTAATTCTGAGTACCTATAGAGTAGTACTGTATCCTTTTTATCTCCATAAAGTCTTTAGTTTTATCATATTTATAAAAGAAAAATACAGCTTTCCGATTTTCTCTGGAAAAACCCGAGCTTCTGGAGGCGCGGCGTGGGTGGAGTTAATTCGACGATCACTCGCGCTGGAATTGCCAATAAAACACACATTTGATGCCGTTTCACTTACCATCTGCAGTTCTGAATCATGACCGGGATCTTTTATAGCTGGGACCGCTCCATCTTTCAGTATCAAACAATTGCTTATCCATTGTATCCAGTATCCATTGCTGCACCGGAAAAAGGAACTGCATCCACTGTTTACGTAACGCTGGGTTCTTCGGGAAGCTGAGCGAAAGTTATTTTTGCCTTACAACCAAAACCACACTTCTTTAGAGACATTCTTCTAGAGTAAATCCCTTGCAGTAGTGCAGCCAAATGAACGCGTTGATGGGCGCGCTCTCTTTCTCACAGTCTAGCTGACGTGAGCTCATATAAGGAGTTCCACCATTGTCTATGTCATTAAAGCCACGATTGAAAAAAATCTGCCAAAATTTGTACCAACCCGGAAGTAAGATTTTCAGCAAAAAAATTCTGAGTCATTTGTCTAAATTATTTTTTTTAACTTTGGCCATGTTTAGCATGAGAATCCAACTCTTTAACACTGTGAACAACTCTGAATATACGAAACACCATTGTACCCCCCCTTTAAAACTCCCTAAACTCCCTAGTGTAGGCAATGGATACTGTGACTATGGACTGGTAGAACATCAGACTGCTGCACACCATGAAAGAGTTTAAAGATGGCATGAAATATTCTAAATATTTAGAAGAGAGCTGAGAAACTGCCTTTAAAATGAATGGGGATGCTAACGGATAGCTTTCTCCAGATATTGTGGACCATCTCAGAAACATACTTCAGTAATACAAATAAGTTCCCTGTGGAAACATTTTAGCAGGACGGACCACCATATGTTTCATGACATATTCAATGTGAAATGTCCACTGAGGTCCGCTAAAAGAGTGTTTTTCCCCCCTGGAACAGTTTTATGTGACGTTGGTTTTGTACCTGTCACCACAGATCTAACTTGAATGTCCATTGAGGGGCACGATAATGGATGTGACGTAAAAAAAGCAATCGCAAGCATGCCGTTTTAACTTGTTTTTCAATTGGTCATCTTTCAGCACTTTCCGGACAACCCCATATGTCCGGAAAGTGAGACATATGGGGTTGTGGCTATATACAGCTTTGGAAACTAAAAATAAATTACATTTTCTACCTATTAGATTGTGTTTTATTAACGTCTACACCCACCCCTTACAATATAATGCAAAAACAGTAAATTATTGAGCTGTAATCATAACCACTGTTTTACCGTCTCTAGTGTTCATTTCTGTTGGAAACTGCAGTGATATGTACTTATTGGTACATATTACGTTTCTTGCGAAAAAAATTCCTGTAGGCACGTTTTCGTCATGAGATCAGGTTGGAGCATCAAAACAACAAGGAAATCAGAGACACTAGATAAATTCAGACAAAATTAAACATTCACATTTATCCCAAGCAATTTAGAGTGTATTCAAGTTTATGTATTATCTGGGATTTGAACTTACTCTAGCACCACGCTCTAGAGTAAGGTACAGAAACAATAACAAAAGATGGCATATGTTGTAAATATTAGTAAACAAAATAGTAGATATTTAATGCAACTAGTGTTGCAATCAGCAAAGAAAGAATTCCAGTTCATCTGGTTTTAATGTTGACTTCTTACTTGAGGTTCTGCATACTAGTCTTTTTTTGTGTCCTTGTTTGACTGCTGCCATGGAGAAAACTGGTGGAAACTCTTATTGTGTTTGTTTATTTTTAGACTCTTGGGCCGAAGCCCAACATCCCAGAAGGAAGTCCTGACGAGGAAAAGACTGACAGAAGCAATCAGAAAAAGGGCACACTCTACATGGTACATTTATGTATTATGCACATACTACGACCACTATATTATTCTAATTGTGTTGTATTCATGCTGTTTTCTCTTTTTTTAATGTATGCATTTGTGTGTTTTGTATGGGTTAGGTATCTGATGCTGCAGGCTCTATGAAGACATCTCTGGTGGCCCAGAGCAGCCCTTTCAAGCAGGAAATGCTCACTCCCACCGAGTGCTACATCCTGGACAATGGAGTGGACGGCAAGATCTTCCTCTGGAAAGGTATGGTAAAATTTTCTTTTGCCGTCCTTAATTTAAATATATATTAATTAAGGAGAAGTATAGACCTCAGGAGGCTGCTTTTGAATTTTATTGATCATTTCATCTGTTTTAACCATTCAGGACCTACTGCAAACACTGAAGAACGTAAGGCAGCCATGAAGGTGGCTGAGCAGTTTATCAAAGACAAGAACTACCCCAAAAACACACAGGTATCAGACTTGGATTTAACATGTTAATGAAAGGAAATCAAGTGAAAGCCAATTTCTAATCAGCCTTTCTAATTTTTTGTGATCAGATCCAGGTTATGCCAGCCGGAGGCGAGACTACACTGTTCAAGCAGTTCTTTAGTAACTGGATAGATAAGGATCAAACCACAGGTCCAAGCCAGGCCTACACTATTGGCCGCATTGCTAAAGTTTCAAAGGTTCCCTTTGATGCCTCTAGTCTGCACTCGAACAAAACAATGGCTGCCCAGCATGGTATGGTGGATGATGGATCTGGCAAGGTCCAGGTAAAAATGTAGAAGCTAATAGCACCAAGGACCATAGAGCTGTTCAGTCTGGAGTCCTAAAACCCAAAATAGAATTAGTGCTGTTGAGTATAAAAAAAGATGAATATAAAAAATCTGTTCAGTCACTGAGCTAGTTTTCTGAAGAATTGGACAAATTTTGAAGGAGGAGTACTGAAAAAACGTAATACTGTATTTGAGACCTTAATATGGTTAAGTTCACACACAGTACAGTTATTTACGAGCATGACAACCGCATTTCATAACTGAACTCACACCCATACGTTTTCAAGACTCACACGCGCATTCTGCGGTGTGACTGGGAAATCACACCTGTGATTAAATGCAGTTGTCAATCACAGAAACTGACAGTTATGTCAAACCTGATTTTTGCTATGTGCTAACTGCTAAGTGGCTTACAAGTTACTACATCAAGGTTGATTAATCAGACAGCTGTTCTAGTCCTTACATAGCAAGTTGTTAGCTTAAGTTTCATAAAGCAATTATAGCATTTATTTTGTTACCTACAAATTCATAAATGTAGCTGTATTTTAAAGACCCATTCAAACACATAACTGAACAGCTATAATAGATAAAAATTCAATTACATTCAATTATGTGGATTTTATTGTTAACTACAATGCCGCACTTGTATGAAGTCTCTTGCTCCGACTTTGGCAGATATGGCGCGTGGAGGGTGGGGATAAAGTTTCTGTGGACCCTTCCAGCTATGGCCAGTTCTATGGAGGAGACTGTTACCTGATTCTCTACACCTATCGCCAGGGAAGCAAGGAGCAACACATTATCTACACCTGGTAAGTCAAGACAGTCACAGGTTGATATGCTGGATCATGTGCTCATTAACCACCCACTTAGCCAATATTTACCCATTTATGTCAATATTTAATTGTCTACTTATATGTATTGTTTTTTATATCAGGCAAGGACTGAAGTGTACACAAGATGAACTGGCTGCTTCAGCTTTTCTAACAGTCAAGCTGGATGATTCCATGGGAGGTTCACCTGTCCAGGTATTACCAAACTCTAATTTCACTGTGTCTATAGCTGCGTTCACGCCATGTCATAATTCCAAGATGACAACACATGACATTCTACTCGAGCTATGTATTTCCACTGTAACACTATCAAAGCCAAAGCCCTCACCTGCTTCGGAATTCATAAATACAACTTGTAAACTCGTATTTTCTGAGAGTTACGACTTAGACCAGTGACAGCTGCACCACGTGACCAGGTTCATTTTGGTGTTACCTCTGAGTCCCAGAACATGGAAAGCTATGAGTGTCTAATAAATTACAGAGAAGAGCTTAGATTGTATGAAATAAAAAGATCTACTCAATTTAGAATCCATTGCTTTGTCGGCCTGCAGGTACGTGTCACTCAAGGCCAGGAACCAGCCCATTTGATGAGTCTGTTCAAGGGGAAACCCATGATCATCCACATGGGTGGGACTTCACGTAAAGGTGGTCAGAGTCAGACTGGCAGCACACGCCTTTTCCATATCCGCCAGAGCTCCACCCGTGCAACACGTGCTGTGGAGGTCAGTAAAGATGGCAGGCATACCTGAACACAATTAGCAAAGGCCACCAGCCATAATCTTCGTCTCTGACTCCTCTCTCTCTTTTCACCCAGGTGGAACCCACTGCATCTCAACTGAACACTAATGATGTGTTTGTGCTAAAGAGTCCTGGCGGCCTGTTTGTATGGAAAGGAGTGGCCGCTTCGAATGAAGAAATGGCTGCTGCTAAACACGTCTGCAGCTTCCTTGGAGGCAGTGCCACAGAAATTTCAGAGGGCAATGAGCCGGGTGGGTCTGCCATTTGTAATTTATATAGTTAAAAGGCATTCCAAAACTAATCACTTTTCCTGTTCTTTTGAACTGATTGGTACTGATCTGTATCTTTCCTTCTCTCAGCCGGATTTTGGTCAGCTTTGGGTGGAAAGAAGGACTATCAAACCTCTAAAAGCCTGCAGAAGACTGTTAAACCTCCACGTCTCTTTGGCTGCTCCAATAAGACTGGACGTCTAATTGTGAGTTAACATAAATGGAATTTGCAACTCATTTAAATGTCTTAATTAAATGAATACATACAATTTACTATGCCTCTTCTGTTCCTTTTCAGGCTGAGGAAGTGCCTGGAGATTTCACTCAGTCTGATTTGGCCACAGATGATGTCATGCTTCTGGATACCTGGGATCAGGTTAGCATTTGAAGTACCAATAAACCTAAAGTCAACATAAAATGATGTTTGCAACACACTTCTGTAATCTGATAAACTTCTGAGTAAAACAGGATTTTCAAGCAGAAAATACAGGATGAGAATAGATTTTATTCATAATCATTTGACTAGTTCTTGAAAAGTGGGCATTACATACCAGAATGAAGCAGGGAAGCATCATTTTTTATTTTTTACAGGAATGAAAATGAGGCTGTGAATGATAGATTGGATTGTTGTTTAACAACATAACGATTCTTGATGTGCTGACAAAGCTGTTTCTTCCCTTAGGTCTTTGTTTGGATTGGCAATGACGCCAATGAGGTGGAGCGGACTGGAGCAGATAAAATAGGTAAGTTAAGATGCTGATGCACTAAGTAACATTAAAAATTACATTTGTACTGTAACATTTATACAGTTAAGCAAAATCCCAACTAGAGCAGTTAATGTGTAGCAAAAACTGAGGATTTCTGATTATTAATGTGCTTGTTTCTTTTCTGTTAGCCAAAGAATATGTGGATTCTGACCCCTCTGGTCGTCGCGGCACCCCGGTCATCACTATAAAGCAAGGCTCTGAGCCTGCAACCTTCACTGGCTGGTTCCAGGCTTGGGACTCGAAGATGTGGGACACAGACCCACTGCAACGCATCCGTGCTCGTTTCTAAAAGCACACATATTCAGACACGTAAATCACTATATACTTTTGCATAGCTTCCAGAATACTCACTTCTTGTGTTTCATGCATTGGTGGCCTGAAAGAGATGCAGATGGGAATACAGTTTGCAATAATGCTGCATGTCTTTTTGCCTTTTTATTCCTATGCCTTGACTTTGCCTTTTTATACAGTTAAAGTCTTTTATATTTTCTTTTATATACTTCTGTATTCCAGTGATGTTTTCAACTAAATTTTTATGATTTTTTTAATGAATATTAAAAGAAATGGAAAATGTAGTTGTTTATAAGCAAGATAACATTGTCTGTGTTCGACAACTTGGTGCCATTGGATTGTCAAAAACTGTACAAGTGTATGGATAATGCCTCATAAATTTGCTAATTAAAATATATCTGAGAATATATTGTAGTTGCTGAAAAAGATTTTAATGTATCTTCTCAATTTTTCTGATTCCCATTGAATAACAATAAAAACCCTTTTTAAAATTCTATTGAGTTTTGTGTTTGTTAATGTGGGGTTAGTACAATTTTTAAAAATAGCCTACATTAATAATTCAGCAAGGATGTATTAAGTAGATAAAAAGTGGCAGTAAAGACTTTTTTGCATCATTAAAAAAAATCATCTCAAAATATTCATATGCTAGAAATGCTGTTAATAAACTTTTTTATTCATCAAAGAAACCTGAACAAATTAATGATCATGTTTCCACAAAACTAATAATCGCCGCTAAAACTAGCAATTGCCATAAAACCCCCTACTCTGGGAATGGAAACTGAGCACCAGGGGCTGTTCAGAGGGATGCCTTGCCCGCCTACCCCCACCCTGGCTGGGGTGATGCCAGGCTGAAGCACACCCTTCTCTGGGAATGGAAATTGAGCTTCAGAGGTTGTATAGAGGGACGCCTTGCCCAAGTGCCCTCACACTGGTCAGGGTGAAGCACCCATAAAACCCCTACTCTGGGAATTGATGGTTCTTTATAAGTTGCACAGGCTAATGTGAGAATTACCTAGCCCAAATGCCCTCACTCTGGTGGGCACGAGAGCACATGGAGGCCCCCTACTCTGGTTAGGGAGGGTTGCCTACCTCCGGGTAAGGTAGGGGCCATTTCTGGAGTTAAGATGTGGGACACAGACTCACTGCAACGCATGTGCTCGTTTCTAAAAGCACACGTATTCAGACACGTAAACCACTATATACTACTGTATAGCTTCCAGAATACTCACTTCTTGTTTCATGCATTGGTGGTCTGAAAGAGATGCAAATGGAAACACAGTATGCAGTAATGCTGCCTTGTTAAGCCACTATGTACTGTATTTTGCTACTATTAATGATATTTTGCCTTGTTATTCCTATGCCTTGACTTTACCTTTTTATACAGTTGGTGGTTCATCGGTTCTCCATGTTGCAGCGGCAAATGTGATAGATACAAAGCCCAAATGCCCTCACTCTGATGGGCATGAGAGCGTGTTGAGGTCCCCATCTCTTATTACGGAGGGTTGCCCACCTCCAGGAAAGGCAGGGGCTGTTTCTAGGGACTGTAGGCCCACCTACTTTCATCCTAGCTGGAGTAAGGCAAGTTGAAGTCCCTCCCAGGCCCCTGGAAGGGCTAAGTTCTGGAGGTGACCAGTGGAATGATATTTCACAACATTTTTGATCAAATAAATGCAGCCTTTGTAGGTCGTCTTTAAAAAATTACTGGCCCCAACATTTTAAATGGTATCACTTTAGAATAAGGTTTCATTAGTTAATGATAATGTGTAAACCAATGAACAATACATTTATTGCAGCATTTGTTAATCTTTGTTCATGTTAGTTAATGAAAATACAGTCGTTCATTGTTAGTTCATGTTAATTCACAGTGCATTAATGTTAACTAATGTTAACAAGCACAACTTTAGACTTTTTAATGCATTAGTAGTTGAAATTACCATTCTTTCTTAATTTCTAAAGTTAACTAATGAACCTTATTATAAAGTGGTACCAATTTTTCTTTTAGATCACAGTGGTGTATAGGACTTGTTTTCCAGCAGTCATAATGTTACGTATTGTCCACCACATGTCTAGACTGTAGTGACACGTGGGTCATTCTGCTGAGTCTTTATGCTGTGGATTAGCAAGTGTTTTACTGTAGCTCATCTCTCAAGCTCTCACTCATTCTGCCTCTTTATCTTCTTTCCAGTTCTCCTTAGCCTTCATTTACATCTTGTTCTTCATCTCACCACTATCATCAGAAAACACAGCCATGAATCAGAAGGTTGTACTGATCACTGGTTGTTCTTCTGGCATTGGATTGGCACTTGCTGTTCGTCTGGCCAAAGATGAAAAGAACAGGTTTATGGGTAAGACCTATGGGTTATGTATAGTTGCATAATAGTGGGGTAGAAAATGTAGGGTAGTAAAATGTTTGCATTTTGTTGCACTGCACAAATACTGTTCAGAATAAACATAGGACAGTTGTAATACTAACTAGTGTGCAAAATTAGATTAGGTCTACATTTAAGTGAAACACACTGACACATTTTATACTCTTGACTGTTTTAAATCATTTCAATGTATGCATATATGTATGACTTCAGTATTTTTGTTATTTTTTGTGCACATGGATGATGACAAAAGGGAATGTGTAAGAAGGGAAATATTCAATGGTAAAACTGCATTCTCTTGCAACTGTACTCTGTCAACCAAATCAGATTTATGTGCATGGAGAATTACTCCAAAGTAAGCAGTTGAGAGCCATTAATCCATTAGTCATTAAATAGAGACTGTGATCACAATCTGCTACTTGGAAATGTTAGCAGATTAGATTAAATGAAAGTTGCCCTATATATATTTTGACCTTGGCAGTGTATACCATAAGAAACTGTGTTAAAAGAGAACCAGCAGGACACACATTGGAGGCAGCAGGTTGTATTTTAGAGATGTGTGTGTGATGGGAAATATATTATTCTAATGTGAAAGCACACACAGATGAAGACAGTCCAAACTTGCACAAAAAGAATATGCACAGTGTTAAAACTGTACGCTCTGCTGCACTGCTTTTACTAAAAATGCATTTAAAAACTTTCTTCATGTGTAACCTGTGTATTCACCTTTGCTTGTAGATTTTCTCAAAATAAGTAGCTGAGTAGCTTTAATCCATTAGTCATTAATGATGACTATGTTCTCCATCTGTTAGCTGAAATCTCGTATTAGCAGACTAGTTCAAATGAAAGTTAAGCTAAATGTTTTGGCTTTGGCAGTGTATGCGACCATGAGGAACCTGGATAAAAGTGAAGCTTTGGCGGAGGCAGCAGGTTGTACCTTGGGCAGCACACTGAAGATCAAGCAGCTCGACGTGTGTGATGAGAATTCTATCAAAGCCTGTGTGGACAGCCTGCCCATGCGCAGAGTTGACATTCTCAGTAAGCGTTTCAAAACTTAAATGCTATGATTTAACTAAACCTTGTGTAAAAGGACTCCAGGGTTATCTTCACATTTAACACTGTTCATAATTTACCCGGGGTTAAAGGGATAGTTCAAAAATAAAATTAATTACTCGTCCTCATGTCGTTCCAAACCCGTTCATTTTTGGAGCACAAATTAAGATATTTTTTATTAAATCTGAGAGCTTTCTGACCCTGCATCGACAGCAACACAGCTAACATGTTCTTAGCCCAGAAAGGTAGTAAAGACACTGTTAAAACAGTCCACGTGACATCAGTGATTCACCCGTAATGTTATAAAGCTTCGAGAATACCTAAATTCTCTCATGAACACACGTTAAAGACTGACACAAAAGAGAAGAAACTGTAGAATGAAGTCATTACTTTTGCTTTCTTTCGCCTTTATTATGATAAAGAAGATCAGAATTGACAGGAAGCAGGGGTGGGGATCAGGAAAGGTCCTCGAGTTGGTATTAAACTTGGGATGTTCATAGCCCAAAGGCTATCAGCGCTGACTCTTCCTGTCACCCTGTGGCCCATCATCTGTCTGGCCATTGACCTCTTATCTCTCTTCGAAAATATCATTACCCACACATTTGCTGCTTACAATGTCGTGAACTGTGCATGAAACTCCCAGCAGTTTATGAGTATAATCAAAAAACACAATACCCTATTCTTTTGCAGTTGTAGATAAAACAGAAACAAATCTGGAATATTCAAGATTTGCTTAATATATCTTCTGTGACTCAGCATTGTTGAAACTACTCTTTTGTTCTCCATTTCAGTTAGTAATGCTGGATTGGGAATGATTGGCCCCATTGAGTGTCAAAGCATTGATGAGATGAAAACTGTCATGGACACAAACTTCTTTGGGCTTATGCGACTCTTGAAGGAGATTCTGCCTGATATGAAGACGAGAAAAAGTGGCCACATAGTAGTTATCAGCAATGTGATGAGGATTCAGGGTGAGTTGTTAAAAATGGACAACAACCAGCTTTATTAATGCCTGGTTCTCTTAAGCTGATATTTGCATTTGAGCTCTTTATACTAATGGGTGAGAGGTCCATCTTAGATACTTAAAGGATTAACAGCCATGACTAAAGGAGCTCTAAGAGGATTCAATCAGGGTTTATCCTCTCTAATCACTGTCGTGTTCATGCACACAGGGATTTTGTTTAACGACATTTATGCTGCTTCCAAGTTTGCTATTGAGGGGTTCTGTGAGAGTCTGGCCGTTCAAGCTCTGAGATTCAATCTGAAGTAAGTGATCATATGTAGGTCATATGTAGGGGTGCAAGCATTGAATGGTCCCAAATACCACACTTTTGAGCCCCACATTAATTGTATGTATACTGTTTTTGCATCTGTGCAGAATCAGCATCTTTGAACCAGGACCAGTCATCACAGAGTTTGAGCGCAAGGTGTATGAGGAAGGTTTGAAGACAGACCTCACCAAAGCTGATGAAGTGACTGCAGATATGTTTAACAACATCTTGAAGAATTACAACCTGATATTCAAGAGTCTTGGACAAACTCCAGAGGATGTTGCAGAGGTACTTGCACAACAGGAATCTCAGAACTTTTTATAAAACACTTCATGCAGCATTTCATTTATTTAATTCATCATCTTTTCAGTGCTTAGTTTTTATTTATTTATTTATTTTTTTCTCTGAATTTCTAAGTCTTCATGTTGTTTCTTTTATAACCAGCAAACATTGAAATTGATTACCATGAAGAAACCACCATTTCGGCATCAGACCAACACTATGTACGCATATGAGGATCTAAACGGGGACCTTCCCATTGAAACCTTCTACAAAATGGTGTTTGAACAGGACAAGGTGTTCAATGCAAGTCTCAGTTTCCTCAAGCTTCTGCGCTGGAGAAGCCGAAAGAGTATCACTTTGTAAAAAGACAAGAATGCCTCTTAAAGAATATTCTGCTGGAGACCCGGGGGTATTCCAGAAAACAGGTTAAGCAATTTAACTGGGTAAGTTTACCCAAAGTAAATGGACAACCTCCAAAAACTGAAGTAACTTTGAGGGTATGTAAGTAGCCATACAGCAACTTACTCTCTGAACAAAACTTGCTCCAAAGCAGGTTATGTTCCAGGGTTGGTTTACTTCAGATACAGTGGGCATGACAACAGAAATTATGCATTGCATTATAATTTGAAAACATTATAATTCTGAATATTTCTATATAATGTAAGTTATAACTTAAAAACATAAGAAACATCACACCTTATCATCAATGTTGAAGTAAAATGGCTAAAAAAATCTATACACACTATATGGCAGGGATGTCTAGTCTTGTCTAGTCACATTTGGAGTTTTGACAGCCTATTGGCTAGTCTTGAACATGTTTACCAATATACATTACTTCTAGATTTATAAATTTTTTGAAGCAAAAGTCTCAGAGAAGACTGACATTTTTTTCTATAGTATCCGCAAACAGTGACTGACTGTCGTACACCAAGGCGATAAATGGGGTTGGAGCAACTGTTGTGCTTCTGCCAATAGTAGAGATGTAAAGATTGGTATCTCCTCAACATAAAAGGAATTCTGCTGGATGGTGGCCTCCAGGAGCAAGATGGGACACCCCTGGCTATTATACATCTGTAATATTTTTGCAAGGCATAGTATCTTTTATTTCATTTATTTAACATCAATTATGCATCACTGAAGTTCAGTAGGCTACCAAGCAAGAGGAAAAAGAAAAAGGATATGTTTAAAAATAGACATAACAGCCAGTAAGTAGTGATATGTGCTTCTTCTTAGCATTTGTTTGGTGTTTGTTTCATGGATTTGACGCTCTGTTCACTGTTAAGTTTAAGTTTCAAAACACCATGTATCATACACTTATAAATGGTTACAGAGAAAAGTTTTCTGCAAAATCTGTCAACATTGTTCAGTGCGTTTAGAACAAAAAAAAAAATAATGGCAAAAATCTGCAATCTGGGCAAAATTCATGTTGTGTATTCCAGCCTTAACTCTAGACCGCATTTCTATAACCAGTAATCCAACTGACACTAAATTAGCATTGTTTTCTTGGAATACCTCCAAAGGACAGCTGACCTGTTTTTCTGGCTCTGTTTAAGATTATTTCATTATGTATAAAAAAGGCAACTCTGCATAATACCAAATACTGTGCAGTCTTTTATTTAAAATCACAGAGAGTTAGCTAAAAGTTTCATAATAGCTCTGCTGTTACCTGTGCTAATTGTTTCCTTAGTATATTTTCCCAACCTTCAGCTGAAGACATTTGAATAAATGAACTGTTCATCTAATCTTTATTCTTTTTTTGGTCATCTTTAAGTCTTATCATCTAATAGCTCATCCTGCCAAAAACTTTCTTCACTTTTGGATGTTGTCCAGTTATGTATGCAGTTCATGAAGAACATGAACCGTTGAGGAGCTTGTTGATAGCAAATGCATGTATCAGGCAAGTGTAAGGGACAAGGTGAGTCTGAGTTAAAGGGTTACTCCACCTTAAAATGAAAATGTTGTCATTAATCACTTACCCCCATGTCGTTCCAAACTCGTAAAAGCTTCATTCATCTTCGGAACACAATTTAAGATATTTTGGATGAAAACCAGGAGCTTTGTGGCTGTCCCAAGTAAATAACACTGTCAAGGCCCAGAAAAGTATGAAAGACGTCATCAAAATAGTCCATCTGCCATCAGTGGTTCAACCATAATTTTACAAAGCTATGAGAATACTTTTTGTACACAACACAACAGTGTTTTTTGCAGTCAATGGGACAGCCACAAAGTTCATGGTTTTCATACAAAATATCTTAAATTGTGTTCCGAAGACTTTACGGGTTTGGAACGACATGGGGGTAAGTGATTAATGACAACATTTTCATGTTGGAGTGGAGTAACCTTTTAAAAGGATAGTTCTCCCAAAAATGCTAATTCTGTCATCATTTACACACCTCAAGTTGTTCCAAACCTGTATGATTTTTTTTTCTTCTGCTAGAAGGGGCAAAATGCTGAAGCTATCCATCCAAACTCATATTAGCCTCAGTCGCCATGCTCATTGACCAAGCACAGTCTGTTCAGTATAACTGTCTGGTCTATATTACACACAAAACCAGAAAGCATTTTTCCACTTTTGGCAGTAAGGTAAACTCTTTTTTTAAACTGTTGATGGTAACAAGGTACTATGTTAATACACTAAATGCTTTCAAGGCTGAAATATTCACTTGGCCAGGTTAGAGCGGCATCAGATTTGTTTCAGTGATACTTTTGTGAGCACCTAAAAGCAATTAAATTAGATATACACAAGCACAACTGTAAATTCTGCTTTGTTTTCTGAATAGGTATGTGCAAAGTCTATGCTGTACAAAGATTTTCTACACATTTTTCACTATTGTGTGTTTTCTGCTCAACTGTTTGAGAAAACCGCTATGACATTTACCTTTTCCATTCTAGTCTTTACCTCAAACCTTATAACAATGGACTGTCTTACTTCTTGCATAAGTGGGAGGTTCTTATCTACAATAAGCTGCAGTACTGACCATACATTTTGATGTGTAGTCAAAGGTCTGGCTATGTGAGGTTAAAACCTGACCAACTAGCTCAGTCTGTTTGGGTCACTCCCAAAAAAATCAATATCGCATTTTTCTCCATAATGACTTGACATGAATGCCCCTAAACCAGCGGACTCAAACTCAATTCCTGGAGGGCCGCAGCTCTGCACAGTTTAGCTCCAACCAGCTCCAACTCACACCTGCTTGGAAGTTTCTAGTTAACCTGAAGAGCTTGATTAGCCTTGATTAGCTGGATCAGGTGTGTTTGATTAGGGTTGGACCTAAACTGTGCAGAGCTGCGGCCCTCCAGGAATTGAGTTTGAGACCAATGCCCTAAACCAGGGTTCACCAAACTTAATCCTGGAGGGCCGGTGACCTGCAGAGTTTAGCTCCAACTTGCCTGAACACACCTGCCTGGAAGTTTCAGGTATACCTATTAAGACCTTGATTAGCTGGTTCAGGTGTGTTTGATTAAGGTTGGAGCTAAACTCTGTAGGACACCGGCCCTCCAGGACCGAGTGTGGTGACCACTGCCCTAAACAGTACAGTTTGACTGGCTGTGGTCTAAAGCAGTGGTTTTCAAACCTGTCCTGGAGGCACCCCTGCCCTGCACATTTTGTATGTCTCCCTTATTAGACACACCCAAATCAAGTCTTGGAGTCTCCACTAATGACGTGATGATTTGAATCAGGTGTGTTAGATAAGCGAGACATGCAAAATGTGCAGGGCAGGGGTGCCTCCAGGACAGGTTTGAAAACCACTGGTCTAAAGCAGTGGTTCTCAATTCCAGTCCTGGGGACCCCCTGCTCTGCACATTTTGCATGTCTCCCTTATTTAACACACCTGATTGAGATCATCAGCTTGTCAGGGGAGAGAGCCATGAACTGAACTAATAAGCTGATGATCTCAATCAGGTGTGTTAAATAAGGGAGACATGCAAAATATGCAGAGCAGTGGGTCCCCAGGACTGGAATTGGGAACCACTGGTCTAAAGCAGCTGTGTTTTCAATCCTAGTCCTGGGGACCCACTGCTCTACAGATTTTGTGTGTCTCCCTTAACACATGATTCAGATCATCAGGTGTCAGAGTGTGTCAGATAAGGGAGACGTACAAAATGTGCTGTTGCATTTGTGCATCACAATTGTCATGACAACCTTCATAAAACAGTAGAAATGATCTTATGCGCCCAGTTTTTCAAAAGTAAACTAATCAAAATTTTGGTTGGTTTAAATAAATTCTTGAAAATGGGTTGTTCAAAAGAAAAACAAACATTCAGAAATTGAATTAGATCTAGTCATCTGATAATGGTTTAATTGTTAGGAGTTGTTCAAAACTTTGTCGGATTGGGATACCTTTGATCCAAAAAAACAAACAACAACAACAAGAAAATCAGGATTATCCTGATCATTGCATTTCCCAAAAGCATTGTTGAGCAGCTATGGTCATTAGTTTCATTGAACTCTATTGGTAACAACGGAATTTACAACCATAGTTGCTTTCAGGAAACGCCCCAGATTGAAACTCTCTGTACAGAGCACTCTCCCTCAGTATCCGGACATCTTTAGTGCTCAACAAACACCCTTCTACCAAACTGGTCATGGCAAAGAACAATACCTGACATGTCAGTGACTTTCTGTAAGTATTTTGAGTAAGGTTAAATAATCTCTTTTTCTCTCCTGCTGCTCCCTAGGGGTTGCCAGAGCAGAATTAGGTTTGGCAGAGGTTTTACATTGGCTGCCCATTCAAATGCAACCTAGCACTGACAGTGCGGGAAAAGACTGAATAGCATGTTTGTGTAATTGGTCTTTTTAAACACAAACCAATTAAACGTCAATTAGCTGATGTGATTTGGCTTCTGTTCAATTAAATCAATCATGCTCAAAGCTTGTAAACTCTCATGTTCACTACACCAAAGTGGTGGATCCATGGACTCAGAAGGACCTAATTTTAATGTTCTACTAGAGATGTCATGCCATTATGCTTCCACAGAAGGAACTTTTAAATCTACTAAGGGTGATTAACATAAACAAATCACCCTAAAATGTGAATATCTTTTTGGCAGAAGTGAGTGATGAAGCAAGTGAAATTTAGGATGAAGAATCTGAAGGCCAGGGCAACTAAGGACCATGTTGAAGAAGAAAAAAAAAAAAAACAGGCGACAAGCCCTTCAGAAGAGGTGTTTACACAAATGTGGTTATTGATATAATTTGAGGTGAAAACACATATTCTCTGCATGGGATTTAAAGTGTTGTTAGAGATGGTGAAACCAAAACTCACAAAAGTGAGTACACCCCTCACATTTCAGCAACCATTTTATTCTCAAGGGACGATACTATAGAAATGAAACTTGGATATATCTTAGAATGGTCGATGTGCAGCTTGTATAGCAGTATAGATTTACTGTCCTCTGAAAATAACTCAACATACAGCCATTATTGTCAAAATAGCTGGCAGCAAAAGTGATAACATCAGTATGTTGTTTAACCATGCAAAGCCACATGTCCTATTCATCATGTTTATGTTTTTGTCTGCTTGACAGGACAATACAAAGTTGTGTATCTTGTATTAGAGCAGTTAAAATTTGGAGCTTTAAGTACAATTCTCTCATACTGGCCATGTTCAACATGGCACCTCATGGCAAAGAACTCTCTGGGGATTTGAGAATTAGAATCATTGCTCTCCACAAAGACAGCCAAGGCTATTAGCGGTTCAGCAACACCCTGAAACTGAGTTACAATACAGTGGTCAGGGTCATACAGAGGTTTTCCAAGATGGGCTTGCAAGGGTCGATCAACGAAGTTGAGTACTCGTTCTGTGCATCAGGTGCAGAACCTGGTAGCTTCATGGTCTGGGGCTACGTGAGTGCTGCTGGTACTGTGGAGCTCTAGATCATTGAGGGAAACATGGATTCCATTATGTACTGTACATTCTGAAGCAGAACATGATGCCTCCCCAGAAACAAGGCCAAATGGCAGTTTTCCAACATGATAACGACCCCAAACACACCACCAAGATGACAGCTGAGGAAGCAGAAGGTGAAGGTGATGGGGTGGCCAAGTATGTCTCCAGACCTGAGCCCTATTAAACACCTGTGGGGCACCTGAAGCGGAAGGTGGAGAAGCACCATGTGTCTAAGATCCAGCAGCTCCATGATGGCATTATAGAGGAGTGGATCCCAGCAACAACCTGTGCAGCTCTGGTCAATTCCATGCCCAGAATGATTAAGACAGTGCTAGATAACAAGGGTGCTAACACAAAATATTGACACTTTGGACACAGTTTTGACAAGTTCACTTAGGGTGTATTCACTTTTGTTGCAAGCTATTTTGACAATAATGGCTGTATGCTGAGATATTTGCAGAGGACAGGAAATATACAAGCTGCACATTGACTACTATTAAATATATTCAAGTTTTCTATAGTATTGTCCCTTGAGAAGATGCTAAAATGGTTACTGAAATATGAGGGGTGTACTCACTTTTGTGAAATACTGCATGTTACTTAGCAAGAATCCTCACTGGTAGAGCCAGTAGTCATTACCACAGGAGCTCAGTAAAGAAGCTTAAACCGTTCTTCACTAAACAGCAATGATGATGCCTATAAGTCACTTCTTAAATGAGAAAGCTGCCTACTAAAGCTGGGCTTCAAAGATCTAAATAAAGAACACTGGACATTATTTTTCTATGATTTAAAATATGTGCTCAAATTATCTACAATGTATTTGTGATGTACATTTATTTGTTTTATTTATTTGTTATGGGTCAGATGAAGGGTCTGACTGTTGAAAAATGAAAACGGCAAATTTGTTGGATATTTTGTGCTGTTTTGTGCCTGTTCAAATAACATCACTGACTCCATGCTATACGTTCCACCTTGTTCTTTACCTAGTAGCCTACATTGTGATAATTAGTTCCAATCAGAGCACTGATAATCCGGATTTGGTCATCTAAACAAGTGTATTAGGGTGATCTAAAGGTGATCTAATCCAATGTTGCTTTGAAAAACTGGCACAGAAATAAGATTACCTTATCCTGAATAGCAAAACAGGGGATTATTCTAATCCAGATTAACCTTTATTTAACAACTGGTCCCTGAAAGATCAGTTTTCACCAATTCTGATAAATTATTCTATTTCTGTTTTAAGATATGCAATGCAAAAGTATCAAGTTAACATCCTAATCACACAACTAAGCTCTTACAAGAAGGATTATGTGAATAGAACCTACCATGACCTAAACTTGGTAAAATTGAGTGTATCACAGTCCTGTTGTCTGCGTGTACCAGTTATAATATAATAAGATTATATCAACAAATTTTTTTTGTTCATATACTAAAAAAAAATAAAAATAAAAATAAATACATAAATAAATAAATAAATAAAAAGGAAGAAAAGAAAACCATAACAAACACAAGTATCAAGCAACTGGCTGCTACACTACCAACTACAATTACACTACCAGTCAAAAGTTTTTGAACAGTTTTTGTCCAAAGTACAGCAAAAAACAGTACAATTTTGAAATATTATTTTTAATACTATTCATAAATAATATTTTATACTATTAGTTTTCTATTTGAATCTACTTTAAAATGTAATTTATTCCTGTAAATCAAAGCTAAATTTCAGCATCATTACTCCAGTCTTCAGTGTTACATGATCATTCAGAAATCATTCTAATATGCTGATTTGCTGTTCAAGAAACATTTATTGTTATTATTATTATTATTATTATCATCATCATTATTATTATTATCATCAATATTTAAAACAGTTGAGTAGATTTTTTCAAGATTCTTTGATGAATAGAAAGATCCAAAGATCAGCATTTCTTTTAAATAAAAAGGAGTATTCAGTATAAATATTTATTTATTTATTACATTTTTTTTTTTTTTTTTTTACATTTTTTAAACTTTCTATTCATCAAAGAAACCTGAAAAAATTCTGCTCAGCTGTTTTCAACATAATAATAATAATAATAATAATAATAATAATAATAATAATAAATGTTTTCTGAGTAGCAAATAAGAATATTAGAATGATTTCTGCAGGATTGTGTGACTGGAGTAATGACGCTAAAAATTCAGCTTTGAAATCACATAAATAAATTACATTTTAAATTATATTAAAATAGAAAACAGCTATTTTAAATAATACAAATATTTCTATTTTTGCTGTACTTTGGAACAAATAAATGTAGGCTTGGTGAGCAGAAGAGAATAAAAAAAAACATTAAAAATCTTTTGACTGGCAGTGTATGGAACCACGTGACTTTCCGTAATCTTGTGGTTGCACCTGCAATTTCAGTGCAACTTTTAGGTACACAATAGAAGGTTTGATGGTTTGAAAGATTTCGAGTTGTAACGAAGTATTAAAAGTATCTCGACATCAAATTCTGTAATTCTTGTTTCGTACAGTAGGCGGCAGTGTCGAGCAACTCCACGAAACAATAACAAGCAGAAGAATCACCGGATATCCGGAAGTGTTGCATTGTGGGGTTCATTTCGTTGATCGCTAACGGAGTGGGTGAAGTGATGAATTAGGAGCTTCGGATGCTTAAACAATTCCGCCCCGGGCTTTAGCCGAACGCGTGCGGCGTCTATTAGTTTATCCAGACAGCTTGAGAATGAATTATCGGAGTTGAATCATGATAATAAACGCGCACCGGAACAGCAGCAGCAGCAGCTCTGATGTGTGGATGTGGAGAGTCAGCGTAAACTGAGCAACCGAAAGGTACCGACTCCTCTCATCCTCCCTTCCTTGTGTCAAAAAGCTCACGCTCTTTCCCTGAATTTGCATTGAAAACTATATTCAAAGGTATGCATTCTCTCTGACAGTGTTTTCGTGATCTGCTATAAGAAAGCCGACCACATCATTTGAATCTCCAAACAAAGCCGCCACTGTGGGTGTTTTACCATTAACAACCCACTGAACTACTTCGCCTGGTTTCGATTCCCTTCAAATTCTGAAACGTCTCGGCAGCTCATTCCTCATGGCCTCTTCATCGGGCAACGACGATGATCTGACGATCCCGAGGGCGGCGATCAATAAAATGATTAAAGAAACGCTTCCCAACGTGCGAGTAGCGAACGATGCCAGAGAGCTGGTGGTGAACTGCTGCACGGAGTTCATTCACCTCGTCTCATCAGAGGCCAACGAGATCTGCAATAAGTCAGAGAAGAAGACTATATCCCCAGAACATGTTATAAACGGTGAGGATGTCACCTTTTGATGACTGTGAGACCACTAACAGCTAATTACTCAATTTGGATAAATGGTGGAGGGTTTTATTTAAAGCTTGTACAGTAGGGTTAAGTCAAAGGGTAGTTCATTCAAAAAAGAAGTATTTCGTTTACTCACATTCATGTTTTTTCATGTCTAAAACCTGTATTTCTTGCTTGCTTCTAATCAACACAAAATTACATGTTTGCCTCAGTCACCAATCACTGTCATTGGCTTAATTACAACGCAATTCATGATTAAAAACATCTTAAACCAGCCTACTGGTCTACTGGTTTTGGCTGCTCTTCAACCCTGTAGCCAGTAGCATAAACATTGCCATTATGTAAGACTGTGCCTTAAGAACTAGTTTTTTCATATTTGTCCCCTGTTGTTTGACTGATTTTAAAGGGGTTTTGGGCACTATTCTTAAAGACTTCTAAAGATCACGTTACACTGGTTTGAAGTGGAGTTCACCTAAAAATTGTAATTGTTTGGCTTGCTTCAAACCTGTATGCTTTTTATTTAATTCTGTGGAACAAAAAATTAGATATTTTGGAAAACTGTTCTAGTATATTTTTTTGGTTTTGTTTTGGACACTAGTGATAATTTATTGAATGAACAAAAGCTTTTTTTTTTAAATTTCATGCAGTTCTTCAGAAAACATTGTTCACAGTATCTTTGTGTTCCATAGTAGGAAGTAAGTCACACAGGTTTGGAACAACGATGGCAAACAATGTGATCTTGTTTTTGGATGAGCTAGTTCTTTAAATTTGTTTATCAAATCCACAATGGTGATTGGATTGTTGTGACTTTGAATCTACAGCATTTTAGGTGATAGCTAAAGTCTTAGGTAGTATTAAAGGAATAGGTTACCCAAAAATGAAAGTTCTGTTTATAATTTTTACCCTCATGTTGTTCCAAACTCGTAAGACCTTTGTTCATCTTCGGAACACATATTTTTGTTGAAATCTGAGAGCTTTCTGAACCTGTATAGACAGCAACGGACATAACATGTTCAAAGCCCAAAAAAGAAGTAAAGATATTGATAAAATATTGTATGTGACGTCAGTGGATTAATCTTAAATTTCTGAAGCTATGAGAATATTTTGTGTGCGAAGAAAACAAAAATAACAAGAATAAAGTAGTATTCATATTGTGGTATTGTTTTGAACTTGTCGAATGCTGACACAGAAAAGAATGTTTTTGTTTTCTTTGCGCACAAAAATATTCTCATAGCTTAATAAAATGAAGGTAATTTTAACAATGTGCTTACCTTTCTGGGCCTTGAACGTGGCAATTCTGTTGCTGTTTATGCAGGGTCAGATTTAATTAAAAATCTAAATTTGTGTTTCAAAGATGAACAATGGATTTTACGGGTTTGGAATGACATTGGGAGATTAATTAATAACAGAATTTTCAAGTTTGGGTAGACTGTCCCTTTAATATACAGATTAATTCAGGTTAATCTAAAGATTTGTTCAGTATTTTAGATTATTGTTTTACAGTCACAAAGATTTAATTTCTTACAGATATATGTAACAGTGAATTTTTTTTCCCTTCCCCTCAGCACTTGAAAGTCTAGGTTTTGGGTCATATATCGCAGAAGTAAAAGACGTTCTGCAAGAGTGTAAAACTGTAGCACTTAAACGGAGAAAGGCCAGCTCTCGACTAGAGAATCTTGGCATACCTGAGGAAGAACTTCTCCGTCAACAACAGGAATTATTTGCCAAGGTAAAAATCCGGCATGTTTAACTATTCATGAAAAGCTCTTTGGCTTTCCAGTTTGTGCCTTGTATTTGTCTAACAATGTGAACGTTTTGATTTCAAGTAGCTTTTCTGATAACAGGGTTCATACAAGGTGCTTAAAGTACTTGAAGTACTTGAATTTGACTTTTTGCAATGTAAGACCTGGAAAACCCTTGTAAAAACAATATTCCTGAAGAGGTGCTTGAATTATTGAAAGACAGTGTATCTATGCAATAAGTGTTTAATTTTTAATAAGCACATATCTTCGCATGTAAAATTCATGGAATAAAAAAAAATATATATATATATTTTTTTTTTTGCCTATTTCAGTTAATGTCAAACTATTGAGCTAAACCAGTAGTAGTACTGACAGGGTCATGTAAATATGGCTCTAGACTTGAAAACAACCAAATCACTTGAGTGAGTCATTTAAGATGGAGCTGCACCGATGGAGTCTTGTGAACTTGTGACTTCTTTTCAAGTGATAAACCAGATAAAATTAAATTAAAATTAATTTTTTTTTTTTTTTTAATTTCGACATCACTTGTAATGATTTCAAAAATCAGTGATTTGCGATTCATAATCTGAGTCCTGCTCTGAAATGATGGTTTGCGAATCATTATTCACATTGGGACTTCGGAGCATGGATTTTGAATTACAGTTAGAACTTTGCGTATCACGAATCTGAAGTGGGTTCTTCAGTCACGAATTTGAAGTGGGTTCTTCAGTCATTCCGTGAATTTAATGATTTGAGTCCTGATCTGAAATTACGGTTTTGCTGATCTTCTTTTTTTTCTGATTTTTTTTTTTTTTTTTTTTTTTTTAAACTATAGAAAACATCAAATCATAACTAAGATCTCTGATTAAGTCCTTGAAAATCAAAAATGTAGTGCTTGAAAAGTTCTTGAAAGTCCTGGGATTTTATATTACAGTATCTGTACGAACCCTTTGATAAGTTTTGCTGTTTTACAGGCACGACAGCAGCAGGCTGAGTTTTTTGCCTATTTCAGTTAATGTCAAAAACTATTGAGCTAAACCAGTAGTAGTATTGACAGTGTCATGTAAATGTGGCTGAAGACATGAAAATAGGAAAACCGATGAACCAAATCAATTGAGTGAGTCATTTAAGCTTTAGCCGCGCCAGTGGACTCTTGTGAACGTGTGACTTCTTTTCAGGCGATACACTACACTAACAAAAACCAGATCAAATTAAAACAGCCATTTTATAAAAATTTCGACATCACTTGTAATGATTTTAAAAACCATTGCATCACAACATGATTCACTGTTTCAAAGCGCTCCAATTAGATCACGTATCGTGAATCATTTGATTCAGATCGGATTCTTGGATCATTGCGCAAACTGAATACTTCGCGATTCACGCTTTGAGTCCTACTCTGAAATGATGGTTTGCAAATCATTATTCACGTCGGGACTTCGGAGCATGGATTGCGAATCATTTGATTTAGATCGGGCCTTCAATTTGCAGATTGTGAATCATTTGATTTTGATCAGGACTTTGGAGCGGGTTTGCGAATCAGTTGACTTTCATCTGAACTTTGCGTATTGCAAATCAATTCATTTCGATTAGAACTTCACGTATCATGAATCTTTTGATTCAGATTGGGACCTTGAAGCAGGTTTTTGAATCATACTGAGAATTGAATGATTCGCAAGTCCTGAAATGACGGAATTGGCTAATCTTTTCATATTTTTATTCTTGAAACAGTAGAAAACATCAAACCATAAGTGAGATCTCTGATTAAAGTCGTTGAAAATCAAAAAAGCAGTGCTTGAAAAGTACTGTAAATTTTATATTACAGTGTCTGTACAAACCCTGTGATAAGTTTTGCTGTTTTACAGGCACGGCAGCAGCAGGCTGAGTTGGCACAGCAGGAGTGGTTACAGATGCAGCAGGCTGCCCAGCAGGCACAGTTAGCAGCGGCTTCAGCCAGTTCCGCTCAGCAGGCTGGATCTTCCCAGGATGAAGATGAAGAGGACGACATGTGAATCCCGGCAGGCTTTCATTGAAGCACACAGATAGATTGACACATATATATTTACAGATATGTACGGTCTCCCACACACATTCTGTCCTCTGTAACCTTAGCAGAGAGGGACCTCTGCAGTGTTTTCTTCTATATAAACTTTTAAATCCCAGATCACCAGTATAGATACATACTGACGGTTTAGGAGCAATCATGGGTGTTCTCCTGTGATTTGTTGCTATGTTTGCCTCGATTCACTTGTTAACTAGAATTGTTAGCTTTTGGAAATCCCTCTTTTCTTTCTCATTTGTTCCTGATTTAATTGAAGGCAGTTGCCATAAGTTTCACCGTATGTGTGTGGGGAAGGATGTTAAGTCATATGACGTGGCTGTGACATGAGGCGCACCAAGTTAATTGTCATTGGTTAAATTCAGGAGCCGAGTTTTGAATCGCCGCATCCTGTTTTAGGCGATTTGCGTATTTCTCTTATATTTGTCTTTGTAAAATAGCTTAAAGAGACACATTTGGGGAACATTTTTTGGAAAGTGATTTTTACAGCCGTTCATCCCCGCTTCTGTATTTCTCTTTGTTCTGCTGAGTGAGTTCAGAGAGCGTGATTTGTAATGTAGGATGTTGCTTTTTGGTTCATTTTAGTTCAAGTGAGGAAAAAGATTATGTGTAGATAGGCTTTTACCTGCCCTGTGTTCAGAACAGTATTCCAAGGAAAAGATTTACATGTGCAGAATAATATCTGTCTCATAGTACCAAAGATAGAAAAACGATGAAAATTCAGTCACCAGATAGGCTTCGGAAATCTGCTCATGGTATTTGCTCTCTGTATGACGTGAGTGCTTTGGTGGATATCGCACTGGACGCTCTGCAACTCTCACTTTGTACGATGTTTTGATAGCAGATTTTTTCCAGGTGCAATGTGTAAAAGTGGAGTTGTGAATGTGTGGTTAATTCATATCTTGTGATGACTGGTAAGGTGTAGTTGAGAAGCGTATTCACATGCCTTTGCGAAAGCTGTAAGCTGTATTCTCTAAGCAATAAAGTCGACACGTTTTATAGACAGCCTGTGTTCTGTTTTTTTGTTAATGAAAATATAAAATATTTTAAATGAAAATCAATTACAAATGTTCTAAATAAAGTCTTTGTGATAGTAATTGCCAGACTAATTAGGGCTGACAAACTTTGGTTAATCACAATTAATCGCATCCACCTGCACAGTACACACATACATATACTATGTGTAAACTTTTATTTTGGATGCGATTAATCGTTTGAGAGCATTATAACTATTGCAGAAAATGTAAACCTTTATATAACTGAAAATGTAGTCTTTTAACAGAGTGGAAGTAATATTATGGTACCTCGACAGATGGCGCTCCTGTATCCGTAATGGAGACGATCGTTCTGCTGTGCCACAGGCTTGAAACATTAATATTAATGACGCAATCTGACGTTGTCCCAGCAGCCAGAGTGATTTGCTGAATCATTTGCTCATGAATATTTTCAAGTTACGTGACTGGACGCTACCCGGAAGGTTACCAGGCAACGTCAGTATGACCTAATTAATATTCATAAGTTTTACCTCTGCCATAGTAGAATTCGTAAATTCCCGTTGTGGACGTGTGGAGAAACCGTTGCGCTCCAGTCCTCCACCGTTCCGCCTTATTTACGCGTACAGAAGTGAAAGGTCGGTCGGTTTCTGAGTTCGGCTGTTATCAAATAAACGGAGACAGTTTTGCAGAACATTCAAGTCAAAAGTAACAAGTTTATGAGGTGACAGTTGTTTACAGGCGAACTTCATATACTTGTGAAGAATTGCCATCGACAGATCTGTTTTGGCTGTATTACACCAAGGTTGTTCTTCTATTCCCGTTTTTTCCTCCCTACTGAACCCACTGAGCAGAGATACGGTAAGTGTCAAACTGACCGCATGTATACAATGTATAGGCGTTTATGTGTTTACTGCATCACTCTCATAAAGTATTATTCTGTTTAGAGCTAAATAGTCATGTAAATGTTTCTAAACAGTGTTGCACGGTTCTTTGTGTATGATATTGTTATGATCTGGGGATTGTCAATACTATCTGTCTTGTGTTTGATAGTCGATGTAAACAGAATTCCATGTTTAACAATAACAAAATGATTACCATGGCTGTTGAGATTTGCGGCACATTTATTTATTTGCCACGAATGTGTTTCCAGTTGGAATGGTTTAGGAAATGTATTTGTCAGTTTAAAATCAGCTTAGATGTATAGCTGTCCACTTTAGACATGTTACATTTGGTTACATTGTATGGGAACTACTGCTTTTATTATGTTCTTTATGCTTTGGAAAGAATGCTGTGTAATTGTTCATCAATGTTTTGCAATAACAAATCAAGATATGACTTATCACAGGAAATACAACAACATGGTTCATGTCATCCAGAAAAAAGCCAGAACACGCTCATTCATTCTGACTGACATGAACCAGATATGTAAACTTACTGTAAAGGACTTTGCACATTGATCTGTGAAATGCAGGCTCAGGCAGTACATTTCTAGTTAGACTTGAATAGAAATTATGGGTATTTTTATAACAAGGGAAAAAAAGAAAATCTGAGTCTGTTCTTTCAGTGGAGTTATTTATTTAGAAAAAGTTTGCTATATTGTAAGATATTAATACAATATTGTGTTACAATTTGAAACAATTGCTGTTCAAGGCTGTTGATCTAGTGAAGTGTCTTGTCAGCAGTAGGTCTTAAATCTTTACAAGCTTTCTATGCTTAATTCATTTATTAACCTTTCTGGTTGGATTTATAGTGCATAAAAATAAAATGTGCAGGTACAGTTCACCCAACCCTTTTTAATTTATGTACTCACCCTTATGTCGTTCCAAACCATCTTACTTTCTATCTTTTGTGGAATACAAAAGAAGATATTTTGAATAACTGTTTTTGTCCATGCAATGAAAGTCACTGCGATCCAAGACAAGATTTGTGTACAATATAGTTATAGAATAATATGATGTTGAGTAAATGACAAACTTTTTGAAGTCAAGTTTATTTATTTATACAGTCAACTATATCGATTTAAAGAAGGATGCCATTAGCAGGAAACAAACAAACAAACATGGTTCCTGAAGACTCCACCAGTCTCTGTCTTATTGATTGGACAAACATATAGTCTAGCCCCAAACTTATGGATTTGACTGAGTCAGTGTTGCCTAGTTGTACCTAAGGGGTCTAGATTTGGCTGGTCACGGTTAAAAAGCTATTTTAGCAGATATCTTTCTCCAGGTATCAATGATCTGGAGAACAGAGACGCTCTGTGAATATTTTCTGCTAAATCAGCCTAAATGGCTTACTTACAGTTTTTATATCACCTTTAATGACCCTGCTTTGCAGCATGTTGGTAATATCATTTTCTTTTTTATCTAGTAATGCAGAATTTCATGGCATAACGTGTTAATTTATTTCTTATAGAAAATCTGCAGTGTGCAATACATACACTGATACTTAAAAGTTTATATGAGTAAAGTTAGATAATTACAGTCTGAATACTACATCATCAGGCTGGAGTCATGTAAGGAATGGGGGAGTTTACCAGTGAATGTGGATTTACCAGTTTGGTCCAGCTTCAGGTCCACACAAGTTGCAAGGTTAGCCGTTGGCTTTCCCCTCTTTACGTAATCTGATTGCGCTGCAGTGGATATTCATTTTGGGATTTGCTAAAGATTACGTTTAAGTGTTTTATTGAATCATTCTTGTTTTTAAAGATTAATTAACGTTAAGTGATTTCATCCGACCAGTATATATTCAATAGGGCTGGGTATTGATTCAGATGTCCCAATTCGATTAATTTCGATTCTCAAGCTCTCAATTTTTTTGATTACATTCAGTGAATATAGTTTTAATACAAATGCTAATGATATTTCTAAAAAATGAACAGTTAACATCAGTTTACAAATGGTGAATTAATAAAAAGAAATTAAGAGCCACAGGCCTGTATTTTAAACCTATTCTTTTTTGTTTGTTTGTTTGTTTTTTATATAGGGTCTCTTTTTAAACAAGAATAGGGCCCTACAAAATGTACATCTTAATTTTTCTGGTAATGAGATGAAGGCATAAAACATTAATTACATTTATTCTGATCAAATTAAAATTAAACGCTTTTGTTTTGGGGTAAACAAAAGGCTGCACAACAAAGGTTTACTGTAAAAATTAAAAAGAAAACAAATGTGATTACTCATTTAAAAATAAAGATTTATTTATAATAAGTCTTAAGACTGCTAAATAGTAATATATTTCTAAGAGTTTTTTAACGTTAAACTAAACTTTTATTTTTAACGGGTTGCTGTGAAGAATTTGCAGTTGCTGTGTATGTGATATGATGGGTATTTTTTTCAAATTAAACGGTAAAATGCTAACAAAGTGACTCTCAGCTGAAAATGAACATTGTCCGCACTTGTAGTATGTAGTATGTATGTAGTAAACAAAACAGTGAGTCGCACCATCTGCCACTCATTCATTCATTCATTGCGGAAGTCATGGCGCCTTTACGTGTGATGTCAAATGCTTCTGCAGATTTGTAGTATTATCATTTCACCTGAGCATGGCAAATCACACATATTCCTTTGTTCTTGGTTCTTGTCAATAGTATCTCGCCATAAGCACTGAATGAATGACAGGCTCTGTTGTATTCGCGCAAGGTAAATAAGAGGGTGAAATCTAGTGGAGAAGACCAATGATAAGATTCACATTAATCAGATCTTGTTTTAAATGTTTGCTGAAATAAATACCGGAAAAGATTCAATCAATATTGAATCAACATCATTAAAAAAAAAAAGATTAATCAATTTCTTTTTGCACAGCCCTATTATTCAATATCGACCAATATCAGTGAATAAAAAATGGTCATAGTCTTCTTGTAGATTAGTAGATAATGAATAAAGTTTCTGCTTTTTAAATAATTTTCTGTCTCTCTGAAGTCAGTAGATCAGGGGTTCTTAAACTTTTTAGACATAAAATATTTACTTGAAACGTTTGGTTATTTTCTAAAGAAATGTACAGTTTACATACTTTTTAACCTCCAACACTGGTCTTGTCTAGCTCTGCGTATTCTCTACAACACCTTAAAACGTGCGATTAATGTGCTAGCAACATGCTAAACACATGTTAGCTAAGTCTATTAAAATGTTAAATCATGCTAACAACACCAAGTAACATGCTAACAACAGGTAACAACACAACAAAACAATTTGAAAAATGCTAACAATGCCTAGAACATGTTATTTGATGAGGTTTCTTAGTTATCTTATGAGGTCATTGAGTCTGGTTTTTGAGGGCTGAACTGGTTTGATATTTTTTCTTAGAGCTTTAATAAGTGGTCAAATATGGTCTGTCTGGGTTTTTATTTGTTCTCCCATCTTCATTCTGGCTATCTGACAATGAAACCTTCAAACCTCAAGCTTTTAAAACTATTTAATTGTCATCAGTCTTTATGTATCCAGTCAAGTCACCTTTATTTATATACTGCTTTATAAAATACAGATTGTGTCAAAGCAGCTTTTCAGTATTACACAGGAAAATAGTGTCGATAATGCAAGAAGACAGTAGTAAACACTCGTTCATCATTGATTCAGCGATGTCACCGTCCAGCTCCGTTCAGTTCAAATAGTATCTGTACAGTAAAGTCGACAATATTGCCAGAAATGAAGTGTCTCCAACTAAACAAGCCAACGGCGCCAGTGACAAGGAACCAAAACTCCACTGGTGACAGAAATGGAGAAAAAACCTTGGGAGAAACCAGGCATAATATGTGGTTACTCATAACTTCTACATGTCTGGTGTCCTCCAATTGCTTCTTCACTAAAATTGCCCTCTGAACTGCCGCTTGGTGCAAATTTCTGACATAGCATTACAATTGGTAAGGGCCAAATTCTTTTCAGTCACCAAAGGAGAGCTGTCAGTAAAAGTTCAGTGCATATTTTAGCCTGTTAGCAATGAATCTCAGTTTCGCCATGTATTTATGGTCATCTTTCTTTTATCAATGTATGATTAACCCACAAAAGGCAATAAATGTGTTATGACAGACATGAAGAAACATAGTTTCTCTCCTTTACAAACACACCCTGTATACACACACAAGGATGTGACACATTCTGCCACTGGCCTGTGGAGACTTGGTTTGATCTGTACAGCTGTTATTCTCATCATTAAGCAGCCTTGCTCTGTTAATCACAGCAGAGTTATTACTTTTTCCATAGATTGACTTGTAGTGGTGTGTTATGGATGATTTGTTTCTTTGTTTTGAAGATATTAACCTTTAAAGGTTGTGTGTCTTTTTATATTAAAATAGCATTTTAATGTCCAGAGTCAACTATAAGTAATCCATTCAATGAATGGTTTAGTGATAAATGTAAACACTAGCTTTGTGGCACTTAAGAAGGACGTGTTAACCAATGGCATGAGTTTGAGGCAGGGCTACCTGTTTACCCAAACAATGTCAGATGAGGGTCCATACACAAAAATGATAATTGTGTCATTAATTACGCACCCTCATGTTCCAAACCTGTAAGACCTTCGTTCCTCTTTGGAACACAATTTAAGATAGTTTTGATTAAATCCGAGAGCTTTCTGACCCTTCATAGACAGCAAGGGAACTACCATGGTCAAGACACAGAAACGTAGTAAGGACATTTTTAAAATAGTCCATGTTGAACCAGTGGTTCAACTGTAATGTTATGAAGCTGCGAGAATACTTTTTGTGCGCAAAGAAAACAAAAATAACTAATTAACACAACTAATGCTGATGATACACTGGGCAACTTTTTGAGCAATGTTGCCTGGCAACTTTTTTTTTTTAGCAATGTTGTTTGGGTAATTTCCCATTGAGAATGGATAACAAATTTCCATCTGGATAATTTAGATCAGTCATGGGCCCTGTATCTTACCTGGCTGCCTGTATATAGCACATAATTAAAACAACAATTAGGCTATCATAGGCATCATCTATTACTCCTAAACATTAACTTAGCTCTAGATAAACAGACATGTATTTTAAAATGTACAGGTTTTTTTTTTTTTTTTTTGAAAAATTGAGCAATTGACTCATCCTGAACACATCATTTTGTCAGTCAATCTAGAATGAGAACATCCTCCTGAAACCGTATAGTAAACACAAATGAACGTTGATGGCTGTGACTAATTCCTATTTGGCTATTTAAATAGAAACGGGGATGAGACGTTTGGTATGTTCCACCCAAAAACCTTGTTTCCATAGCAAGTGCAACAACACAAGAAAATCTCATGGGGTCTCTATACAATCAAACTCAGTAAAATCAATATATTTATGATTTTATTTGGTTAAATATGTCTTGAAATGACCCATATTTTGTCATGTGTGATGTGTGGGTTGTTAAAGATTGCTAGTCTTTATTTAATTGTCCATCTTGTTTTCTTATGTTCTGAGTGAACAATGAAGTTTAGGTTGCCACAAGTTCTGGGTGAAGCCATCTCATGTTTACTGAAAATGTGTTTGTGACTAACAGCTAGTTATGTGTGACTCGTGATGAGTTCAAGGTGTTTAGGAAAGGCGTAAACATAAAGTTATGCTTGGCTCACGCAAATGGTTAATTTACTGCAGCTGTGAGTTTATGCTGTGATAAATGGTTTAATACATCACTTAAACAGATGGGAGTTATTGGCTGCTCTGGTAGAGACAAAACATGAATTGCCCAGAAATTCTAAATCCTAAACTTTACAATAACCAGCAGTTTGTAATTATTATTATTACTTAAAGAAATCAGTACTCTTATAAAGCAAGGATGCATTAATAAAGAGCAGGACATATGGGTGTCCTATTATTGTGTTGGAGTCCCCTACAACAGGTTTTAATTGCAAGGTCAGGAAACATTGTAATTTTCTTAGAATATACATTTATACATTTGTCAGTGTTTTCCAAACAGTTTGTTCTAGGGCTGGGTGATATGTCAAAAATATAATCTCGATTCTGCTGTGTGATTGGCTCTTATATTCGTCCATATCGAGTAAAAATGCAGAGAGATAATCATCGTTATCCACATATTTTATCACAATTCGATATGATATTGTTTATCGGCACAGCCCTAGATTGTTCACATCAGCTTTGAGTGTAATGTTGGTAACCCCTTCCTTCCATAAGCCTACTCTGCTCTGATTGGTCAGCTGGCTAAGCCTGTTGTGATTGGCACAGAGAGGAGTACTTAAGCAAGTTACCAAGCGCTACCATCTGTGTTGCCAAGTTCGAGGTTGTTTTTAATGTCCGCGGGTTGAAGCGACCCCAATAACGTAATATTTAGCCCCTGGAATGCAAATTTACCAGGGGAACCCCAACAAAAAGCATGTATTTTACACCCCAGAACGTGATTTTTACTGAGGGACTCCCTCAAAATGTAATTTGGCTAGTTTTGAGTAGCAATTGGGTGGGTTTTCTTGTGAAAACATGGCAACTCTGCTGTACCATTATATAAAACAATATAGTGCTCCAATCCATTCTTACAATAATGACATAAAAAACATTTTGTTTAACACTTATGCAAGCAAATCATGCCCACAGCTAAAGTTTAGCTGCTAAACTGTAAACACATAACAAAACAATATAGGCGGATACGTTAGTCAAGTGCTAACGTGACTAACTGATGAAACAACACAGTTTGTAAACCAAAATATGTCGAAGTTACAAAACAAACTTGCTTTCACAACGCAGAACACAGCGTCTTATTGACATGATGTAAACACACTAACAAGTGGAAAAGTGTTTGTGGACAGGTCAGACAGTTTGTATTTCGCGGGATTATTCTAATGTGTTACCCAGTTACATAGATCAATAACAGGCAGAAGGTTTGAAAATATGATGATTTAAAGCGATTCTGAGTCAACTCTTTCTTTTGAAAGACATTATCTTTATGTATAATGTACTTTTTTGATTAACAACTTTGCAGACTGTTTACATTGAAAACCCATATGACCTACTCTTTAAATTAAAAGTAATAGTAAAGACATTTTAGAGAATTTTTTTTTCTAATATAATCGTTTTAATATAATCGTCTGTTCATCCTGAGAAAAAGCTTACACGTCTCCACAAAAATGTTAATCAGCACAACTGTTTTCAATAGTGATAATAAGAAATGTTTCAGCATGTTAGACTGTTTCTGAAGGACCATCGCCCTTGACTAATTCACAAATCATTTTAACATTCCATTCTTGCAAATTTTATTAGCTTTTTTACTCATTTCTTTTTACTGTGGTTTTACTACCTAAACTGAACATACACTTGCATCTTTTCACTGTGGATTTATTGCAAAACATACAGAGAATATGGCCTCAGTATTGTTTGTCTGAAAGCTATACTGTACATGTCATTTATGGCAGTTCAGTTCTGCAAAATAGGCAGGATTGTTTTCATAACTATTGCAAATTCTACCGAAGCCCACGTTAAACGTACCCAAGGTAGGCTTGGGTGTGGTTATGCAGTCCACCAACCAATTCTGACTAAAAGCTTAATTAAAAGCTTATTTATCGCAGCAAACCCCACATGATCTGGTCCCTACTATGCCTTTTTTGAGCCATTTTGTTGCAAGTGCACATTGGCTCATGGGATTCAAGGTAAAACTCATTAGTCTAACCATAAGAGAATACTTTACCTCACTAATTGACTCACTTCATTTCATTAATCTCCCAGAAGGCTTTGCTGTACTCAGTGCTGTACTGGTTGAGTTGCCCTGCAAAGCACTTACAGTTAAACCGTACATTTATTTCTATTACAGATTGCCGTGAAGTTTCGGTGTATACAGTATGATGTTAGACTAGTTTTCTCAAATGAAACAGTAAAATTATCATGAAGTGACTGTCACAGCAACTCTGGAGGAGGGGGGAAGGGGGTGGGGATGATTCAATACTATCATTTTGATCAATTTGGAATTTTATACGCTGCTTTTCCGAAGTTTGCCTGTAGGCATCAGTGCTTCCCAAATTGCTGCAAAATGGGTCAATGTGAACAGAACAACAAGATAGATCATCAAACAGATGAAACTCTATCAATGTGCTCAAAACTAGTAAATAAAAACAGTAAAAGTGAAATATAGCATTATTTTGCATATAAAACTGATGATAAAGGTGAACTAGCTGACCTTATTGCACCTGTATGCAATCATTGCTATAATACAGTCATTTGTTGCCACTGGAGGCACACATTAAATCTTGCCAAGCATTTGTCACTTGCTCATCCTGATCTTTAACGTGAATTTAGAGAGTTCATCATTCGTAAATGAAGGTTTAATTAACTTTTATTTACAACTGATCAACGCACATCCCTAGGATGTGATAGATTGTAAACACGAAAGCTCAAATGTGAGTGTGACACGCTATCAGTTTAGATTTGGTTGCATAATATTTGCACTTGCATTTCAAACAATCAAATATTCATTGAATTTAAATGAAGCAAGAGTTTTGCTACATTAATTTTAGTATAAATAATATGAGGGAATGTTTCTCTTGTGCCGTCAACCTCTAATATGAAGCAGCCAAAAGAGCGAGACAGAGGTTTATATTTAATGCTTTTTCTTTGGCTGAGTCTGAAATCTGAAAACAATCGGAGAGACAGGGATAATAACGTGATTTGGAATACTTTGACTGAATGACACTTACATTTGCTACATTAAAGCAACCTTTGTTAAAATTCTTTAGGTATGCTGTCCTAACAGTTACATTAATAAATGCTAATACATGTTTAGTATATTAACATTACTTACCAAATTCTTTTCAATTTACTTATGTTTTGAGTCTGGTTATTTGTCACCTATGGTATCGATTTAGTATACTGATACTGAGGTATTATATTCTGGAATCGTACCAAAGCCAAAATTATGGTATCGAGCCATCCCTAGTACAGAGTAGAGATGGGTACCGAACTCTTACTACTTTTTTCTACTTTTATAGCCACCAACCGAATTGCGTCGGTACTACCATGTATCGATTCACATAAAATCAATCGGTGTTCAATTTCGGTACCTGATAGAACGCATGAGTCTGGTACGTAGCGAAAGCGTGCGTGCACCGAGAGAGACCGTGCTCAAACACACAGGGCAATGGCTAACAGAAAGCGCTCTAATGCAGTGGTTTTCAAACCCTGGGTTGCGACCCTGGGGTGGGTTGCGGGACTTAAAAAATAGGTTGCCAGGATGATTTTGAAGATGTATCTGTATGTAACAAAGTTCAAGGCTCAGAGAGAAGGGAAGCTGCAAATGTAACTTTAATAACAAAAACGTTAACAACAAAATGAAAGTAAGCTGCAGCTGCCTCACGCCAGACTCCAGTGCGTATCTGTGTTTGCGTTTATCAGTCAGAATCCACTCACCGTGCAAAACGCCCAGACTTTTTGTTCAGTCAGGCAGTTCTGCAAGCTAATTAATTCTGTCATTATAACAACGCCTGTAGACGCGCCTGTAGAATGCACATTCATTACCGCTGAGAGTTTCACGCGATCTTTAAAACGAAACCGAAAGTAAAACCAAGCGGCAACCTCCCGCTCTCGCTCTTGAAACAATACGGAAGTGACTGAAGCTGCAGTTTAACGGCTGGCTGCAAAAGGGAGCAAATCCCCATAGACTCTTGTGTTAAAATGCTCAACTTTATAACAGATAAAAACATGTTTACAGCCTGGTGCAAAAAGTGGTTTTGGTTTTTACAGCTAGTTTTGCCCTTCATGACAACTCTGAGTTGGGTGAATTTTTTTCTAACTCACCTGTTTAAATTATATTAAGCATTAAAATTCTGCATAATTAAGGGCGTGGCCACTTGAGTGACAGATGTCAGGCAGCCATCATAACTGCTTTTTCCAGCAGGTGAACTTGGCATCTCAGCCGTGTTATTGCATTTGTTTTTTCTTAGGGTGTTACTTTATTAGGATTATATCCATTTTCTATTTTCCTGGAATGACACGCTGTGACACGCTTTCAAAACGGCGACGACAGGCCCCGCCCAACTTTTGCTTCAAAAACTCTCATCAGAAACCTACGGGTGACGTCACTGACACTACGTCCATGTTTTTTACAGTCTATGAGTAAAACGCACACGTCTATTCAAAAGCAATTTTAATACCCCGCGTTTAGAGAGCGACACCCTAATGTGCGCAAATTAGGCTATATAACATATCTAGGCTTTATAACAGGTCTCTAGCTCTGTATCATTCTTAAAAAATTTGGTCTCTATATGCACTTTGAATTAGGTATAGCCTACTTTGATTATAGCTGCATTTACGACTAAGTTAATGACACTTAAGTCCGAGTAAAGTATCGAAAAAGGTACCGTTGGGTACCAACATTGAATTTCAGTTACTGGTACTGAACCGGTAATTCAATTTTCAATTTTCATCAATTTTCAAGAGTAGTTTATTCATTAATTACTCACCCTTATTTCGTTCCAAACCCGTAAGACCTTTGCTCATCTTCGAAACACAATTTAAGAATTTTTCACAATTTGATGAAATCCGAGAACTTTCTGACTTGGGGAAAAAAAAAAAAAAACGAGAACTTTTCGAGAATGCTTTTTGTGTGCGAAGAAAACAAAAATAACTTTATTCAACGATTTCTTCTTTTCTGTGTCAGTCTTTTTTGTCCATTCTTATGATGTCCTTACTACCTTTCTGGGCCTTGAACATGATAGTTGCATTGCTGTCTATGCAGGGTCAAAAAGCTTTCAGATTTCATCAAAAATATCTTAATTTGTGTTCTGAAGATGAACGATACGTGTTTGGAATGACATGAAGGTGAGTAATTAATGGTAGAATTGTAATTTTTGGGTGAACTAAACCATTAAGAATGTCAAGAAAAAAGGTTTGTATGTCACAGACAGTTCAATTGGCTTAGAAGAGTGTAAATGCAGTATTTATTGAGGTCACTCACAACCTGATGTACCAGATGTTTGTGTCATCTGAGATGTCATTTGCTGACTTTTGGGCTTCTTGTGGGAGGCTTATTGACCAGGAGGTAAATGGACAGCAGAAATCACTCATATAATGATGCACAGGGTCACTCGGCAAGAGCTAGTTAATTAGGTGTAGGGAGATGAATGCCGTGGTCATGTTATTGCCTACATGGAAAGGAAGAAAAAGGAGAACCCTGTACAAACTCACTGGCTAGGGAAGTAACCAGTTGCCTAGCAACTGTACAACACAGTAGGTAATAAAGAAACAAAATAGGTTCAGCACCTAAACCAAAACAGCACACACCATGATGTTTGGGTGTAGATGATCGTCTTTTGTCTTTGAGCCAAATATGATCTAGTAGATGACTGAAGAATGAGAGTCTGTAGATGTGCTTTGAAATGTCTAATAGATTCTGTACTTCTGTTTGAATGATCGGGTGGTGCTGACATGCCATGATTTCCCTTGAAACAAGGGCAGATTCTGAGTTTATGTTTTGTGTAAGCGTGACTTTATGAATGACCTCAGCATTCGCAGTTCTCACCATCCACAAGGCCTTATCTTCTGTCACGGTGTTGTGTTGTGACAACTAGATTACGCAAATTGTAGACACATAAAGGGAATTTGAGCCCTGGGTGAATTAGAAAAGATTTTAAGCTGACCAAAAAAAAGCATGGTTGTGATTTATACTCGCATTAAATCAGCAGTGAGACATAGTATTTGGACTTTGCCTCTATTTTATGACTTCTTGTTTATTAAGCCGTTTCATCTGGAGTGCTTTCTGTCCCCCCACCTCCTGTCTCCATGACGAGTTTCCTGCTTTGTTGCCTAGCGATCCATAAACCCAGAATTGGCCGCAGTCCTTGTCTAAAGTTTCTCTGTAGAGCCGCACTCTCAGTTTTATGTTGCTGTTGTAGTACTTGCTACAATTAGTCTGTTTACTGCCAGCATTCAGACTTCAGGCTGTTACAAGCTTGTTGCGTCTCACTGTGCACGTCTTGGCTGTGAAAGGATTATAGAGATTTTCTGCAAAGATCTCGTATTTAACTGGGTCAGTGACGTTGGTCTTTTTTTGTCCAGATCTATGAATTATTCACATTTTTCCTATTGTAAACATGTTTTAGAATTTCTGAATTAAAATTAATTTTGATATTTTGGGGGGGATTAAAGTTAGTTAAAAGGATCATCAATAAAAGGATGAAATATAAAACCTGAATGTGTTTGTCTAACTTTAATAAGCAGCAAAGCAGTTTTGTTTAGAAAAATAAATCGAAATATTCTCATGAAAAAAAAAACATAAACAAAGAAATGAAATAATCGATTGTGTGTAAACAAAAATGTTATTGTGTCAATAAATCTCTTTCAAATATCAGATAATTTGACAATTTTATGGCAAGGCAAGGTCAAAGTTATAATTTAGTACAGTGGCAACAATATTTATAATCATGAATAATAATAATAAATAATTTGTGCGTTCACCCTCATTTAATATGAATGGAAAATATGCTATTAGTTTTTATTTGATGGTTACATCATATAAAACCTTTTTTTTTTTTTATTGTATAAATGTTTTTCAGAACCATGCTAATGATGTCTGTATTTGTCAGAGATCAGCGTGCCTACAATTGCAAATTTGTATCTCGCAATTCTGACTTTTATTCTTTGAATTGAAAGATATAAAACTGGCAATTGTGAATCAGAAAGTCGATTTCTGAGGATATGCATTTCTAATATATTCACAGAATTGCAAGTTTATATCTCACAGTTCTTACTTAATAACTCGTAATTGTGAGTTTATATCACACAATTCTGACTTAATTTCTCAGAAGTGCAACTTTTTATCTCACAATTCTGACTTTTTTTTGTAATTGCAAGTTTATGTTATGCAATTCTGACTTTATATCTTAGAATTGCTTGTTTTTATCTGACAATTTTGAGAAAAAAAGTCAGAATTGTGAGATACAAAGTCACAATTGCAATTGCGATTTTGCATCTTGCAATTCAGACTTTTTTTCGCGCAATTGCGAGTTTGTGTCTAGCAATTCGGACTTTTTTTCTCTGAATTGTAAGATATAAAACTCGCAATTGTGAATCAGAAAGTCGATTTCTGAGGATATGCATTTCTAATATGTTCACAGAATTGCAAGTTTATATCTCACAATTCTTACTTAATAACTCGTAATTGTGAGTTTATATCACACAATTCTGACTTAATTTCTCAGAAGTGCAACTTTTTATCTTACAATTCTGACTTTTTTTGTAATTGCAAGATTATGTTATGCAATTCTGACTTTATATCTTAGAATTGCGTGTTTTTATCCGACAATTTTGAGAAAAAAAGTCAGAATTGTGAGATACAAAGTCACAATTGCAATTGCGATTTTGCATCTTGCAATTCAGACTTTTTTTCGCGCAATTGCGAGTTTGTGTCTAGCAATTCGGACTTTTTTTCTCTGAATTGTAAGATATAAAACTCGCAATTGTGAATCAGAAAGTCGATTTCTGAGGATATGCATTTCTAATATGTTCACAGAATTGCAAGTTTATATCTCACAATTCTTACTTAACTCGTAATTGTGAGTTTATATCACACAATTCTGACTTAATTTCTCAGAAGTGCAACTTTTTATCTTACAATTCTGACTTTTTTGTAATTGCAAGATTATGTTATGCAATTCTGACTTTATATCTTAGAATTGCGTGTTTTTATCTGACAGTTTTGAGAAAAAAAGTCAGAATTGTGAGATACAAAGTCGCAATCGCAATTGCGATTTTGTATCTTGCAATTCTAACTTTTTTCTCGCAATTGCGAGTTTGTGTCTAGCAATTCTGACTTTTTTCCTCAGAATTGTGAGATATAAACTTGCAATTGCGAATCATAAAGTCCATTTCTGAGGAGAAAAAAGACAATTCTGACTTTTTTTGCAATTGCGAGTTTATATTATGTAATTCTGACTTTATTTCTCAGAATTGCATGTTTATATCTCGCAATTGTGAGAAAAAAGTCAGAATTGCAAGTTTGTGTCACGCAATTCTGAGAAGAAAGTCTGAATTGTCAAATCCAGTTTAGGATTATAGAGATTTTCTACAAAGATCTCAAATTTAACTGGGTCAGTGACGTTGCTGTTTTTTGGTCAAGATCTATTAATAATTCACATTTTTTTAATGATTTCTTTTTTTTTTTTTTCTATTGTAAACATGTTTTGAATTTCTGAATTAAAATTCATTTTGATATTTTTGGGGGAATTAAAGTTCATTAAAAGTATCATCAAGAAAAGGGTGAAATTCTTTAAAAAATCTAAAACCTTATGAAGTTGTTTGGCTAACTAAACTATAAAGCAGTTTTGTAAAAAAAAAATTGAGATATTTGCATAAAAAAACAAAAACAAAAAACAAAACAAATTTGATTGTGTCGAGATCAATAAATCTCTTTCAAATATCAGATAATTTGACAATTTTATGGCAAGGCAAGGTCAAAGTTATTATTTAGTACAGTGACAAACATTTATAATCATTAAGATTTGTTCATTCACCCTCATTTATTATGAAAGGAAAATATGCTATTAGTTTTTATTTAATGGTTACATCATATAACAACTTTTTTTTTTCTTAAAAATTGAATAAATGTTTTTCAGAACCATACAAATAATGTCTGTATTTGTCAGAGATCAGCGTGCCTACTTTAAATGCAATTGCAAATGCAAATTTGTATCTCACAATTCTGACTTTTTTCTTGCAGTTGCGAGTTTGTGTCTTGCAATTCTGACTTTTTTTCTCAGAATTGTGAGATATAAACTTGCAATTGCGAATCATAATGTCCATTTCTGAGGAAAAAAAAAAGACTGATATGTTCACAGAATTGCAAGTTTATATCTCACAATTCTGACTTAACTCGCAAATGTGAGTTTATATCACACAATTCTGACTTCATTTCTCAGAATTGCAACTTTTTATCTCACAATTCTGACATTTTTGTTTGCAGTTGAGAGTTTATATTATGCAGTTCTGACTTTATTTCTTAGAATTGTGTGTTTTTATCTCACAGTTGTGAGAAAAAAAGTCAGAATTACGAGTTGTATCACGCAATTCTGAGAAAAAAGTCTGAATTATAAGATAACAAGTTGCAATAAACTTTTAATTTTTTTTTTGTTTAGTGGCAAAAATGGGCTTCCATACTGATGCAAAAAAAACCTGAAAAAAAACAAACAAACAAAAAACTGGAAAACACTTTCTCATTCTGGCAAGCTCTAATTAGCTAGTCATATCCACACACATACGGGCAGAGAGTTTATTATCAGTTTGTCTAGAAAAGTCATGTTTACAAGGTACAATGTGTGCTTTTAAGGATGAAATATATTCACAGGCTTGATGTAGAGAGGCTGGAGATTATCAGCCATCGCTGATTTTCATGCACTGAAATCATGCCAAATATGAACTAGTAAGTCAGCAGATGTAGAACCATTAGAGGAAATAAAAACCATAGGGATTTTCCAAGAATGGGTTTCTCAGGTTTTGTCACGCTTCTATGGTTTGTCGACCTGCATCTGTTGGTTGACGAATGGCGAACCTTAGGGGTTAAACTGGTTTCACTAGAATGTGGTCAGATCCTCTTCCTGATAATGTCCAATCTGATAATCAGTGTTTCCGTCTGTTTCTGAGTGTTCCATTCTCCTGGAATGTTTTTTTTTTTTTGTTAGAATTTACATTCACAATCCAAATGGTATGTTAAAAGTTGCTAGAAATCAGCACTGATGAAGCACAAAAGTCGCCCAAGCCTAAAGATATGAATTCCACCCTTGTTATAAACTCACATTTTATTTGATGCTTCTCACACTGTCTGTGTTTGTTTGTTATATTAAACATTCAGAGACATACATCTTTAATCCTTCAATGAGCACTCATTTCATAATAACAATAATAATAATACATACTATTCAAAAGTCGGATCTGTAATTTTTTTACATTGTAATATGATGATTTAGTGCTCTTGAAACATTTCTTACTATTAATATTGTTTACAAAAGTTATACAGCTTTATTTTTTGTGGAAACGATTCTATTTGAAATAGAAATCTTTTGTAACATTATGTCTTCACTGACCCTTTTGATCAATTTAATGTACTAAATAAAAATCTAACCCCCAGTTTACAATTTTACAATAACTTTTCTGTTATTATTGGAACCCTTTTCCTCTCGAAATGTGGTTAGTGGTGAAATCTCCTGCTGGGGAACACTGACCCTTAGTGGGATAAAGACAGCAATGCATGCAATTACACCACGATATAGTAGCATTATCATGCTCTTTCTAAGAAACTTTATATGTTGATGTAAGTGTTATATAGAGAACAGTGTTGGGCTCGTTACTCAAAAAAAATTATATTGTTAATACTTTACTAATTACTTTCTGGCAACATTAGTTACACTACTGGTTATATTACTTTTGCTTCACGCCCCACAGAAGTTGTAATTGCGTATCTTCCCCATAAAATTCTTCTAAAATGTTACTAAAACGATATTAACCTGTTTAATTCCATTTTTTCCCAGACATGAAAATATCCAAATGATGTATCTTTAGTAACCCTTCAATAATCAATAATTTTTTTTTGTTTGTTTTTTGGAAAATGTGTCAACGGTGGGATAATGCGTGCACTGAGTTAACATATTTTTGCAGTCATAAAAATTGTTATATATCTTAGCCAACTATATTAAACTGTTTGATCACATTCTGATTCTAATTAAATTTGAGATAAAATACAAAATGATTACACTGCTGTTCAAAAGTCTCTTATGCTCATCAAGGCTGCATTTACTTAATCAAAAATACATAAAAAAAAAAAATGTAATATTGTGAAATATTATTGCAGTTTAAAATAATGGTTTTCTATTTGAATTTTTATTTTTCCTGTGATGCAAATCTGAATTTTTTGTCACTCCAGTCTTTAGTGTTTCACATGATCCTTCAGAAATTATTCTAATATGCTGATTAATTACTTTTATTATTTTATCAATGTTGGGAACAGTTGTGCTGCTTAATGTATATCTTTTTTCAGGATTATTTGAGTAATAAAAAGTTAAATAAAGTTATATTAAGTAAAGTTAAATTAACAGCATTTATTCAAAATAGAAATAATTTCCAACCATAGAAGTTGTTGCTATCACTTTTTATCAATTTAAAACATCTTTGTAGAATAAAAATATTAATTCTTAAAAAATATAATAATAATTACTGACCACAGAGTTTTAAGTGGTAGCTTGTATTGTTACACAAGATTTCTATTTTAAATAAATGCTGTTCTTTTAACTTTTTATTTATTAAAGAATCTTGAAGAAAAGCATCACAGGTTCCAACTAAATATTAAGCAGTGCAGCAACTGTTTTCAACATTGATAATAAATCAGCAATAAATCATGTGGCACTGAAGACTGGAGTAATGATGGTGAAAATTCAGCTTTGCATCACATGAATAAATAACATTTTAAAATCACATAGAAAAAAGTTATTTTACATTGAAATAACATTTCACAGTATTACTGTTTTTTTCTGGATTTTTTTTTTCTAAAAATATGCAGCCTTGATGAGCATAAGAATCTTCTTTAAAAAACATTACAAATCTTACAGAAAATTTGAACAGCAGTGTATATTACCAAATTTTTATTTTAGTGCTACCAGTATTACAACCTCAGTACTTTAAATTAATCGTAACATTTGAACTTTTTGTCATTGCAACATTTTAGTGAAATCTTCACTAACAACTGCAATTGGACTATATGTATACCTAATTTCACTGTTTTCCTAACAGTCACTATTGTGACCATCAACATGTTTACTGCTTCTATGACCACACTCAACAAAACAGAATATGAGTGAATTTATGTATTAATATTAGACATCTTAAAGATTGTGTGTACCAAAAATCTTTGACATATCTGTATGTTAACATACTTTACCAGCCTTTTGTTTTGGTGCTTTGATGCAGTCATCATATTCTCAAGGGTGCAAACAGGAATTAAACTACTTTGGTCACGTGACAGTTTGCACTAACCATGAGAAACTTCACATATTTAATATTTCTGCCTCATCATTAGAGCAAAATCCACTTTGGATTGCAGTCAGAAGTTGTTACAAACACTTAATTGTGACTGATAGTGATTTATAAGTACAAGTATTGTATTAATCTTATTAATTGTCATTAATCATCATAGCTTGAAGCTAATTGTACCTATAATTTCTCTCTTACCCATATACGATCATATTTCAGGATGCATTTCTTTAAATTGTAGTAATATAATTTATATCGGGATCAGAGGGATGTGGGCAAGCCATGTAAAGTCAGAGTAAGGAATGCCAATAACTTACACATCTGTGTTCAGATCATCTTTTCTTCTGACAAAATTGATGTAATGGCAATATTTCCATCTGCTGAATATAAGCTTTTCCATATTTCAAGCTTGTTTTATATATATATATATATATATATAAAGTTCTATTTTGGCAAATGTAAAAGCCCTTTCACACCAAAAAGTGAAATAAATATGCCTCAGGCTGAAGGAAAAGTAAATTCACATCTAAAATCCCACATAAAATGGGACTAAATACATAAAGGATATTGTTATTGTTATTTCACTGTTCTTTAATACAATGTAAAATAATAAACACAATTATTTAAAATACCTTTTTATTTTAGGAAGGGATTTCCAAAAAGTAATTCCTCTCATGAACAACCTTAAATGGCTTTCCATTATTATAGGACCTGAGACACAGTTTCTCATCAGATATGATTACTTCTGGATGTCTAGAGCTACAATTGGTGGTTAATATAATTTTATTTGATAGATAAATAGATTTTGTTAGGCCAAAGACTTGTGAAGCCACTTTCTCCACTAGGGGGAGCCACAGAACTATAGATGAGTTTTATGTTTCTTCAACATAGAACACCAAGCTTCCATTAACAAAGTGGACTGGATTCTTAATTGCTATGCACAAGGTCCAGCACATATAAATATAGATAGATAGATAGATAGATAGATAGATTATAATTATTAAATATTATCAATTTAAAAATTATGAAATAATTTAATATATTCCATAAAATATTATGTAGTGTTATATTGGACTATTTGCATGTCGGAATGATTATGCTATAATTATGATTATGATTATGATTAATGATTATGCTGCTAACAGAGGAACAGAGTGTTTTCAGAATGAAGGCCCTTTTGTGGTGTCCACTCCTTAAAAAAAAAAACAAAAGTCTGTGAAAATCTGAAGTCAAAACTAGCCTGGTGTTGTAATAACATACTCAAGCATATCAGTGCAGGCAGGTCAGGTGTGCTTATAGTTACTCAGAACACAGCCGTAGTTCACGTGAATAAAAGTGTATTTGTTAAATGTTTAAACAGAGAGTGGGCTGGAATGCGTAAAGTGTAATACAATCTGTGTTGGAGTGTCATATTGAGCTGCTTTAGAGAAGAGAGGCTCTTTTTGGCTGAGAAAGGCTGTTTTCACCCCTGCTGGAGGAAGTGTGGGAAAAATTCCTTCCTTTTGCAGGACAACAAGAGCAGCAGGTTTTAGTTTCAGTCTTTCTTTTGTGTGGATCGATGGCTCGCTCTCTTCAAGCTCATAAACGTGTGCTCTTGGCTGGTGGGCTTGCTTTAATGATATGCTATATCTAATGGGCACAGCGGATGTGAATGCAAATATGTCTTGGGGAAATGTTGTATGTGTAAGAGACCTGCAAGATATACTGGTATGCTGGAATGCATTTGTGCGTCTGCAGGAAATACATATGTCCGTTTGCACAAATGTATGTGTTTTAGCTTTCTAGGATCGCACAAAATGCCCTGCTGTGAAATGTGAACAATGTAGTGTTGTTGTTAACTAAAATGAGAACTATTAAAAACAGATTTTGTTAACAAATCTGCAATTAGTGTATATAGAGTGTAAGTCAAAAGTTTACATACACCTTGCAGAATCTGCAAAATGTTAATTATTTTACGCCAAAAAATATTATTTTTTATTCATTACTGACCTAAATAAGATATTTCACATAAAATACATTTACATATAGTCCACAAGAGAAAACAATAGTTGAATTTATAAAAAAAATGACCGCTGCAAAGTTATACACTTGATTCTTGTTGTTTACCTAAATGATCCACAGCTGTGTTTTTTTGTTTAGTGAAAGTTGTTCATGAGTCCCTTGTTTGTCCTGAATAGTTAAACTGCCCACTGTTCTTCAGAAAAATCCTTCTGGCCCCACAGATTCTTTGGTTTTTAGCATTTTTGTGTATTTTGAACCCTTTCCAACAATGACTGTATGATTTTGAGATCTATCTTTTCACAATGAGGACAACTGAGGGACTCATATGGAGCTATTACAGCAGGGTTAAACACTCAATGATGCTTTAGAAGGAAAAACGTTGCATTAAGAGCAAGGGGTGTAAACTTTTGAACAGAATGAGGATGTGTACATTTTTCTTATTTTGCATAAATATCATTTTTTTTTCATTTAGTACTGCACTTCATAACCTACAGAGGACACTTTCATGTTCCCCAGAAGACAAAATAAGTGAAATCTACCCTGATCTTCAAATTCAAAATGTTTTCACCCCCGCGCCTCCTAATGCATTGTGTTTCTTTCTGAAGCATCAGTGAGCGTTTGAACCTTCTGTAATGGTTGCATAATGAGTCCTTCAGTTGTCTTCAGAGTGAAGATGGATCTCAAAATCATGCAGTCATTGTTGGAAAGGGTTCAAATACACAAAAATGCTGAAACAGAGAGCAGTTTAACTGTTCAGGACAAACAAGGAACTCATGAACAATTGTCTATTAAGAAAAAAAAAAGACAGCAGTGAATCTTTCAGTATCACACAGTATCAAGTGTGTGTAAACTTTTGAACAGGGTCATATTTATAAATCCAACTATTTTTGTGTAAATATGTATATATAACTATACACATATAAAAAAAAAAAACATTTAGCTAAAAAAAAACTGTATGTCAAAGTTATACATTTGGCCTACATTATCTCATGACTGCTTTATTACAGGCCCTTCCCATTCAAGGCATCTCTACCTTCCTGTTTCACAAACACCTGCACATATATGGGCATTGCATTATATGAATGTGGTTAAGTTCCGTCCACCATTCGTTTAGCTCCCCCTTCACAGGGACGTAGACTCACACTCTCCCACATCCTCCACACAGACACACTCACTCGACATCCGCGCAAACCGGCCCTAAGTGCAGACAGGCGTGGCCTGGCAGGAAGTGATGTTACTTGGCTGTGTAGGCCTGGTCTTTTTGATCATGAGTGTAGTAGTACGCTCCACAGGAAAATGAGGAAGTGCTTCATTTAGGATTTGTTGTTCTCTCTGTCTGTTAGTGCGGGTGCAGACCACAGATAACTTTGTAGTTGCTTGTTAACAGAATATGTATGAAGTTCCTTGTTCCTGTGTGTGAGTTAGGGTCATGTTTTGCCTACACTGTGGAGACAAAATGTTCCACAAGAATAGCAAAACCTGAAATTAGCTGCACTGTGAGGATGAGCCTGTAGTACCAGAAAGAGAACAGCTTAATTAACATCGAAATAGTAATTTTAAATTCAATGTGAAATTGCATTTTGCCATATATGTCAAATAGCCTGCATGAAGCATTGTCTCCTTCACTGTAGAAAAACAAATGCATCTAACTGTTGAATGGTTTATGCTTCTGTAAAATCATCATGCCAACTGCTGCATCTTGTAACTTGTAGAGCAGGTTCCTGTTCATGACCTCATTTGGTGGAAAATAGGGAGAAACCCTGTTAGAAGAGCCAGTAAAAAACAAAGGAACAGAGTGTTACAGCAAATAGAAGACATGACTTACCTGTGTGTCTGCTGCTTGGATCAGTCATATCCATTTGTGCACATAATAGCTCTGTTCCAAAACCTGGTGAGCTGCCTAGGCAGCATTTTAAGGCATTATGCACATTCCTGATGCGAAGGCTGTTCCAAATAGATTATGATTGTGTTGATATTAAAAGAAAGCAGTTCCAGAATGCACTGTCTTCACTTTGTCAAAAGTAATGCTGTTTAGAAATATATTTCATTCAACACCAAAAAATCAGTTCAGTTTAATCATAAATGCACAAAGACCTGCACGTGGAATGCAGAAGAAAAAAGTAGATGAATTAAGATGTTCTCATGATTTATTAATTTGTGGCTATGATTATGATTATGATTTGGTTCCTGTGTTTTTTACATTGTGGCCACGTTGTACTAATTAGGTTTCTAGCACATACCTATCCACATTATTCTTCAATGTGAAAGTAAGCCTATGGGCGAGAGTTCCGGTTTGTCAACTGATATAGGGAAATAATAATAAGAATAACAACGTGCAGTAAACGGTAAACCAGTGGGTTCATAAAACACATTTTTTTTTTTTTTTTAAAGATTTATTTTTGGCTTTTTATTATTATAGGACAGATCAGGAAGGACAGGAAGCGAAGTGGAGAGAGAGAAGGGGGTAGGGTCGGGAAAGGTCCTCGAGCCGGGAATCGAACTCGGGACGCCCGTTGCGCAACGGCGCTGTATGTCGGCGCACTGCCCACAAGGCTATCGGCGCCGACATAAAACACATATTTGACTTAATATTAGGATATGTGCATTGTGCACAAAAAAGAAAGTTAAAATATATTTTTTTATCAGCAAGTCTGAAGCGTAAATATGTTAATAGATTTGAACTATACTTAGTATGAAATAAATGTATTTTATATATATATATATATATATATGTAACTTTTTTACAAGGGGTATAAATGCCCCCTTTGATAAACTGTGGTCACATCTAAATCGAGCAAACAAAAATTAAATAAATGAATGACTATTTTGCCAATATTTGTGTGCTCTGTATTTTGAAAGCTTGTTTCTGTATCAGTAGCAATTAGCTTAGCAACATGCTAAAGTCATAGTAAGTAGTATTTGTTGAAAATATTTTGCAGAATGTGTGTTAGAATGTTGTGATAGTTTTTTGTTATGTGTTCTATATGTGAACCTGGACCACAAAACCGGTCATAAGAGTCATTTTTTTATTTAGATTTATACATCTGAGAGTTTAAGCCTTCTATTGATGTATGGTTTGTTAGTATATGAAAATATTTGGCTGAGATACAACTATTTGAAACTCTGGAATCTGAAGGGAAAATAACCTTTAAAATTGTCCAAATTAAGTTCTTAGCAATGCATATTACTAATTAAAAAGTAGGTTTTGATATATTTACAGTAGGAAATTTACAAAATATCTTCATGGAACACTCTCTTTACTTAATAATCCTAATGATTTTTGGCATTAAAAATCTATAATTTTGACCAATACAATCTATTTTTTTGCTATTGCTACAAATATACCAATGCTACTTATGATTGGGTTTGTGGTTCAGGGTCACGTATTATATATAAAGTAATGTCTAAGGATTTTTGAAAGGTGTTATATATATATATCAAAGTAATAAAATCAAACTTACTACCCTGAAAATGTGGTTTATGAGTGTAACTAAAACATGAACTTGCAGCAAATTTGGAGGGGTTTGATTGAGTACTTTTGTGTAGGATTTCAGCTCAGATGCTGCTTTGAAAGCCAGCTGCCCCTGGAGACAGTCTGTCGAAGCTGCTCACAAAGCTTTTGAAGAGATTTTTTTAAAGAAAGCTTTTTGTGTGGTAATACAGAGAGATGTGAACACAGACACACACACAATACCTCTGAGACATTGGACCAGAGCTAATTTGTTCACCGATCTCCCTCATGGCTGAATCTGTCAGATGTCTTGAGCAGTCATGGTCTCCTGACAGCAGTCAGATTTGTTTAACAGTAATAGCTCTGATAAGAGTGTCTGAATCCTGTGTTGTTGTGTACCTTCTGCAGCTTTCTCCTCTGGGAAAAGGGCCAATTCAAATCTTACAGTCGCTAATTGACTAGCAGGAGACAGGAAGCGCTCTTTATGAGTGTGTTGTCCACCGTCAGAGGCTTGGACATCTGACTTTTTGTCCATTGCAGAAGCGTGTGGTAAGATTATCTGGGGAGTATCTGAGCGCTGTGTGTGGGTTACCAGGTCCCTGTCACACTGGCCTTTTTCACCTCCTTTAACTGGGTCATCTCAGATCACATTCCTGGAACTCAGGCTTTCTTTCTCACACTGACAATGCATATCATTCGTGGGATCCAGTCCAGAAATCCATGGTAGCCATTATTATATTTCTATTTGTGTATTCATTTTGCCTGCTTGTATAATGTAGAATGTTAAAGGGGTCATTGGATGCATTGGTCATTCACTTTTGCATGTTGTTTGAACATAAATGCGTGCTCGCAGTGTGTGCACACATCTACCCTATAATGATAAAAATTCACCCAGTGGTTTGTATTTAATCTGTAAAAATAATTTACCCTTTTTCAAATCAAACCATTCTCAGCTTCTTGTCGGTGTTAGAGGCCGCTCCCACGATAGATTGACTGACATGACCGCCCTGAGTGAGCTGTAACAGTCCGATCGCCATTTTCTCGATGCCGGAGCAGAGACGTAGACAAGAATGGCTCCTAAGCGATTGAGGCGTTCTGCTGTTGGATGTAATGATGAGCATAGTAGTCCTTATTTACTCCCGACATCTGAGCTGCTGAAGATGCAGTGGATGACTTTTGTTTGTGAATGGAATGCACCTCTTGATCTACATAAATGCATTTGTGCAAATCATCCGTGATCCAGCTTCACTTACAGTTTTTTGTTTTTACAGTTTTTTTTTTATTAATCTTTGCAATTGCCTTTCCTAATAATGTGTTAGTTAGCATGTTTTGTGGCTAAAAGCGCTAAAGTAAACAGTGGCTCATCACTCCGGCGGGATAAGCAGAGCTCATTTGCGTTTAAAGGAACATACAATAGAATCAGTTGATTTTTTGCAGAGCTGATTTTGACATGGTAAAAGGTTTTTTTTTACACTACTATTGAGAAGTTTTAACCAAAGTATATTATAGACTTTTCATTATGTCAGGTTTTGAGACTCTTTTGTTGTGTTTTTGATTTGGTTTAGCCCCTTTTGTCTTTGGTTTGTTCCATTTCCTTTTTGCCCTTATTTGGTCATATTCCTGTCTCCACCCCTCATTAAGTCATTATCAGTTAAGTGCCTTCACCTGTCTGTGTCTTGTTAACCACCCTATTTAAGTTAGATTCTGTTCATTGTTTGAATGTTCCGTTCTCGTCGTTGTGTGCGTGTCTCCTTGCCCATCTCCTGTTGGATTTATTTGTGGATTTATTTATTAAAAGACTTGTTTTGTATCTGAGCTCGACCTCGTACTCCTCGTTTGTCCTCCCATACACGACACGTGACACATTAAGACCCTAAAGAATGATATATAACTTGTGGAAAATGTGCATCCAAAGACCCCTTTAAACTTTCTCAGCTCAGCTGAAGGAGACAAGGGAAGCAGTGCCTCTTCAAAATACTGGATGAGAAAAAAAATGTAGTACAAAAATAAAACAATGGCAGTATTACAAAATATAACAATAAAAAGTGAATAAATCACTTTTTTTTCCAACCTGATCTCATGACGAAATCGTACCAGTGGAACTTATTCGCAAGGTGCTAAATATATACCGCCATGCACATTTTGTGACATAATCGATGTGAAATGTCCACTGAGTGGTGCTAAAAGTGAGTGTTTTTTTTTTTTTTTACCCAGATCAGAGGAACGTACTTACAGGTTTTAGAGGTCGACCGATGTATCGGTTTTGCTGATTAATCGGCACCGTTAGTTGATTGGTAGAATTATCGTTATCGTCAAAAAAACATGCCAATGGTTTTTCCGGGTTGCGTCCGTTGCTTAATGTTTAATGTCATGATTGTTACAATCCATTTGCATTAGTTTATATCCAGCTGATCACATTAATGCATTTGTTAGCCAGCAAGTTGCGTATTTAAAGCTAGTGATGTGAGACAGCAAATTGGGTTCATTCAGCCAACAGAAACCCTGCCACAACACAGAGCACTATCACAGAGTTTTACATTAAATACTTCCTATCTGTCCCAAATTGATGTAAATGTACACAAAGACTTCACCATGGGCTGGAAGATTGTGTATATTGTGCATTTTTAGCAAAACGGTTTTTTTTCTGTGGCTCTAATGAAGTCTGTATGTTTCATATAGCAAGCTATAGATCACGTTTCCTCTTTCCATTTGGTCTGTTGTTTTAAACACCAAACTCATCTGTGCCGCTTGATCATTCTTGAAATAATGTCCGTTTGGTGATTAAGTAAACAGTTTTAGACCGCTGTTTAAACTAAATGCGACACGTCCGTTGTGTATGATAACTGATACGAGATCTCCGGACACGGTGCCGGGCTTTTGCTCGGTTTGTGACTAAAATATTTTGTTATTTTGATTAGATATTCATCAAGTGTTCTAGAATAGAAGCAGTTAAACTGTGAGAGTATACATATGATGTAATTTCAATATTATGGCTTTTGTGTAGATGTTTAAAGACTGTTGATAAGAAATGGTAACACTTCACAATAAGAATCAATTTGTAGCATTAACTAAGATTAATAAAAGCTGTAAAATGTAAGTATTGTTCCTTGTTAGTGTGCTCATTTCAACATTTACTGATATTTTTAAATATATAATTAATATTAATACATTTATTCTTTTACAAAGTATAGTTCTTTAAATAGCAGACCACTGTTTTAGTTTCCATTCAGTATCCATCAGGGCAGGGCTATAACAGAACCCATTAAAAAAATGACACAGCGTGCCACCAGACGCGAGCGTTCGACGCGACAAAAGACAATAAAACCCATTATAACTTGGACCATTACTATTATAATTTCCGTGATGCAAAAACACAAAAGAAATCAGGACATCCAGTCACAAGAACAGAGTATAGCATGTAATATCACAGAATTTGTCAGAGTTTGGATGAATAAATCAAAAGTAGGTCGTTACACTTAAATCAAGTCACGATATGGACTAGTATCTGTAAATATTAAGCTGCAAAAATACCATTTAAATATGAATCCTGCATGTCTTTTTATGACGCACGGTTTTGTTTACCACACACATACATAAGCATGCATGATGCTCGCAGTGTTTTCTGTTTGCTGTCTTGCTAAATGAGGACATAAATACATGAACAACAGTCAGTGTCTACTCTATTACAAATAATAATTATAAATAATTACCCAAAACAGCAGAAATACAAGATGCCAATACAGACTAGAAAGATATTTAAACTTGCTCAGTCACTGTGGTCACTGCTTTGGCAATATTTCCAGCTCTTAATGCCGAATGTGCTCTTGGATAATTAGATACATCATGGTCTAAAGTAGAAGCAAATAACTTTAAATAAATAACTTTAAAAATGATTAATAAGTAACTTGAAAGTAACCCCCTTTGTATTGCATTGCATTGCATATTGTATGTTCAGGGATGACAGATTGATAAGCAGACTGCTATGGCTAACTTTTGATATACTTTATCAAAAAGTTAAAAGTGGCTCTCCTATTGACTTTGTCCTATAAATGCGGCTCTCGTGAAACAAATAGTGCGGACCGCTGTTCTAAAGCAACATTGTTCAACATCAACACTAGCAGGAAAAGTTACAGTGGGAGTCTGCGTCTCACTTGCCTCCCCTGAGCCCATGGAGTTTTACCAAACCCCTTAAAGCATGCCATAAGTTTGATGGGGGGTAACTGAGAATGAATTGGAAAAAGTCACGTTAGAGGAAGCATGTGGATGTGATTGGATATGACTGGTTATGATTGTGATTGGTTCATGCGATAGATACAACTTCTTTGTTACATCAAAATAAGACTTAAAAGGGCATGAAAACATGATCTGTTGGAGTTTTTAGTGAGTAATCAGCTTGGTGTCTGTGACCAATATTTACTGAGCTTTGATGACTGATGATACGAACAATTCAAAAATAGCTGACCTATTTAACTATTAAAAAGAAAAGCTGAACATAAGTTAACAAATAAATAAAATATATCACTTGGAATAAATGTTAAATGCTTAAAAACACTAATTTGATTCAATTTATACTTGGCTTTAATAAATAGAATATTGATTACATTGTTAATGTAAAAATATAAAATAGATTTTTTTTTCTTTTCCTGATAGTGTTAAGTTTATTTAACTGAGGAAATGTGACTGGGACATGAATTTACATTTTATAAAAAAAAAAAAACTCTGGGGATTTTCATTCTAGAACACAACGGCCCACCACTGATTCAAATGCACGTTTGCTTAATGGCAACAGTATATGAGAAAGTAGGAGAGGATTTGCCTTTCTATCACCAGTTACACATAACTGTTAAACAAAGACAGTAAAATAATGAAAACTGGAAGTGCAGTGCGTCAGGTGGTTATTTTCTCAAAGCTGTTAAACTGAAAGTCTCGTATATGACACTTATATGACCAGACAGAAGCAACAACCTTGCCTTTAGCAGTATGCAGGACACAAGGCGATATATTCCATGATGATCACAGGTCAGGAGCATGTGACCAAACCCTCTTGTGGCCTCACAGGAAAAATCTCTACATGCCTGAAATTCTGCTTGCAGTCTGCCTTTAATGACATTTTTTTGTCATCTCTTTTTTTTGGTTTTGAGGTTCATTTGAACTCATGTCTCTTGGCAGACAGGAAAAGGAAATATTTGCCTGGCCAAAAATAAGTAAAGTTTAATTGCAGCGGCAGTGGCTGTCGGTGGCCATCAGAGATTATTAATGTGTTTGAAAGTGGAGGGAGGCAGCTTTGCCAGTGTTAAATATTCCAAGTTAAACCCTCACTTAAAGAACATTACATGGTTACTATTTGTAATTAGGGATTCCTAAAAAAAGGCTTTTAGAAACGTAATTAAATCTAATGTAACATAAAAATTTAAAATGCGTAAATGTGCGATTAACATGCATTTGGGAAAAAATATGCAAATTTACTCTATTTATGTTGACATTTGCATAATTTCCAACATTTTTGTGGACTGAGGTTCATGTAGATAAAAGAAATTTCACCAATATTCCTCCAAATTTTGGTATGGTATAACTATTTGTATTGTGTTCTCTCTTACTTCAGTTATTCTCATTTTTCACTTTTAAATTAAAACAAATTACTATATGTAATGCAAATGGTCAGCTTAACAGTACTTCAGCCATTTTAAATTGAAGTTCTTTGAAGTAGCTTCCCATTACATGTGTCTGTGCATGTGGGTGTAATGTGCTGTTGCATGTGCAGTTGTGTATGTTTAGTCTGTGTGCATCACAGGCAGTTTAGACACTGTGTTTCCTGTAGGATAAACCTTGTCTCCCAACATGCACATCAAGATCAGACATTGCGGACACAGACCTCTGGCAATTACTTGGTTTCAAACACAAGGATGTTTCTTTTCATTAAAAAAGCAGGAAAGCTTACAGTTGACATGGTTCAGATTCTCTTTGTGCTATCTGTGTGCTTGCAATGTATTGTCATACGGTGTGTGTGTGTGTGTGTGTGTGTGTGTGTGCGTCTCTTTGTGTTGGATGAGTACATTTTATACACAAACGTTGTAACTCAGCCTGTTTCTTAGAACTCCCTCAGTGTTTATATGAATAGTGTCTGTTAATGACAGGAATCCTTATCTTATCAGCCTTATTAGTATTTATGATGTACATTCTCAGAGCAGGTGAGTGACACATATGGAAGATATACACATAAAAGCAGTTAAAGAAATATTCTGGGTTAGTGCAATAAAGCACTTGTGACAAGCAGTTGATAACCACAAAAGTTTATTTCCAAAAATCTGGGTTATTACAAAACCCTACATGACCAGTGAATACAAAAATAGATATAAAATTAAGAATTTGCTTCCATGATTTATTAATTCATTGCCATGTCCTAGTATTGTGTTTTCTCATTTTAGTTAAATCATGCCATACTAATTTGTTCCCTCATTTTTATTTAGTTAAGTCATGGTAACAAATTAAATGTTTATTGTAGGGGTGGGCAAACTTTTTGACTCAGGGGGCGACATTAAGTTTTCCACAGTAAAGGGTTACTCCACCCCAGAATGAACATTTTGTCATTAATCACTTACCCATGTTGTTCCAAACCCGTAAAAGGTTTGATCGTCTTCGGAACACATTTTAAGATATTTTGGATGAAAACTGGTAGCTTTTTGACTGTCTCATTGACTGCCAAGTAAATAACACTGTCAAGGCCAAGAAACTTATAAAAGACGTTGTCAAAATAGTCCATCTGCAATCAGTGATTCAACCATAATTTTACGAAGCTACGAGAATACTTTTTGTACACAAAGAAAACAAAAATAACGACTTTATTCAACAATTAGTCTCCTCCGCGTCACTATAGCACCATTTTGGATAGTATCCCCTGAACGCAAACTGCGTACCCTGTTCAGCTGCGACATGCGTATGCGCTGTTTTCGTTCGAATCAAAGCGTAAATACACATTGAAAACGTATCCGTGTGTTGTGGCTGACACAGAACAGCGTACACTGTTTACGTCCAGTGGATACTTTCCAAAATGGCGCTACGGTGACATAGAGGAGATGAATTGTTGACTAAAGTCGTTATTTTTGTTTTGTTTGGGTTTGGAACGACATGGGGGTAAGTGATTAATGACAAAATTTTCATTTTGGGGTGGAGTAACCCTTTAAGTGAGGGACCGCATAATATGTTTATGACAAATGAAGCTTTGATTATTTTATATTCTAAATGAACACTCACTTACTACTGTACTGTATGTATACTCATACATACATGGCAGTTCTATTCTTGTACCATCTTTTTTTTAATGAGCACTTTATGACACAGAGGAGTTGCATTATTCTACAAGTAGATTGATGTATAAGACACATTTTATCATTTCATTTAGAAATAAATGTAAAATAAACAAAATGTTTACAAACATTAGAAACGTATTTATATTCCCCTCAGTCTACAAAAAATCCTGTAAATTTAGCAGTTCAGAACAGAAAAAGGAATGAAAATATAAGTAAAAACAAATACAAATCAAACATTTATTATAAACGCCCAGCCTGAATATTTAAACTGGGTTGTGCGCGATTTGCGCTTGACCTTGATTGCTTTATAAATCGCCTGGGAGGTCGCAGCACATTTCAGATGATAGAAAACACGATTTATGATCCAGAAAATACAGTACTGTATCCATTTTCCTAACAATGTGAAGAAGAAGAAAGCATGTCTTTGCAAGGTACAGCGACCAATTATTTCCATGCTTTCCCCATTAAATTACAGTGGAAAGTCTGCAGATCCTTTTAAGCATTTTTAAAACGAATAACTTATTTACAATTGTGCCAGTTTTGTAGGTTGTATATTTTGACCTTTTATTTTGTATTTGTTGTGTGGCTTGGATGCGGCGCGTCTTTAGAGAAGTGGTACGAAGACCCGCTTCTGTAACGTGCGACGCTGTAAATCAGGGGTTATATACCGCACTACAGGCTACAGCGCCATCTATTGGATTTTACTGATATTGCATCAAATTATCCATTTTGAAACAACTGCCTTACGGACTGGATGAAAATGCTCATAGTTTTCACATCTCTGCAGATTTGTATTATTTTTAAAAATCCCTCGTGGGCTGCCACAGGATTGATAGCTCGCAGATGGAAAATTTAAAAATCACCCTTCCATTTCTATTTCAAAAATTTTCAAATATTCTGTCATTAATTACTTTCCCCTTAATGCTGTGCCAAACCCGTAAGACCTTTGTTCATCTTCAATTTAACAATTTAAGATATTTTTGATTAAATCTAAGAGCTTTCTGACCCTGCATAGACATTTTTTTTAAATTATTATTAAAGCCTGGAATACACTACACAATTTTTCCACTGATTTGCAGTCTAGAAGAGTTGATGGTAATACTAGTTGCTGAAAGTCAGAGTCAGTCTGCAGTTTAAAGTTGACAGATTTCACAGAAAATCATATAGTGTACGATGGTCATAGACGTTTTTTTAACTTTACACTTTGATTCCATCCAGATGGAGGATATCAAGCATATTTGATATTTTCAGCTAATTTTAGACTGCATTGTTTTCATTTGTCATGCGTCGTCTAGCAAGGCACATGTTTCTGCATGAGTTTGTTGTGATCGGAACAACTTGAAAGTCTGGTAGTGTATGGTCCTCAGTCATTTAATGTATGGCAAGTTTTCCTTGTGACTATTTACAAAGTGGGTAAGTGTATGTTGCCTAGTGTTTTAAAAATTTGTTCAGATTTTAAAAGTCTTTTGGTGTATTCCATCCTTAACACTGTGCCACAACTGCTGCTGAAGTATATTCAACCTGAGATATTCCTCTGACCAGGTTCAGTGTTTTGACATGACATACACATTTGTATCTTGTAGCTTTTGTTATAGGCAAAAAAAAACTTTAGCCAGTGATGCATAAAGCTGCATGGACACTTCATATGTTATATTAGAGGTCGTGTCCATGAGATTCTAGTGCTGTGAAAATAATACTTGAGACCAGCTGTGTAGGTTTGTGTTCTCTAAACTATCACAGACTGATTGAAAAGGCTCCTTGCATAGGGGGATTTTAGGGGGATCTCACTTCTTCCTTGGGAGGTTGGAACATGAAAAATGAAAGAGAGAGAGGAGGGACCTTCCCATGAGCTGTCTGACTCCGTTCTGTCTCTCAAAGGGGTGTATTAGTGATGGCCCCCCACTGAGATTGCTCACAGTACACATTCCACCTGCGGGTCAAGAGAACGGCCTCCAGACCACAGCAGGACCCGTGGTCGGTCACACACACATTTATAAACATACACACACTCACATACTACACATACTACCTAGTCCTGTCCTCCCACCAGAGCAAGGCAGACGACCCTGTGTGTATGACTCGTGGAAAGAGATTGAGTAGTGGACATGTGTAAGTGTGTGATTTGCACATGCACATGGCTCTGTTTTAAGCATATGACTCTGCTGCACTGGCTTCATCTTAACAGATTCATCTGTTTCAAGGTTTTCAGTTTTCAGTACATTTCCATTTGCTCAGCCTGAACGTAAGACAATCACATCCTCTTTACAGACAACCATTTCTCTGAAATGACTCCTGTGCTTTCCTTTTTTTAACGGACATGTTATTGCTCAACAACACCACCACAAGCAGCTACCCTCTTGTCCTTGGCCCTGCAGGCGCTGTTTTTTTTTTCAGGTAGGCTAATCCTTTTCCACCTGTTCAGAGAAATCTTTCAATTTCACTTCGCTAGAAACAGTGCTGACACTTCCAAGAATCAAGGGAGGAACTGAACTGAACTGAACTAACGCCCCGCTTCCAGTTAAGCATTAACTTTGAATTCTCTGCACTGAGGCCCCTTTGCAAGATTGCAGCCATGCACAGAGGCTGAGAGAGTCATGCAGAGTGTAGAGCATTGCATGTGCGAGAAACAATATTATATTGGATATTCTTCAGGCTTCTGATGATATTTAATACCCACACATTTATATGTGTTTCTATATTGGCTGTGACACTTTACAATAAGGTTCCATTTGTTAAATGTCAAGTTCTGTCATGAAACTCTATATGGTGCAGGCTAATGGGTCCTTAATGTAAACTGATGATATTCAACAGCATTAAATGACTTGGAAGAAGCTGATTGGTTCATATTGCATACACAGCCAATGAGCTTACTGCTTTACATTTAAAGGCTGAGCTGCTACAAGTTATTTTATGTGCTCTTTGTGCAGCAGCAGTATGTCTTAAAGAGCAGGTCATATGCTATTTTAAAGTGTCCTAACACTACGTTGGAGTCCCCTATATCATATGCATCAAAGGTCAGAAAACATTGTAATTCTCTCAGAATATACATTTAATATTAGAAGCATTTTGCAATGATTTTGAAACGATTCTTTCGAAGCAGTTCCGAGCTTAGCTCTGTAAACCTCTCCCTTCCGTAAGCCTACTCTGCTCTGATTGGTCTGATCTTTCAGTATCAAACGATGGGCAAATCCAGTGTCGAACTGGGCCTTGTTTATAAAACATTAGTCACCGAAATGATGGGTATCAGTCACACTTGCAAAACTCTGTTGCTGCCCTGGAAAAAAACTGCATCAAGTGTCACCCCCCATTTTTGAACATTAAATTACACTATCCAAATTTAAATTGTTATAAATAATGAAGGCTTTGGAATACTGACCTGAGGTCTTTTTTTAAGAAGACAATCTGCAGATTTTTGCAGAAGTAGAATCATTTCAAAATATTAAAGTATCAAAAAGTTATAGCAGTTTAAATTTACTGGAAAGAATTTTTGAATTTACTGTATTATAAGTATTTTTGAATAAAAAAAAAAAAAAAAAGAAATCTCTAGATGGTACAGGCTAATGGATCCTTAATGTAAACTGATGATTTGTGCAGCAGCAGTATGTCTTAAAGAGCAGGTCATATGCTATTTTAAAGTGTCCTAATACTACGTTGAAGTCCCCTACAACAGGTTTAAATGCATCAAAGGTCAGAAAACATTGTAATTCTCTCAGAATATACATTTAATATTAGAAGCATTTTGCAATGATTTTGAAACGATTCTTTCGGAGCAGTTCCGAGATTAAGCTCTGTAAACCTCTCCCTTCCATAAGCCTACTCTGCTCTGATTGGTCACCTGGCCAAGTATGTTGTGATTGGTCTTTCCGTATACAGTGCGTCGGAAAACGAAACGCCCAATACTATAATACATTTTTTGCCTAAAGTTTAGTCACTAAACTGTAAACAATTCACAAAACAATAATGGTGGATACAGTAGCCGAGTACTAATGTGACTGATGAAACAATACAGTTTGTAAACCAAAATATGTCTACATTCTTTATTATTAAACTAAGCAGCGCATCCTTAAGAAATAGTGGGTTCAAAGTGAATTATCAGAACTATTTCACTAATACTAAAAACCTAAAGGTACACTAGGTATATATCACATATTAGCCCAAAAAAACTCATATTTTGAGCACTCAATTGAAAATGTACACATAACGTACTAATCATACTTACAGGTTGTGGTTCAGAGATGCTTGTTGGTCCAGATACAGAAGGTACAGACTTATCTTGGACAAGCATTTAGCGAATCCCATGTTAAGGCCCGTTCACACAAAGAACGATAACTATATTTGTGTCCACACCAGTGAACGATAACTGTTTGTTTTTGTTGCACTTACATGTCCTCAGCATGTAAATTTCAAGCGCATCTAAAGAGTAAATGTAGTGTAAACTGTTAATCTGATTTATAACGTAGTCAATGTAGTGGAATAAAAATAATACTAATACTAAATTTTCTACTGCACCTTTAAAGGAGGCAAGACAATGTTGCCCAACCCAGCGCTGTATTCCTGAGGTAATTTTATGTTTTATGTTACTCTGTTTGCTGTGCAAGGTCTGTTTGCTTTTCTACAAAGTTGCCTGCTATTTCAAATGTGCAAGCCCTTTAAATTTGAATGAAGTCTAATTAGCTGCCAGTGTTTTATTGTTCATCAGCTGTAAAAAAAATCGTTCTAAAAGTGATCCTAGCGATATCGTTGCCCTGTATCGTTATCAGTATAGTTGTGGTGTGAACTCTGCTATTCTCTTACAATTGAAATGATTTTTAGAATGTTATCTTTATAGTTATAGTTATTGTTATCGTTCTTGGTGTGAACGGGCCTTTACACTGGCCAAGATTAGAGAAGCAGTCCTCTGTAAAATGACAACCACACAACAAAAAGTTAAAATTGTATTGCTGTGGAATTGTAGAAAAAAAAATTTAACCTCTGATTTTTCACATCATCTTTCGGCATTGGAAACAAAACAAAACAAACTTTCACAGCACAGAACACAGCATCTTCTCGACATGATGTAAACACACAAACTAGCGGAGGTGTTTGTGGGCAGGTCAGAGTGTTCGTATTTCGTGGACAAGTGGGGATTATGCTTATGTGTTGCTTAGTGATGTATTACAGGCAGAAGATTCGAAAATATGATGACTCGTTAAGGCGGTTCAGGGTCAAGTCTTTCTTTTGAGAGACTTTGCAGACTGTTTACATTGAAGGATAGCTATGTTACAAGCTGCTGTTTAAATACTCAAAGTTCCTGTACTTGCTTGCAGCTGCAGCAGCAATAATCTACAACTACAGCAATAACCAGCAGCAGCAGCAGCAATTCAGCAGCATAGAAGAGCCATTCTGCCAAGACCAAGTACATTAACATTATATCTATTGCATTATATCATATAACATCATATTGCCATGCTACAATCTTCCAAAAGTTATCATGATGGAAACCAAAATTTGATGTAAGACAACAAATGAAGAGCCGCTCGGTCAAAAATGAGATAATGATACTGAGTGAATGCTGAGTGACACATTTTATACATCCATCATAAACTTTTACTTCAAACTCGCCAAAATCCCACCCTCAGCTCAATCAGATGTACAAGTACTTACATAGAAACCTATACATCTGAGCCTGAGAAAAATGCATTTTTTGAAGAAATGTGTCAGATGGATTTAGAGGCTTTGGCATCTGAACTCTTCAAATATTGTTTTGATTCAAATGATTGCACTCCCTTTATGTTAAACTTTATACTATGTGCATATAAAACAAAAATGAGTGCAACATTGAATAACTTCTTTGCTGTCGGAAAGCACATGATAATTTACATGCACATGGCAAGATCATGTGCATTAGGTTTTCTCCTACAGTATGTGTGCGTGTGCGTTCTTTGTACTGCACTGACGAGGTGATTAATTGTGCAGGAATGTGTTCTCTAGTCAGGTGCTTTCTCATGAAATGTTCGAGAATCCAGCATGATTTCCCCATGCTACTTCTTCCTACCCGCTGAGGTCAGCCTGAGCCTGGCACACACACATACACGTTGAAATCTCTTCCTTGTGCACGCTCTTTGTTCTGTTTCTGGCCAGTAGAGACAGTGTGCAGTCATTTATAGGCAACAGCTTTATGTTTGTGAACACACATCATCGTTAAGTTATGCCACGATGAGGTCATCCTTATGTTTTTCTCTCTTTCCCTCCGGAAAAACAAAAGAGGCAGTTTTCACCTGCTTCAGGGACTTTCCTCATTGAGTCACATTGAAATATCTCAAAAATGCAACACATGGTGATTTAGTTTGTTTTGCAAGTTTCCCACAGATATTTGTTGTTACTCAATGTCCTGTTAACGTTTCTTGTCTCATCACATTGAAATGAATATGCTGCATAAATCACATGAATGAAAAAGTTTATTTTTAGATGACCTTTTAAACTTTTTGTCATCAACATAAAGAGATGGGGTACAGCAGAACTACAGCAAGAATATTAAATAATGAGAGGGACAATTTCGTATTTATGTTACTGGGGAAACTGTCCCTCTCGATGTTTATTGTGTCTACAGCCCTAGTAGACACGTGTTCCTGTACTTACTCTCGTCTCTTGTGTGCACATGCAGTAATATATAAACAGTGCAGGTAATACCTGTTTGTTAGTGCATATAAAAGAGATTCATCATTACTGTGGCTATTTCTGTACGGAAAGTTTACTTGTGTCATGACCAGAAGGAAATATATTGCTCAGAAAACAAGATATATAATGCAAGGCTCAATGATAAAAATGGCCCGGGCCTAGAGTGAGAGCGTTTTGGGCCAGTTGACAGAATTTTGACTTTTTCAGGGCAGTGTTGCATTGTCATTGCGATCAGTGGTCATGTGAACTTAAGCGAACTTAAACATTTAGTGATTTGTGATATATTGAATATTGTTGTTGTGTATTCTGCTGATTTAAATGTCAGAAAGGTGACATCATCTAGCTGACTCACACAGATGAGGCATGATTGACTTTGCAGTAGTCCTGGAAGCATCATTTGGAATGTACAATATGCCATTGCTTTCTAAAAGTGTGCTGTAGTAGGAATTTATAGCTGTTAGAGTTGCATTTTGACTTTTTCCAGCTGTTTTTATAATTGAATTAATAATGCCATGCATAACGGCATTCTCAATTATATTTGATTTAATAATCAAATTTCTCCTTTAGAGGTATGAAATAAAGAGAAAATATAAAAAAAAACAATCACAGAATTTTTTTCTTACAATTCAGACTTTTTTCTCACAATTACGAGTTTACATCATTTGCAGTTGTAAGTTATAAAGTCAGAACTGAGAGATATATACTCAGATATATGGCAGTTGTGACTTTTTCCCAATGTTGAGTTTATATCTCACAAATCTGACTTCATGACACGCAATTCTGAGAACATAGTCTTTTCTTCCCCTCAAAATTTGACGTTATTTCTCGCAAGTGTAAGTTTATATCTCACAATTCTGACTTAATAACTTGCAATTATTGCATTATAAAGTCAGATTTGTGAGATATAAACTCACAATTCTGAGAGATTAAGTCTTAACTTTTTTTCAAAATTGCGAGTTTATATTGCAATTGTGACTTTTTTTGAGAAATCTCACAAATCTGACTTTATAACACAATTCTGAGAATGTGTCAATCTTTTATTCTACTGGAAATTTGACTTTATAACTCGTAATTGCAAGTTTATATCTTACAATTCTGATATAAGCTTACAATTGCGAGAATGAAAACCAGAATTGCGAGATTTAAGCTTGCAATTGCATGAAAAAAATCAAAATTGTGAGTTTTTATCTAGCAGTTCTGACTTTATAACTTGCAATTGCAAGTTTATATCTTACAATTCTGATATAAACTCAGTTGTGAGAATAAAAATCAGAATTGCGAGATGTGAACTTGCAATTGCAAGAAAAAAATCTGAATTGTAAGACAGAAACTTGCATTTACAAGGAAAAAAGTCAGAGTTGTGAGTTTTTATCTAGCAATTCTGACTTCATTCCTCAGAATTACATGTTTGTATCAGGCAATTCTGAGAATTGAGATAAAAAGTGTTGGAAATAATATACAGTACAATTACAAAGCTGAAAAAAAAAATCAATGCTTTATAGCATAGTTCACTCAGATCATTTAGTTTTAGAAGAAATCAATGAGAATTGTTAGAATATCTGACTTTTGTCTGCAGATTTTATTATCTTGGCAAATATGAGCATAGTTTGTTTGTACTGTTGAAATTTCAGGAGGACACATGTGAGATTAATATGCTTGTTTACTGTAGGAAGCTTGCAAAATATCTTATTTGCCAGCCATATAACGTCATTGTTGTCGAATGAGACATTCAAGATACTAAGCATTTGTGAGTTTTCTTTTTTCTTTCCTTACGGGTGTGTGAGAGACTGTCGCCATCTAAAAGATAACAAGAGCATATAACCTCCCAGTGTACATGTGACACCATGTTTCAGAGATAAGAACATATCTTCTACTGTAAAAACCAGTGTATGTCTGAAGCTCACCTCACATTCCTGCCTCATGCCATCACAGTCCTTTTTGCCTTCTGTCAATTCCACAGAAATGTCTCATTTGAATGCCTCATGATCTCATCTGCACCCTTTTGCTTGTCATAACACTTCTTTTTACGAAACAGCAAATAGTTGTAGAAATATTTTTGCAAATGGATGGGTTGATTTGAAATAGATCAAAGTAGAAATAAATAAGGGTGATTCAGGAGATTTAAATATAACTGCTGTATTACGTCAGTAATGTCTTTCATATTCATGTTCTTGGCACATAACTCGAGAGCAAACATAGATTTACATGGAAATGTGACGTTCGAGCATACAAGTCACTGACGCACAGATTGAGACTACTAAGCAGACTGATGCATGTTTCCTTTTTTCCCAACTCAGTTTGGCGCACTTGTATGCAGCATGCACAAATGAGTAAGTATGTGCTGTTAATGGAAACGTTGTAGCTAAATCTCATATGGTGGAATGGCTGAGCACATCTGTTATTGTAGTGGTTTTTTTTTTGTCATGAACGTAAGTTGCTATTTTTAACACAACAGAGATGATTTTTAAATGGAAAGAAGGTAAAAGGTGACTAAACAACAACCTTGCCGTGCATCCTTGATGGGTCAGTTTCAGAAACACACCCAAAGCTTTACTGTACTCACTTCTACAGCAATTTCTTGATCCTCTGCTGCTTTCGCTTACGTTATGAGCTATTGTGCTTTCGTAAGTACATACACACTGCCTGCGCACTTATACAAATCCTTACTTTGCTCTTTTACTGTGACTGTTTGCAGAGAGATCTAGGTGTTTGCATAGAGATACTGAGGGTAAATAAAGTTTACATGCAAAGTTGGACGGCAACATATGCACTTTTGTTATCTAACTGGCCTTTTTATGTTTTAATACATATTCATAAAAAAAAGTATTAGATTACAGCAAGTGGCATTTACAGTTGCAATCGAAATGTACAAATAAAAGCTTTTCTGAAGATCCAGGACTTCATAAAAATTGCATCTACAACAGTTTACTGGCATATTAAAAGTGATAATATCAATGATGATAATATGTGATGTTTTTTTTCTAACACAGCTATGTCATAATTATTCAACCCCTATTCAACATTGCTGTTTTAAATCACTTTTTTATGGTAGGGAACAAAATTGTCTTAAAACACAATTAAACCTTTAGAAACTTTATACAAAAAAAAAAAAAAAAAAGAATTAGCTTGGGGTGTTACACATACATTTAGCCCATGCATGTGCTGAAGTTGAGTAGCAAATATGGCAAAGTCAACAGAGCTCTCACAAAAGCTATAGAGAAAAAAATGTTTTATTATATTAGAAAGTCTAAGGGGCCATTCACACAGAACGTGTTTTTCCATTCCAATGCGCTACTTTTCCATTGTTTTTCTATGTAAACATGCACTTGATAGACGTGCGTGACCGTTACATTCACGTCCCGCGTCTTTTGCAGCGCCTCGCACAGGAGCGCCGCGTTTTTAAGACGCCGTGTCAAGTTAAAAGAATTTTAACTTTTATGCACAGTGCCGCTCATCAATGTCAGTTTCAAAGCAGTGGACCAATCAGAAGAACTCGGAGACGGGGCAAGCGTTGCAAGCTTCTGTTTACATTAGTAAGTTGGCATGACAAAGTGGCAGATGAGACGCGCATAGTGGCTGTGTCCGGATACCCTGAATGATATAACATTTCTTCAAGCGATTATCACAACTTGTTCTTTAAAAAAGGACCTTGGAGTGAAATATCTCTGTCACTGAATGTATATATACTGAAAATGCCCCTTATTGTCGTTATTTCATCACGTCTCAAAAGCGCATCTCGAGACCCTCGTGCTGCGCTTTTTTAAAAACCATTCCTGAGCGCTGCGTGAATGGCTCTTAAGGCTACATGATGATTTCCAAGACATTACAAGTTTCTAGAGACACAGCTGGCAGCAGGGCCGGCTGCAGAATCAAATCACTGAGGGTGCTTCTTAAATTATTGAGGGTGCTCTAATATCTTCAGATGCAAAACCAGCTAAAAGCCTTCTCGGTCAAAAATGAGATAATGATACTGAGTGAATGCTCTCGACACGTATTATATGTCCATCAAATTCTTTTACTTCAAACTCGTGAAAATTCCACTTTCAGCCCAATCAGAATTACCAGTTCTTACATAGAAACTGATACATCGGAGTCTGTTAAAAATGCATTTTTTAAAGATTTAGGGGCTTTTGCATCTGAACTCTTTATATGTATATATATGTATATATATATTATAGCATCAGTTTATAATCACTAAAAAGCTGTATGACATTGCAATCAATGAAGTTAGGATCTCTCTTATTTACATCACATCTGCTTTGTCATAATGAGATGATTAGTGCTGAACACAATAACTTTAACTTCTAACTTAAACACCTCTGATTCAAGAAATCAACAGATATGTCTATGATTGCTACATTGTACAATGCAGCAAAAACACGTTGAAACAGAAACCGTTTCTCTAGAGCGCAAACCATAACACGCACTGGATAGTTTGCTAAATCTGCAATGATTTGCCATTATTACAGCTTTAACTGAGGGTTCTATTGATTTTGTTTTGTCTGCCAAATCAAAGTCATGTGATGTAATCAACATGCCGATAAAAGAAAGCAGGAAATTATATTACAGTGAGGACACCTAATAAACTTTGTCTTAAGGTCAATAATATATCAGATAATTTGAGCTTTTTATGTCAAGGTTAGTTAAAGATGTAAAATGTCATGTTATACACCCCCTCAAAAAGCATAATGATATTTATGAATTAATTATGCATGATGCTTGTTAAAAATACTTATTTTACAATGTATTTTAAAAACGTAAAAATAATGACTGATTTAGATACATTTCAATGTATAAAGGTTCAAGGAAAATGCCATGAAAGTAATGTCATGAAACTCTAGATGGTGCAGGCTGATGGGTAGATAAAGCAAACTGATGATGTTCACAGCATTAAACTGATTAAATGATTAAATGGCTAGTTAGTATTCACTAGAGAGTTTCAGAGTGCGCTTTCAGAGTTCCTCTGATACCCTCCACCTCCCCAGCTCCACTTGTATAAATCTGCTATTTCTGCAGCAGCAGTATGTCTTAAATACTCACAACTTAATAACTTAAATACAATGGCGTATGTACTGGCAGTAGCAATTTCTTGTACTTGCTTTGCAGAAGCAGTAATCAGCAATAATCCACAACAACAGCAATAACCAACAGAATCAGCAATTAGAATTAGCAGATTTATTCTGCCATGACCAAATACATTAACACTGCCATATCCATTACCGTGCTAAAATCTTTTAAGGTTTTACTTGCTGGTTTCACTTGACATTTTAGGGTCATTATGCTATTTTCAAAAAAAGTTTCAATTGAAAGTTTTATTAATACAGTAAAAAAACAAACATTTGTCATTGGCCCAGTTCCAAGAACAGCTCACACACTTGGTTTGATATCTCATGCAGTTTTCATGCAGGCTTATGTGTCTAAATACTTATTGAGGTCACAGTACATGTTAATGTGAGAAACGGTGAGTTTAAAACCAGATTCTTGTCAAATGAGCTCAGTCTGGCCTGGACCCTACACTTGAAATGGATTCGTTGGCAGGACCTAAATGTGTTTGCTCTAGCGGCACAAAAATAGTCTAACCCAGAGCTCAGGGCTCCAGGAAGTGGTGTGTGAAGGGGAAAAATGGGATTGAGCTCTTGTTAGCATCAGCCCCTCCTCTGTTGACCCTGGGGAGGGTACTGTGGCCAAACCGAGCGTAAGATACACGCTCTTCCTGTTGCAGCTTTCCTGCGTGGAGGCTTGCCGGGGAGCCTGTGTTACTCTGTCCCTCACATTTACTCCACAGAGAAATGATGACATCCTCTCCTGCTCACTTGGAGCGCTGCACAACTGACGGACGTCAGAGTTGTGCGTCTGTTCTGTTGCGCAGCAGGAAACGCAGGGTTGAGCAGCTTAACATGAAATACTCCAGATACTCAATGGCTCTTCCACAAAGTCTTTACGCAACTATATAGTAGCATATTCCAGTAAATGACAGTGGTAATGTGGTTTTGTTTTGAAGCTTGAATTAAAGGGATAGTTGACCCAAATATAAAATTCTGTCATCATTTACTTACCCTCTGGTCATTCCAGACCATTTTTCCATGCAACACAAAATACTTTGCTCTTTCCATACAATCAAAGTGAATGGGGACAGGAGCTGTTAAGCTCAAAAATGAACATAAAGAGTTTCTTTTTTAAGAAATTAACATAAAAGTAGTCCATAAAACATGTATTCTACATCTTTTGAAGTTGCAGCTTTGTGTGACTAAATGTATGGACACATTTACCACTTTTCTGCAAATTTTCATGGTCAAAATACAATAATTTAAAAGGAAAAGACACAATCTAGAAGTTTGCTTTAAAGCCGAAAGATGTACCCCTACCGGTTCTGCAATGGGTTTGAGTTGGTCATGCAGATTTACCACACTGACCAACAGAATGCTGCTTGGTTTGAAAGTGACTTCTGTGGTTTGATAGCCATACTTAATACATCACTACACTAATGACAACAGACAATAAACTGTTTTTGGCTGTAAATTTTTCCGCAGAATTTTGATAATGTGACCCTAATGCTCCGTTTATGCAATGTTGTACTTAGAGTTTGATTAACAGGTGATCTGACCAATAATAATGTAGAATCAGGTATTTGTAGTCCGACAAACAAACCACACAGGAAAGTAGATTAATATTAGTGGACTTGAACTTGAACAACATACCTTCTGATGTTGATTCATGTTTATTTTGTGCTGGAACTAGTGAAGAGGAAGAGGTGATTGGTTCACATGCTGCTTGAACTGAGAGAAGATCTGTCACAACACGTTAAATAGCCACAAAACAGTATTTATTAAAAAAAACTTTTTATTTATTAAAAAGTGACACAGTTTGAAAGCTAAGAATTATTTGATTCAGTGGCAAAAACTAAAAATGCCAAAATGAATCAAAGACTCAAAATGCATCAGGTTAATATGCAATATGTATACTTACTAATAAACTCATAGTTTATGTAGAGAGACTATGTGATAACTATTTTAAATTGTATTGTGTGTGGTTTATTTTCAGAACGCTGCTTGTTTCAAAGCACTTCAGTGGACTTTTAAACCATGTCATGTGTTTGATCTTGAAATGGTGAATTTAAATGTTTTCAAAGAGCCTATACGGATAAGTAAATTATTTTCTATTAGAAAAAACTACTGTCATTTTCATTTTCTACATAGTTATTTTCATTTATTCTAGGTTTGCATTTTTTCCATACGTGCTTACATGCTTGAGTGCTGTTTCTCAGCAGTGGCGTACTTGGCTGGGATTCAAAGATTCTTCTGCTTCCATGTGATAAATGATAAATGTAAATGCAACATTTTCTTAGCAGGTCACTGAGTTTTTGAGATTTTGAGGAACTGGAATCCTTATATGTGCTACTGTCACTTCTGGTAATCTTAATGCAATCCTTCTCACATTTTTAATACTAAAGCACACACGCAACCACAACTTCCTTATTGTCTGTATGCAGAGATCAAAAAATACAAGGATCCGCTTTGATAGCATGAACCATGAAATGACTTTCAAAAATGAAAGTGTCTGTTGTGCATCGTTGAAGCACAAACAGTGCCCAGACAGACTGCTCGTCTTTATGTCTGGTATGTGTTATCTGGTTTGTAAAGGTGAGTCAGTGCTTCATAGTGCACGTTCTGTTTGTACGGAGAGAGAAGAAAGCCTTTCTACTTTCTCACCACACACAGAGCCCCTATCAAACCCCACTCCATGATAAAACACCTAAGATCCAAACAAAAGCTGCACTCCTTCGTGATCTGCTTATACAGGTTTTCAGTGAAGGTGAGCATGCACGCTGTCATAAAAGATGACCTCCGCATGACTCACCCGTTGTCTTTCATCTCCTCAAAGATGCACTTATACATAACAAGACAGTAGGGTGAGGAAAAGGTGGTGAGGCCACCAGCAGCTCTGAAGATGCTGAGTGATTTAAAATGTTTGTGTCTTTGTCAGTGCACTTAACACGGTGACAGTTAGGATAAAAGCTGCTGATGCTACAAAAGAACATAAACGGAGTCAGTTCCTGGATGTTTTTTTGCAGTCCCATTTGGGGTAGATACCATAATGACCCTGTTTCCACCTGGTATTAAGATGTTTTCAGTGATTCAGTCGTGGTCAGCTGTGACACATTACCGTTTACACCTGGTCTGTACGTGCCTTTTAAAACCGTCTTCTGTGAACACGTGTGTTTGGATTTTGTCAAGACCAGGGGTACACAAACTTGGTCCTGGAGGGCCGATGTCCTGCAGAGTTCAGCTCCAACCCCAATTAGACACACCTGAACTAGCTAATTAAGCTCTTATGCTGCATTCAAAACACCTCGGATTTGGAATATTTCCCACTTCAACCCAGAAATAATTTATGAAATGGGGCTCTTTTAATGTCAACAGATACCTGCAATGATTTAATGCTACTAAATCTTACTAAACTAACTAACATTAATGTTTTAATGTTACCAAATAATTCTAATGTAACTAAATCCAGACATTTCTTTTGGGTTTATGGTGGGAATGTCCCATATCCGAGGTGTCTCGAATGCAGCATTACTAGGCATGCTAGAAACTTCCAGGCAGGTGTGTTGAGGCAAGTTGGAGCTTAAGAACATCAGCCCTCCAGGACTGATCTTGGCCATCCCTGGTAGACCCTCTCTTCTTATTTTGTTACACTCTAAGACTGAAAGAAGCAATTACGCTGCTTATGAGTGGGAAAGGAAGCAGATGGAAAGGAAATGTAAATGCATGAATTTGAATCAGTGGTTTTGGTGTGCTTTCTCAAATTTTAAAAGTAGCACTCAAAAGGTAGGTTCAGTAGGCGGCATTTTGTGGCTGTTCAGTCCTACAACCACGCAAGTGTCTACATAGACCCTCTTTACTACCCTGCTGCAAAAAACAATTGACACCATCACAAAATGGTTATAACAGGACTTGTATTGGTTTTAATAGAAGCTGTAATGGACCAAGTGGGTTTGTATTGGTAACTGGTTCCCTTCAATTGGTGACTTGTTAAAACTACTAAATCTTAATGGAATATGCCCCAAAACACACTACAGAAAACCATTTTTAATGGTTAAAAATGGCTGGTTTGTAATGTTTGTAATGGTATTTGTAGTGGAAACCATTCGAATTTCTGTGATTTATTATTTTTTTTTCTTTAGCAGGGTAGGATATTTGCTTTGTTTCCCGGACATGTCCTGGCCATGACTTCTAAATTACCTAAAATATCTGCATTTGGCCTTTTTTCCCCTAATTACATCAAGTATGTTCGACCTAAAACGATCAGTGTATGACATGATTCGAAAGTGATTCGAAAGCATGAAGAGCCATCTGCTCTCTTTTCGTTCTTGCATCAATGTGTGGAAGCTGTTAAATCATATAGAAGATTACTAATAGGTTCACAGGTAGGGAAGATGAACAGTATTAATGAAGCCTAATATTTAGCCTAATATTTCACCTACTTGAACAGAAATGATAAGAACAAACACAAATGTTGTCAAGATTCTTGCCCTGGAAATTCTGGTTCAGTTTGACCACCCAAAGACGCCTTTGGTTCATCAGACAGTTTTTTTGCACTCTTCTCCTTGATTTGTTATAACTTTTGGCCGTCTGTAGTACTCCAAATGTGTTTCCCGGTCCGACCGATTAGTACAGTCCAAAACATGACAATTATTGACAATTTTTCAGCAGCAGTAATCTGCAAAATATGCAAGTTTTGTTTGGTTCAGTGGCATTGTTTACATTTAGTGCTGCCAATGGAGTGACCCTGGATAACAAAACCAGTCTTAAGTTGCACGGGTATATTTGTACCAATAGCCAAGAATTTCTGTGATGGTTTTTATTTTTTATTTATTTTTTTATTTTTTTTCAGGAGGGTAGGGTGACCATACTTCCCATTGCCTGATATGTCTTGGCCATGACTTATAAATTGTCAAAAATGTCTGCATTATTTACGTAGAGTGCGTTCGACATGAGGCAGTGCTTTGCAAAATGATCAGTATATGACATCAAAGTACCACAAGACCTACTGTTTACACCTGCATTACTTGTAATTGAATCGACAAAAATGCGTCTTAATGCCACGTGTAATAATACCAGGGCCAGTGATTCATCTGCAGATGAAATATCATTAAGTTATTGTGTAAATTTCAGTATTTGCAAAACAGCTAATTATTTCCACTGTTCACTGCTTTAAACATGGGTGCCCAATCCAATTTCCCAGACTTTAGCTTCAACTCTAATTAAACACAGCTGAACCACCTAATCAAGGTCTTCAGGATGCTAAAAACTTCTTTGCTGCAGCTGAAATCACATACTATATAGTCATAGCACTGCATTTGAGTTGAAACTTACTTTGTGACTGTTTAAAAAGTATCCATATAGTATTATGGATAATATTAGTTGTTTCTAAGCGTTTTAAAATTACGAAGTAAAATAAATATATAGGCTAAATAAAAACATATGCTGTGTATTTAAAAAAAAAAAAATTTCATTTCATGCTGACTTTAAGTGTCAGGGATAGGGTGGAAAATCTGCTTTTGGTATAAAGTTACTACCAGGACAAATGGACTTAAAGGGGAAAAAATGCTACGAAAGGCCAGTTGAGGCCACTTCAAGGTGCACGCACACCCTCAACCCATTTAACCAGAATTTCATGCCAGATTGTCTCGTTCAATAGCCAAGGTCTAAAAGCAAACAGACTTCTGCTGCAGGTCTGCATTCTCTCCCCCACCCATCTCTCTTTGTGCCATATACTGGTATATTAATAGAAGCAGATGGTGGGTTTGTTCATTGATGTTGCATCTGGTTGTTCCTGACTGAACTCTCCCTACTGTGCCGCACCATTTCCTCTGCCGCCATACCTCAGAAGGGCCGCCCATCCCAAATGCAAACATCCTTCCTCTCCGCTGCATTTGTTGGCGATTCTCTCTTTTGGCTCTCGTCCTGCCATGCAGATGTGGAGAGATGCTCATACACTTGAAAGTGAAGGCGGTGTCTCTGAAGTCTTTCACCTGGGCCATCCACATTGCATTGGACAGAGTTGTGTGCGGGCCAGCTTAAGGAATGTGTGAGGAGGGAGAGATCTGACGTCTGTGGTATTGGTGACTTAGAGATCAAATGCATTTTACCACCCCGTCTGACCTGCTCACATCAAAAACTAAGAATGACTGTGCCAGCAAATGTGAAAAAAACTGTCAGCTAATGAAAATATGTGCCTCTATATACATTTCTGCAACACTGTAATTACGTACCTTACTGCACGTTTCACATGTTTCACAGTTTTGAAGTGAAATGTCCAGAGAGTGGCGATACAACACGTTTAGTATGTGAACATGGCACGTTTTAATTAAATGGTACAGGCATGTTTTGCTGCAGTTTTTTTATGCTGCTTAAGGTATATATTGCGGCTGTTCAGAATCTGAATATCCGAGGATTGTCGCTAAAGGTTAATGCTCTATTGTGTTGGAAATAACCCCTACACCAAACCCCAGCCTAAACCTACCAGATGATGTTGCAAAAGTGATATAAAAACACATTTGTTGATGCAGCCATGCTATTTCAGCTTCCTTATGCATATTTGAGCTGTTTTGTCGAACCGTAGTTTCAGTGTTTACGGTGCACAGTAAATTTGAAATCCGTAAATCAACTCCAATAGAGTTAATTTCAACACTTTGAAAGTGTATATATGGAAACCACCCACAAAGTGTTAGTTCAACACTTTTAAAAGTGTTGCCCCTAACAACACCGACACAAGTGTTACAATGAACACTGAGAGAGTAAAATATCAACACCAATGAAGATAACAACAACACTGTTGCAGAGTTGAGTGCAGCTTTGTAAAAACACTGGGAGAGTCAAAAATCAACACTATTCTGGTGTTGGCTTAACACTTCAGAAAAATGGAAATTATGGACTCCTCAACCTTATTGGAGTCAAAGATTACACCATCCTGGTGCTGATGGTACACCTTTTTAGAGCAAAAAAAAAAAAAAAACACTAAGGGAGTTGCCATTTTTTCTTATTAGGGGTCTCCTTTATCTACGTTAAAGAACTGCAAAATAAAATGGCAAAAATCACAATCAGAAAAGAATAAATTGACTGAAGTAAACTCCACTCTATATAACTCTCTTTAAAACTTTATTCCAGCACAGAACACTAACCCATCAAGCCAGTGCTTTAAATGACATCAACACATTCATTACAAATAACAGTCCAAAATGATGTAAAATAGACTGTCATTCCCATAGGACATTTGTAAATCAAATGGCTTGAAGTAATACAACTCTTCAGGTTTTTTGATTACAAGACTGTTCTCTTGTGTAACAACATTGAAAGCGTGGAGATGTTCAACAAACTCTGATTCGAAATCATCATAGTAAATCTGAATCTGAAGTGCATTGCTATGGATGGAGTACAAAGGATGGTTTTTGTAATACTGTCCATCACAAAAATCTTGATACATATCACTTGAGATTACACACTTCTTCATTCCTAAAAATGAACTCAAGTGTCTTCAGAAGAGGAATATACATAAAGGTGTCATTAACGGGTATCTGCTCATACATTCCAGAGGTTTTATTTATTCTTGAATCATATCTGACACCTAAGTGCATTTCAATGGGCTCGACAACCCCCCATTTCTCACTGAAATATTTTCTCCATTTTGTATCGGTATTAAAATCAGAGAATGGATTATGAAAACTGTTAAAAACTTCTTCAACTGAACTTCTATTTGTGCTATCAACAGGCACAACATTTAAAACATTTTCTCTTAAACTTGTATGAAAATCATTAACAAAATCCTCCATGCTTTCAACAACTGACATAATTACACTGTTTGCAACACCGTTACCCTGCAATTTGGCTATTATGGATGCACACCTTTCCCTGGAACTATCCCTTGAAACAGAAGAACACTCATGCAAACTTGCATCATTATCTGATCTTTGCTCTGTGTCAGACACAAGTGACACTGATTCATCAAGATTGGGAGCTTGTGGATTGTGTAATGATACATTCTCACTGCTTGATGCTACATCCGTAAAATGAAATCTAGTTAAATGTTTTCTAAACCCTGCATAACTTTTAAATTGCAAGGAACAATCATCCTGAGCACAAACCAGCTCAAATTTCTTCCCAGGGTACAAACCATGTACAAGTTTAAGGTGCCGAATTAATCTTACTGTTGTAGCAAACAGTGATTTACAGATGTAGCATCTAAACATCGTTCAAGATTTTAGCTCTGAGCTCCTTTACCCTTGGGCTTTCACTTGTGGTGCCAACATCAATTTTGTATATTGTGGTCTGGAGAAAGGTGTACATATTTTTGAGTGGAAGATCATAACTGATGCTGAAAACAAAATGGACCTTGAAGAGTTCATCAGTTGCGGCTAGTGAAGAGGTTGCCTGACAAGGGATGACCTTTTTATCCACCACAATGAAGAACTTGCTGATGGCCTCTTTGCTGCTCCCTGAGGCAAGAATGTATGGCTGACGATTCTCTTCCATCTCAAGATGTTCCTGTATACTGCGGCATGCCTGAATGAGGAGAGAAAAAAAAAAAAAGTTAATAACGACAAATTAATATATTTTAGCGTAATTGAACATTGTAAAGAATATGAGACAATCTGAAAGAAAAGTATATGCAGGCTATGTTAAGAATTAATTAGTAATAAGTTTAGGTTGAGATCATTTATCAATTTAACCCCCATTTTAGAGTTTATCTGATCAATTTGAAGTATACTGCTTATAGCCCCTGTACTGTCACCAGTGCAGATACCTACTTTGTGAAATACCACCAGATGGTCAACAGCCTGAGAGATACTGATCTTATGGGTTTTCTTTCTTCCTGAAGCCTGGGGTGATAAAAGATGCAGAAGTAGAAGGAAGGACGATATGTCACTGTCCCATTCTGAAAAACACAGAACACATGTTAAATGTTTACAATACAAGTAGTCTAGTAGATTTTAACTACAAAACCTTTACAAGTTATTTCTGTACAACTCTACCTGGGGAATCCTGAGCCTCACTGCCTTCTCTGTTCTGACTGGCAGATGACAGTAACCTTTTCAGCAGTGGAGTGAAAGTCAAGGTTTCCGCTAGTCTGATAACCTTTGTTTTGAAAGCAGTTGGCCACCTTTCCAAAAGTCTGCAAGCAGTTTCAGACCCAAAGAGGAGCGTGAAGTCCTGAAGAATCTACAGCAGAAGAAAACATGTAAAGGAATGACCACAAAAAAAAAAAAATCAATATATTCACAAACTAAATGTGGTCAGTTTCAACAAAGCAGACTATTTGACAGTTCTCTAAAAACTAATTTGCTTTAAAAATGTAAAGACAAAGTCCATACCAATCCTTTAGTATCCAGAAATCGAGGAAAAACTGAGAGAACAGTGGTGGACCTCTCTGGATCATGGACAAGGCGCTGTCTGTATTCAAACGTTGCCCTCATCTTCTGCATGATGACTTCATGTTCACTTGTATGATTCATCAAAGAAATTGCCTCTAGACTTTGATCATTATCCAGCTGATCTTCATAGTAGCACAGCTGTCTGTCAAGCAGAGGGCCTCCCTTTTCCTCTGCTTTTGCATCATCCTTATTTGCAGATTTTGTTCCCCTTTGTACTGTCTTGAGGCGCCATGACAAGAATCCGGTGTTTTTTTGGCCATCATAAAAATGTTCCTGGTGAAATGACAAATTCAAACTCAAAATATAACCCTCCCTTGAAAATGACAACATCTCAGTAAGACAAATAAAAATGACAAAATATTGCAAGTTCTGATCATGGATAATAACTTACATATCCAGTCCTCCCTTGGGGATCTCTGAGTGACGGAAACAAGGTGATAATTCCCAAACCATACTTCTGTTTTGTAAGTCGATGTGGGACTCTCCTGAAGAATGGGAACACTCATTATTACTTTACATTGATGGGAACTGTTTAAGAATATTCAATTAAACTATTCAAAGTTTCAGAACATTCAACAGCGTATCCATTTAAAAACAATAATATTGCACAATTAATTTTGTAGCACCCAAGCAGATCTATATACTTCACAATCTATTTACTGTCATAATCACTAACAAATTATACAACCCAAGACTAAATTATATTCCGATAATTACCCTTCTGTCTCAATCATGTGGGCAACTAAGATGTTCACCAGCACTTTTCTTGTGTCATCACTAATTGTCCCTGTGTCTTCATACTCCTTGAGCACATTTGCTCCACCTGGTTTTGTTTGTAGAATTTGCTTTATCAACTATAAAAAGAGAAACAAACAGATTATGAGAAATTTTTATTATGAGAGTAGAAAACACAGGAATATCTAAATGCTACTAAGCTGCGCTCCTGATCTGGAAAAGCACATTACTGTACATGGTTTGAAGGAAATAAAAAAAATTAAGGGAACTTTGAGCAAACCAATGAGTAAAATCCACTGTGTCTGTGTAAGGCTGTGGACTCACGTCTCCGGCCTGTGAGCTTTGTGATGCCTCATCATCATCCTTTCTGAATCGTTTAGGACTAAACCAGTCACTGTCCTCACTGCTTTTTGAAGTCAGAGAGAGTGTATCTGTATCTAAGCTGACTGAAGATGGAGGTGTGGAAGTTCCTGTTAATGTAACTGGGGTTAATAGATGTCCTGTTAGTCAATTTAACATTGCATTTAGCAAAATGATTTTAAGAACTTTTCGTTCAGAACTTTGGCTGTAGGAATAAAGAGATTGGTCCTGGTACTTGCAATGACTAACATTTGTTTACTTTTTTAGTAATACATTTCTACACTACCTACAACATCTAAAATGTTGAACATAATATAAAGCATTCATTCAGGTATTGTGACACATCTTTCAGTGGTTGCTCTATTATCACTTACCCATGTCATTTAATTCATTTATGACAAAAACCAATCCACTGGTGGTCACTACATCAGGAAACACGTCTTTATCCACCTCCGTACCGGTTTCATCTGTGACTGTAACAGCAAGATTATCCGGTATTGAGAACTTCTTTCACTGCAAGGCAAGATGAATTTTAGACAATGTTTTATTCACAATTTGACAAATCTAGGATAGAATACTATATACACAAAATTAATAACAAGGACTTTAAAAATAATAATAATAAAAGCACTCACCCTCTGCTATAAATAAGTCAAAGCAAGCCTCTGGGATCTTTATGAACTTCTTCTGTTTCCGAAATTGTGCTTTGACAATCATGGTGATTTTAATGTCTGAACTCCTGGCTTAGAGAGGAAGAAACACCTCTTTGATTCAATTTGTAACAAAACAATCAGGTGTCATTTTAACTTTAATGTTTTAACTAACATTACAAACTAACAATTAACAATATATTTGTTACAGCATGTATTATTTTTTGTTAATTTTACTTAATGAATATACAGTTATTCATTGTTTTTTCAAGTTAGTACACAAATACGATCTTAAAAAGCATTAGCAAATGTTGAAATTAACCTAAAATCTGACCATTAAAGTGTAATTTCCTCAGTCTTCAATCAGCCTACTGCTTTGCTTGGAACTGAAATAGAAAAACAAATTGTAACTTTCTTCAGGACATACAGAGACCTAAAATAATAATCTACAAACAATTACTACAATCATAGTCCAATTATTTTTACAGTACAAATTAATTTTACTGGCACAAAAACGAGATCACGGTCAAATAGACATTTCGATTAAACATTTAAATAACTGTATGAAAAAGAAACACATTGACTTCCCTAGTGTACTAGACTACCACTGTACTTGACTTTCTGAACGTACACTCTGTTAAGTAGGGTTTTTCGCGCGTTTGGCATCTAGTGCACTTGCACACGAACGCGCGATGTCATACAAATTGGGCTGCACACGGACGTAGTGCGAACGTCGAACGCGAACCTTCCCTCCGTTGAAGAACGTTACATAACGCGGACAGACTTTTATTAATATACTTTGTGCTTACAAACCGCGTCTTCTTTTATTGCGGACACTTCTTTTATAGTACATGTTTGCCCGTGCGTGCATGGAAAGACGAGTTTAGCATCTGGTGCAGTTGTACACGCACGGCGCGCGGTCATAAAACTTGGTTTACATTAAAATATATATAATAATTTACCGAGTTTGTCAGAAAATCATGTCTAACGTTTCACATTTTACTTACCATCATTAAGAATCAAGTGTCTCACAAGCACGGCGAAGGACAGGCGGGAGTCAAAGCAAAACCTTCAAATTAAAATCATAATTTGTTTTAGTCCGATGATAACTTGATAGGCAAATTTAGTGGTAACGTTAGAATTTCCACACGCGACGATGGACTACGATGCGCGCGCTGTGTCGAGTGTGCTCGGAAAGAACATTCCTGAACGTGCTAATAGTAAATCAAAAGCAACAATCCTGCGCGAGACGTAACGAAACACGAATCTAAGCATAATCAATGTTTTACGTAATTTAACGTATAGTGGAATGGCATGAGTAATTAAAAAAAAAAAACACACAAGTTAGAGCTAGCTGGCTGTGTAATGTTAGTTATTCATTAACAAAGTTATTTTTGACCGAACAAGACAAGCCTACGATTAGAAATGATAAGTACTGAAATAAATGTGCATGAGTTCACTGATTAATCTGTATTATGAAGCGAAAATATCAGACTTACCGCCACTCTTCCACAGAAGTAAAATGGCGTCTGTCCGCATGTGCTCCGGTTCAATCAAGACGTTGTGCACGTAAACTGGGGTGTGGCTTGATTAACTCTAAATGAGAGTTAACATTTGAAACAACGCAAAATTACACCAACTCTAATTTAAAACTGACACTTCTGGTGTTAAATGCAATCTCTTTAGCGTTAATTCAACACTTTATTTTAACACTTTATTGTAACACTGGAAAATCAACACCGGTAAATTTACTGTGTGTGTTCACACTTGTCATATTTGATTTGTTAAAAAAAAAAAATTCTGGTGAGAGTGCTTTGTCAGTGCGGTTTGTTTGAGTAAATGTGAACTCTGCTATCCGAACCCTGGTGCGCACCAAACAAGCTTCTAAACAAACTCTTGTGTGGTTTGAATGAAATATGAATGTAACACGGACCAAATACTTCTAAACTAACCAAAAACAGCAACTTTGAATTTCATTCAAACCACACAAGAGTTTGTTTAGAAGCTTGTTTGGTGCGCACCAGGGTTCGGATAGCAGAGTTCACAAGATGCAACGCTATATGATATGATTTGACAAAGCGAACAAGTGTATCCAAAACAAAATGCGCAGAGGTCAAACGTGGAGCAACAAAAAGGTCAAGTGCCTTTTATGAGCTTTGTGAGTTCACAGGTGGTGAAAATAAAATCATATGTACACGCAACAATGAGTGCAGACAGCATGAGGTGTGTTTGACTTAAAGTGGTGCTGAGTGGACCGATCAGTGACTGGGTACTTTGATGTCATACACCTGCAGTGCCGCTTTAACTCGAATGCACCTTTTCCTTTTGTTTGGAGTGTTTGATGAGTTCTGTCACGAAATATACATCATTCAACCCGACCAATCAGACTGTCAACGTATCTCTTTGCCTTTAGGCTCACTAACAATCAGGTAAACCTATTAAATTAGAAAACTCATGTGATGACAACGTTCAAAAGTATCAGTTTTCAGATAGCCCAGGATGTAAATATTGTTTTGAAATTTAGAGTTTTGCTACCTCTAGTGTTCATTTCATCTGGAAACTGCAGTAATTCTTATATACGAAAGTTTTTTCAGTTTTCCAGAAATGTATATAGAGGAACATATTTCCAATGAGCCTGGGCAGCATTTAGATGTATTTACACAGACTTTTTAATGCAGTTTAGAGGTGGCTTGAATGCATTTACACTGCATTTGCTGTACAGTTGGATAAATACTGCAATGGGATTTTTATTCTGTGTGAATGTGACATTTCCAGACTCACACTTCTAAGTAAAGGCGATTCCCAAACACTAACAGTGTGAATGTAGCGATAGCCAAAAAATGAGAAAAAAACATGCAAATGCTATCTGAATTAGACATGGTGGAGGCTGTTGGAGTCTTACTGTCCCAGATGTGTCAGTGATGTAGGTGTGCACTTCTTTTCTTCATCCCCTCAGTCCGAGACACTCTGGAGACATGAGAGAAACTCACAGGCTGTGAGTCACATGTCTCAAGTACACACTGTAAATTAAACAACCCCTGCTTAGCGTGTATACCTGACACATCTAAGGCATTCATGCAATCTGTCATCTTTTGTCTGTCATGATCAAGTATCTTAATGTGCTCTTATCTATAGAATTACCTTCATAGTCAGCGCTAAAGCCAATTTTACGTGGGTGGGAATTTTTTTTGTGACTCTCATCTCTCCATTGAAACAAACACATGCACGCACACACCTCTGTCAACACTCCTCACCCGTTCTGTCTCTTCCCAAAGCCCTGCGTCACTGTGAGAGAGGCCGTCTCCCTTCTTCCCCACGCTTCATGGCTTCAGCCAGTCTGTCTGATAATATCAAGCTCTCGGAGATTAGCTCCCATGAGGGTGCTGTTAAACTGGTTACCTCGGCCTACCATGTTTTGCTGTCTAGCCGTAAGCTATCTCCCACTATACAAGCTGGAGTGCGTCGTTCTCTGATAGCAGAGTCTTCATTGTCCTTTTTGTGCACTGTGTGTCCAGGACTCAACAGCCTTATTGTGTTACAGCGGGACAAGGCACAATTTTAGCCACAACCGTCGCTTAGCAATCAGGCCGTGTGAAGCAGAGATAATAGACCTGGCAAAAGAACATTGTGAGACAGGGGAATAAAAAATAGCTTGTTCTTCTTAGAACTTTGTAACCCACGCCGCCACCCAGTCATTAAGGAACACAAGTGCTCAATTCATGTACATCTTAAGACGTTATGTTCAGAATCCTAAAGACTTAATGTGCATACTTGCTGGATTCTGTCCCAGCGATGGTGGTCCAGTCAGACTTGGGCTGTCACTGTGGTCAAGGACTCTCATGTGAGGTACAACCAGCCGACAAATTCCTGTCTGAGCATTGGAAACGCAGCGGTATATATATTTCTCCTCAAGTCTTGTAAAAAAAAAAACTCTTAGTGCAGTGTGAATATGAATAACGTTAATGTGAAAGGCGTACTGTAGTGTACGTACCAACAAATACTCTTGTGGCATAAAGGACATAGTGTAGTACTGAGAAATGCATTTGTTACATTTTTTTCATGCCTAAAGTCAAGGGAGGTAGTTATTAGCTGTGCTTGCTAAGGCAAGAATCATTATTGCTATTGCTCATACCAGTGATTATCCACCCTTCTCTCAGTCTAGGTATATATATTTTTGTGCAATAATCCCACTGTAAATAGTGAACATTATAATAATTGATTATGTAATAATTATACATTAAAATACTGAAATATTGCTTTCATGTTTTTTATATTACCAAAACTGTTGCAAAAACAAGACCAAAAACTAACAACGCAATATGGTAAGTAGAAGCTAAACCATCTGTGCAAATACTCGGAGCACCCTAGCAACCACCTAGCAAGGCCCTAGCAACCACCAATAATATTAACTACAAATCAAGATTTAATTTATAATTTGTAAAACAGATTTAAAAGTCATTTCCCGCTCTCTGTGTCACCGCTGTGGTGGTCTCAGTATGCCAGTGCTCTGTTATTCCTGGAGTGCTACATCAGAGGCTGGGCTGATGGCTGGAGCCGCCTGGTCCTGGCTGAGATCCAGCAGTCAACGGCAGTGCCAGAGCGGGAGGGAGGCTCGGGCCCCGTCTGCAGAGGTGTGGGTGGCCCAGTGGGCAGCTCAGTCAGCAGCAGTATTGCTCTGTGCCCCAAGGTGGTCTTTACTCTGCCTTTTGGTGGTCTTACTTAGTCTCCTGTTCTTGGTGTTTGTTAGTGATTCAGCTCGAGTCACACACTTCAAAGCTGGTTACAGTCCCTATTTATTCTCTCCTTTCACTTGCTCTCTCACACTGTTTCTACACGTTTGCAAGACATACAAACATTCAGACAACCCCTTCTGACCTCCACATCCATCCTTAGATAAGCACCAGCTATCCAGTGCAATACCTTCTTTCATTTAGTCTCTTTTTGTCTGTCTTTCTTGCATGGCTGTTAATGCATCTGTTTAGACTGAAACAAACATTTGCATACCATGTACACCATCAAATCAATTGTGTTAAAACAAAAGAATCCAGGTTTGCTGTGGTTTGTAGAGCAGCACAAATTGACTAAAATTGTCCTTAAAGGGATAGTTCACCCAAAAATGAAAATTCTGTCATTAATTACGCACCCTCATGTCATTCCAAAACCATAAGACCTTCGGTCTGGCTATGCAGGGTCAAAAAGCTCTCAGATTTCATCAAAAATACCTTAATTTGTGTTCTGAAGATGAACGGTCTTAAAGAATAGTTTACCCAAAAATGAAAATGAACCCATGATTTACTCACCCTCAAGCCATCCTAGGTGTATATGACTTAATTCTTCCAGATGAACACAGTCGGACGTGTTTTAAAATAGGGCTGAAATGATTAGTCGACATTATCGACAATGTCGACAATAAAAAATTGTCGACAAATATTTTTGTTGTCGAGTAGTCGTCTGATCTCATATGACCTAATGTAAGAGCCTGCAATAATGCGGTTTGACCAGTGTGGCGCTGTAGCGCAAGACTGTAGAATGCGTTTCAAGAGAAAAAGAGAGCGCCTCAGGACAAAAGCAGTTGAATCCAAGAGTCGTTTCTATGAATATGTAAATGTATTGCACGCGTTCCTCTCAGTAACGAAGTAAACAACGAAAACTGACAACAGTGTGAAAGCAGCAGTTAAAAATGCATCTGATTACAACGATGTGGATGTTTGCACGAACTCTGCAGTTCAGTAACATTAACTTACTCCAGTAATGTCCGCTCACATCATGTTTATTCATATAGTACATTATGCAATAGATGGCCTTAAATCAAACAGCTTTACGGTATTTAACGTGAAAAACCAGTCGCTTTCAGTTATAATTACAACTTGATTCCCTGTTATAAAGCAGCTCTCTCCAGTGTAGATGGCTAGTGAGAAAATATTTTTTATTAGTGGGGAAAATTATTTTTTTTTTCATTACAGTGATAGTTTGGTTTACAGAGATCAAAGCTTGATCTAGCTCAGAACTGTTTTGGTTATTATAACCCTAAAAGGTATTTTAAGACATATTTTGAATAAAATAGTTTATCCAAAAAAAATAGAGCATCTTATCACTTACCTTTATTATGTTGCTTATCCTTATGTCTTACAAAAGGAGATGTTAGGCAGAATGGTGTGTATAAGACAGTTTCTCTGTCTGTCATCTCATTTGGTGTGCCAAATATATCCATTTGTATAATGATTTGGTAACACTTTACAATAAGGTATCATTTGTTAACATTAGCTAATGTATTAATTAACGTGAATGAACAATACATTTATTACATTTATGTAATCATTTTTTTTTTAATGTTGGTTAATAAAAATGCAACTGTTCATTGTTTGCTCATGTTAGTTCACAGTGCGTTTACCAAATGTTAAAAAACAACTTGTGATTTTTATAAATGCATTAGTAAATGTTGAAATTACCATTAACTAAGACTAATAAATGCTGCAAAAGTTCATTCTTAGTTCATATTAACTAATGTTAAGTAATGAACCTTTATTATGTTGAATGAACCTTTATAATGAACCTTTATTATGTATTACCAATGAACCTTTATAATGAACCTTTATTATGTAATAATTGTAATTACATAATATGCTAAATATGCTAAAGCAATCTTAATTTATGTTAGAATATGTATAACATAATTTTTTACTAATTGCAAAAACTGAAAATCAAAGTATACTGATTAGCTAGTAAAATATTTAACGATTAGTCGATTAATCGTTCTAATAATCGTTAGATTAATCGATTATCAAAATAATCGTTTGTTGCAGCCCTATTTTAAAATGTATCTTGGCTCCTCCAAGCTTTATAATGGTGGTGGATAGTTATTTTAAGCTCCAAAAAGCACATATATCCGTCGTAAAACTAACCCATAGGCCTCTGGGGCGTTAACGCGTTTTTTGAAGCGGAACCATGGGTTTTTGTAACAAAATATTTATATTTTTTTAATTATAAACTCAAATCACTGACTTCTGGCAATAGCATATGCACGTGAGCCAAATTCCAGCTTCTTTGCTGACTTCTGACTCGACGTCTGATGTATGACATAAGCCGCATTCCTAGTGTAAGCTCACGAGAGAATAAACAAATGAGGATAGAGCAATACTTAAAACCGGTAATAAATTAAAAGTCGAAAACGAGAAGATAAAAAAATGTCAGTGGATTTCACTATAAGAGGAGAAGAGCTTAAGTTTTTTGCACAGCCTTTTTAGTTTGAACCAGAGTAACGTTACACAGATCAGGAACTCAACTCTCTCGCGAATGCAAATGCGGCTTTTGCTGGAAGTCAGTGATTTGAGTTTATAATTTTTAAAATATAATTATGTTTGTTACAAAAACCCATGAATCTGCTTCACAAGACATGTGTTAACCCCCCGGAGGTGTATGGGTTAGTTTTACCATGGATATATGTGTTTTTTTTGAAGCTTCAAAATAACAGCCACTATCCACCACCATTATAAAGCTTGGAAGAGCCAAGATAAATCTTAAAACAACTCCGACTGTGTTCGTCTGGAAGAAGAAAGTCATATACACCTAGGAAGGCTTAAGGGTGAGTACACTTTTGGGTGAACTATTCCTTTAAGGATTTGAAATGACATAAGTGTGAGTAATTAATGACATAATTTTCATTTTTCAATTCATCTCTTTAAGGCTGGCCAACCAATGAGATTTGCACTTTTGGTCACATGCTAGCGTATTTGCGTACTTTTTGGTCACATGTTAGCGTATTTGGAACAGTTGTTTGAAAACGTAAATATGTTGGACTTATAAAGTTGCAGCAAAACCCTGTTTTTTTCCCCCGCACTGGTCGGACCAGAGAGTTTGCATGTGAAAATTTGAATTTTCATACCAAACATTTGTTGGTTTGAACAGGCCTTCACTCTTGAACCGTCACAGTTGTTTTTGGGGGCAGGGTCACAGTGAGGGCAGAGGTGAGAGGGATGTAACAAAAGACTGAATGCTGCAGCGTCAGCCTGAGCTTTTAGAGTGTGCTTGACTGTTGGGTCTCTCTCTCCAAAGCTGTAATTACAGTCGAGACGTCCAGATGAGCCGTCCGGCACAGTTCAGTGCACCTCGAGTGTCCTCTCTCCTCAGCGGCCAGCTGTAATGGCCAGCATCCTGTGTCCACTCCGTATTTAAGCCAGCGGTTAGCCTGCTGGATGATTCAAAGTCAGTGTTGCGTAGACAGCAGAGGGCATATGCTAAGAGGTCTTTAGTGGTGGAAACGTCACACACCGACTTCCCAGCACAGAAAGGACAAATTCTAGAGCAAATGAAGGGTTTTATCAGGACAAACGTGAGAGGGATGAATGAAATCCTGTTGGTCCGGATGTGCAGTTATTAGCAAACCCTTTCTCCTCTGAGCCTAGGCTCACAGACGCCCCCTCTTCCTGTTCCTTTGCTATTTATACATTCATACACATCTTTAATCATTTATACTGCAGGAGGAGGAGGGAGTGGGTTAATGAAACGGATGTGGGCTCTTGGAAGGAGCTGGGTGCTGGTTTTGGCAGTTAATCATATTGTCATCTTGACTCTGTATTTACATGCGAACCTCTGCTTTGCTGGTGTGAGTTGATGAGGACAACAGTTGACCTGAGGGGTCAGAGGTCACGCATGAGTGAGTAGTGAGCGGAGTTTGAGTGGCACATCTTTTGAGCCGTGTCTGTCTGCGTCACGGTTCTGCTGCATCTGCAGAAAATTGACTCGTTGTCCCTCGGTAGCCACTCTGAGCGAACAAACCATTACCTCACAGGAACACTGTGCCCTTTCACAGAGCTGCATTCTTACTCAACCTTGACGGAGATCAACTGAACACAGTCTGTCCTTGGACAAATGACATTGTCTTTCGTGTTTGCTAAACTCAGACTGGTACCATTTCAGATTAAATCAGACTCTTTCATGACATTTAAAAAACATTTAGAATTATTGTTTTAAACCAAGTACATTAAACAGATTGACAATGTGCCTTTTACAGTTCTGACTAGGGTTATTATCTTTAAATAAAACTAAAATTAAAGCCATAAAAATAATCTTAATTAATAAAATAAAATAAAATAAAATAACTATATACTTAAAATAAAATATGGTGCCATTTTATATTAGGTGGCCTTAACTACTATGTACTTACATTTAAATTCATAGTTTGGCACAATGCACTTATTATGTATATACTTTTTTTTTTTACATTGTACTTATATTTAAAAAAAAAAAAAAAATACCTGTATATAATTACTAATTGTTGACCCAATTCTTAAACCTATTTTATTTTATCTAGTTGCCAAGATGGCATTTTTCATTTTCTTTTACTTGATGTAAAAAAAAAACAAAAAAAACAAAAATGAAATGAATAAATATGACAGCATTTTAGTGCTGCGTTCTAAGATTACTAAGATTACGTTCTAAGATTATTTATGAGAATTTTGAGAATAAAGTCGTAGCTATGCTTGAACAAAGTTGAAATATTTTGGGAAAAAGGGTCAAAACTATGAGAATAAAATCGAAATATTTTGAGAATAAAGTCAAAATTACGAGAATAAAGTCTAAATATTTTTAAGAATAAAGTCAAAATTAAGAGAATAAAGTCTAAATATTTTGAGAATAAAGTCAAAATTACAAGAATAATGCCAACATATTTTCAGAATCAAGTAAGAATTACGAGAATAAATTCTAAATATTTTAAGAATAAAATAAAAATTACAAGAATGAAGTCTAAATATTTTTAAGAATAAAGTCAAAATTTAAGAGAATAAAGTCATAGCAAATGTGAATAAAGTCAAAATATTTTGAGAATAAAGTCAAAATTATGAGAATAAAGTTGTAGCTATTCTTGAATAAAGCTGAAATATTTTGAGAAAAAGGGTCAAAACTATGAGAATAAAATCTACATATTTTGAGAATAAAGTCAATATTATTTAAGAATAAATTCACAATTACAAAAATAAAGTGCAGATATTTTGAGAATACAGTCATAATTAGGAGAATAAAGTCAAAATATTTTGAAAATAAAGTTAAAATTAGGAGAATAAAGTCAAAATTATTTGAGAATAAAGTGAAAATTACGAGAATAAAGTTTAAATATTTCGAGAATAAAGTCAAAATTTGGAGAATAGTCAAAAAATTTTAAGAAAAAAAAGTCAAAATTAATAAAAAATAAAGTTAAAATATTTTGAAAATAAAGTATAAAGTACGTGACAAAAGTCTAAATATTTTTAAAGGAAATGCAAAATTACGAGAAAAAAGTCTGAATATTTTTAAGAATAAAGTAAAAATTAAGAGAATAAAGTCTAAATATTTTGAGAATAAAGTCAAAATTCCGAGAATAATGTCGAAATATTTTGAGAATAAAGTCATAGCAATTACGAGGTTAAAGTTATGATATTTTGAGAATAACATACAAATATGATAAAATATTTCAACTTCATTCTCGTAATTTAGATTTTTGACTTTATTGTCATTGTTTTGACTTTTTTCTCAAAATATTATGACTTTAATCTTGTAATCTGTTATTTTTTTTTTACATGGCACTGAAACGCTGTCGTAAATAAGAACTAAATGTAAAATTCTAAATGATAAAAATAACAAAAACAAGATTACTAAAACTTTAACTAAAATGAAAATGGAAAATATACTTAACTTAAATATACTCAAAATATAAAAATAATACTCAAAATATTAAAAACTGATAAATACATGCATTTTGCCATTTTAGGCCTTAAAAAAAACACATGAATGCAACAGTTCAACCTGCGTTAATGTAATCAATTCTTGATTAAACTGAAATTAACCACCCGGGATGCTTTGTTGTCCAGTAGGTGTAATTGTTAATATACTGCTGTCGTCAGAGGCGTCATGTTTTGTCTATGCTTGTAAAGCTGTGTGTTCTCTGGACCAAAATGTATGGATGGCCCCTTGACCTCTTGACTTGTGGGGGCAACTACGGCCTCTGCCTCACACTAATTATGTCACTGCATTAACAACTAGTTGTTATCCAAACCTCTTAACCCCTTCTAAGCATATCTGGTGTGCAGCTAGATAAGGTCACCCCCCAACTTGGACCTCTGTGTAGAGATACCAGCCCTGTGCCAGTAGAACAGGAGACAGCAGTATACTCTTCTTCTGAATTCTTGATAAAGCTATGTCTGGGCTTCTCAGGAAGTAGGATATAAGGGTTTGTTGTTCTAGAGATTATGTGGCTGACCGTGTAGCAATACGGAGGCCACTCTGTTAAACATTTCCCATGTTGTTAAAAATGACACTTTTACCTTGTCTACATCAGTTATTGAACAGCGAAACAAAATCTCATCCATAATAGTCAAGCGTCTGTCGTGTTGCTAAAAGACCTGTCAATATCCATTGTTTTATTAATATCCGTGGCAATTATATTGACAATAAATAGAGAAAAAATACACTGCTCTTTTTATTACTATGCTCTGTGTTACTGACTTGAATAATGACTTTTTTTTTTTTTTGGTAGAGCTGACTTTGAAGATTATTATTCATTAAAGGGATAGTTCACACAAAAATTAAAAGCCCTCAAGCCATCGTAGGTGTATATGACTTTCTTCTTTCAGACAAATACAATCATATTTATATTAAAAAAAAAGCTTCATAATGTCAGTGAATTGCTGTTGAGATTTCGAAGTCCAATAAAGTGTATCCATCCATCATAAAAAGTCCTCCACACGGCTCCGGAGGGTTAATAAACGCCTTCTGAAGCAAAATGAAGCGTTTGTTGATATCAAAATCCTCAGACATCTTTACCAATCCTCACTTTGTACTTTTTACTCCTCACTGGAGTACTTTTTATGATGGATGGACACACTTTATTGGACTTCTAAATCTCAATTTACTGCCATTATAAAGCTTGGAAAAGCCAGGACATTTTTAATATAACTCCAATTGTATTCTTCTGAAAGAAGAAAGTCACATACACCTAGGATGGCTTGAGAGTGAGTAAATCATGATGTAATTTTCATTTTTGGGTGAACTTTAGCAACAGTGACAGTTATTTAACAAAATCGAATCAACATTGAACTTGTTTGATTTGAATAATAACACTGTTGTCTTAGAGCTGCTTTATAGCTGGATAGGATTTGTTTCGTAATTTCTGAACTTTGTAACATCAACACTGTCATTAAACTGAACCGAATCAACACTAAAATGACATGACCTCAGTAATGACAGTTGTCTTCAGTAGAGCTTTTATAGTTTGCACTTGAGTCATTTTATATTTGTTGAAATTTGACACCATTGCTATTTCCTGTTCAATTCTGTGAAACAATCTGACTTGAGTCTACTGTTTTCTTGAATATTTACGATAAAAAATGAAATATATCAAGTCCACATACTATTGTTTTAATTTAGGTATGTATATTTTTATTTCTTAATAATGTTATAATTTATTTAACTTGTCTTTTCAATCTGGTAAATTTCCAAATAAAATCGAAAAAATGGGAATAGACACCATCTTACAAATTATACAGGTTACAAGGATTCTCTAAAATCCTTGTAAAACCTTTTACAGAAAGACTTGATAATTTCATTGAAACGTACAACCTTCTAGCTGATAGTCAATATGGATTTAACAGATCAGCGTCTTTGACTCTAATAAAAAATAACTCAGGAAATTACAAATGGCGTAGAGGAAACACGTAGTGGGAATTTTCATAAACTTAAAAAAAGCATTTGACACTATAAATCATGGTATTTTATTACACAAACTAGAGAAGTATGGCATTAGAGGGTTTGGATTGGACTGGTTGAGTAGTTATCTAAGAAATGGGCAACAATTTGTAAAAATTGGGAAACATAAATCTACATACATGAATATAATTTGTGGTGTACCACAGGGATCGGTATTAGGTCCAAAACTGTTTATAATCTATAGCAAATTACATGTATTCGAAATTTATTTTATTTGCTTATTTGCTTTTCCGGGGATAATTTAAAGCAGCTCTTAAGTGATAATGGCAGAAATTAATAAATTAAAGCACTGGTTGGATGTAAACAAACTGACATACAAACACCTTATTAAATGGATATGTGGATGAATAGAGGTGATCAGTCAGTGTGGGTTGCTGTGCTGTTTCACTGATATTTACTACTGAAATTTTTGCATTTCATTATCTAACTGTCAGGTATCAACGTTGCTTTAGACTTTTTATCTCCTGGTCAGTTATAGACCACCCATTTACCCCCACTGTTTCCTTCCTTGTACCATTTGCATTGCACAACTCCTTCTGCTTGAGTGAATGCACTGCTGACTCTGTCTCTCTGCACTTGTGCACATGTGTTCATTGTGTAAGATGAGTTGGCAGAGTAACCAGTGATGATGGTTTACGGAAAGAGTGCTCTGCAGGAACAGTGAGTAGCTGCAGAGACTGAACTGCTGGCAGCATGTGATCTTCTGTTCAAACACACACAGCTTGCTTTAGTTCTCCCCCCTGCAGTCGTAAAGCAGTCCCAGTGAAAAGCCCCTCGCTGGGGGCCTGACGCACTAAACACCCCCAACCTCTGCAGGAGTCAAAGGGGCCCTGTGTACCTCCCCAGAGAGCTTTTGCTGTCTCACTATGTGTGTTATGTACATACAGACCAATTTCCTGTTTTGCATGCTTTGTAAGAGAATTCTGATGTATGTAGTTCAATAACGTTGATCTTCTGCTGCTCATAGTAAATGAAGCAAAGTGCATAGTAATAGCAACTTTTCTTTTTTTTTTTTAATCCAGGTCTGTGAAGATAATCCAAGATGTCATCTAAGATGCAAAGCTCTAATAATATAGCCCAGGCCAGAAGGACTGTTCAACAGCTACGGTTAGAAGCTAACATAGAGAGGATAAAGGTGAATGTAATGTTTATTTCACTTACAAAAATGTACTGTGGCATACCATGGGGTTACTGTCAGTTACTACTACTTCATGGATTTAATGTTTAAATACGTTTGTAATACGTGTATGCTTCTCACGATCCTAAAGGCGATTTGAAAGGATTAATAAATTGTGCCTCTGCATTAATATTTTCACAAAACTGACGTTTAAATTAAATGAGAAATATTTAAAAAATAAATGGAAGCTGATTGTGAAGAAAAAACAGCCAAGAAATGCCTACCATACTTGGAAACTCCTTCAAGACTGTTTAAATGGCATTCAAAGTGGCACTTCATGAATTTGTTTGAGAAAATGAGTACGCAGAGCAGTAAATCTGGAAAATGGATGGCTTTCAAAAGCTAAATTATAGGATATTTATAATTTTTTTGCTTAATATAAATTCTTGTACATCTGTTTGTGTTATTTTTATTTTTATGTCGGTTTAATATTTTAGTGCATTTTATTGTAGTTTTTTACCACCATTATCCCCATAAAAAAATCTTAAATGCCCTTTTTTTAAGATAGGATGCTAAGAGACGCTTTCTACCCACTTTGAAGTGCCATCTTAATGCCAATCTTTTCAGCGCAGCTACAGTTGCCACTACAGGCTGAACAAGATTTACACAACACCATTTTCAACTAAAAACAGGATGCTTTTGTGGGTTTTGGCTGTTTATTTACAAGACAATAGCATTTTGGGGGCGTGAAAATGCAAACTTTTGAAAACAGGTTTCAAAGTGCAAGATAAAAAAAATAAATAAATAAAAATTGTCTTTGTGTAAACTACAGAAACTGAATTTTGGTGGGCTACATACACTACCAGTCAAAAGTTTGGACATACCCTCTCATTTAATGTTTTTAGTTTCTTATGCTTATCAAGGCTGTTTTCATTTGATCAAAAATACAGAAAAAAAGTTATATTGTGAAATATTATTACAATGTAAATCAATGTTTTGCTATATTAACATACATTAAAATTTAATTTATATATAATGCAATTCTTTTCTGAAAAGCCTTTTCTGGTCAACTAATGATTAGTTGACTATTAGGGGGCTGCCCTAGTTTTTGTAATAAACAACTGTTAATGACAAATTGATTGTAAGAAACACCAAGATGTGCATAATCTTAAAATACACATGAAAAATCCTGTGTGTTGTTCGGCGCCGGTAGCCTAGTGGGCAGTGCGCCGACATACAGCGCTGTTGCACTTCGGGCGTCGCGAGTTTGAGTCCCGGCTCGCAGACCTTTCCCGATCCCATCCCCTCTCTCTCTCCCGCTTCACTTCCTGTCAGTTTGATCTGTCCTATCCAATTAAAGGCAAAAATGCCAAAAATAAATCTTTAAAAAAAAAAAATAAAAAATCCTGTGTTCAATTAAGGTGGTGATTTTTTATTCTTATTTCTTTTTTAAATGAGACTAAGAAACAACGGAAACACGTTAACCGAATAAACAGATCATGTGATAGGATAACCAAACTAACCAGCATACCAATCTCATCACACACCATTTCAAATGTTATTTTAATAATTTTAAAAAAGCCTGAGGCAAAGACCATCATCAAAATGATTTGGTGTAATCACCTCCCTTATCTGTTCCACAAAATTTCATTCCCAAACTTCAAGCATCTGAATGCAGGATAACATGACAGCGTTTGTTACTGCATTTCATCTGCCGCAAATCATTTATCATGTAAGAAAAAAGAGCCGCAGGCTTCCCCATTTGCAGAAAATGTTGTTTTTATTATTGATATTTTGCCAGTATTGCAGAAGGTGACGATGGAAATAGGTGAAATGGAAATGTTTTTATTTGCATATGTTTTATATGCAATATTCTAATTTCCTAATTTTCCTTTAGATGAAAACATAGCATGACATTCATTGCATGGCCGAAAAACTGTTGAAATATTCTCCTTTCATCTTTTGCATGAGAACAAAATTCATTGACAGAGTTTTGAACTATCCCTTTTAATGACTAATAACCACAAATCTAACTATTATTGTATCTCTTCTTTCCAGGTGTCTAAAGCTTCTGCAGACCTCATGCATTACTGCAGTGAACATGCCAAGTATGATCCTCTGCTTATGGGTATCCCAGCTTCAGAAAACCCTTTTAAAGATAAAAAGCCCTGCACTATATTGTAGCGGGATGCTTGAACTCTTGGTGTACGTTTTGATGTTCCCTTTTATTATTTTTATTAATAGAAAGAAAATCATCTTCAAACATTCATTCACTATTCGCCTTAAAATGAGCTAAACCCCAAGCTATTATTTGATTGTATCCACACTAGAAACATTCCTGTTGTCTGTTAAAAGGAGAAGCAAAGCTCTTAGTAAACAAATCATTTTGTGGTGCAAAGACAAAACCAAACCATGAATGAATTTCTCGCTGTAGGGCACAGCACAGATGAGTTGTTTGCTTTGTGATAGTGTCCACTGATGTGGTTGTGTCTTCTGCAAATAAAGGGTGAGGTCAGAGTGAACGCCTCTCATGAAGCACAGGAAACGATCATTTTTAATGACTGCGCTCTGTAATATATATCTGTAGATAAGCAGAGCCTCATCAGCTGTGCTTTGACCCCATTTGATGCTTTTTAAAGGCGTCCAGTCACAGGGAGGTGTTGGGGGGTTAATGTGAGGGGTGAAATGTCAGCATCACAAATGTGTGAAGGGTGCTTGTGCTCAGTGGAGGAGGAAACAGGTGTCTGTGGAGGCGTCACATTGACATAATGCTACTCCGGCCCTCCCTCATGAACTCTCTGTGTCTGAACAATGGAGTGATACAAAGCTAACCTCTCCTGTCAAATCACTACACGCAACACTGTGCCCTCTTTATTTTCTCGTCGTAAACCAGGTGAACTGTGTTTCAAAAGTTCAACAACTGCCAAAACTTGCAGATCAGCATTTTAAAGAGTAATACAAGGTGATGTGTTCATGCATTTGTATGGAAGTGTTGTTTATTTCCCCTTTTTTTAGTTCCCATTTCAATTAGTGAAACAAATTTGGGAAACACTTTACAATAAGATCAAATTTGGTGACTTTAATGTAATCATGAGCTAGCACATTTTAACAGCGAACAGCGTTTATTAATCTAAGTTAATGTTCATTTATAAATACACCATTCAGTTTATAAATATACCAAGTTTGGGGTCTGTAAGATATATATGTATATATTAAGCAAGAACACATTGAATTGAGCAAAATAACAAATAAATAGTATATTTAATGTAAGTTATATATAGTAAGATTTAGTATATTAATGTTTCTGAAAAAGTCTATTCTGCTCACCAAGCCTGCATTTTTTTATCCAAAGTACAGCAAATAGTCAAATTTTGAAATATTTTTACTATTTAAAATAACAGTTTTCTATTGAATATATTTTAAAATAGAATTTATTTCTGTTATCAAAGCTAAATTGTCATCATCATTTCTACAGTCTTTAGTGTCAATTGATCCTTCAGAAATCAGTATAATATGCTGATGTGCTGAATTTTTTATTATTATTATTATTATTATTATTATTATTATTATTATTTAAAACAGTTGAGTACTTTTTTATCAGGATTCTTTGATGAATAGAAAGATCTAAAGATCAACATTTATCTGAAATAAAGTTTTTGTAACATTATTATAGAGAAATTGTAGAAATTATTACTTTTTTTAGCTACGAATTATGGAAATTATAGAAATTAATACTTTTATTTAGCAAGAATGCTTTGAATTAATCAAAAGTGATGATAAAGGCATTTATAATGTTAAAAAAGATTTCTATTTCAGATAAATGCTGTTCTTCTGAACTTTCTATTCATCAAAGAAATCTAAAGAAATTCTACTCAGCTGTTTTCAACATAATATTAATAAGTAATGATGCTAAAAATTCAGCTTTGAAATCACAGGAATAAATTACATTTTAAAATATATTCAAATAGAAAACAGTTAAAAATTTAAATTTTAAACAATAAAAAACATTTCAAAATTGCACTGTTTTTGCTGTATTTTGGATTAAATATTCCTGTGGTGACAAAGCTCCATTTTAATATGCTGATTTGGTGCTCAAGAAAAAAATCTTATTATCTGCTTACTATAATTTTAGAAACTTTGATGAACAGAAAGTTCAAAATAATGGCATTTATTTATATGATTAACATTATGATTCTTTTACGATGAACCTTTTTTAAATTTTATCTTATTGCAAAGTGTTACCAAAATGTGTTTTCTTTCCCATTTCTCCATTGTTTAAATGCCTAGTTTCAGTAATGGGATAAGATTTCCTCTACTCACCTCCGAATTTGCATTAGAATACTTTGTCTTGTGTTATTGCCCTGTGTTTAATAGATACAGCAGCGATGCTTTATTGCAGATCATGGTACGTAATATATTATAACCCTTTAATGATTATTTACGAGATGCCTTATGGTCATGTACAATCGTATTTCTCCTGATTGTTTTGATTTGTAATCATTGTCTCTTTTTATGACTAAATTTTAATGTCATTGTGCCATCTCATTCTGGGATCTAACCAGCAATAGAAACAAGCATAGAGTCACATACGATTTTTCTATACACTTACACTGAGCACATGATGATTCCTCTGATTGTAGTTCTTTTTGTGACTGTTATAATCATGTGTTTTGACATCATTCCATGTTTACAACTCCTGTACTTTTTTTTGTAACACTCTTGTGAATTGCCATGCATTTAATGAAAGTGAGTGTAATGCCTTCATGACACAGCTGGGAGAAAACAACTTCACCAGACCAGCTGAACCAGCCTTAATGAAGTATTCCTGCTCTGACCTGTTCACTGCCGCGCTCCTGTCTCGAGACGACAAACAGAGCGAAACTACTGTGAACCAGCAGCACTGCTGTCCCACAGACACCTTCACTGTGTGTCTTCATCATTACACACCTGTCTCATGCCTCAGGCTGGACATATCTATGCCTGTGTATCATGCAACTGTACACGCATCAATCTTAATCTGATTTGAACAACAGTATGCTTTGAATGGCAATTTCAGCTTTGCTTTCTTGTTGAGTGATGCTTTTAAAGTGACATTTTTTTAATGTTTCCCAACAGTAGTATTGAGTTCTCTCAGTGGCCTGTTGCATAATTCTGAAGGTACTTTTGTATTGAAAATATGACATGCACAAGCTCTTCAGTCTGCCTTCTTATCTCTTTCTGCCTTTGAAAAATATTTTTAATATGAAGAGCATTCTGTATCACTGTATTTGAGTGAATTTTTCACCTTCTGTCCTGAAATTCCAGAGCTGGGTCCCAATATGCTGGGTTGTAGATGTTGTCTTTTTCCAACTAAATATAGATTTATTCTCAATCTTGTTGTCTTGTTTGTCTGTGCTCTCTGGTGAGTCCATTGATATATTTACAAGAGGAGATAATATTGATAAATGTCAGTTAAATGTAAGTAATAAGTGTTACAGAAAAATGTATTTAAAATGCTATTCTTTTGAACTTTTAGTTAATCAGAAAAGCCTAGGAAAAAATATTATATTACACCTTCCATAAAAAACAACTGTTTTCAGCATTTGTGAAAATAAACAGAATGCTTCTTAAAGGGATAGTTCACCCAAAAATGAAAATTCTGTCATTAATTACTCTCATGTTGTTCCAAACCTGTAAGACCTTCAATCATATTCGGAACACAAATTAAGACATTTTTGATGAAATCCGAAAGCTTTCTCACTCTGCATAGACAGCAGTGCAACTGACATGTTCAAGGCCCAAAAAGGTAGTAAGAACATTGTTAAAATAGGCCTGTTGTTTAATATATGAAGAGTAAAGATGCAAAACCAGCTAAAAGCCATCTTGGTCAAAAATGTTGATAATGATACTGAATAAATGCTCTCGAACATATACATCCATCAAATACTTTTACTTTAAACTCGCAAAAATCCCACCCTCAGCCCAATCAGAAGTACCAGTGCTTACATAGAAACCTATACATCGGAGCCTGATAAAAATGCATTTTTTAAAAAAAGATGTCAGATGGATTTAGAGGCATTTGCTTCTTAACTCTTCATATATACAGTTGAGGTCAAAAGTTTATATCCCCGTCGGCGCCGATAGCCTTGTGGGCAGTGCGCCGACATACAGCGCCGTTGCGCAACGGGCGTCCCGAGTTCGATTCCCGGCTCGAGGACCTTTCCCGACCCTACCCCCTTCTCTCTCTCCACTTCGCTTCCTGTCCCTCCTGATCTGTCCTATAATAATAAAAGCCAAAAATAAATCTTTAAAAAAAAAGTTTATATCCCCCTTCAGAATCTGCAAAATGTTAATAATTATTATACAAAATGCATGTTATTGTTTATTTACATCTAGACATTTAGCAGACACTTTAAAAGCGACTTACAAAATCAACAAAAGAGCAATAACATGCAAATGCTATGAAAAATCTCTTTTAGCCTAACACAGTACACATAACAAGGGATTTATTTTAATTATATAATAAATAAAAAGAAAATAGATAGAATAAAAATGAAAAAGCAAGCTAGTGTTAGAGGCCCTTTTTTGCTTATTTGTTAATTGTATAGAGAGAAGATAGTGTTGTAGTGTAATGTAGTCTGAAGTAATGGATTTAGGGAAAGATATTTAACATACATATAGCCTGGAGAAAATAAAAGTTGAATTTATAAAAATGACCCTGTTCAAAAGTTTACATCCCCTTGATTCTTAATACAGTGTTGTTACCTGAATGATCCACAGCTGTTTTTTTTTTTTTGTTTTTTTTTGATGGTTGTTCATGAGTCCCTTCTGGAGCATCAGTGAGCGTTTAAACCTTCTGTAATAATTGCCTCAAGTCCCTTAGTTGTCCTCAGTGTGAAAAGGTGGATGTTAAAATCATACACTCATTGTTGGAAAGGGTTAAAAAAAAAGAAGGCAAGAACACAGTATTAGGAAATCAAGGGGATGTAAGCTTTTGAATGGGGACATTTTTATAAATTCAACTATTATTTTCTTTTGTGGAGTATATGTAAACATCTTTTATGTGATGTATCTTATTCAGGTCAGTACTAAATTAACAATAACATGCATTTTGTATGATCCCTCTTATTTTGGTAAAATAATTAACAATTTGCAAATTCTACAGGGGCATGTAAACTTTTGACCTCAACTATATATATATATATATATATTAGTGTGTATGTATGTTGTGGCATATCAAGTTTATTTTATGTCATGATCAGGAGAGGATAACATGTATTTAATGGCTGCCTCATACTTTCCCCTAGCAGCCAGGTGTTCTTGGTCTCACTATTCCCACTTGCTCTAATTTCTCTGATATTGTTTTATTTGGGGCTTCAGGTCAAAGCCCTGTTGTTATGCAATGATCCCTGAAGGGCCTCCTCTCATACCTGCTGCACTCAGAACCAGGTCAGGCTGTATTTACTGCCCTATATCGATGTAATCAGCGGAGCATCTTGTCTATGATTGATGAACTGGCTTTGTGGTCGTGTCATTTGTAGTGATAAAGTTACCTGTAGCTCGGCGGAAAAGCTCCAGGATCCTGTATGAGGGAAACAAAGAGCCATTCAGTATATCACCTATTATTTATTTGTTATGATTCAGCTATATACCAGAGCTTTGCGAGACCAGGTGTTCATTAATTATGGTTTAAGACACTAATATATGGTATTTCAATAGGAATTAGTAGCAGGAGGTTAAACCTGAGGTTAAAATATGTTTGTTACAATATGTCATTTTTTAGTTTTAGCATTGTTGAAAACACTTTTGGTGCTTTGCAGGATGCTTTGATGAATAGAAGTTCAAAAGAACAGCATTCATTTAAAATAGAAATATGAGTCTTTAATGTAATTTCTGATCAGTTTCTTTCTTTAATTTCTTTAAAATATCTAAATTAAACATCTGCCCCTTAACTTTTGAACAGTATAGTATAATCACTTGATATGCCAAGTAAAGGGTTAATTGCAATAGCCTATTACTCCTCTGAGAAGCTGAGCATTAAATTGTCCTTCATGCTCTCTGGGTTTGATCTGTGGTGCTACAGTCGATCCCTTCTGAAGCATTTGCATTCCTTGTGCGTGGGAACAGCCGACGGTTCACTTCCACCTCAAATCATGGTCCCAATGATCCCCATAAAGCTGGAGTTTCCCAGCTCTAGGCACTTTTGGAGAGAAAGTACCACTATGTCACTCCACTTACCTGCAGACCTGTATTTAGCAGGATGAGGTTAATGGCAGGCCGGGCGATAGAAACTCCAGAGGTCATTGCAGCAGGGACATAATGTCAGCTCTGTTTACTTCTTGTCAGCCTAGTACAGAAATACCCCTCCCAAAATGGCCCCGTCTGGTTCTCTGACTGGGCTTTTGCATCACAGTTGTAGAGTGAGTAAAGGTCCTAGTGTAGCTTCAAATTTATTTCTGAGCTAAAACACTATTTCTTCATACAAAGGAAGGACACCCAAAAATGATGATTGCCAAGAAGATCGAAAGACTCGTTTATGTTCACAGTGCAGGCAAATGTGGCCCAAATCCAATTTTTTTGGATTCAGATCCCTTTTTGTACGGAAGCCCGTTTCCGCAACTGAATAAAAAATAAAAAAAAGGTAACTGCAACATTTTATCTTAAAATTCTGACAATTTTTCTCAAAATTGCATGTCAGAAATGCAATTCCAACTTTTGTTCACAGAACTATGGGATATAACTCGCATTTGTGAGATTTAAAGTCACAATTCTGACTTGTTTTTTCTCCGAATTGTGAGATATAAAGTCTGATATGAAAAAAGACTGATATGTTCTCAAAATTGCAAGTTTATATCTCACAATTCTGACTTGATAACTCACAATGTTTAGAAAAAAAGTCAGAATTAAGTTTATATTTCGCAATTCTGACTGTATTACTCAAAATTGCGAGTTTATCTCACAATTCTGACTTTATAAATTGCAATTTTGAATTTATATCTCTTAATTCTGAGAAAAAAAGTCAGAATTGCGAGATAAAAAGTTGCAATTACCTTTTTTTATTTTTTATTCAGTGGCGGAAAACAGGCCTCCATAGTTTTTCTCCTGACAGTGTGAACAGCACAAACCACATGTAAACAGATCTTTTCAATTCTGATTTGTGCCACTTCCAGATGTGGTACTAAATCCGATACAGACCTATCAGATAATTTAGCTGGATTTTGCAGTCAACACAGAATAACGGTGCATGATTCACAGCACTTCAGTGGACCTTTAAAGTAGCCCAATTCAGACTTGGCAATGCTGGAATAAACGCGTAATCGAAGTGTTGCCAAGTCCACAGTTTTACCACAACTAATTTTTCAATGGTGCCACGGGTTGTTTTTCCAACTCGATTGGGTTAGTTTTGGACTAGTTTTGAGAAGCAATTGGGCAGATTTTGTTGTGAAAACCTGGCAACCCTGTTCGTATTGTTCTTTTGCACATATGGGTCACGTCAGAACCATTATCTGTTCACAGTGGAAATCTGATATTGGCCACATAAAAAAAAAACAGCTATACAAAAAAAATTAGATCTGAGCAAAAATCAGAACTGAGGCTCACAGTGTGATCGTAAACCAAGGATTTCACAAACAAAAACAAACAAACAAACAAACAAACAAAAACACAGAATGAGCTACATTTTCAGTGTAGCAATTGGGCAGATTTTGTTGTGAAAACAAAAAAGCATGTTGTGAAAGCATGCGGGTCACATCAGAACCATTATCTGCTCACAATGGACATCTGATATTGGCCACATTTAAAACAACAATGTAAACAGCAATGTAAAAATTGAGCATTAAGGCTCACAGTGTGAATGTAAACCAAGGTTGCCAGGATTTCACAAAAACCCCCAATTGTTACTCAAATCCAGCCTAAAACTTGCCCAATCGCATTTCAGAGGGGATCCCCTGGTAAAAATAGTTTTTTGGCAAGGTTCCCATTGTAAAATCTGCTTTCTATGGGCTAAATATCACATTGTTGGGTCACTTCAATCTAAGGACATGAAAAACAACCTGTGGCAACAGTGTTAAAGTAGACCAACTTGGCAACGCTGAAATAAAGGCATAATCACTCAATTTAAGTCCTCCACATTTACTTCTGTATGACAGCGCGCTGCAGAAGTGTTGCCAAGTCCACAGTTTTCCCACGGAATTGGGCTACTTTTTTTGTTGCCACGGGTTATTTTTTTTCACCCTGTTGGTTGAAGCAAACCCATTAACGCGATATTGACCCCCTGAAACGTGATTAGCCAATTTTGAGAAGCAATTGGGCAGATTTTGTTGTGAAAATCTGGCAACCCTGTTCGTATTGTTCTATTTTGCATGCGGGTTAGGTCTGAACCATTATCTGTTCACACTGGAAATTTGATATTGGGCACATTTAAAAAATCGGAATTGAGCACTAAGGCTCGCTGTGTGAACGTAGACTTATAATTGCAAGTACATTTCACAAATAATTACAATGTAAGTAACACATTAAATTAAAAGTAAAATTTTGAAGTTGAAAAAACTGAAATAGCATTTTCTTGTAAAACTCCAGTAATCTTTTCGTTTACAACTTTGAAATAAAAATACAGTGCAATGTGTGAGAATAAAACTTCACATAACATAAAAATGTAAGTTTTGTTTAACTCATTTCACATATTTATGTAATTGTTTTAGATTGTTTTTAAAATTAGTGGATATGGGCAGTACAATATATGTAAAAATGGATGTTAATTATGAGATTTGATCAAGATTACATTTAACGGTGTTATTAAATCATTAGTGTTTTGTGTTTTTAAAGATTAATAAGTTGCAAACAACTGAACACTCCAAAAATGTAAATATTTATATGCATATATTATGCAACCCTAGTTTAGGGGGAACATCTCCTTGTGAACCCTTTGATGATAAGTGGACTTCTGTTTAAAAATATATAATGACTCAGTTTCTACTTAAATCCTGATTCCCAGCATCAACTGCTCAATAGCTATAAATGAAACAACAGTTTACACTGGTATTCAGTGTGTATTAGGGTCTTTCCAGTCTGTTCTCTCTTTGTCCTGTTTCATTCTTGCAGTGAACTGAGCAAAGGGAACAGTGGGCTATTTTTAGTTGTCAGCTCTCCTGCTGCAGCCTTGAATGGCCTTGACTCATTCTATCTTTTTTTTTCTCTCTCTTTGTCCACGTTTTAACTCAGCTATCGTTTAGTATGTCCTCCACCCCTGCTGATGCTGTCAGGTATGATTCACTCTCTCAGCGCTGTTTCTATTTCTGGCTTGGTCTCAGGACCCAGATTATCTACTGTTTTGTGTAAAGACACAAGGCCACGATGACCCAACGTCATGCGTCTCCCAGCTGCCGTAGTGAACGCAATGGAATTCTCTGTCCCGCCTACTTGTGGAAATAGCTTTTTTTAGCAATACAGGAGAAGCTGTTGGACGGTTTTCAAAATACTGTTGACACAACAAAAACCCAATGACACTTTAAAACTGCCCTCTACTCTACTGCCCTCAGAATGTGCCTGCCTTGTGAAACATTTTGCATACGGTGCATTTACTTTATCAAAATAATGTCAGAAAATTGTTTTTAGTGCAAATAAATGTCCTCTGTGCTTTTTGTATTACGCTCATTAACTATTAAGTGATCTGTTTTAAGTAGGAATGGATTGATATTAAAATACTATTTCCTATAAAACAATAATTTTACGGCCTTAAAAATTCTAATTCTATTTAAACTGTACATAAATAAATACCCTAAAACATGCACAAAAACACTAGCATCGTAACATTTTAATGTACAGTATGAAAAATGGATTTTCATTTTAAGATTTGCAAAGATATGATTTTAAGAAGAAATGTAAGAGCGTTTTTATAAATGTTGAGCATTTACTATCATCTAAGTGACTTAGATGACCACAAAACTAATTTAAATATAAACGTAGCTGCAAGCAGCGATTACCGGGGTTCAGGCGCTTTAAGTCATTTAATCACATATGAAAAAGACATTATTTTGCAAGCCTGTAACCACCTAAATCAATGATTTAAAGAAGCATTTTTGGCAAATACAGGTAATTGACCTTAGAAATATTATGTTGTTTTTTAGCGGTTATAACGGTTATAGCGCCAACTGTGATTCGATCCACATTCTGAACGGCCTGTGTCTAACATCTGCTCAAACTTCATCGGCCAATGGCGACCATGTTTTTTGAGATACGCAAATGTCCTTGTTAACACTTGTGGCATTTCTGACAAAGCCAGTGTGCACTGATTTTCATGTTGATAGGACAAAATGGTTGCGCAGTTATAGTCATTTTTATATTTTTTCCCCCTTTTATAGCGCCACCAAGTAGACAATCTCCGCATTTTTTTTCCTGTAACCTCAGATTGAGCTATAACATAAGTGTTCTGAGTTTGGTGGAGAGATCTCATTCTGTTCAGGAGTTATAGGTACTTTACTCAAAAGTGGCCCTGCCCCTTTCTAACATTTTGGCGTTGAAAGTTCAACTTTCTGCACTGGCTTGGCGATTTTGTACTTTTGATCGCTGTTGCGCCCCCATCAGGCCGATTGGGGGAAGCTTTGGTCACATTGTAGGCGTTGTGAGTACTACCGTCCCTCCCAAGTTTCAAGTCTGTACGACTTACAGTTTGGTTTGCATGATAAGTTTTATGTGGAGATCGCTGACCCATGACCATTCTAACAATTACAATAGGGTTTCAGTGCAACGTGCTTGCACCCTTACAAAATACTGGCAATGAGCGAGTACAATTAAATAACCAAAATCATTGCATATGAAAAATTCTTTGTATCGCCAGATGTTACCAATATATTGCGCAAAACTAGTGTTTTCAGACATAACATGTTCATGTATTTTGCATGCTTGCATATTCATTTCAGAAACAACAGAAACACTGCCAAGAACAGATGCACATGTGTCAGACATTTTATTTGTAAATTTCTGACAATGAACGCAATATTATAAATACAATTAATAAATTAAAAGTTTAAAATTAACAATTTAAAATATGAAACATACACCAGAATGGTTGAAATAAAGCAAGTAACCAATTTATATCTAAATCGCTAAAAGACTTGTGTATTCCCTTTTAAATAATTATAATACAGGACAGCATCAACATCATAAGTTATGGTTTGTAAATTGCAGTTTGTCTGCAAAAGGGTCATGCCCTTCATTTAACAGTCCATCTGACCTCCGACAGTCTGATCACATTTCATTGAGTAGATTCCAGTTGAACGCACTCCAGTCTCTCTGCTCGCTCTTAGGACTTTAATCCAGCATGTGTGATTCAGTTTCCTGTACAGTTCCCGGCAAACGTGTCATTCCTTGGCAGCACTGTTGAACATAGTGCTGAGTCATTCTTCCTGCTCTGAGGTGAAACCATGAATCGCCTGTCCAAACGGACAAACAAAATCCACACTTCTGATCATTGGGTTTGCTGGAAAACATATCATCCATTGCATTTCGTAAATCCTCCTCATGTGTCATTCTCAGGGGCATTAGGCTTCGTCCAGAGCAGAAGACAAATCAAGTGCAGGAGCCCGTAAAATCTCTGACATAGTGTGTCTTCTTCTGTTCATCGTTCAGGCAGATTGATAACCGGCACCCACTGGTCCAAACCCCGACTGTCTCTGCAGAATCGATTCAGTTTGCTGAGGGCTGGATCCTTCCACGTGGATGACTGTGGATTCTGTGAGAAAAAAGCAAAAAATTGTAAATACACTTCTAGATAAATTCAGAAGTAGAACAGCAAGAGTCTGGTGGTGAGTGGTTTTAACAGCTGCTGGTTAACGGATAAGCACTTGTTTTCAAAGGGCCTCTCTCTAATTTGTTAAAGATGGTCACTTCACAGAGCTTTTCTTCCAGGAAACAGTGTTTGCAGAAATGCCCCAGTGTTGCACAGGAAGTTCTGCGAATACTAAAGGCAGCCACAGAAGTTCAGCACTGCTATTAGATCTCACTGAAGAGCTGCCAGTTTACTGCAGCCCCAGACCGGCTGGAATTCCACATCACAGACACACTCTAATGGATCATTGAACTTTAAACTACTTCAGTCGTGCCGCCCTCAAAGAGTTTAACTAAACTTTCCTGGCAGTTCATATGAATATGCATCAACAATTCTGCAAATGTGCAGCTGCCAGCGATCTGTGCGCTCGAGGCCACCTTGCGTGTGAGCAATAAACTGATAGTAGGAGAATGAAATGACACATACGGTGACTAATACGCAGTGGAGGTCCATCGACTCTCCTCCCGGTTTCACGCCCTCCAGGATCTCTGCCAGACGTCTCATGTTGTTCACTCGTAAGATATTGATGTCATTCTCGCAGCAGAACGCTTGAATCAAGGTGAAATGAATCTGGAGTGCGACGTCTTTCACATCCTCCTCATCCGTGGCCAGCACACATAAAACCACGTTGTCCGGGTCTCTGTAAAATTGACAATGAAAGTATTTAAAAATGTGCAAAAACAGGAAAAGATTGCATGAAAATATGAAACAGTAGAAGTCTTTTTTATTACTCTAATAGAAACACATTGTGGTGTCATGACCTCAAGACTAATGACAGCCAGATGAAAAAATGTTAACCTGATACCTATATCCTAGCATGTATAGCATTTTTAAAATGTGGAATGACCCATTTGGAAGGGATTTGGGACTACTTACACATTAAGCGACTTCGCTGCCTCATAAACTCCCACAGTGATGCAACCCTGAGGTAATGCAGCAGTCAGGACCTCTTCCAGTGCCTGTTCAACCGAGTCCATTCTAAACAACGATTAGAAAACACATTAGCTTTCATTTACATAAAAATAACAACTAAATGTTCTGCATAAACGTGATCTGCAGCAAAATAGAGAACATTTAATCAATGTCACGACTAGAATTGTGGTTAGGTCAAACTTCTGCATGTGATGCAGCACATGAGACCATGTGCAATGACAGACGCCTTCGAGTAAAAGTCAATTATAAGCACACAAGGAGATAACCAAGAGTAAATCTGTATTTTTCAAAATCATTTATGAACATCGTGATCTTCCAACTGCACAGACAGTTATGCGTGATGCTCGGCTCAAACAAATATGCAACACCAGTAAGTTTTACATAAAAACATAACGTTACCTTTCCGTTGCGTTTTCTCCACACGGGTCTTCAAAAGTCATATTGCACATTAGAAACGGATATCCTTAGTATGTGTCGCGCACTGTTCTCCGTTAGCATGTAATCCAGTACGGTCCAGACGCACGAATACGCTGCCTGTAGTGAGTGGAGTGATAATGACGCTCGTGTAGTGAGACAGTAGAGTACTCACTATCGCCTCATTTACATACGGTCTCTGATTGGTCAGCTCACGTGGACGCGCACACAAGAACAAAGAGAGCGAGAACTCTATTAAAATGAGTGCAGTTACTTTTAAAATACCTTAATACATTTTCTAAACATTTTGCATGCGCAATAATTTGTAGGTAATCACTCAAGAACATAATATACTGAAAAAATAAACGTTGGCAACAATAATCTTGCCAAGTGACGAAATGTGATGAATGAACGTGATTAGAGTGACATCTGGTGGCGGATTAGTGAGTCTGCATTGTAAAACTTAAGAACGTTCTTGTGGCTTAAAACCACGTACTGTATATGATACACTACCAGTCAAAAGTTTTTAAAAAGTGAGATTTTCTTTTCTGCTCACCAAGCCTGCATTTATTTTATCTAAATACAAGTACAGCAAAACAATACAATTTTGAAATATTTTTACTATTTAAAATAACTGTTTTATATTTGAATACATTTTAAAATGTAATTATTCAGAAATTATTTTAATATGATGATTGCTCTTCAAGAAACATTTTTTTAATGAATATTATAATCAATATTTAAAACAGTTGAGTACATTTTGTTTCAGGATTCTTTGATGTATAGAAAGATATTGTTAAACGTGCTATATAAAATAAAAGCAAAACCAGCATTTATCTGAAATAAAAAGTATTTGTAACATTATATATATACTATACCATTCAAGCTTGGAGTCAGTATAATTTTATTTCAGATAAATGCTGTTCTTCTGAACTTTTAACTGAAACAAATCTACTCAGCTGTTTTCAAGTTCAACATAATAATAGAATAAATATGTTTTGATCAGCAAATTAGATTAGTATGATTTCTGAATAATCATGTGACTGAAAAATTCAGCTTTGAAATCACAGGAATAAATTACATTTTAAAACATATTCAAATAGAAAACCGTTTTTTTAAATAGTAAAAATATTTCAAAATGGTACTGTTTTTGCTTTAATTTTGATGGTGTATAAATGAGTTGAATGAATGTTAAACAAGCTAGAATATAATTATAGAAAATTCGCGTAATTTGAAAGTACTAGTTTAAAATACATTCTAGTATTTGAAAGTACTAGTTTAAAATACATTCTAGTTTAGTAGTTTTAAAATTAATCACAGTAGTAACTTCTCCCTTAAGAAAATGAACCATGGTTTTACTACAAATAATAATAATAATAATAATAATAATAAAGCATAGTTTTAAACCATGGTAAACACAAATGAACTATGGCTTTGCTATATATAGACTAACAATAGTGATTGTAGTAAAACTGTGGTTATACAAATGGTAATCAATAACCCCCCTCCGACCCCCCCAAAGCCATGGTTAATTTCGTATGGGCTAAGATAGAAGATTATGTAGCCATAATGCATTGGTATTATTAATTGTCCAATAATTTAACACAGGCTATATAGAACCGTAAATAATGGAATGCAAGGTACGCTAATGAGAGGCTTCGCACTGACATAGGAATATTGTTGACTGGTATTAATGACCAAAGCCTGGTCAGTAGTGTACATTATTTCACACATAATAATGGCACACAATTTTCTTCCAAAATCAAATGTTTTCGCCATTAAGTGTCTTCCTAAATCAAAATAATCGCCTGTAAGATGTGCTTGAAAAGGTTCCCGTTATTTTTTTTCTTTAATAAACTGAAAGCATAACTGCACAATTCTGCACAATCCCCTTCTTAACATGGTAGTGATTTCCTCCCATGAGTAAATACTGTGTTCCTCCAATGTGTGTCCGAGCAGCTCCTGAGTCTATGCGCGATGATTCCGCACGACGTGGCAACTTTGAATATTCCAAATATGGGAGTGAGTTCAGAAAGCCCAGGGCGGCTGTCAAACCTCTGTATGCAAACACACTGTAAGTCCTGCTTTGATTTATTTAACATTTGCCGTTATTTTATGTTGTAAAAGAACTTATTTTTTATGTTTAAACGCGTATTAGTGTTTTATTACACAAATGTATGGCTTCAGTTTTATTTAGAGTACAAATAATAAAAAGCCGATGCCCAGCTGTTGAACAGGGCTGACAACAGCTGTTTAGAATATCCACAAAGAGGTTTATCAAATACAAGATGTATTTTGACTCCCTTGAGTTCTTCATTCCCTTTCAAAGGTAGAAAGGCAGAGAAACTTAAGGAGAGACTTTGAGACTACAGTAAAGCAGGTTCATGGTTCAGCTTTGTTTGTATTGTGCTCTGAAATGATGTGGCATGTGCACTTTGAAACTATGACAGGACACAATACACAGTCAACAGCGAGTGTGTGTAAGGAAAACATCTCAAATAGAAACCTGTGAGTTATTTGAAAGCTGATTATGAGGAACTGTTTTTAATTCTATTGTCAATTATTGTCATTTAAAAACATTAAACTTAAAGTAAGTTTCCTTTTCTGTGTTAATTTGTTTGCGTACATCAGTCACATCAAGTTTTTAGGACCCACTTTATATTAACTGCTATGTACTAAGATTTCAGTTCATCATCTGATAAAGCACTAATTGTGTAGGTACAGCTTTTATTGATGTACTTGTAAAATAGCTGCATGTAAATACATCTGTTATTAATTTCTGTATTTACATCTATAATTACACAGTTGACCCTAACCACTCTTAAACCTAACCATTACCACATTTTTTTCCCTTAAGTACATAGTACTTAAAAACACCTAATATAAAGCGGGAATTATTTTTTCGATTCTTATTCTGATGTCTTTTATGTATATCAAAAGTTACCACTAAAATATTACTGACAAACTGAAAACAAAGGTTGTTTTTGATTTACTGCTATCTTCCTGATTAGCAGCCTCTGTATCTATGCTCACTGATAACATTTGACTTACAGCAGACAAAATCCTCCCCTGTTCTCGTCTAACAACCGACTTTTGTCTGTATAAGTGCAGTTTGCTTTAAGGTTATCCACCACTGTGTCTCGTGATGGAGCCCAGAGGGCAAGGCTGGCATACGCCGGGCTATCAGTACCAGCCTAGTGAGAGAGACGACCACTACAGATCCTCCCACCAAACACCGTATTACTACGCACCTACAGACCCGAGAGGGAGAGACAGACAGTGGCCCCATGTGGATCCTCGCTATGGAAGCTACATGGCCAGTCCTCCTCCTAAACCAGAGTATATTCCTGGATATAGCAACGCTTATGCATCAAACCAACCATTACACTTCAGACCTCACTCCAGGTACAGAATATCAGCAAAAATGCAGCAAGAATTGCTTTCTTAATCATTTTATTGCGTGTTTTCCTGTAAACATGTAAATGTCCTTATAAAAATATATCTGAATTACTGTTTGTTTAATTTCCTTAAAGTTGGCTAATTAGCTTAATGGCATAAATTGCAATACACCTTGTTACAATATACTTTGTTTGATTTTACAAAAAAAAAATGTCAGGTTACTTTGATGAATAAAAAGTTCAGAAGAACAGCTTTTATCTAAAATAGTAACATTATAAAAGACTTTATCATCGTTTTTGATCAATTTAAAGCATTCTTGCTAAAAATAAGTATTCATTTTTATTATTTATTTCACAAAAAAAATAAATACATAAATAATATGCTGACTCCAAGCTTTTGAATGTATATAATGTTACAAAATCTTTTTATTTCAGATAAATTCTGGTCTTTGGATCCTGTAAAAGCTCAATTGTTTTAAATATTGATAATAATAATAAATAATAAAAAATGTTTCTTGAACAGCAAATCAGCATATGAGAATAAATTCTGAAGGATCATTTGACACTGAAGAGTAATGATGCTGAAAATTTAGTTTTGATCACAGGAATACATTTTAAAATACATTCAAATAGAAAACAGTTATTTTAAATAGTAAAAATATTTCAAAATGTTACATGCAGGCTTGGTGAGGAGAAGAGACTTCTTTAAAAAACATCAAAAAATCTTACTGTTCAAGAAGATACTGATTAAGAACCTTATTTTGTATTGAGTATATGCAACAACAAAAAAATACCCTTCAAAAGTTAAATGTCAGTAAGATTTTTTTTTTAAGAAATTGACTTTAATTTTATTAGCAAGGATGCATTACATTGATCAAAACTTTAACACTGTTACAAAAAAGTATTTGTCAAACAATCCAAAACTTTCTATTTGTCAAACAATCCTTAAAAGAATCAGTTTCAACAAATTATTAAGCAGCATTATTTTTTTACTATTTTCAATGTTGATAATACTACAAAATTAAATTAAAGTAGAAAGAAAATAAATTCAAATTATAGCCATTGTCACAATATTACTTTTTACTGTACTTTTGATCAAATAAATACAGCCTTAGTAAGCATAAGAGACTTTTATTTACTGTAATCTTGTGAACCGTATTTAATATTAATATACTGCAAGACCCAGCACCCTGTTTGCTATTATTCGTCATTGAATGAGACTAAAATCCATGGTCTAACTACTAATATCTGTTCAGGCAGGAATATGACTACTCCGCTTCTAGCTACTGGCCTTACAGAGAAGACTACTTGTATTATGATTATCATGGTTATCACAGATCACAATACAGCTCCCCAGGTACATAATATTCAATTTTATGCCCTCAGTTTTTAATTCTCACCAAAATTCAAGCGCATGTTCAGCCCATTTGTGTTTTGTAGAAGGTGGTGGCTGGAGCCACACAGATGGCTGGAGAACAGAGGGGTATCAGGGCAGAGGACTGCAGAAGGAGTCAGCAAGAGCTTCGTACCAAGATCAGCAGGGGTCTGTTGATGGCGTATACTCTTACATTATATGTTAACATGTTTTCAGAACAATCAAATAATTTTGCACATTTTATGTCATATCAAGTGATCTTACCCATTTATTTAACAGCTATAGCCATAGAACAGACAGTCAGCATGGCCATGGTGTCTCAGAGAGACAGCACAGAGAAAGTATGGATAATGGAGATGGAACTGGAGAGGTTTGTTACTTTTCATAATACTTTATTGTAAAGTTGCCATTCTTGTACATAGAAGTCAACTTTAATATATACATTGCTGTTCAAAGTTTTGGGACCAGTAAGATTTTTTTTTAAAGTAACATACTTTTATTCATGAAAGACACATTAAAGTGATCGAAAGTAACAGGAAAGTCATTCATAACGATTTCTGTTTCCAGCGAATGCTGTGCTTTATGCTGTGTGTATTAACTTTTGAACAGTAGTATATATATATATATATATATATATATTCCAGCTCTTTTTGATTATCTCTCAGACTGTTTTGTTTTTACTTTTCTAGGTATATGATAGTGGAGCTCTTGCCAACTCTAAAGCTTCAGGTCTGTCCTCAAGCAGCTATGAGCTCAGCCAGTACATTAATGGAGCTGAACAAAGTGAGCCTGAGCTCATATCTCGCACAGGTTTGTCACAACCAGGCGGAACTTTACTGCTTTGTGTTTTTGCCCAGCAAATGCGTGCTTGTTAATTTTCTTTTATACCAAAGTTTGTTACATCACATGAATCTGGTTGGTCAGTGGACTCAGAATGGCTGTGGTTTATTTGGTCTTCTGATTTAGATGCTGTACACATGGAGGTAGCTCCACTGAAGTTCTGCATCCCTCATGTGGCAGTTAGCTTTGGGCCTGCAGGTCAGCTGGTATGGGTCAGTCCAGCCCTTGCCTCTGAGGGTGAACCTGCTCAAGTGGAACTCCACAGTTTGGAGGTAATAGAGACATGGTACAAATATGAATTTTAAGGCATGATATGAAATATTATGTTGGATTAAATAGGTTCTTTAATGATTTTAGGTAATTCTCTGTGACACACATGAACAGCAGGATATGAGAGACTTTCCTGGACCACTGGCAAGGTATGATATTCCAAAATATCCCTCTCACAGTAACACGTGTATATATATATATATATATATATATATGAAAACTTTATTTTATATATATATATATATATATATATATATATGTGTGTGTGTGTGTGTGTGTGTGTGTTATGTTGCAGCCTTATGTAAACTGCTTAAAAAAATTCCCACATCAATCTACAGTCCATACACCATTATGACAAAGCAAAAACAGAATTTTCACAACTTCGGAAATTTATTATAAATAAAAAAACTGAAATAAGTACATTGCGTAAGTATTCATACCCTTTTTGGGTATGATGTGACAAGCTTTGCAATTTTCTGCCATTCTTGCCTCACCTCTTCACCTCTCAAGTCAGTTTGGATGGGGATAGATGCACATTGTCAGGTTTCTCCAGAAATATTTGATTGGGTTCAAGCCCAGGCTCTTGCTGGGCCACTCAAGGACAACACAGAGTTGTCTATAAGCCACTCTTGCTGTGTGCTTATGGTCATTATCCTGTTGGAACGTGAACCTTCTGCTCAGTCTTTCATTGGGTTTTCGTTAAGGCTATCTCTATATTTTTCTATGTTTCTGAGCTTTTCTTCTACTCTGATGAGTCCTTCAGTCCCTGCCGCTGAAAAACAGCCCCACAGCATGCGGCTGCTACCAGCACACGTTACTTTTGGGATGGTACTCTGCAGGTGATGAGCAGTGCCCGGTTTTCTTCATACATGATGCTTGGAATTTAAGTTCATCAGACCAGAATTTTTTTTTTCACAGTTTGAGGGTCCTTTAGATGCTTTTTTGCAAATTCCAAGTGTGTTTTCATGTGTCTTCACTGAGGAGAGGATTGAGTCTTGGCACACTGCCACAAAGCCCAAATGGGTGGAATGTTGCAGTGATGTTTTTCTTTCTTTTTTTTTTTGCAGGTATCTCCTATCTCTCCATATATGATCATGGAACCATTCAATTAAATTTGCCCCAGGTTAACTCCACTCTAAGTGTAGTAACAGCTACTGTACAAGCAATATGAATTCTCCTGAGCTAAATTTAGAAAAGATAAGGATATGAATACTTATGCAATAGAATGATTTCAGTTTTGTTTTTTATATAAATTTGCAAAGATGTTAAAAACCTGTTTTTTGTTTTGCCATTATGGTGTATGGAGTGTAGAATGATGTGGGAAAAACTATTTTAAAGCAGTTTAACATAAGACAGCAACATAACAAAATGTGAAAAAATGAAAATGAAAATGAATGAATAGTTTCGCAAGGCATTATATATGTATGTACAGTGTGAGAGAGAGAAAGAGAGAGAGAGGGTGGAGTTGACTATATAGGAATTGACTGTTGTCCCATGAAACATTGCAAATAACAATAACATTAAAAATAAAGTTTATTATAGAAACCAAGTCTGTAATTTAAAAAATAAATAAATAAATAAATAAATAAATACAATTTTGGTGGAAAGGTAAAAAAAATTTCTTAGATGAATTAAAAGTTTAAAATAAGCACATTTGTTTGTTAAACATGATGATTTAAAAAGTTGAAATAATGTGGGCTGATGGCTTTGATAAAAGCATATACAATCTATTAACAACCTCATAGGTCACAGTATGTCTGTCTTTATAGGTATATCTAAAAGATATTGTTTAAAAATATGTTCTCCTTTAAGGACTTTTACTTTCAGAACTCAACTCTCTATGGAGGATAGTTAAAAGTAATCAGATTTGCAGACTAAATAAAGCTTTGAAACCCCATTTAGCTTTTCTTTTTTCTTGAAGGGAGGATTTGCATAAGGTGGATGCCATTAACTTTGCCCTCCAAATGTCTGAGAAATGTCTGAAAGGTGAGAAATTAGAAGATGCCACTTCTGCTGCCCTCTTGTGGCATCTACTAATATTGCTGTGCAGGCAGAATGGAGTAAGTCCCATTACGCATTACACTCATCTTATTATATTACAGTCTTTTAATGTTACCATTACTGAGCCACTGCTTAATAAATCTGAAAACCATTCTTTTTAGCTTTGTTTGCGCACCCCTTTAATGTGATTATGTTCTGATGTTATGTAGAGAATCATGGGTTCAGATGTTGCAGAATTGCTGATGAGGGACACCAGTTCTTTGGGTGCGTGTGGGGTCTCTGGTGACCCTGCAGATGGAGAAACTCTCATCGATCTGAGTGAAACACCCACAGCAGAAAAGGAGACCCTCAACTTTGCCGACCTTCTGACTGGATATCCACCAACTGACAAAGAGGCTGAAGAGCAAAACCTTCGGAAATACACAAAACTACTGCTGTCTGGCAGAAAGAAGGTTAATCTTTTTATGGAAATGATCTGTTTCATTTTTCTGAGGTTTTTCATCTGGTAAAGACCCTGTAAAACTGTTTGACCAGTGCAGTTCTATCTTTGTTATCATAGTGAAAATGGACATTGGGGCAGGGCATAATGAAGAACTTGTCCTTATTTCATTTGTTCTTTTTCTGCAGGAGGCACTAGAGTCAGCCATGCAGAGTGGTCTTTGGGGTCACGCTTTATTTCTGGCCAGCAAAATGGACAGCAGATCCTACAGTACAGTGCTGAGCAGGTTTGCACATAGTAAAAAATGACTGACTCAGCCATTGGCAGAGGGACATCAACAAGTGCATTTTAGCTTTACCACTCCCTATCAATAAATGCCACGAATCCCTAAATCATCTGTTCATGTGGCAGTGTCATGTCTCTATAAAATCCATTAAGCTTTGATTAGTTTATGCAAGCATTTTCATTGCAGTTACCCATTTTATAGTCCGTAAACACCCTGGTATGAGGTCAGATCAAATATACAGTAAGTGAAGACAGTTGCAGAGCCACAGATAGGTCAAGATTATATTTATACATCCTGGTAGTTGCCAGTTCCAAGCAGTCTGATATCTGTTTCATTATTAGCACTGGCATACCTTGAAAAATGTCTAATAGCGAAGACGGCTTTATATAAATTGGTAGCAATCTCAATAGTAAAACAGTACAGTAAATGAGTTATATTTACACATGCTCATTAGGATACCAGTGAAAGGATACAGTTTTATTTCTAAGTGGGACTTAGCCAGTTTCATTTCATGGAAATGTCTTTCACGCTTCTTTTGGGCTGTGTTTTGAGGTAAGAAGATAAGGTTAAGGTTTGTTGATATGTACGTTATGAACCTACTGACCAATACGTTTGTGCATGCATGCTATGTGCGTAAATATCACAGTATACTCTTGTGCCAAGTGTATGTGACATATGTATATATCTGTCACAGCAGATTGAATATTTATGTATGTGTTTGACAGGTTTACAGGCAGTCTGGCTCCCAGCGACCCTCTGCAAACCCTCTTTCAGCTGCTCTCTGGGAGGATTCCAGCTGTTTCCATGGTAATCTATAACACTCTGTGCTCACGTTCTGTTTATTGTAATTAAAGGCAGTTTATTGTTCACATGTTGTTCTAAACCCTTTTGTTGTTATTTTGTCTGTGGAGTGTCAAATGAGAATGTGGAGAATTTTTACACATTTCATAAAACGCAACAGCTTGTAGTGACTTCATCATGCCGTTATGGACACAGGCTAGATGCAGTGTTTTGTGGAGAAAAAAAAACAAGTCAAAGGTTTTTGAACTGAGATTTTTAGTCTCTTCTGCTTACCAAACCCACATTTATTTGATCCAAAATACATCAAAAGCAGTAATGTTGTGAAATAAGTTTTCTTTTGAAAATAACTACTTTCTATTGATTTATATTTTTAAATGTAATTTATTCCTGTGATCAAAGCTACATTTTTAGCATCATTACTCCAGTCTTCAGTGTCACATGATCCTTCAGAAATCATTCTAATATACAGATTTTCTGTTCAAGAAACATTTATTTTTATTATTATTGATATTATTATTATCAATATTTAAAACAATTGAGTACATTTTTTCAGGACTCTTTGATGAATAGGAAGATTTAAAGATCAGCATTTATCTGAAATAAAAAGCTTTTGCAACATTATACACTATATTTAAAAGCTTGGAGTCAGTATCATTTTTTTGGAAATTAATACTTGAATACTTTAATTTAGCAAGGATGCTTTAAATTGATCAAAAGTGATGATAATTTATAATGTTATAAACGATTTCTATTTCATATAAATGCTGTTATTCTGAACTTTCTATTCTCTAAGAAACCTGAAAAAAATTCTACTCAGCTGTTTTCAACATAATAATAATAATAATAATAATAATAAATGTTTTGAGCAGCAAATCAGAATTGTGATGCTAAAAATTCAATGTTGAAATCACAAGAATAAATTACATTTTAAAATATATTCAAATTGAAAACAGTTATTTTAAATAATAAAAACAATTCAAAAATTGTGCTGTTTTGCTGTACTTTGGATCAAATAAATGCAGGTTTGGTGAGCAGAAGATACTTACTGTTTTTTACTTACTGTAAAAAATCTTACCGTTCAAAAACTTTTGACTGGTGGTGTATTTTTTTTTTAATTATGGTTTTAGTTTTAGTTTATAGCGTTAGTCCTGGCTATATGCAAGCATTAGTTGAAGTTAAACTTTTAAAAGTTTGGGGTCAGTATGATATTCAAAGATTTGTTTTCCAGCAAGAATCCATTAAACTGATCAAAAGTGAAAGTAAAGACTGCTATTAAAAAATATTTCAAACTATTTTTTTTTTAACGTTGTATTCATCAGAATTATTAATATTATTTATTTTTTTTACAAAAATAATAAGCAGCACAACACTAAGAAATATTCATTATTCAGCTTACTAAAGGATTTCTGAAGGAAACAGGAATAACTTTTAAACTATTTTATAATATTACTGTTTTTACTATATTTTTGATCAAATATATGCAACCTTAAGAGCATAGGAGACTTCTTTAAAAAAATATTACTATATAACTTATGAACAGTGGTATATTTGAAATGTAGTGCTTCTATAGTGTTTTTGTCATTTTGATAAATGTATAGCCAAGAGCTGTCCAATTCTTCTTCAGAATTTCCCATTTTATGCTTCACTGAAAAAATAACAGCATATGGATTTGGAATGACATGACAGTGAGATAATAATGACAGAATGTTCCATTTTGAATGAACTGTTCCTTTAAATGTGTAATACAGATCAATTCAGTCACACCTCACTACTTTTACTCTAAATTATCCTCTCTGTCTTTCTCTTTTAAATTTTTTTTATACTCTCCTTTTTTTTTTTTTTTAGTCCTGGAGTCGTGAGAAGTGGGGCGACTGGCGACCACACTTGGCTGTTTTGCTGTCCAATGAGACAGGAGACCCTATTATACATCACAGGTCTATCATCACCATAGGTGATACCCTAGGTAATGTCTAGTTCAATATCTAGAAATAACAATCATCACTGTCATATTTTGATTTAATATTAAATTATTCTTAAAGTAGATCTTAACTTTATGTTCTCATCTCAGCCTCCAGGGACATGCTGTATGCCTCCCAGATCTGCTATCTCACGGCTCAATGTCCCTTTGGCTGGTACACAAATAAATCAGAACGCCTTGTCCTTCTGGGCAGCAAGCAAAGGTGAGGATTCAGCATGAACAGTAAGATATATAAATGGATGAGTTCTTGAATACAAATGGGTTTTCCATTTGATTCTTTGATTGCAGTGTTCTGTTTTACAAGTTCTGTCACAACTCTGCAATTCGCTGTACTGAACTCTTTGAGTACTGCCAGAGGCTTGGAAATGCTGCATTTTTCATTCCTGCTTTTCAGGTAGCATTCATACATTAACTACTGGAAAAGGAGGTCTTTAATTCTTTATTACATTTTTAAATTATTTAAACTTTTTTCATTGCTTTAAATTGTTCAATCTGGTTTCAGAATTCTGGAACCCACCATACAGTATATCCTGATTCATGACTGTTTATGCATATTTGTATAGTGTATTCATTATTTTATACAGTCATGAGCAAAAATATCGGCACCCTTGCAATTTTGTCAGAAATTCAGTCCACACAGAACCCAAAAACTTCCACACCCTTAACTTAATATTTGGTAGCATCCCCTTTGGAGAAAAATAACTCAAATCAGTCACTTTCTGTAACCATGAATGAGTTTCTTACACCTCTCCACTGAAATTTTGGAAAACTTTTCTTTTGCAAACGGCCATTCAGATTTGAAGGATTTCTTCTTCCAACTGCTGTTTTGAGATCTCTCCACAGGTTGCTGGCCATTTAAGAACTCTCCAGCACTTTGTTTGTAAAAAACTCCTTTACCAAAAAGCTCTACTTTTTTCTAACTCCAGTATTGCCTTTGTGTCAGCAGTGTTGTCCTACCATAGCTTTTCTTTTCATTCAGATGGCGACGGATAGTGTGAGCTGGACCCTGTGTCTGCAGATCAACTTGAATTTGTTTGGAAGTTAATCACCATTCGAACAATCCTTTGTTGTAATTTTTCTTTAATTGTGCTCTTGTCAATGTTTTTCCACATTTTTTTCTCTCAAATCCACAGACATCTCTTTAAACTTCTTTCTTTTCTCCATGCTCAGTGTGACACACAACACAAAGGTTGAGTCAACTTTTCTCCATTTTAACTGGTTGCAAGTATGATTACTGTATTGCCCACACCTGTTACTTGCCACAGGTGTCTCTAAATACAAATTACAGGAGCATCACATGCTTGAGAAACAAATATTTCTTTCAATTTTGACAAAGTGCCTATATATGTTTTTGTGTGTTTTTCCAGTGCAAACAAAAACAATAAGCACATGAATACAAAAACATTTGTAATTGGAACAATTTTCTGAGAGAAGTGTTTCGTTTTCTGACAAAATTGCAAGGGTGCCAATATTTTTGCCCATGGCTGTATTGTCATAAACATTACTTAATTAAACACAAAACTTAATTAAAACAGTTACTGCTATATTACTACAGTTCAGTGTGTGTTTAAACTGTACATTTGATTTACTGCATAGTAATTATTGTGATGTGTTCTGTGTAGGTGTATAAATTCCTATATGCGTGCCGGTTGCTGGACTGTGGTCTGATTTCTCAGGCCTTCCACTACTGTGAGGTGGTGGCAAAAGCTCTGCTTAAAATAGAGGAACCCCATGTGGTGCTGCTTGGAGAGCTTATTAAAGTAACACACACCTGTACATGCATAGCTAACACAAATGCTGTAGTTTTGTCCTTTTTGTGTATGAATTGAAAAGTGTTTTGTGATCTTTCTGATTTGTTTGCTGGTGGACAGTTGGTGGACAGACTGAAGTTCTCTGAGGCCCAGCTCAGTGACACAGGTCAGCCTTTCCTGGACCCCGACTGGCTGGTACAGATTCGCTGCAGACACCAGGCTATGCTGGTAAACTCAAAACTTGTACAGTATATATGATATATATGTATATATGCTTTCAGTCATTAGTCAACTTTAAGATTAGCAGGACTGTTTATAGCAAGACTACATATCATCCATATGCAACTCAATGTACAGACCACATTTTGTTTTTCATAACCTATGGCGCTTGCTCAGCTTCAGGTCCTGTTTATACCTGGTGTTGACATCCATCTTGATGTTGTAAAATAAGAGAGATCATACAAAATACATGTTATTGTTTCTTTAGTACTGACCTGAGTAATATATTTCACATAAAAGATGTTTACCTATAGTCCACAAGAGAAAATAATAGTTGAATTTATAAAATTGACTCCGTTCAAAAGTTTACACTAAGGTGATTCTTAATACTGTGTTCTGACCTGAATGATCCACAGCTGTGTTTTTTGTTTTTTTTAGTGATTGATTAGTTGTTCATGAGTCCCTTGTTTGTCCTGAACAGTTAAACTGCCTGCTGTTCTTTAGAAAAATCCTTCAGGTCCCACAAATTCTTTGATTTTCCAGCATTTTTGTGTATTTAAACCCTTTCCTTTCCAACAATGACTGTATTATTTTGAGATACATCTTTTCACACTGAGGATAACCGAGGGACTCGTATGCAACTATTACAGATTTTTGTATGATCTCTGTTATTTTGGTAAAATGATCACCATTTCGCAGATTATGAAAGGGGGAATGTAACTTTCGACCTCAGCTGTATGTGTATGTGTGTATATATATATATATATATATATATATATATGTATGCTTCACATGATTTTAACCCTTGTTTTACAAAAATTGATTGACAGCTGAGTTGGCTATCTTTCGCAATTGTAGGGGCACATTAGAAGCCATTTATACTGCAAATGCAGTGTGGTATCACTTGTTTATGTTTACATTCATACGTAGTTTCAGGGAAAAGGTTTTGGACATTTATTTATTTATATATATATATATATATGTATATATAAATATATAACATAACATGAACAAAAGTGGTCAAAATGAGACATTCAAAAAACGTGTATACCAGGTGAAAATTGATCTTAGCTGATAACTTGTGATTAAATCACCAAAAGATGCATTTCAATGCTCTGGAAACGGTGCGTCTCTTTCTTGCTCGATTTCTGGAGTATTGTATATAATTGTCAGGTGTCATGGAATTATCAAGCTATCAATATGTGGGAATCTCCCGGACCTTGTGGGAAAGGTGGGATGTCTGATTTAGTACCAGGTATAACCAGAGCTCTAGACATTTTTAGAACAGGCTGCTTTTCTCAGTGTGGTGACCTTTCCTTTGGATTCCACTCACAGGAACATGTTTATTTTATTAGGAGGGGAGATACTGTAGTGAAACATATCAGTCACCAGTTGAGGAGACTACTTGGACTCGTGAGGAGAGCAACACGTGTTCAGGTTAAAACATTTTACTAGATCTTTTTGACTATGTGCCATGATGCTTTCCTGTGAGCCACTAGGTGGCAATGAAACTCAGAAAATCTGGTGCCTGTAATTTTAGAATTTTGTTTATGTGCAGGAGAAAAGTGTTAACAGTTTGTCAGTATGCAGTAAAAAATGTGTTTTCTTTTATGGCTTCTCTATAGATTTTACAGAAGGTATCCAGACGGATGCCGTTAATCATGCTAGCACTGAAAATGAACCCTCATACACATCTCAATCCATGTTACCGTACACTGATGCCCGCTTTCAGGAGTCTTACTCTCCAGTGAGCCACTCTTACTCTTCTGAAGAACAGGCTCCTAAAACTGTGGCCCCAGTGCCACTGTACCCGACCCAGCAGCCAATGACACTGGCCCCAGTCTTCCCTATGGAAATGTCAGGGCCTCCACAAGTTTCAATGGACCAAAGCTACTCTAATCTTGATAGCAGCAGTAAAAATGATAACTTTCACACTGCTGCCTCCTCTTCACCTTCAAGAAGCTACAATAGTACAGGTTAAGTGTGGCACAATTTCTATAATGTTCTTCAATACATTCTTAAAAATAATGTATATGCACTCTACACTGCTGTTCTAAGTTTGGGGTCAGTAAGGGTTTTTTTTTTTTTGAGAAAAAAAAAACTTTTTTAATTGATCAGAGGTGACAGTAAAGACATTTATAATGTTCCAGTGAATTCTATCTTTTTTAAATGCTGTTCCTCAAGGAATAATCATCAATGTGTAATGTTTCTTAAGAACCAAATAAATACCATATCAAAATGATTTCTGAAGTATTACGTGACACTGAAAACAGGAATAATGGCTGCTAAAAATTTAGCTGTTCCATTAGGAATAAATTACAATGTAAATCAAATATATATATAAAAAAACAGTTACTTTAAATCATAATAATATTTCACAATATTACTGTTTTTGCTGTATTTATGATCAAATAAATGCAGCCTTGGTGATCATAAGAGACTTCTTTCAAAAACATGATTAAATTTTACCCACCCCAAACTTTTAAACAGTGTGTACTTATTTGCAACACTAATTAATAGTATTTAATATTATTAATACTAAACTTAGAAATTTTGTTTTCTAAGGTGGTGACTTTTCTGCTGATGCAATAATGGTGAGAAAAACAAAGATTCATTTTTAAGTTTGAGAAAAACCTTAGTGAAGTTGTCTATGCATGTTCAACAGAGATTGGAAGAAGTTTTTGAACAAAAAAATGACACAAATCACCTCTATGTACAATTCACACAGGGTTCTGCTGAAAATGACGCTATAGTTGGGAGTGTTAATCAGTCTGGAAGTGGGACAATTCCAAGTGAGGACAATCAGAGAGAGTCCAGCACACAATCAACAAAGGTATACATTGTATTACATCAGATATATTTACATGATTCCATTTAATACTTTTATTTGTATTTATTTATTTTTTGTGTTGTTTATTCTCTGAACAGACCTCTAAGCCTGGATGGTTCAGTGGCTGGTTCAAGTCTAAACCTAAGGAAGACCCAAAAGAACAAATCCCAGAACCCAAACCCACCACTAGGGTATATGCTCTTACCTTTCCTATCGTAAAATTAGTTTCTAAGGAAGTTTGTGATAGAAAAGATCTAAATCAGAACATGTCATAAACTCTTATTAGTCCTTATTGTATAAAATAACTGTATTCACTGATCGTGTGGTGGACAAGAGGAAAAACTGAAACCATAGTTATTTATAAGAATCAACCATTTGTGCCATGGCACATTTGAACTTATTCTGTAGCCAGTATTTCAATAATTGTAATTATTCAGAGAATTTAGTTTAAGTTCATTATGATGCATATCTGTCAACTCTCCCGTTTTTCCCGGGATTCTCCCGTATTTTACCATTCTATCCCGCTATCATCCCATTTAAATGTTTTCCCGTATTTCTCCCGTATTTTTAATCTTCCTAAAAAAAATCCCACTGGGTATTTTATATATTTCCTACATTCGCCTTTGGTAAAACTCCCGTAATTTGTATGGCCCAAACCTCATTATATGAATAATCATATTTCAAGGTTGAATATTGTTTAATTGATTTAAATATCAGCGCTGCACATTTCAAAGTCAGGTGTTCTGCTTTGTTTTCTGCGGTTACCGAGAAAACGGCTATATTCATGGCGAAAAGCGCCACCCGCTGGCAGAGAATTAATAGCATACACTAAGATATATTTATATTAGTGCTGTCAAACGATTAATCGCGATTAATCGCATCCAAAATAAAAGTTTGTTTACATACTATATATTTGTGTACTGTGTATATTTATTATGTATATATAAATACACACACATGCATGTATATATTAAGGAAAAATATTTTAGATTTATATCATAAATATTTATATTTATTTATAATCTAAATTGTATACAGGTATAAATATATATACATATAAATATTTTGTTTTAATATATACATGTATGTGTGTGTATTTATATGTACAAAATAAATATACAAAGTAAAGACACATATAGTATGTAAACATAAACTTTTATTATGGATGCGATTAATCATGATTAATCGTTTGACAGCCCTAATTTATATGTATAACAATAACAACCCTTTTCCCGTATTTTGGAACTCGAATGTTGACGGGTATGTATGATGTGAAATAAGTATCCTTAGTTACACTCATTACATTCATCTCAGTTACTTAAACTTCCTTAAAATTTCCTAACCAAGTTGTAAATGTTCATCCATATAGTGGCCCTGAAAAAAGCAATTGGACACCTTATCCATATTATATGGCAAAAAACAAACAACCAAGTGACATACAAAAACAAAAAAACAAACAAAAACAATGTTTTTACAGACATTTAAACAGACACTTTGTGGGAGTACTCTCTACTGACAGTATTAAAGTTTTTTTTTTCTTTCCTTCCTTAAAATTTCCATGTTCATGTCTTTCTTCAGTTGAAAAGAAATTAAGATTTTTAAGGAAAGATTCCTGGATTTTTCTCCCATATAGTGGACTTTAATGGGAGCCAACAGGTTGAAGGTCCAAATTGGAGTTTCAGTGCATTCAAAGGGCTCTACACAATCCTGGCCGAGGAATAAGTGTCTTATCTAGTGAAACGATTTGCCATTTTCTAAAATAAAAACATGCACAGACACACTACTAACCACACATGATCTTTCCAATGTGATTACATAAATTGCGCATGTGCATCACTTAGCTAGTGCAAGATGAGCATTTGTGGTATAGAAATTAGATTTTTTTTAAGAAAATAACAGATCATTCCACTAGATAAGACCCTTATTCCTCTGGGATTCGTGCTGAAACTACAATTTGGACCTTCAACCCTTCCGCTACATGTAGAAAAATCCTGCCATGTTTTCCTCAGAAACCTTCAATTCTTTTTGACTAAAGAAAAAAAGACATGATCTTGGATGACTTGAGGGTGAGTAAATTATCAGGAAATGTTTATTCTGCAAGTGAACTAATCCTTAATGATTCATCTTTTTACAGAGCCTTGTTTGCGGTCAAGTAACAACATTTTGGTCTGTTTCTTGTTAGGAACCAACAGCCAACTGTCCTTTCCCTTCTCCTCCTCCACCCATCCCAAAGGCATCACAACCCCAATTCAGTGGAATCAATCCCTTTTCCAGGAGTGGTGAGTAAAGATCATCTGTACACGTGCCTGGTTTTGGACAGAGAATGAGTGTAAGCTGACAGAATCAAACCTTTCTTGAATCACTGCGCTTGGTTGCAGTTGTGATCATACATCCCTTGCAGTATTAGTAAAGAGGGATAATAAAATGCAGTCTGTTTTGTAGTTAGTAGGATAAAAATACAAAATAATTAAGAGCATGTAAACTTTGGAACAGGTTAATTTAAAATGTAGTCATGATCTTGTCTTGTGCATGATTTCTGGGCCTGGAAAAGTAAAGATTAATAAGACCTAAAAAAGAGAAAGTTGTTATATTTGCAATATTTATGTTTGAGATCAATATATGGCCCGTATTTTTGAACAAACTGAATATGTGACCCTGGACCACAAAACCAGTCATAAGGGTACATTTTTTGAAACTGAGATTTATGGCCGAGATACATATTGTTTGAAAAAAAATTGAAATATCGAGAAAATCGCCTTTAGAGTTGTCCAAATTAAGTTCTCAGGTGTGCATATTACTAATCAAAAATTAAGTTCTGATACATTTACGGTAGGAAATTTACAAAACTAATTCATGGAACAGAAGAGTTTTTTTTAAGTTAAATATGTGCATCATGTTTTTGTTACAGGACAAAAATTGTCTGGGACAGTGAGTCAGAATCGAGGGTCCATGTCACAGGTAGAAATTATAATTGCATATATTTTTATAGCTGTCATGCAAATATTCAAGTTTATTGTTTTATTCATAGGGTCCCTAATTAAGCTTCTTAACTGAGGAATAATCACCAGCTGAGGAACTCAGGGATGGACTTTCAGCCTGGTGACTTGTGTTCAGATGGGATTCTTTAGGCACACCCCTGCAGTTCCCCTTAGTGGAGGTCAGAGGAGCGTCTGTATCTTCATATACAGTAACATCTGTGGTTACAGAAATACACTGAGGACATAGAGATCTTGAAATAATCTGTTAAGGGTTTGGTGCCCAGTCTTCTTTAAATGAAGGCACTGAACAGCTGAGGCACAGCTCCTCTGAGGCACATGCTGACTCTAGGGATTTGGGCCGGGGACATGATGGAAGTGGGTGCTGAGCAAAGGTGCTGTGGCCTATGGAAAAAACATGAACTTAAAACGTCTCCACAGCTGGCAATGTCAGTAAACTTTATAACCTGTAACTCTTCCATCCTTCATCCCACCTCCCCACATGCTAAATTATCTTGTACAATTTGTATAATTTAGTAAAAGTGGCTTTAGTGAAGATGTGGGAAATGTTGTAATTGTACAGGTGGACCCTTTTGGCCACAGCCTTGATTTATTCCAGAGGGAGAGATATTGATGTTTTATTTTATATCTCTGCCAAAGAAATTTTGTAAAAAAAAAAAAAATAAAATAATCTAATAAAAATCAATAGTATTTGTATACGTCAATGTATTTGCAAAACAAGTAATAAATATAATTAGTCAGCTAAAAATATGGAAATATGAGTCAACATCTCTTGTTGCAAAGCAGGACATTGGAATTTGACAAGATGTATGCCTCTTCTTTTACCATGAGTGTGCAGATCTGGCAGCAGAGGGACAAATGTTGAGGACACAAGAGAGACATACAGAGGGAACATGATTCAGTCAGTATTCCAAAACCACAATTCACACATGAATCCTGAAAAATACTGGATTTTATTTAGTCTGTCTATGTGACTGTGTACATTTTTCTTTTGTAATGAAGAAAAACATTTTTGTTTTGGTAATGACATTGGTACAGCATGTGATCTCATGTAAGTCAGCGATTTTAGCTGTGTAAAACAAGAGGTAACATTTCATAATTCATCATATAACATGTAACACCAGCCCCATCCCAGCAACCTCAAAATACAATTGCATATTTTCCCCTGCTGCATATATTTAGTACCAAAATATTGTACTACCACATAGTAACAGCAATATCATATAGCTTTAACAACATATCTTGTAACTTGAAATAGCACTGTGCATGCAACACTTCCAAGAGAATTCACAATATTCCTTATCACATTCTCTGATTCTCACGCTCAGAATCTGCCTTGTTTGGCAAGATGCCATCAGCTGCCAATAATGATTTACAAATGGGTCGCAAGTGTGTTTACAGTGTGTTCTTTTACTAGGAGTATACACAGTAATTCATTTGAAATCACAGTCTTTCAACAATGGTCCCCACAATTCCCTGCAGTTAACACAAATAAAAATAGCTACACATCTTATCAAATGTGACCCTATTATAGCAATAGCTAAATAAACTATTTGTAGCAATAGTCAAAATTATCTATTATGCCAAAAATCATTAGGATATTAAGTAAAGATCATGTTCCGTGAAGATATTTTGTAAATTTCCTACCGTAAATATATTGAAACTTAGTAAGGCTTAGTAAGTCTAGACTTTTGAGTATTCAGATTCCAGATTTTTAAATAGTTGTATCTTGGCCAAATATTGTCCTATCCTAACAAACCATAAATCAATGGAAAGGTTATTTATTGAGACATTTATTTTAAAAAAATTACCCTATGACTGGTTTTATGGTCGAGGGTCACAAATATATATTTTTTTAAATTCTAGCTATAACTATGTTGTAAAATATGTCTAAATATAACTGTGTTGTTAAGACTGAATTCTAATAGATGGAAAGATAGATATATATAGATAGACAGACAGACAGACAGACAGAGATAGACAGATGCTATCCTCCAGTTTCTGCAGTGCGAAATGAGGAGGTTTAGGTAACGCATGTTGCAGCATTAGCATGGCTCTGCATGTGTTCTGTAAGCAGGGAATCCTGGGGGAAAGATTTACTGCACTGCCCGCATACAAAGATTGTGCCCTCACTATGCTGCTTCTGATGCTTCCTGAGTGCTGCAAGGTGGCTGAATGACATATCGCAGCCTCTGCAGTGATAAGAGCGCACAGCTGAGTGAATACGCTGGTGTCGCACCAGCCGGGAAGCCATGGCGAATGCCACTCCACACTCTGAGCACTTGTGTGGCCGCACTCCACTGTGAACTGTGAGATGTTCAGCGAGGTTGGAGGACTTGGTGAAAGCTTTAGAGCAAATGGAGCAGGTGTAGGGACGCACGCCGCTGTGGATTTTCCTGTGCTCCGTCATACGACTGGCCAGGGCAAACGCTTTCCCGCACTCCGGGCAAACAAACGGCCTCTCACCTAAATGCGTGCGCTCATGACGGAGAAGAGACAGGGGTTTGTTGAAGGTTTTGCCGCACTGCTTGCAAACGAACGGCTTGTTGTTAGTGTGCATGTTGCGCTCGTGTTTTCGCAGGTCTGAAGAACGCACAAAGTCCTTCCCGCATTCCTCACAGATGTATGGCTTCTCTCCGGTGTGCGTTCGGATGTGTTTGCGGAAGTCAGAAGACCAAATGTAGCTTTTTTCACAGAATGGGCATTGGTACGGCCTTTCGCCTGTGTGTAGACGCTTGTGCTGCTGAAGAGTGCCTTGGTGCGAGTAGGCCTTCCCACACAGGTCACAAACGTGCGGTTTAAGACCCTGGTGAGTGTCGATGTGGCTCAACAGGTTGCTGGATTTTTTAAAAGCCCAGCTGCAGTAAGGACACTTATAAGGACGGTTTTCCATGTCTCCCTCCATTCCTCGCTTCTTCATGGCTGCAAACACAAACTGATTTTTTGAAACCTGCTTCTGGGAAGACTTCAGGCTGTCAGCTCCGTTTCCCTCAACCTCGCGGTCATCCCCTAGAGCCTCCTGCTGATCTCTTGGAATCGCTGCCAGTTCACATGGCGCAGTGATATCCACCTCCTGTTTTACTTGAACGATGGAGATGCTGGTCGCTTCCAAGTGCTCATGATTCCGTCGCGAATTAAATCCAGGCTTAGGGTCAGCACCAGGCTCAGCCTTAACCTCAGTTACATCCACTTCTTTCTCCTTTCCAGAGGATTGTTCAGAACATTTCTCTGGAAGGTGGCATGTAGCTTGAGTCCTTGAATTTTCTTGGATTTGCATTTTTTTGTTTTTTCTGTCATCGCAACCGGTGGAAGCACTGATGTCCTCTTTACCGGGTAGATTACAGTTCATTTTCATGGGGTCAGTCATGTCACTCTCCACAGTCAGATAATGCCTCTTGCTGACAAGAATCTTTCGAAGACTTCGTTTTGATATATAGACATTATCTGCAAAAGCTGTTGAGTCCCACTGGTCATTCATTTTAGCCATTGTAGATGATTTCTGAGCGGAATTTAGTTCATCCACCTTTATTAACAAATTGAAATGTCGGTGTAATGTTTGCAATCACTAAAAAAAGAAAGTATTTAATACATTTAATCCATGAAATTCATAGACTAATACTTCACACCTCATATATCAAAATACTTTTGGATAAACTATATTTATCAGAGTACCAAAAAGCCAAAATACAATGCTGATATCCATCCTTATACATCAACTAAATTATACATCAGATACAACCAATTCCTTTCCTTATTTTAAGCTATGAATTAACTTTTGGACTTGTGAATGCTGATGGCATAATGAAGCTATTAAGATATCCAATATAAATTATACTAACTGGAAGCCATCCAGTAGATCCTCTTGGAAGAGTTACACACTCTTTGAGCCAATAAAGACTTTATTGTCAGCTGTCACAGTGCAAAGAATGTACTCTGAGGATTCATTGAAACATACCAGACATGCAAAGAGTCTTACCTTGGCAGCACGAAGTCCACCAATGGTGCATTTAATCCACTTCCTCCTCATAGTGGACGTTTAAGATACCATAGGAGGAGCCACAGTTTGACTTGCTTCATATGGGGGAGTGCAACATCTTTTTGGCAGTGGTCAGCGCTTTAGCAAAACCATTTGCCTGTCATGAAAGATCAACTCATTGACACTTTCACCCCTGCCAGCTGTGAGGTACATGGGATATTTCCCAGGGAACACCACATAAACTTGCTGATGCAATTACAACCTTCAAGGATTACGTTTAGCTACTGTATTTGCTTTGTTTTGTAGGCTGTTGCCTACAAAATTCTAATGCAATCATTCCACTTGTTTACTTTTTTTTTTTCAGCCTATATGCTTTATCTCTAATAGCAATTGCTATGTTTGCTATTCACAGATCAGTTGCTGCAGTTTTCACTGCAGCAATTTATAACCACAATTAATATAAATCTATGGTTGTTTCTCTATGACCTAGGAGACGTGTCAATGTTCTACATTCTTTAGTTAATTTAATTAGCGTCTAAATATTTCTACTAATTCACTTATTGAGTGAAAGAATTAAGAACAGGAATAACCTGCTTATGTTAGACATAACTGACAACCTGATACCCGTCCAGCAGGAGTACATATAGATCAAAAAAAATACGCGTCAGAGGAAATATGAGAGGAAGAGAACATACTGTCGATCAGCCAGTACAAGACACCTGTTTGCTGCTTACGGTTCAATCCACCCTTCGGTGTAAAAGCTGATGGCAGGGTATCCTGACATTGAGGCCTTCTCTCTACAGACTTAGTGGATTGTTTTGGGTAGCAGAAATTGTCTGAAATTTTGTCAGTCACATACATATGCACTGACAAATATACAGGTTCATAATTAAATGTTACACAAGCTTGTATCCTTGAACAGAATAAGTTCAAGCAGTATGTGTAAGACTAGCTAGCACACTAATAGTGGCCAGACAGCAACCCTAGCTGTAATGATGACACAAAACCTTTTTACATGCACTTGTTGCACACGCATGTCATCGTGTTAATATAATACTTGAACTACTTGCTTACTTGCCTTTTCAGCAGCCCATTAAAGGCACCAGAAGCTCCAACAACAGCTGCAATTTGTTGTCGCCCATGCTGAGCTGAGCGGATATGCACAGTTGCAATACTTGCTATCAGTTACAGAACCTGCTAACCAAAAGTATGCTTGCAGATTTTTCAAAAAGTAAGAGTAATTTCAGTAATTGCATTCATTCTGCTTTAAATAGAAGTAATGGAAACATGCCAGCCTTGCACATAAATTATTATATAAGACATGATTTCTTTTTAAATTTAGAATCTATTTAAAAATAGTCATTGAAGATTTTATTATATTAATTATATAGACAAATGACTGCTAAGTATAAAATATTTGTTTATTAATTAATTAAAAAAATAAAAATAAAAAATTAGCATATATTTCAAATCCTGGAGAGCACAAAGGGCAGTGCAAATGTTACTGGCAGAAAAGAACATGATGGTGAGGGATCAAGTGAACCTCTACCACCTCGACATAGAAAGGGAACCTGGACGGATAGAATGACTTGGAGTTAAAAACATTTGGACTGGTTCTGAGTGTGGAAAAAACAAGGTCAGTGAGGTAAGCTGCAGTTCAAAGCGTGAGAGGTCCTTTAAAACCAACTGCCTGATATCGTATAATGTAGTGGCCTATGTAATGTATCAAGGAATTAATAGTGTATGTCAGCAGCTAACAATAGTATACATTCGTCATTCAAAGGGAGCAATCGAAACAATTCACGATATACGCAGATATATGAAACGTAAACAAAACAGCTTTTGCTTACCATTGTAAATATCATTACCATTGTTGCGTTATCTTTTTTCTTTTATATTTAACTTTCCTATTTAGTTATGAAAATATTAGCGTATTGGAATGCTTGGGTAAGATTACGTAACATTCGATCAGACTTTTGTTTGTGCCGCCTTCGTTTACTACTCATTTTTATTACTTTCGCTTTGATTATCGGGCACCGTCTCACTCTCGCCAACAGTCCCTACGTTGATTTAGGCAAACTGCCGCCAATCAAACTTGCCAGACACTCATCCATGGCACGATGTTGGCTGACCATCGGCTTGGTGTGTCCCAGCCTTAAGTCCCCCTCGTGCTGCCAAAACAGCTCTGATGCACCAAAGGCATGTACTCTACAAGACCTCTAAACATGTCCTCTGGTATCTGGCACCAAGACATTAACAGCAGATCCTTAAATCTGCTTGGTGAAGCCTCTAAGGATCGGATTTGTTGGTCAAGTACATTCCATAATATGCTCAGTCTGATTGAGATCTGGGGAATTTGGAGAATGGTGGATGTTCCTCAAACCATTTCTGAACAATTTTTGTTGTGTGTCAGGATGAAGAGGCCACGTGACATTAGGGAACATTATACTGCCATGAAGGTATGCAGTTTTATACAAAGTAATGTTAGCGTATTGGAATGCTTGGGTAAGATTACGTAACATTCGATCAGACTTTTGTTTGTGCCGCGTTCGTTTACTACTCATTTTTATTACTTTCGCTTTGATTATCGGGCACTGACTCGTTCTCCAAACTAAACACCCAATAAAAGTTCTCACTCTCGCCAACAGTCCCTACGTTGATTTAGGCAAACTGCCGCCAATCAAACTTGCCACACTCATCCATGGCACGATGTTGGCTGACCATCGGCTTGGTGTGTCCAAGCCTTAAGTCCCCCTCGTGCTGCCAAAACAGCTCTGATGCACCAAAGGCATGTACTCTACAAGACCTCTAAACATGTCCTCTGGTATCTGGCACCAAGACATTAACAGCAGATCCTTAAATCTGCTTGGTGAAGCCTCTAAGGATCGGATTTGTTGGTCAAGTACATTCCATAATATGCTCAGTCTGATTGAGATCTGGGGAATTTGGAGAATGGTGGATGTTCCTCAAACCATTTCTGAACAATTTTTGTTGTGTGTCAGGATGAAGAAGCCACGTGACATTTGGGAACATTATACTGCCATGAAGGTATGCAGTTTTATACAAAGTAATGCCAGGACCCAAAGTTTCACTGCAGAGCATTGCCTAGAGCAGTGGTTCTCAACCTTTTTACCGTGGCGTACCCCCTGGTGCATTTAACATTCTTCTGAGTACCCCTACTTAGACTTAAGTCACACCTTTAAATTGATGTACACATGAATTTTAGCTTTTATAGAGGCATCTTAATATTCTATTAAGTGTAGTATTATGTAACCCTGGACTACAAAACCCATCTTAAGTAGCACAGGTATACCTGTAGCAATGGCCAAAAATACATTGTACGGGTAAAAATGACCAATTTTTCTTTCATGCCAAAAATCATTAGGATATTAAGTAAAGATCATGTTCTCTGAAGATATTTTGTAAAATTCCTACTGTAAATATATCAAAACTTAATTTCTGATTAGTAATATGCATTGCTAAGAACTTCATTTTCAACTTTAAAGGTTTCTCAATATTTTGAAAAATCCAGCTTTTCAAATAGTTCTTGGCCAAATATTGTCCAATATTAATATTAATATTAATAAATTGCCAGTAGGTGGCAGTATGAGCATCTTAATGAGTGAGACGTCGTGTATTTCATTCAGTAAGGGAGCAAATGGTCCATTGACCCTCCGAATCATTCAAATTCAATCGTCCACTTCTGTTGCAGATTTCGTTGCCAACTGTTTTGTTGAAAACAAACAGTAATGTAAGCTATATTTAAAATGTAAAATGCTCACTTAATAATACATTTTTGTTTAACTGAAAAAAATCTAAATTTGCAATCGATTGTATATTCAGAGAAAACTGCCCCCGTTTGAGAACCACTGGCCTAGAGCATAACACTACATCGACTGACATGCTTTCTACTAATAGTGCGTCCCTGGCTGTCTCTTGCCCAGGTAAAAAATGCACACACCCCCCCAACCATTCACCTGATTTAAATGAAAACGGGTCATTCTTCATTTGTGGTGGCAAGTGGTGTCCCTTTACTTTACAACAAATGCAGAAGTGTTAATTCATGCGTTCATGACCTCCAGGATAGATTATTGCCATGCTTTATTGGGTGGTTGTTCGGCACGCTTAATAAACTCAAGCTGGTCCAAAATGCAGCAGCTAGAGTTCTTACTAGAACCAGAAAGTATGAGCATATTAGCCCGGTTCTGCCAACACTGCACTGGCTTCCTATTAAACATCGTATTGATTTTAACATCTTGCTAGTTACTTATAAAGCCCTCAATGGTTTAACTCCTCAGTACTTGAGTGAGCTCTTATCACATTATATTCCCTCACGTCCGCTGCGTTCTCAATACTCTGGCAATCTGATAATACCCAGAATATCAAAATCAACTGCGGGCGGCAGATCTTTTTTATACTTAACGCCAAAACTCTGGAACAGTCTACCTAATTCTGTTCGGGAGGCAGACACACTCTGTCAGTTTAAATCTAGACTAAAGACCCATCTCTTTAACCTGGCTTACACACAGCCCATTTAAACATTTCTAAAATTCAAATCCGTTAAAGGATTGTTAGGCTGCATTAATTAGGTCAAACCGGAAACCGGGAACACTTCCCATAACACCTGATGCACTTGCTGCATCACATGAAGAATGGCATCTATGCTAATATTAGTCTGTCTCCTGCTTATTCCGATGTCAGATCCAGTCTGTATCCTGATCAGATGGTCACTGGAGTTCCCTGATCCTGATCCAGTCCATATCCAGATGGTGGGTCAGCACATATAGACCACCTCTATCGGTATAAACTGCTTGTATGTTGGTCAGAGGAGAACTGACTCCCCGACTGAGCCTGGTTTCTCCCATGGTTTTTTTTTTTCTCCATCTGTGCTACAGATTGAGTTTTGGTTCCTTGCCACTGTCGCCTATGGCTGTCTCAGTTGGGGACAATTAAATTTGTTATTAATATGGAATTATTGATTAATTTCCTTCAACTAAAATTACTGACTTGACAAACGCTGAAAAACTTTAAATACTAACAAATCATAAAATGTTTGCATGTTTGTATTCTGTAGGTTAAACAATTTGCGCACTGTTAACAGTTACATTTTTGTTCTAAAATACATATTTGAGTTTGAGAGACTGCATTTGTAACAAAATATGCATGTTCCCACACTACCTCAGAGAGGTATCATATAATGTAACTCTACCCAGAGTACAGTGCATCAACAATTTACAGCCATGAAAGCATTTTAAGTATGCAAGAATATAAATAAAACAAACACATGCATCTTGAGGGCTGGATTGGCAATCAATGTCCTAAGAGAGAACTTGATTTATACTTTAAACTACCTAACTAACAACAAGTAGTGTTTCATAACCATCACCCCTAAATGCAGGGCACGTGGGTGGTGGCAAACAGGCCACTGACCCTCTTTGTGAAGTCCTCCATTTAAACATAATTTTGGATTGAATGAAGCTGTTGACATGCAGGGTTGATGACCATCACTGCACCACCATCCTGATCTTCTGCTCACTTCCTGTCTGGCAGTTTATTTATTCCCATCAGTGGTAAAACTGAAACAGTCATGAAACACACACAAAGACAAAACCTGCTATCCATAGCACCAAGAAAAATGAACAGACAGCATGGGGAAAATAGTGAATGAAAATTCTGTAGCATAGATGAAAAATAAATCAATACAGTTGAGAATTCAGAATCTGAGGGATTATTATACAAAATGCATGTTATTGTTTATTTAGTACTGACCTAAATAAGATATTTTACATTAAAGATGTTTACATATAGTCCTCAAGAGGAAATCTTTTTTTATTTTAATTTATAAAAATGACCTATTCAAAAGTTTACATCCCTTTGATTTTTAATACTATGTTGTTACCTGAATGATCCACAGCTGTGTTTTTGTTTAGTGATAGTTCTTAATGTGTCCCTTGTTTGTCCTGAACAGTTAAACTGCCCGCTGTTCTTCAGAAAAAAATCCTTCAGGTCCCACTAATTCTTTGGTTTTCCAGCATTGTTGTGTATTTGAACCCTTTCCAACAATGACTGCATGATTTTGAGATCCATCTTTTCACACTGAGGGACTCATATGCAACTATTACAGAAGGTTCAAATGCTCACTGATGCTTCAGAAGGAAACACCATGCATTACGAGCCATGGGATGAAATCTTCACAAATTTGAAGATCAGAGTAAATTTAACATTAAATTTTGTCTTTTGCTAAACATTTAAGTACATTATCTTCTGTAGCTTCTGAAGGGCAGTACTAAAAAAATATGATATTTAGGCAAAATAAGAAAAATGTACACCTCTTCATTCTGTTCAAAAGTTTTCACCCCTGGCTCTTAATGGATTGTTTCCTTCTAGAGCATCAGTGAGTGTTTGAACCTTCTGTAACAGTTGCATACGAGTCCCTCAGTTGTCCTCAGTGTGAAAAGATGGATCTCATCATACAGTCATTGTTGGAAAGGGTTCAAATACACAAAAATGCCTGAAAAACCAAAGAATTAGCGGGACCTGAAGGATTTTTCTAAAGAACAGCAGGCAGTTTAACTGTTCAGGACAAACCATGGACTCATGAACAACTAGCACTAAACAAAAAAAAACAGCTGTGGATCATTCAGGAAACAACACAGTATTAAGAATCAAGTATAAACTTTTGAATGTGGTCATTTTTATAAATTTGACATTGCTGTAGATTTTGGTATGCATTTTACTTGTCTTTGTTGACTTACAGATCATTAGTTACTGATAAAAGTAATCTGCCACCAATCATATTTTTATTATCATAATAATTTTTATCAATCCCCATGCTACAGAACTGGTCTCCTGCCTAAATGTTTTTGCGCACCGTAAATGTAACTTATTTTTAACGTATTAAAACGTGCCGTGCTCGTGTTTGTCACTGGCATACTCGAATTAGACAATATTATAAAAGGGATCCCTAGAGAGATAGACAGTTTTATCATAATATATATCCCTTTTGTTTAAACTCAAACTACTCGGTTTGTCTTTCCACAGTTCCAACAAGCATCGACTCTAGTTACCATAAGCTAATTCACTAGATGTGAAAATGTTGCGAGAGCAGCGGGTGATAGAGTGCGTAACTCAAGAGTTTCGACTAAAGCATCGAGGGAGGAGATTATAACGTTTGCGGCAAAACTTGTGGTTTCATTCCACACTAAAAACCATGTACGCTATATAATAAAAACATGATCTTCAATTTAACTTGTCGAACTTGCAGAAATCCTCTGTTCTGCTTCTCTCTCCGGTCAGCGGCAGTTGTTTTCTGTCTGTGTGATCAGACGACAGGTTGCGCGCTATTTACAGCAGTCCTGTATTATTGCCTGGCGTAGTAAAGTCAGGCTACAGCAAGGTTACAGCAAGACTAAAATATACTGTGAAATATTCCAGCCAAATCAAAATTACCCAGAATGCAATATAAATGACAGTATTTTACTGTAATTTATAAATGTGGTATAGTACTGTAGGTTTTTACTAGGGGTGCTCCGATTGATCAGCTACCGATCAATATCGGTCGATAATCGCTTTGGGATGTTTGATCGGCGGTCTCGGTCACGACATTCAGCGGGAACGTCTCAGTCTCTGTCCGGCATGGGTAAAACAATTATAATGCTGACGGTGAGGTACCATTCATATTTATTCATCAAATAACCTTACATGAGCCGTAATTTCACAAACAGCGTGAGTGAATGACCGCGCGCTCCCTCTCTTTCTTTTAGCCGTGGCCTAATGGTTAGGGAGTCGGACTTGTGACTGAAAGGTTGCAGGTTCGAGTCCCAGGTCCGGCAGGGATTGTCGGTGGGGTGAGTGATTAATCAGCGCTCTCTCCACCCTCAATACCACGACTGAGGTGAGACCCTTGAGCAAGGCACCGAACCCCCAATCTGCTCCCCGGGCGCCACAGCGATAGCAATATGGCTACCCACTGCTCCGGGTGTATGTTCACGGTGTGTGTGTGTTTACTACTGTGTGTGTGCACTTGGATGGGTTAAATGCAGAGCACAAATTCCGAGTATGGGTCACCATACTTGGCCACACGTCACTTTCACTATAATGCTGCACAGTTGACACAGGAATTGTTGCTTGCACTATAGAGTCAGTGTCGCATTGTCACTAAAGTTTATAAATTGCAGTATTTAACCATTAACCGCGGGAGACTGGCCGCTCATGCGCACTCAAAGCGCACACACATAACGCCAGGTTCACATAACTCCGTTGTCAGTGAGTATTTTTTCCCACTCTCATGTTAACAGATTAAAGCCTTCAAGCTGCGCACAGTTGAGGTCTGGCAGTACGTTTACAGAGCGGTGCGAGATCGTTTCCACACGCGCAGAATTAAAGTGACAGCGCATTGTTTGCGGTAAATATGAGCAAGAATTGACAAGAAAATGTCATATTTACAGCATAAATGCATATACATAAAGTCTGCTGTGTTTCACAGTTAACACATGTTGGTTTTTGGCTAGGTTTAAAGGAAAGGAGCACTTTTAGATAAAGGCAATCATAGATGGCACTAGGTAGGAAAACAAAGAACAACAAAAAAAAAAAAAATGTTTTGCCACTTGCTTGAGCAACTTAATATATAAATCTAGAAGTAAATGCAAAAGTAAAAAGCACTGAATAATGTGTTGCTTATATTTATTGCATTTAAACATGAAAGATTACTGTACTGTGTAATAAAAGAATCACAATGCTGAAAAAGCCTTTTCAGTAACAATGTTTGTTAAATGTGTTTGTGGAAATGAGGCTTGTGCTGTGTGTAAGCTATAGTGCAATAGTTGCACAATTCTAAAAACAAATGCACTGCATGATCAAACATTTAGGTGAGATGAATATATACATTTTTGAAAAATGTCAAAAAAAGCAAGCTCCCCTCCATCCCCCAAATTAATAACCCTAGAGGCGAATTCCCCTATTTTCACAGAAAAAAACAATGGAGGCCCTGAATAAATGTATAAAATCCTGATTGGAGTATCACTATAAATAATTCTACATAATAAAAAGAAGGCTTTAAAAAGATTGGTAAAGATCGGCAGATACTGCTTTCTGTGACGCGATTGGCGATCATAGCAATAAGTGCTATGACAAGTCTCAGTTAGCTTAATGCAATATACGTAACACGTTTTTTTTTTAATTATATAATAAAGAAATAGGAAACAGATAGAATATAGCAAGCTATATATATATATATATATATATATATATATATATATATATATATATATATATATATATATATAGTTGTTTTTTTGCCTTTTGTTAATTGTATAATAAATAAAAAGGAAAACATATAGAATAGATATAAAAAGAATAGAGAAACTTTAAGAATAGAAATAGAATAGAGAAAACAAATTCTCAAAGATCACACTTTTACCAAAAAAAATAAATAAATAATGTTTTTACTGCATTGTCAACTACACATATAAAGTACAGAACATAATATTGGCCCCTCTGTGTTTGTGACCCCTCTTGTGCCCCCCAGTTTTAAAAAAAAAATAAATAAAAATCCCAGAATCCATCCAATCCATCACTCACTGAGCTCTGTGATAAAAGGAGCTGTGATGCTTAGACAACCAAATCTTGTTGTTGTTGGCCAGTAGGCAGTTTACTGTCATTATTTTTTTTTTGTTAATTTTCTATATTTATAGTGTTGTGGAAAATAAGCAATTATTGCAAGTATGTCTTTTCCTTTTGTATATTTAATTGTAAAGAAAAAGGAATTTTCTTTATTAAGAAAGACACAACACTTGTATTATATTTGTTTTCTTTTTTAAGAATAGAAATAGAAGAGAAAATGCTAGAGGGTCAGAAAAAACAAATTCTCAAAGATCAGACTTTACTTACCAAAAAAAAAAGTTTTTACTGCCTTGTCAACTACAGATATAAAGTAGAGAACATAATATTTCCATTAGGGGATGTCCAGAACAAGACATCAGGACATTGGAATGCACCAACAAAGCTAGCAAATTATTTTGCTTGTACTTCATTTTTTTTTCATTTTTATATATTAGTATTTGTATGTAAAGTATTTAACCTATAGATAATAAAACTATACCCATTTACAACCACGAAGTCTGCCTGCCAAAAGACTCTGATTTATAGACTTGAGCAAAACACCACGGAGAAGTCCTCTGAGGCCAATTTTGTGAGTATGAAACTTCAAATGCTTATGAGATAGACACACTTGACTTTCTTACCTAAGTTTTACTTTTGCTGCTGTGTTTTTTTTTTTAAACTCATTTTTATCACAAATATTCTATTATTACTTGCTACTCTATCCCTCAGTTTCAAAGACAAGGCATTAAGAAGCAAGGTTTTCTAAAGAAAACACTAATAAAGTACAGACACTTAAAAAGTATTTTTAAAGCACAGTAAAAAATACTTTTTGAGTCTGAAATCTAAAAATGACCAGACAGAAAGATAACGTGATTTTGAATATTTTGACTGTTAGAATAACACTTTACAGTAAAACAAGCTTTGTTAAAATTCTGCAGGTAAGCTGACCTAACAGTATTATGGTTTGGGTTCGAGTCGTTCGTTCATCACGTGACAGCCCTATAAGGTGAACGAATGACTTGAAAAACCCGAAAAGGTGAACTAACAGAACCTATAGGATGTTGTGCATGCGCGACTGAATGAATCACTCCCTGAGACGACTCGTTCTTCCCAAGTCACATAAGAGTTTTGTTCAAAATGACCGAATCGTTCAAGAACGACCCATCACTAATATTCAAATTCTATTTCAGATACTAATACCATGATATATGGTCATGTTTATTATTTCCTGTATAATTAGGTATATAAAGAAATATTTTGTGTTGTATCAGTTACCTGTGTCTGCAAGTGCGCAGCTGACACACCCACCTAAACGATTTCAAAAGATTGCTTATCCTGCCCGAAAACACCAGAAACATTCCAGATAACATAAATAAAAAAGAATTTACATACACATATCCGAAAAAATAGTCCTGTGTGAATGATATGCTTCAATTCAGGTGATTTTAGGTCGGCGGTTTCCATGTGAGTCAATGGCGCTCTATGCATGTAAGGAACAGAACTTTTTTTTTCTCAGAATTGTAACATATAAATTCATTTCTGAGGAGAAAAATACTGATGTTCACATAATTGTGAGTTCATATCACACAATTCTGCCTTAACTCTCAATTGCGAGTTTATATCATGCAATTCTGACTTTAGAACTCGCAATTGCGACTTATCTCACAATTCTAAAAAATTTTTCGCAACTGCTAGTTCATATCTCACAATTCAGAGAAACAAAAGTCAGAATTGCGAGTTTGTATCACGCTATTGTGAGAAAATAAGTCAGAATTGTGAGATAAGTCGCAATAACCTTCTTTTTATTTTTTATTTAGTGCCGGAAACAGGCTTTTTCTGTAATATTTCTACAGAAATTAATTTATGTTTATAACAATCTGAAGAATTTTTGTAAGGGTTTGGGGTTTGTAAGGATTTGTAATCAAGTTCATCATTCAGGTTTTTTTTATTTCTGCACATTTAGTTTTTGCTTTTCTATGATCTACTTTTCATACCCAGTCTTTGAAGTGGTAATTTTGTAGCCAAAGCTTTTTAATTTTTTTTTTTTTTTTCTGGCATGTTTGCCTTAGTTATCTAAGCTGGTGACTGCATTTGACTTCAGTGATTGCCAGTTAACGTGCGGGAAGGGAATAAAATGGCACTGAAAAATAGCCTAACCATAAAAATAGGCAAATAAATAAATAAATAAATAAAAACGGTACAGAAAAGTTCAGTTTGATAAACAGAAACTAAAATTTAAAGCCACAAACAAAAATCCCTGATATTCCATGACTTGGACCAAAAAAATATTAAATTCCCTGACTTTCAATGACTGGAATAGACCTTTTAAAATTCCATGATATTCCAGAAATTCCATGACCCGTGGGAACCCTGGATGGTGGATCGAACACTTCCGGTGGCTTCACTGCCTGACGGCAGTTTAGAACACAATGAGCAATCCAGTCATTATGTATAGATCAGTGGTTGAAAAATATGGGCATATCGGATACTGGCAAAAATCCAATATCGTGCATCCCTATCAGAAAGCTCTAGGGGACTGCAGAGACAAAAAGGCAAAGCATGGAAACAACTGACAAACCATATATATACACACATGCATACACTGCTGGTCAAATGTTTAGGATCAGTATGATTTTTGATGCATTTTAAATAAGTTTCTAATGCTCATCATGGCTGCGTTTATTTACAAAATACAGACAAAAAAAAAAAAAAAAAAGTAAAACCACGGTCTATTTTAATATACATTAAAAATATAATTTTCATATAATTTTTCAGCATCATTTCTGCAGTATTTATTGTCACATGATCCTTCAGAAATCATTCTAATAAACTTACTTATTATCAGTGCTGGAAACAGTTGTGCTGCTTAATTTTTTTGGAACCTGTGATAAATTTTTTCAGGATTTCCGATCATTAAGAGGTTAAAAAGAACAATTTATTTAAAATAGAAAGGTTTTCTAACAATATACACTACTGTTCAAAAGTTTAAGAAATTAATACTACACCAAGGATGTGTTAAATTAATAAAGAAAACACGTTCATACACATTTTTCAATAAAATTTTAATAAAAAAAATTAACTATTTACAATGCTACAAAAAAACAAGACTATTACAGTAAATAATAATAAAAAAAAAACATGAAAATTAATAAATCTTTTTCATCCACTTTTGTATTTAGTAGGGGTGTGACAAGACACTTATCCCATGAGACGAGACGAGACAAGAGACTGGGTTCACGAGAACGAGATGAGACTTTTAAACTTTTTTTTAAAGAAATCCTTAATATTGAAATATATAGGGAAAAATAATATTTTATTCAACTGAAAAACACAAAATGAACTTTATGAAATTAAACTTCTATTTTAATGAATTATATGCTGTAATAAACATTATTTATGGATTAATTTTAAAACCCAATGTTTTTAAAACATTGGAGATCACAATTCTCTCATGATTCTGAAGAAAAAAAAGATTAGATTAGAAATCTAAACAAAATAACAATTTACTTGTGATTCTAACACAACTTTCATTGCTTAAGTCTCTTTAAAAAATATATTCGATCAAATTAATAAAGACTTAATTTAGACTTTAATTTATGAATGACTCATTGATAAATGCCTTTTTAAACGTGCATTTGTCGCCACCTCCTGGTGGAAGAGGATAAACATTACAATACATACATGTGTTAAGATACTTTCATTTGGATCGCTATTATAGACAATAAGTGTTTATCCCCAAACTATAAACTATAATTCTAGTACTTCTGTTATTCAAATGTCTGTAACACAGAAATAATGATCATTATGTGATTGAAAGGCATGAATAAGATTGCGTTGGCGTTCAAACGGAGATCAATCTTTTTAGGATATAAAGGGTGAAATTATATCTATTTTGAATTTTAGAAATATATGCCTCGCTGTTTAAAACATATTTATCAAATATGCTATTATGACCTATATTTCACATAATTATATTCAGATGCGTATCTTGTGATGTCTAGTGTTGGACATTAGTATACAAATAAAATTACTGAGAGTGAGAAGTGTGCTTTAAGAACATTTATTTTATTTTATTGTTCACTGTAAAACACTGCCTTGCACTTTACATTTTTTAGTTCGTTTGTTTGCATATTACTAGTTTTTTTATTTAACAATTGTCAAAAGTATTCGTCAAAGGTTTTTTGTAATTCTTCTGTTGTGTTCAATCATGGATAGATCATCTTCTGCACCCTGATTGATAGTCGTCACATCGCTTAGCTGCTTATTTGCAAATATATTTGTATTTATTTTTGTAGTCAACAATCTCGTGAAAAGCTGTCTTTGACACCATCCGTCACCCACCAAGCGATGCCTCACTATTGGTCTCTCACTGTCAGTGCGAGAATCTAAAGCAGCGTCTCGCTATGGTAAGAGTGCTTCAGGTGAGAGTTGGGCAAGTGAGAGAGTCACACCACCTGACGCCGTGGCTCATTCCCATAGTTATGGTGTGATGAGACATCACTCACCACCCAACGCTATACACCGCCATCCAAGACAGCAATATCACGAGAAGTTGACTACAGAGGCCAATCCATCACCCACTGAGCTCTGTGATAAGAGAAGCTGCAATCCTAGCATTTATTTTTAGTTTCTATATTCATAAATATTCTATTGCGGTTTTTTTTTTTTTATTATTTTGTTAATTTATATTGTATTTATTAGGGCTGTCAAATGATTAATCGCGATTAATCACATCCAAAATAAAAGTTTATGTTTACATACTATATGCGTGTTTACTTTGTACATTTATTATGTACATATAAATACACACACGCATGTATATATTAAAACAAAATATCATATGTATATATATTTATACCTGTATACATTTTAGATTATAAATAAATATAAATATTTTAGATATAAATTAAAATATTTTTCCTTAATATATACATGCATATGTGTGTATTTATATATACATATTAAATATACACAGTACACAAATATATAGTATGTAAACATAAACTTTTATTTTGGATGCGATTAATCACGATTAATCGTTTGACAGCACTAGTATTTATTGTATATTATCATTAGTTATTTTCATGTCATTAATTAGCTACTCTACATTATATCATTGGTATTATTTTATTGATCATCTTAACTACTTATACATTTAATATTAATTAATTGTATTATTGATATTTTAAATTCACATTGTAATTATTTTCCTTTTTTATTATTGTTGCTGTGTTATTTTAACTCTACTCTATCCCCCAGTTTCACAGACAAGGGAAAAAACTAAAAGGCACATCTAGGCTGTTTTAACTGAAGGAATTTTTGTAGTCAACAACCTGGTGAGAAGCTGTCTTTGACACCATCCATCACCCACCGAGCGATGCCTCACTATTGGTCTCTCACTGTCAGTGCGAGAATCTAAAGCAGCGTCTCGCTATGGTAAGAGTGCTTCAGGTGAGAGTTGGGCGAGTGAGACAGTCACACCACCTGATGCCGTGGCTCATTCCCATAGATATGGTGTGATGAGACAGCACTCACCACCCAACGCTATACACCGCCATCCAAGACAGCAATATCACGAGAAGTTGACTACAGAGGCCAATCCACTGAGCTGTGATAAAAGGAGCTGCGATGCTTAGACTACCAAATCTCTGACCAGTTTATTTCTACATCTATATATATTTTATTGTGGTTATTTTTTATTATTTTGTGTTAATTCATATTGTATTTATTGTATAATATTATAATCTCAGTCATTTTCATGTTGTTATTGTATTAGTTACCTTATATTACATCATTGGTATTATTTAAGGGCCCATCTTAGCTAATTATTTTATTGTGTATTTATTTTATTATACATTTAATACTAATAAATTGTATTACTGACACAATTTTAGATTCAGATCTTAATTAAGTTTAATTTTTGTTGCTGTGTTATTTTAAACTCATTTTTATCACAATTATATTATTACTTGCAACTCTATCCCTTGGACTCACAGACAAGGCATTAAAAAAACACGTTTAGGCTGTTTCAAGAGAAAAAAACTTGCATTGGTATCTTAAAATATGTCAGCCCCATTGTTTTGTAAAAGATATGTCCGAATTGAGGTATGACCAAATCCTGGCTTAACCTGAAGGCCTAAATTACTGCTATCACTACTATTACGACTACTTTTGCTGCTGCTGCTGCTGTTGTTGTTGTTGTTGTTGTTTACGGTTTCTCACTCACCTCAGGACAGTAGCGGTTGGCTCTTCTTCTTCTTCTTCTTTCATCAAACCCGCGAATACGAATCCGTGAGTTGCTAGGCTCTAGTAGACGCTCATCGCACATCGCTTTGTGTACTCATGGTAGCAGCCGCATCGCATAATCGCTCGTTTGCAGCGTTAAGTCGGACGTCTTTCTTCTCTTCTTCATAATCATCGTGTAGCGTGCGGTGGAGAGGAAATTCTCCCAGTCGGTAACACTAGACTTTTCGTTGCATTTACTTCCATTCAGAAAAACAAGCAGGTGCGAAATGTTTGGCGTTCCGCTGAGCTTCAACGTTCAAGGTTGGTGAACTCTGACCTGCGAACTTAAGTGAAACATGTAACCAACAGCAGATCGATACGTCACATCGTGACCTCATAGTTAGTGAGGTAGCAAACCTTTTCAAAAAAAGCGTCTTTGAAATTCTTTTGTATTTGTGGAAATTAAATTGTATTAAATGTTTTGCCACTGTTCAATAAGAAAATGTTTTATATGTTAGTATAATACACGAAATGCATTAAAAATAATACAATATGAAGTATATATGCAGGGCTGGTTTCAGTAAAATTCAGTTTGGTTTTGTTAAAAATGTTGTTAATTTTAGTTTCGTTTTTAGGCTATTTTGTGAACAGATGACGAAACATCTAGCGACAAAATTAAGGCACTCCGAGATTGATTAGATGGAAAAGGTATACAAATATTATAGATAAGGCAAAATTAAGCAGTAAGCCTTTTTACTCCATAACTAAACAAGTTGTGCTTGAGGGTACCTATATTTCGTTTCGTTATTTTACAAAAAAATAGTTAAATTAAAATGAGTTAAAACTTAATTTAGAAAAACGTTTGGAGCATTTTTGTTAGTTTTTTTTTTTTTTAACTAATGACTAAGCGGCCAACAGCATACAGTGAGTTGATCATAGCCTATGTTTGATCAATTTAGCCTTCTCAAATCATCACGACTTGCCTAAAATAAAATATAAATATAAAACAGCGCGCTTTACAGGACATGGAGGCACCAGCGCGATCACTTGCATTGGAAACATTTTTACACCGTCATTTTTGCTCATGAAGGTAAAATAACAACATTCAGAACTGTACAGCGTCTATTTTTATTTGTGTGATTGGTAGCCTACAAAACCAGCACTCGCGTCATATTGCTGCCCGTGTGCTATTAAATGGAAGAACCAAAAGAAGCAAACAGTTGCTGTTCCGCATTTACTTCCATATTTTGTCCATAGTATTCCTACAGAAATCCAAATGGACCAGCAGTTGTTTGGTTAGCCATATTCTTCAAAATCTCCTTGGTTTCACGCAAACTTATTTATTTATTTATTTATTTATTTATTTATCAAATGGCTGAAAGAGTAGGCTATTTATAAGCTTATGATGTTTCATTACACAGCCTTATGGTTGTGTAAAGTTGTTAAAGCAAACGAACACACGCATGTTTTTTAATAATATAATAGGCCTAATTAAAAACCAACAGACATTTTCTCAAAATGTGACGTGCCGGGACAAGGGGTGAAAATGCTGTGCAGTACAACGCAAAGCGGGACTGGTGGTCACCCTAACACACACACACACACACACACACACACACACACACACATAAGTAAGTCATAAAGTATGACCCACTGTCAAAAGTGGATATATTTGTTGTTATTATTGCAGCATTACTGCTTATTAAATCTGTTTATTTTTGCATTTCCGCTCACTTGTATTTTTCCAATAAGCATTGTTTAGAATTGCATGTATCTGCTTTTTTTCAGGTTTGTTTGTTTTTGAAGACTAGCATAAATATTCTGGTACTGAAGAGGAGGAGGAGGAGGAGGAGGAGGAGGAGGCCCTGTTCCCTATAAAGAGGACATTCTGTTCTATTTTCCCACACTCCGGTCCTAGCTTTTGTTTAAAATTCACATTCAAACCAATAGAGTAAACAACCTGTTACGCCAGTTCTATCCAGCAGAGGTCGCCATTGTTTAATTTATACTACACTATTACCAACACGTTTATCAAAGGATTTGAAGACAACGTACAAACATCTTAGAAGACATTCGATAAACATTTTTGTTTTATTCCTTAAACATGAACTTCTGTTGCAAAATGTAACAGAATGTATAAAATGGCCCGTGATAAAATGTTTTATTTATGTATGATAGGTATTTCCTTTTAGCCTACGCCATTGTTCAAACTGGTAAAACTGGCGGCGTTAATTGACCACGTGTTACAAATAGTGCCGTTTACCCTAGTAGTGGCCAAAACTACCATTAATAGAGCTAGAACTAACCAAGCTGTGATACTTTTTTCGTAGTGATTATATTTTTTCGAAGGAGGCAAAATGTGTAGAGCAGATTTTTTTTCTTAGTTTGATCTTGTTTTAGCCTCGTTCACACTTCACTATGACTATTTTGGAATCACCTAAACAGTTTAAGACACCCTAAATGTAAATAATGGTGGAGATTAACAGGACAGTTCTGTGACTTTGACTATTGTTGATCATCAGTTGTTTTATGACTTTCTGACTTGTCCTTATCAAACTGCCTAACCACAGATATATGACCCCACCCTGGCTATTTGACCACTTCACTGTTGCTTCACTAACAAGCTTTGCCAGAAAAAAAAAAAAGAAAAAAAAAAAAAATTATAATAATAATTAATTGAGACCGAAAACACACTGATTAATCATCAAGTTGTTGTTGCTTTATGCTTGGTCTTTTCAGCTGCCAGTGGTGTTGTATGTTGTTGGTATGTATTTTGTAATGTAATGCTTTATTTCTGGTTCAATCGTCAGTTAGGGGAACTTCAGTCACAGTCACCTAGGAACATGAAAACAAATTGCATTAGGCCAGAGTATACTTTATAACAATGACACAGTACTGGCATTCTGAGATGAATCTTGAACCTCTCTGGTGTCAGATATTATGCAACAGCAGGATTTTGTGCCAAACGGTTTCTTACCTGATGATACTTGTGTTCTGGGAATTGCCAGCAGTTTCCTGGATTTTATATTAAGCAGAGACGTCACTTCTGACAAGTGTCATGATACAGAGGTTGCTTGAGGGTTTTATTTAAACCAAAACTTATGTAAGATGCCAGGCAGACATTGTGAGCAGAACTGATGAGTGTTGAATAGTTCTGCCTTACACAGTAACAGCCTGATGGAAACAATCTGAAGAATTAACAGTGAAAATGTGGGGGGGGGGGATCTGGGAATAACTTAATGGCCAGAATCGCGCATTTTACAATGCCACTTATAACTGAAAACACAGATGGCTAATTTTCTGACAACCTTTGTCCTTTGTGTGTTTAAATCAGTCACATCACACAGTCCTTCCCTGAGTTCTCTCACGTAGACGCATAGTTGTCTAATTGGTCTATCCTCAGGCTCAGCTTACCTGTGTTCCTATACAAGATGCATAGGGAACTCAAACATGAAGAACTTCTTTTGTTTACTTATGTGCTTTACTCACACTGGCTTTAAAAGTTTTGAGAAACTGTAATTATTACTGTTTGCACAACTATGTTTTGTTACTGACAGCAGAAAACTGGTGCTGGTTTTGAGATCTGCTTAAATATAATACCTACATTGACTGCAATGTGATTATTTTATTGCAATTTGATTTTAGGTAGTAACTCGAGCTTTTGGCTGTTTATTCTAAGACTATTTTGGCTTATTTTTAATTGAGTAACTCAGAAAGACAGCATTAGATATTTTGCACATGATGAAATAATTATTTGTATGTGATTGAACTAATTGTTTCCCTTTTAACACAGGCATAATTTAATATAAAAATTTAAAATAAAAATTTACCTTGATTTTGGGTTTATAGCATACAGTTATTATGAATAGTGGGATTACTTAACTAAGCAGTGATTGTACACCCTGTATCATAAAGATGTTAAGATGAGGAGTGTATTGAAAACATTTTAATCTCTAATTTCGCTGCTTGGACAAGTAGAGGTAAACCATTTGCACACTGATTCTCTTGAAAGGTGTCTTGTTAGCACTATGAAATAATTGCTCTGTTTGTTTGAATACCTTGCTCTCTCCCTCAAAAAAAAAAAAAAGTACAAAAGTTGTCTCTGGGGTGGTACTCTCTCAAAAGGTACTATTATATAGCCACTCTTATTCTGTAATATCAGCAAGGAGAACTATAAAGTTGTGCTGGGAGAGGAGCATATGCTCTGTAAATATGAGGCACGGGACAGAAAACAGGACAGAAATGATTCACGACTATAAGCACATTGATTTATGTGGGAAGTTGAGCTCATTTACTTCCTTTAAATGAAAGCAAAAGAAGCTCCTTGGTCAGGAGACACAAAGTGTCCTTTCTCCATGTAGAACACTTAATTAAATGCATATGCTTGGTGAAACCACTGTAATTCATTAACTACAGAAGACTCATGTTGCACATCATCCTGTTTTACTCTCTCAGTTATAAGTCTGAAGGCATTCTTCCACTGAGGATTACAAAAAGCACCCATGACTAAGAACTAATACACAAGGGGGGGAAAACATAGCAAAACAATTGCAAATGCAAAAAATGTAAATTAAATTACATGAAATGTTTGACATCAGATCAGTTCCAGATTTTATCTGGGCTATACTTCACTCATGCAAAGATGGTTGCGTAAGCAGTATAATTCAAAGCATGCCCACATTACACTTAACAGCGACTGAGGTTTTTCTGAATGGTGCCTCACTTGTGTTTCTTTTTTTTTTCGTGGAATTTTCCAAAGCATCAGAGTCAAGGAGTCATTTTGGAAAATACAGTTGAACCAAGGTTTTAATTTGTAGGACAGCACCGTTTTCCATAAAAGCCTTGTTAAAAATTGTTTTGTGGTAAAAGATGTGCACTATAGTTTGTTGAATGTGCACTTGTACTTCAAATCTTAAAGTATGTATATTTTTAATATTATATAAAATGTAATTGCAGATAATATTAATGAAAAAGGCCAAATAAGTGCACTTGAAGAGAGTATAGCTTCATGACATGTTTTGACACATTTACAGTTTACAAAGATCTTGCAGAATTTGCAAAATGTGAACTATTTTACCAAAATAATTGGGATAATACAAAATTCATGTTATTATTATTTTTTTTATTATTTAATACTGCCCTGAATAAGGTATTTCACATAAGGACGCTTACATATAGTCCACGAGAGAAAATAATAGTGGCATTTATAAAAATGACCCTGTTTAAAAGTTTGCATATTCTTGATTCTTAATGCTGTGTTGTTACCTGAATGATCCACAGTTTTTTTTTTTTTAGGTGTATATGAGTCCTTTGTTTGTCCTGAACAGTTAAACTGCCTGCTGTTCTTCAGAAAAATCCTTCAGCTCCCACAAATGTGTATTTGAACCCTTTCACACTGAAGACAACTGAGGGACTCATATGCAACTATTACAGAAGGTTCAAATGCTCACTGATGCTTTAGAAGGAAACATGTGATTCTTTTTCACAAGAAAGCTTTTGCCATAGTCTTTGCCATAGTATCTGCCATTGAGCTTTTGTCATAGTCTTGACCTGCTTATTTATTACTGCACCTCCCCCTCTCAAAGGCACCTTTGACCTTTTAGGCACTGGGAGCTCTAACGGAGCTGTGGATATGAGGGGGTTAGCCTATTCTGTCAGCTCCATGTAAGACCAGATGAGCCTGACATAGCTGGGAAAGAACTAGATAAAGCCAAGAGATCGTGAGGATCACACCCTCTTAACTCAGCTGGACGGGTCAAACTTTCCAAGCTGAGGCAACAGAAAGGCTGAGCTCTTTGAGGCTGTGTGCGTGGAAAGTGTGTGATGTGGTGACTAGGGCTGAGCATGTTCCTGATGTTTATCATCTCTGGCAGATCTCCAGTGGCTGTTGTTGAAGAGCCACCTGCTGTAGGACTGGAGTTAGTTTGTACTCATGCCCTCTCTGTTCAGTAGGGGTTTGACAACAGACAAAAATGAGCAGTTAGCAGTTCTTAAGATATAAGATAAAAATAAATATTAATGGCTCCAAATGGATTAGGGAGAATTTTGGACATTTAAGTCACGGTTAAAACTGAATGATTTTCATTTCATTATATACAAAATATCAAAGCAGTGTCAAACCATCATGTTATTAACATGGATGACCTGGCAAAATTGTGTTATCTATAAACATGTTGTCTTTTTCTTACCATCATAACCAAGAAATATAAAAGCCTGTCAGTTCAGTTTTACCCTTTTATGCATTTTAGTGTTAAATAAACAGTTTGACAGTTGAAAATCAAAAGTTTACATACACTGCAGAGTCGGGATAATAGGGATCATACAAAATGCATGTTTTTTTTTTTTAGTACTGACCTGAATAAGATATTTCATACGACGGCGTTTTAGTGCCATGTAAAAAAATATATATATATAAAAATCAAAGATTCCGAGATTAAAGTCGAAACTCCGAGATTAAAGTCGAAATGTTTCGAGATTAAAGTCGAATTGTTTCGAGAATAAAGTCGAAATACTTCGAGAATAAAGTCGAAATGTTCCGAGAATAAAGTCGAAATACTTCGAGAATAAAGTCGAAATGTTCCGAGAATAAAGTCGAAATACTTCGAGAATAAAGTCGAAATACTTCGAGAATAAAGTCGAAATGTTCCGAAATACTTCCGTGCGGAAACAAAGGCCGTTGTGACGGTGACCTGCTTGATTTATTAGCCTAATGTTTATTTGATGTCTGTTTTTAAAAGCACGGAAGAGAATTTGTGCTGTTCTGTTTATGCATTTAGAAACGGAACATAACAAAACATAACGTTTAGATATTGTTTCAGCTATTAAAACAGTTCCGTTTTGTATGTATGGCATTTCGTTTCTGTTTTAAGTTACCGCAGTATACATAGTTTGCGGATTTCGTTTGTCTATAAATATACCGTGCGCTGTCATAGACATGAAAATAAAACTGAATGCCATTCTCCATGGTTTATGAATTCAGGTGACGTCGTCCTCCTGGCCGAAATAATGTTTTAATCATTGATACTTTTAATTGTATAATGCCTATCGCTCAGAAAGTTGGACACTTAGAAGATTGAAACTGTCATTTTCATCAGCTTGATTTGTGAATTTTTTTGCAGCAAAGCTCTTGTCCGTAAACCCCTTGGTAAGTCCGCCAGGAAGGAATGTGGAAGATTGGTTTTGATTTGTTTTAATTCGTTAAGCAATAATTTAAAGCTCTCCATATATGTTTTTATCATGCCTGTAAGGCATGTATTGTTTTGATGGATAATTTTAAATTGTTTCCACTGGAAAAAAGTGCAAGTGACGGCGCTGGCGCCTGCATGCCTTTAGCTTCCACTCTCCGCACAAACGAATGGATATGCGCCAAGAACACGATATTTAACGTTTAAACCAACATTGTTTTATACTTTAACTGTTTTATATCTATAGATTTTATTTTAGTCAATTCGTGATGATTTGAGAAGGCAAAATGATCAAACAAACAGTCTTCTGCTGGCAGCTGTTCGTTACTTAAAAAAAAAAAGCATTTATATTTGACAAATAAAAAATCCTCCCAACAACATTCCAACTTAACTTAGTAAAAACAGACACAAAATCACTTTGCCATACATACAAAATGGAACTGTTTTAATAGCTGATACAATATCTAAACGTTATGTTTTGTTATGTTCCGTTTCTAAATGCATAAACAGAACAGCACAAATTATCTTCCGTGCTTTTAAAAACAGACATCAAATAAACATTAGGCTAATAAATCAAGCAGGTCGCCGTCACAGCGGCCTTTGTTTCCGCACGGAAGTATTTCGGAACATTTCGACTTTATTCTCGAAGTATTTCGACTTTATTCTCGAAACAATTCGACTTTAATCTCGGAGTTTCGACTTTAATCTCGAAACATTTCGACTTTAATCTCGGAGTTTCGACTTTTTCGACTTTTTTTTTACATGGCACTAAAACGTCGTAATTTCACATAAAAGACTAGAGAAAATAATAGCTGAATTTATAAAAAATGACCCTGTTCAAAAGTAACACTTGATAATACTGTCTTGTTACCTGAATGTTCCACAGCGCGATGCATTAAAAGCCAGTGGCGAAAACTTTTGAACAGAATGAAGATGTGTACATGTTTCTTATTTTGCCCAATATTATATTTGTTTTTTATTTAGTACTGCCCTTCAGAAGTTACAGAAGATACTTTCATGTTTCCCAGAAGACAAAATAAGTTACATTTACCCTGATCTTCAAATAAAATAAATTTAAAAGGTTTTCACCCCAGCTCTTAATGCATTGTGTCTCCTTCTGAAGCATCAGTGAGCGTTTGAGTTTGAGTTGCATATGAGTTCCTCAGTTGTGCTCAATGTAAAAAGATGGATATCAAAATCACACAGTCATTGTTGGTAAGGGTTCAAATACACAGAAATGCTGAATAACCAAAGTTCAGGACAAACAATGTACTTAAAAAAAAAAAAAAAAAAAACAGCTCTGGATAATTTAGGTAACAACACAGTATTAAGAATCAAGTGTATGTAAACTTTTGAATGGGGTCATTTCTGTAAATTCACCTGTTATTTTCTCTTGTGGACTACATGTAAATGTATTTTATGTGAAATATCTTCAGGTCGGGAGTTTCTAGCCATATGTATACCCCTATATATGAAAAAATGCTGAGTCACTCACCCTCACTGATCCTGGGAATGTGTCCAAGAAGACTAGGCATTAATTGAAAACATTAACCACTGGAATTTTCCACAGAATGTTCCATATTTGTAGGTATTTAGCATTCTCCTCAAATATCCCCAGCACTTAATGGGATAATTCAAATCCTTTCATTAATTTCTCTACCTCATGACATTCCATTATTCTGTGTAAAACAAATTTGACTTTCATATGAAAATTAAATATTCCATAGAAAAAAAAAAAGAATGTTATATAGGTTAGAGTTAATTTTTTTCACACCACCTCAATGTAAATTTGGATTGTACTGTACAGTATTATTCAATATTCATTCTTAATACCTGTTAAACAGGTTTAATTCCAGCTCTTAATCTCTGAAACGGTTTGACGTCAGATGTTGTTCCATTCAGAATGTCTAAATTGGTGTTTCATGAATTCTGCTTGTTCCATTTGTTTTATGTATTCAATTCTTAAGCTGAGTTGCGTCTGTGTTCCGGGTGAAAGACAAAGCAAACAGAAAGTTGAAGAGCTTTGAGTTGAAAATGACTGTTTTTCATGCAACAATGGAACTGTCAAATATTAAAGTGAGAAAGCACTAAAACATGCAAATCTGAAGCTTGATATTTGATGAGATTTGATGAGAAGACATTATACAAAGACAGTTTTTAAATATAAACGACAAATGGGTAATTAAACCACACTGTCTTTTGTCATGGAAAGTGGAGTATTTATGAAAATAATGTGGTTTATATAATATACTAGTCCCACTTTCTATTAGGTGGCCTTAACTATTTACTTACATTTAAATTAATCAGTATTAAATTTACATTTAAATTAATTATAGTATCTCACAAAGGTGAGTACACCCCTCACATTTCAGCAGCCATTTTAATATATCTTCTCAAGGGACAATACTATAGAAATGAAACTTGGATATATTTCAGAGTAGTCAATGTGCAGCTTGTATAGCAGTATAGATTTACTGTCCCTGAATATTACTCAACATACAACAATTATTGTCAAAATGGCTGGGAACAAAAGTGAGTACACCCTAAGTAAACTTGTCCAAAGTGTCAATATTTTGTGTTAGCACCAGTGTTATCTGCCACTGCCTTAATCATCCTGGGCATGGAATTGACCAGAGCTTCACAGGTTGTTGGCTGTAGATCCACAGTACAAGTAGCACTCATGCAGCCCCAGACCGTGTTGCTACCACCATCATGCTTGACTGTTGGCAAGACACAACTTTCTTGGTACTCTTCACCAGGGCATCACAACACATGCTGGACACCATCTGAGCCAAACAAATTTAGTCTCATCAGACCACAGGGCATGGTTCCAGTAGTTCATGCTCTTGGACAGGTTGTCTTCAGCAAACTGTTTGTGGGCTTTCTTGCGAGCCAGCTTCTGAAGAGGCTTCCTTCTGGGACAACGGCCATGCAAACAGACTTTGTGTGTGGCGTATATTCTGAGCACTCACAAGCTGACCTTCTACTTCTGCAACCTTTAAAGCAATGCTGCAGCACTCATGCATCTGTTTTTTGAAGCCAGGTTAAAAATACCTGTGTGTAGTTACATCTGTTATTAATTTCTGTAATTACATTTATAATTACACTGTTTACCCATCCTTTACACCTTAACCCACCCTTAAACCTACCCATACCACCAAACCTGTCCCTAACCTTACCCTTATCCCTAATAACAGCAAAAGTGTTTTGCAATACAATATGAACACAATTAGTGCATTTAGTGCACTTATTTTTTGATGAAAGTATACAGTAGTATAAAGTATGTCTGTGTGTATATATATATATATATATATATATATATATATGTTACCTGTTACCCAATGTTAACCATTTTCATGAACTCAAAACCTGCTTGAGTGGCTTGTTTATATTGTGTGTCTGAATAAATGGGTGTGAAGAATCATTACGTAACTGGGATTAGTGCACATAACGAGATTCATGTGACAGAAATAAAAACAAAGCAAGTTTTGCGATATACGTTAAATAGATAATCCATACATGCACAAAATGACATCACAGGAGGGCATGAGTGGGGTGTGCCCTGAAGCTATGAAGTTAAAACTGTCAAATATTTCACATACAAAGACTGTGGCTTATGAGCAGAGGCTTTCTCCTGGTGTGTCCACTAGTCTGCTGATGGAATGTGGGATAAACACAACATTTTGATTGGTCCTTGACTATGTGGGGGGGTGTGAACGTAAATTTTATTGTAAGGTGGCATGTTGTTGAATTGTTCTCCGGCTCTTGCAAAGAATTTCACTGACGTGTCTTTGAGTAAACAAAAAATGTGCAAATATTTAAACATGTCATAACACTGTCATAATGTTGTGTACCTACTTCCTGTTTTATATTTTTGTACCTCGTTTTATTAGCTTCATATTATTTTATTTCACAAACTGACAATCATATAACCCTTTGAAGGTTGATTGGAATTCTGTACATGGACAATTTTGTTTTGTTTGATAAGGTTGACTGTCTGATTGTACATTCATTTGTATAATCTAATTTCTTAATCATATCATAGAGCATGTAAAGTGATACAGAGGGTGTTTCTTTACCAGGAAATCTAGTGCCTGTGAGGTAATCACCTCACTTTTGTTTGCTGTGTCCAGTAAACTCTATTATGAGTTATGGTAATTACCAAAGTCATACCAAACTCTTTAAACATTAGGATATATGTTTTTTTTATGCAAGATTTGCATGTGGTATGAAATATATGTTTGCTTACGTTGTATGAAAAAATGAGTGATAGTGTTCAAGTTGCTCTTATTTATAGCTCGAGAGTCAATGGACCTCACAGTTATGTGCTATTTAAGTATCAGCTTTGTCTGAGATGTTTCTCATGAGTATATTGTATTGAAGGGTAAGTTTGAAGGGTGAATTAAGTCCATGTTTGATGTTCACAAATCAGCTGTTTGTTTGTGTGTGACGTGAACTGCCCATGTCAGACAGACTGGTTTCACTAGGATATGCAGGCACACCTGTTACACAGCTTAACTCTATATGAGGTGTCACATTATCTTGTTATCTGAAGAAAGACACAGAGAGACACAGAGAGAGAGCAATCGAAATACAGACTGAGACAGATTTTAGGTCATACTACCATTCAAATATCTGTTGTCAGAACAAAAGTGACAGTCAACATGACAAGAAAGACTTTACATTGGTAAAAATGTCTGTTTTTAATGTTTGAGCTTTCCATTCATCAAACCTAAAAAATAAAAAAAAATAAATAAAAAAAATAAATAATAATTATAACATTAAAGTTGTAATATTTCAAGAATAAAGTCAAAATATGTGAGAATAAAGTCAAAATTAATTTGTAGAAATTATGAGATTAAAGTCTATTAAAGTAAATATTTTGAGAGTAGTCCTATATTCTAGCGTATTGCGCATACAAATGGCCCAGATTGGGAGCACCGGGAGATATTTCAGCTATTCTCAGCTTTCAAAATCTGTCAGTTTCATAGCGAAATACAAAAAATATGTCTATTACAATAATGTGTTTTTAATGCTCGTTAATGTGACGTGACAGATAGTTGTATTCTCCTCATTTTAAGCGCCATGTGAATCAGTCATCTTTCATTTCCAACTACAATGAGACATTTGTTTCAAGAAATTAGGCTGTACTGTTTTTTTTTTTTCATTCCTTCATGTTCCTTCATGTTTATATTGTGCTATAAACTTGAAATAAAGAAACACACATTTACAAATTGTATTTCGTAATAAAACTGACAGAATTAGAAAGCTGAGCTGTGTTATATTAAAGGGTACATAACATACACAGTTTCACCTAATGTCTTGGTAATCTGGAGTGCCTATAGAGTAGTACTGTATCAATAATATCTCCAAAAAGTCTGTAGTATTATCATATTTATAAAAGAAAAATACAGTTTTCCAATTTTCACTGGAAAAAGCAGAGCTCCTGGAGGCGCGTCGTGGGCGGAGCTAAGTTCGACGATCACTCATGCTAGATTGCCAATAAAACACAGACATTTGATGCCATTTCACTTACCATCTGCAGTTCTGAATCATGACCAGGATCTTTTATAGCTGGGACCACTCCACCTTTCAGTATCAAACAATGTGCAAATCCAGCATCGAACTGGGCCTTGTATATGAAATGTTCGTCAACAAACACACTTGCAAAACTCCATTGCTGCCCCGGAAAAAGGAACTGCATCCACTGTTCATGTAACCCTGGGTTCTTCGGGAAGCTGAGCAAAGTTATCTTTGCCTTACAACCAAAACCACAATTCTTTAGAGACATTCTTCCCGAGCGAATCCCTTGCAGCGGTGCAGCCGAATGAAGCGTGTTGATGGACGTGCTCTTTCTTGCGCTCAATAATATCTCCAAAAAGTCTGTAGTATTATCATATTTATAAAAGAAAAATACAGTTTTCCAATTTTCACTGGAAAAAGCAGAGCTCCTGGAGGCACGTCGTGGGCGGAGCTAAGTTCGACGATCACTCATGCTAGATTGCCAATAAAACACAGACATTTGATGCCATTTCACTTACCATCTGCAGTTCTGAATCATGACCAGGATCTTTTATAGCTGGGACCACTCCACCTTTCAGTATCAAACAATGTGCAAATCCAGCATCGAACTGGGCCTTGTATATGAAATGTTCGTCAACAAACACACTTGCAAAACTCCATTGCTGCCCCGGAAAAAGGAACTGCATCCACTGTTCATGTAACCCTGGGTTCTTCGGGAAGCTGAGCAAAGTTATCTTTGCCTTACAACCAAAACCACAATTCTTTAGAGACATTCTTCCCGAGCGAATCCCTTGCAGCGGTGCAGCCGAATGAAGCGTGTTGATGGACGTGCTCTTTCTTGCGCTCTAGTCTATGTGTGCGCGGGCGCGCTTTTCTGGGAGAAATGCTCATATAAGGAGTTCCACCACTGATTATGTCATTAAAGCCACAAACTAAAAAAAACTGCCGAAACTTGTACCAACCCGGAAGTAAGATTTTCGGCACACCATTGTACACCCCCTTTAAAATATAACTAAAATATAAATGTAAAAATATACAATATATATATAATGTTAAAATATAATGTTAATGAGTTGGAGTCCACTTTAACCTTTAACATTTTATTGTTGTTTTTAATGAAATAATGTGAGGAATAAAAGATTGGATGCCACAGACGGAGTAGATGGTGGAATTTTCACAAAGAAAACATAATTTAATGAAATAAATGTCCCATTGTAATCGAAAAGATGACTGATTCACATGAATACAGTGATCTGTCCCATCACATTAAAAAGGGTGAAAAACACATTATTGCAAGACACATCATTTGTATTTCGCTAGAAAACTGACAGATTTTGGAAGCTGAGACTTTGTTTTATATTAAAGGAACCAAAAGCACAAAGCTTATTGCCATTATTGGGTGGCTGGTACACTACAAAAAGGCCTAATAATTGCAATCGAAGATGTGAAATATTATTTCCAAGCATACTGTCCCTGTGAGTTTAAACCTGGTATGATTTCTCTGAATAATCCCACATAAATTCCGGTGGCTTGGCAACTTCTCCAGGTGCTCCCAATCCAGGCCATTTGCATGCTCAGGCTATACTCTCAAAATATTATAACTTTAATTGCTGTGATTTAATTTTCATAATTTTGACTTCTCGTAATATTTTTATTTTATTCTCGAAACATTTTGACTTTATACTTGTAATTTTTACTTTATTCTCGCAACATTTTGACTTTATTCTCGAAACATTATGACTTTATTCTCAAAACATTTCGACTTTATTCTCGAAAACATTTTGACTTTATTCTCGAAACATTTACATTTTATTCTCGAAACATTATGACTTTATTCTCGAAACATTTCGATTTTATTCTCAAAACATTTTGACTTTATTATCGAAACATTTTGACCTTATTCAGGTAATTTTGACTTTATTCTCGAAACTTTTTGACATTATTCTCAAAACATTTTGACTTTATTCAGGTAATTTTGCTTTTATTCTCGAAACTTTTTGACTTTATTCAGGTAATTTCGACTTTATTCTCGAAATATTTCAACTTTGTTCTTAAAACATTTTGACTTTATTCTCAAAACATTTCCACTTTATTGTCGTTTTCACCTTTATTCTCTATATATTTCAAATGTATTCTCATAATTTCAACTTTTTTTCTCAGAATAATTCGACTTTATTCTCAAAATAGTATGACTTTAGTCTCATAATTTTAGATGTTTTTATGTGACACTGAAGACTAAAGTAATGGCTGAAAAAAAAATCATCACAGGAATATTTTGCCATCACAGGAATATTTTGAAAATATTAAACGTATTTAAATTGTAATAATATCTCACACTATTACAGTTTTACTGTATTTTTTTTAATCAAATTAGTGCAGCCTTGGTAAGCATAAAATACTTCTATATTTTATTGGTGCCCTAATATCGGCTACACACAAACAATATTTATTACAATGTTTATTTGAGTCAAATGTACCCACCATATGTACCCAGTGAGCATGGCCATTTATACATTTTACAGGTCTGCTTCCAGGCTCATCCACGTCCAGCTATTTTTAGCGGTACAAATAGCTTGTTTTGGTGCTTGATAATGCAAATTGGTGTGTCTTACCATATTAGTTTAATGTATTATCTTAATTATGAACACACTGGATAGTAGCAATTAGTAACAGTTTTACCAGTTACTTTACCAGATTTCTTCTCATTATTTTCTTATATCGGCTAAGTCTCGCCCATAGGCTTACTTCCTTGTTGAAGAATAAGCTAGATATGGTAGATGGTATGTGTAAGATGTATTGTTTCTGAGCCATGTACTCCTGTCAAAATGCTTCTTGTTTTCTGTCAACAGTAAAAGAAGTCACATGCTCTCTTTCTCCATTGTCCGCCTCCTTTGAGTCAAAACAGAGTCTTCAAAAGCTTCATTCCCTTCACCTGAGAAAGCATACATTTAAAATGATATTCTGTATTACTTTAATTTCTAGGTTCCTCATTACGTCATAAAAGAACTTGATGTGCTTAGTTCTGTTTGTCCTTTAGTACAGAGCATTATGTTCCTCCAACCAGTATGTAACGTCATACTGGAGATCAACTGTTTATGTACAGTGAAATGAAAAAGGGTGTGAAAAACCGCATACCTTAACTAAAGGATACACAAAATTGGAAATTGTGTTGTGGGCCAAGCAATAGATAACCTCTGCATTACTATATCTGGAACACAGTGGTGACCTCTTGTCCCTGCAAACCAGACTATAATGAAACTAAGCAGATTTATTTTTAGTCTCTGACTGGCCCAATTGCTAAAAGGATATGAGAGATCATTTCACTGAGAATGCTTAGAGTTAGAGTTTGTTGTGATCGTGTTTTGCATCCTGTTGGGCTTAGGCAAACATGTCAGATATGTGTCTAAGAGTTTCATTTATATCAGTTATAATATAACAGTTTCTTAAGATTTTGGTACTGGTGAACTTGGATGAAGGTAATGCTTGTTTTCCCAAGGTCTTTCATTAACAAACAAGTAGTCTTCAGTCTGAGTGGATATGAGCAAGCACAAAGATGCATTTGTCTCTTGGACAGCTTTTTGGCTAGCTTCAGTGCCAATGAGAAAAACAATGGCCCTTCCTGCCAGTCTGGGTAGCATCAGTTCAACAAGAATACAGAAGCTCACCTGTCTTAGTCTCAACATGTTTGTCTCTTACCTGATGCAAGACTTTGTGCTCCATTCTATTCATTTATATGCACATAAATGGAAGGAAAACTGAAAGAAATTGTGTTCCACTGCATAGCAGTTTTGTGATACTATTTCTTTTTATATTTATATGATATTATTTATTAAAACAGTGTGACATCATATCATGTCTTGTGAAGTACTAATCTTATATTCTTAAAGGATTGCTCCACTTTCAGAATAAACATTTCCTGATAATTTACTCACTACCAAAACATTACAGGACTTTTCTCCATATAATAGACTTCAGTGGTGCTCCACAGATTGAAGGTTAAAAATGCAGTTTCAATATAGCTTCAAAGGGCTCTAAACAATCCCAGCCAAGGAATAAGGGTCTTGTCTAGTGAAACAATCTGTAATTTTCTTTAAAAATTAAGATTTATACATTTTTTAACCACAAACGCTCATCTTGTTTAGCTCTGCGATGCACGTGTGCACTCCACTTCAAAAAAGTTAGGGTATGTTGAAAAAGTCCCATCTTATTTTCTTCTCCAACTTTAAAATCATCCTACATCGTACAAGCTGCACTGAAACTGCATTTTAATCCTGTAATGTATTCCTCAAAAAACTTTCTTTGCGACTGAAGAAAGAAAGACATGAACATCTTAGACATCTTAGATGAGGGTGAGTAAATTATCTGGACTTTTTTATTTTGGAAGTGGAAAAGCCTACTGTGCATGCAGCCTTAATACATGAGGTTTCATATTTTTGTACCCTAGAGCCCCAGATTTGAGACCACCAGACTTGAGACCAGCAGACCAGGACTTGTATCTACTATTTTTTGGATGTGATTGAAAGATTTTATTCTTTTTGAAACAAAATTATATGGAAACATCACTGCAGACTTTGCAAAAACAACTTAACTGGCCACATTTTCCTTTTTGTCATGAGTGAGCTAAATTTGGGGCCAGGGATATTGATGAAGATTTTGAGGACAGTAAGACTTTCTATTACTATTATTATTTTTTTTTAAAGAATACTTTTGCTTAGTAAAGACACATTGCACTGTTAACAAAAACATTTAAATGTTTATAAAATATTTTTGTTTCAATTAAATGCTGTTCTTTAGCCCTTTCTAAAAATCACTGAAGTCTTGAAAAAATGTCTTGCCATTACAGAAACAAATTACATTTTTAAAATATGCTAAAATAGAAAATAGTTCTTTCTTATCACACAGTATTATTGTTTTACTGTATTTTTACTCAAATCTATTTAATATTATTATCCATTTTATAAAGTATTGTTAGAGCTTTGTCATAGCTATCTACATTCTTCAGAACCTAACAGTGTTTTTGTCTACTGAATTGAAGCTCATTGTGTTCAAGAGGTTCTCTGTGTTCTGTGATCTCCATTGTTTATTTACTGTTTTCTGCAGTGGCTTCTATGGAGCCTTTGTACATGTGTAACACTCACTTGTTCAGGGTTCTCCGGAAATTTCTGTGGTCAGAAAAAAATGGAGGAAGAAGGTTGAGGTGAAGGACAAGTTTAGGCTGGAAACAGAATACAGGAAATCTTTAGTACATCAAAATAATAAGGACAAATTCTTTAAATAAATTGGTCTGTTAAAAGAGAAGTTCACTTCAAGAACAAAAATGTACAGATAATTTACTCACCCCCCCGTCATCCAAGATGTTCATGTCTTTCTTTCTTCAGTCATAAAGAAATGCCTGTGAATTTAAACTTCCAAAATGCTGTTTAAATGCAGCTTCAAAGTGCTCTAAACAATCCCAGCCGAGGAACGATCAGATAATTTCTAAAAAAAAATAAAATAAAATAAAATAAAATAATTACAATTTATATACTTTTTAACCTCAAACTTTCATTTTGTGTAGCTCTTTGGAACTTAAACAACACAACTTCTTTACAACTTAAGAAAGAAAGACATCTTGGATGACAAAGGGGTAAGTAAATTATCTGTTATTTTTTGTTCTTGAAGTGAGCTAGCTTCTCCTTTAAAAAGCTAAAATCAGTTTCATTTACAGGTAATACTTGACAATAAGGTTCATTAGTTAACATGAACTAATAATGAATTGCACTTATACAGAATTTATTCATCTTTGTTAATGCTAATTTTAACATTTACTAATACATTATTCAAATCTTGTTAACATTAGTTAATGCACTGTGAACTAACATGAATAAACAATGAACAACTGTATTTTCATTAACTAATGTTAATGAAGATTACCAAATACAGTAACAAATGTATTGCTCATGGTTAGTTCATGTTAGTTAATACATTAATTAATGTTTAACTAATGAGCCTTATTCTAAAGCGTTACTCATTTACAGAATAGTGATATATCAGAATCATTTAATAACTTAATAACACTTACACTACACATGCAGAGACTTCTTAAGCAATGAAAATGTGTTGAGCTTAACCCAAAAAGACATTGTTTTGCTGGCAAAGCATTTTGGAGAAGCAAGTCTGTCTCAAAATAGCAAACATACACTCTACAAAATTTACTCCAGCAGTTAGGTTAGTCCATATTTGACCCAAAGTTGGGTTGAAACAACCCAGCATTTTTTTAGAGTAATTCACGTAATATCACATTAGCGAGCATGCAGTGACTTATTTGTCAGCATGAGGCTGCATGCCAATTGCAACTGCTGATATTCAAAACATTCATGTAATTTAAATTATTGTAAAACAGGTCTGTTAACAATAAGTTAATATTGAATAACTTACGTTTTGCACACAGTATTGCCAGTTACTTTGTTTTCGTTTTGCCAATGAAAATTTGTTAGATCTTATTTTCACTTATCTCAGAGGAAAACGCAGTAGTAGTGTTTGTTTCTGAATTAATCTGTGCATTGGTTAAGTGAATGATTCAGCGACTCAATACACTAAATAACATAGTGGTGCAAAAAAACGTTTCAAATAAAGAAAAAGCTGAATCAAACTGTTGCTTGTCAAAGAGAAACACAAAGAGTAGTAGTTCCTGAATGAATAAATGTTTTTGAAGGAGTCAGTTGAGTTAATTATTTGGTTTGAATGATAGTAGTTTTAGAATATTATAGTTTGTATGATTCAGGCCTACTCATATACTCGAACTCATGGAATGAAAGGCACAACTTGTTTTTCTGTGACAAATTCAAATTCTTATGCAAAACCTTCTACCATATCTCACGATGTAAACGTGCCCGTGGGAACTTTTCCGCAAGATTCAAAATAAGTACATATCACTGCAGTTTCCAACAGAAGTGAACACTGGAGGCGGTAAAATAACAAGCACTTGTAATTGTTTTCATACACAGTTATGATTACAGCTCACTTTCCAGCCTTAACAAGCTTGATTGGTAGCGCAGCCAGCACGGAATTGGACTTAAGATGTGAAATCCTTGGGTATGAATCCTGTGAAAAACATGACTCAAACATGACTGAAATATGAGAGATCAAAAAACAAGCTATTTTTAAGTTTTTACGTCACATTCACTTTTATTCATATTATGAAGTAGGTTTAGGTGTAGTGCAGATGGCACATTATTTTAAAATTTCACAGAGCATTAGAGTTAGCACCACTAAATGGACATTTCATGTCAGAACTGCGGTGACACGAACAAAACCAATGTCACATAAAACGTACCATATTTACATTCATCAGTTCCAGGGGAAAAAAGTGAACACTCTTTTAGCGCCATTCAGTGGACATTTCACATCGAATATGTCACAAAACATACATGGCGGTATGTATTTCACGTCTGGTGAAAAAGCGAAATCATGAGATCATCATGAAATCTTCTTCCATCAAGTCTTAATTAATTACCTGTCTAATATATTTGTCCCCAACAAAAGAGAAAGTCATTTTGAATGGGGATCTGTTAAAACGTATATGTTGAAATGTGCTCTCACACCAATGTGTGAAGAATCTGACATAAATTACCATTTAATAAATTGCTTTATTCTTTAATTTCACTACCTTAACACATCTGTGCACTAGCAGGAGATGGCAGCAGACACTGAGCCCTGCACACTAGGCATATTATTCTTAACTATATCTGCTAAGAGGCATTCATATCACACGGAATCCCTCTAATCTGAGCTCCTGCCAATTAAAACGTGCCAAGCTAGTGCTGCGTCATAGGTTTAAACAAGTGCAGCCAAGATTTTCCCCTTTGAGCTGAGTGTGCAGGGGCGGTGTTTGTGAAGAACATTTTGTTCTGAGTTTGCTATTTGACACCAGCGTGGAGAAGATTTTAAATACAGGAAACAAGTATGGTGGGTGTTTGGACCCCTCTGAGGGAAAACAGGTGAAACTCCCCATCCCCCATGTTTACAACTTCTAGGCCAGCAGCATTTATGCACTGCAGACTGTGATCTGTTCTACACTGAAACATATTAGGTTTTATTGCACAGTCAGTTTTCAACCAAATGCAGTTAGTAATTTTAGTTGCACCATGGTTCAGTTTTGATGAGTTCACACACGTCATTACATTCTAGTGCAATCATTACGATCGGTAATATGTACAAGTTTAACTGGAATGTACAAAATAAATTATATTTAAGCTGTACTAAGTACATCAAAAGAGATCAACCACTGAATGTTGCTCTAGGCATAGGCTTTGGTTAGGCGTAGGAAAAAATTAAAAATTATGTCATTATTCACTAATGCTAATGTTGTTGTTTTTTTCCATTGGACACAAAATTTTTATTTCAAGGCCCCCCTTAAAAATTCCTGTGTGACAAACAGATACAATGTAATCTAAATGCATCTTGACCTTAGTGTGAATGTCTTTTTTGATTATCTGTTTCTCTTGAATGTATGTCACAATACAGAAAAAGAGCTGAATGTAATGCCAGGATTATGTCAAGATCTATGTGTTGTGTTTGGGCTTGTTGGGCTGCTCTAAATAAATAAATGTGATCTACTATTACTGGTTTACTAACATTTGGCAAAGCTACAAATCAAAATGTGGCCCAAAAACTGTGTGTGTATACTCTTTACTTGTACATGGTATTATTTGGTCTCTACTTGAAGCATCTATGCTTGTGGTATTTTGCTAGTTTAGACTTTTTCAATGATATGTGACACAAGACTATCTGTTAAGTATGATGCTTAACAGATCACATTTTCAAGAAAAGTAACATTTTTATTTTCAATTTAGGCATTCATATTGGTCTCATATTTTGGACCTTTATCCCGTTGACCATTTCTCGACAAAATGTTGCTGGTCAAATAGCAACACACAACACAAAATTGTTTGTGAGATAGTTCATACTTGTGTTTGTTCCTGAATGAATCAGTGCATAAATTGGTTGAGTGAACGATTCAGCGACTTTTTAAAAATAGTAAAAAAAGCAGAAAAAGCAGAATCAACTGTTGCTGGTCAAAGAGCAACACACAGTAGTAGTGATTTGTTCCTTAATAAATACATGTTTTTGTCAGTTGAGTAAATAATTTGGTTTGAATGATAATAGTTTTATAATATTATAGTCTGTATGATTCCAGCCTCATATACATAAACTCACGTAATGAAAAACACATCAGATATCAGTTTTTTTTGTTTGTTTGTTTGTTTTTCTTTGACAAATTAAAATTCCTTTTACTCAACTAACATTGATAATGCAGTTGAAATTTGTCTATTTTTATCTATAGTGTATTGTAAAATAATGTGCATTTTAGTTTGAAAGTAGGCACTGAAGTTTCACCAAGGTCCACTCACTTTAAAATGTATGGCCTTGCTACTGCTGTGAAGTTCTGAAATCACCTTTAGTCACACAATAGAAAACTCTGCTTTTTAAATGAAAATTCCATGTCAGTGGCACTTCCTTGATCACTCATGGCCTTTTTATTAGGACTTGACCTCTAATGTCAGCAGTTTCTTTATCCTCATGTGGCAAGATGGAATGCTGAAGACTCTCATGAAGAGTTCAAAGTGCAATGGCTGAACACCAAAATGATTTACCTATATTCACCATGTACTCACAGCAGATTTTGTAATCATCACCTTTTATTCAATCATTTACATGCATAAGAGACATTTAAAAAGATAGAAGGCATTGCTTTTTATCGTTTTCTTCAATACTCAAACAACAGTTTAAATTACCAGGCTTTATTACCTTTCACTTTCATTTAACATTCTCACTTTTAGACAAACATCACTATTCACTCAACTGTACCTTCCTGGTATTTCTCCCAGACGACCTAATCTTGCACAGGCTGTCTGGAAGCAATACAGCTGTAAAAACAATGCATCACCCTGCTGAACCAATAACACTGCTTCACAACTGCATTTTATGCAGAAGCACGCTTTCTGTGCTTCAACAGTTCAACCTTTAGTAGTATACAGTAATATAGTATACATTTGTTACTGTAATCATTTTGTCCATACCACTGTTGGACCATTATAGACAATGTAATAAAACAAGAGTAACAACTCTTTTTTTTTAAGTTCATGCTGACAATTGGCGCACAGCTGCGGTGGACTGACGTTACAAGATCTGATGGACATTTTGTCCTGTTTTATTCTCACAACAAACTGCTTTTTCAGCTGCGAACAGCCTTGTCCTTGGCATCACATCAGCATTTTTACCCAAACAAACACTGGTGAGAATACTGAAAGGTCAGACAGCATGTATTATTCTAATATCCTTTATTATAAACTTTCATTAGATTCTTTTTGCATGCAAAGAGCAGACATTTAGTCATGAACTTCCTTTGTGCTGTTACTAAGCTAATACGTAGTACATATTTTATGAGGTGGCTAATTCGTACAAACTCGTATGACGTGTACAAATTTGTATGTTTTTTGCTAAATCGTACTTATTACGATTTAGCAAAAATCATATTACGTATGAATTCATACGAATTACTAAACCCTAAACCTACCCATCACTGGGTTCTAGAAAAATCATACAAAATCGCATGAGTGAAGTCGTACAAATTCTGACTAATTATGTTACACCTGTGTGAACTTTCTGTTTTGGTTTTTCCCTCTTGTGCCCATATTTGGTGTTCCTGTCACCTGCACCTGTCTATATGTCATTAGTGTCCTTTATAAGTTGCATTTTGTTCATTGTCTTGTGTTCTGGTATTAAAGGGATACTCCAACCCAAAATGAAAATTTGTTGAGTAAACACTTACCCTAATGTCATTCCAAACCCCTAAAAGCTTTGTTGGTCCTCGGAACACAATTTAAGATATTTTAGATGAAAACCGGGACCCTTCTAACTGTCCCATTGACTGCCTGGTAAATTACACTGTCAAGGTCAAAACGGTTCTTGTCGCTTCATAAAACCCCGATTGCACATCTGATGGCAGAGTATTTTGACGATGTCTTTCATACTTTTATGGATCTTGACAGTGTAATTTACCAGGCAGTCAATGCGACCGTTAGAAGGGTCCCGGTTTTTATCTAAAATATCTTAAATTGTGTTCCGAGGACCAACAAAGCTTTTAGGGGTTTGGAACGACATTGGGGTAAGTGTTTACTCAACAAATTTTCATTTTGGGATGGAGTATCCCTTTAAGGTTGCTTCATGTGTACGTGTGTTCCTGCCTTTCTGCCTCGTGGATTACAATTAAAGACTTGATTCAAATTTGTATTGTGCCTTCCTTATGTACACAGTGACACTGGGTAGCTACCTCAGAAAAATCCATACAAATTGGTTGTGAGATAGTTGATAGTTGTGTTTGTTCCTGAATGAATCAGTGCATAAACTGGTTGAGCGAACGATTCAGCGACTTTTTAAAAATAGTTTAAATTAAAGAAAAAGCAGAATCAACTGTTGCTGGTCAAAGAGCAACACACAGTAGTAGTGATTTGTTCCTTAATAAATAAATGTTTTTGAATGTGTCAGTTGAGTAAATAATTTAGTTTGAAATATAATAGTTTCAGAATATTATAGTTTGTGTGATTCAGGCCTACTCATATACTCAAACTCATGGAATCAAAGGCACATCAGGTGACAAAATCTTTTACCTGATCTCATGACGAAAACATACCTTTGGAAACTTTTCGACAAGTAACTAACAAGTACTAGTGCTAAGTGGTAGTAAAAGTGGTAGTTCACTATTAGCTAATCAGTAACTACCATTTTTTCATATCTCCTGGAGAACTACTAACTACTGTATACAGGTTTATAATTAATGTGAATGGTGCAAAATGTATAATTATTTCTAAAGTAATGATCATGGTAACTCACTAATGGCTCAACAATAATAAAAGGGATACTAATTATTTGAATCAGTATTCTAAAGTGAAGAGCATGATAACTCTCTAGTAATGACTAAAAGCTTTTGAGGTATATGTAAAGTTTTACTACATCCTTCTAAAGGAACAATATTCTAAAGTGTTATCTAATGTCCTTTATTATAAGCTTTCATTAGATCCTCTTTGCATGCGAAAGAGCAGACATTTAGTCATGAACATCCTGTATTCTGTATGCTGTTTGTGGTGTCTGACTAGGCTAACAGGTCTCAACAGGTTAAGCATGGTGATTCATTTGTCTGTACAAGGACATTCCTAGGATCTAATACAGGTCATGTTACCAGCATTTTGGGCAACCTGAAGACTGATAATGGACTCTGCTCTTGTATAACCTGACAACTGTGGTCAGTTTGCACTGATGTGATCGCTGGAATCTTTTGCAATGAGAGCCTGTTATGTGTTAGGCAGCTTTCTGTGACTGATGATGATTTCTGAATAGGTTCTTTGCTAATTTTTCTTTAGGCTGTTCAATCAAGCAGATGACCAGAGCTTTGATAGTAGGGGAATGTATGTTTGACCTAGATTTGTTACATAACTACCAATGCCCCACCCCCACCCTCCACCCTCCACCCTCCACCTTAGCTGCACAAAACACACTTTGTCTTTGCTCTATGGCTTCCATGGCAACTGAGCACACACATTTTGCGTTTTAACCATGGCGAATCACAAACTCTTACCATATGTTTTATTTTTTCCTCAGTTTTACTACTTTGGTGATGTTTACTCCAGTTCTAGACAGTTCCTAACTGTCCTCCACGTATTGGCTGCTTTTTTTTGTTTGTTTATGTGCGCTCAAGTAAATGCCATATCGTGGTTGACGGGTAAAGAGTGTAATTGCATTTCCGCCACATGGCTCTCACTGATGCTGCATGTGATTTGCACATGGCGCCAATCAGCCATGCCCAGCCAATGTGTCTTTTTGTTCATGTTTGCACGAGAGGGGTTGTGGAAAGGGAACACAATATTTAATTAGCATTACACATCAGCTCACAACCACCAACTTCCTATTAGTGATATTGCACTAAGACTCGGACGATAATCTTCCAAATCCTGCAGGGAAGAGAATCAATTCAAAAGGGTCAGTACTTCTGTCACTGACTGAGATCAGAATTCTAATAAGCCCAGTCAGTGCTGATATTCATTCAGAGCATGAAACACACTGAACACTGATTGGTGATCTGGCTTGAGGCCCATGTTTGTTCTGCAGCTCATGCTGAACTGAGTCACACTTATAGGGCCATTATATAATATTAACATAGGACCACATTAACAAGTTACTTCTAATGTGCTGCAATTATGAATGAGTATTAAAGAACACAGACTGATTATTCTTTATTTCCAGTATAGTATCTTCTGATTTCTACAAAATACTATTTTTTATTACAGTGTATTTTTTATTACTGAGTTTTTTTATTTGCAGTTTGTAACATAGCTATCCTTCAATATAAACAGTCTGCACAGCTGTTAATCAAAAAAGTGCATTCTAAATTAAGATATTTTCTCTCAAAAGAAAGAGTCGACGACTCATTGCCTTAACGAGTCGTCATATTTTCAAATCTTCTGCCTGTTATGACTCTACGTCACTGAGTAACATATTAGCATAACCCCAGCCTGTCCGCAAACATTTTGACCTGACCACAAACACTTATGCTAGTTAGTGTGTTTACAACATGTCGAGAAAATGCTGTGTTTAGTGCTGTGAAAGCAAGTTTGTTTTTGTTTTCACTGCTAAAAGATATCTTTTTTCACTGCCGAAAGATATCTTCTTTATTTGGACCAACAAGTGACTCCGAACCACAACCTGTAAGTACGGCTGGTACGTTATGTGTACATTTTGTGCTCAAAATATATATATTTTTTTTTGTGCTAATATGTGATGTATACCTAGTGCAGCTTTAGGTTTTCAGGTAAACCACAATATTACTGTTTTCTGTTTATTAATATTGCTGTAAACCCACTATTTCCTAATGTGTTGATTAATGTAGACTATTGTTGTTCTGAATACTTTGTTTAATAATAAAGAATGTAACTTAGATATATTTTGGTTTACAAACTGTGTTGTTTCATCAGTTAGTTACGTTAGCACTTGGCTAACGTATCCATCGTTATTGTTTTGTTATGTGTTTACAGTTTAGCAGCTAAACTTTAGCTGTGGGCATGATTTGCTTGCATAAGTGGTAAACAAAATGTTTTATGTCATTATTTAAAAAACGGATTGGAGCACTATATTATTGTTTTATGTAAGGATGCATTACCCACCCAAACAAAACGAAACCCGCCCAATTGCTACTCAAATTCCAGGGTGTGAAATACACATTCCTGGGGCTAACTATGACTTTATTGGGGTTTGCTTCAACTCGTGGACATCAAAAACAATCGCGACTTGGCAACATAGATGGTAGTACTCGCTAACTTGCTCAAGTACTCCTCTCTTGGCCAATCACAACAGACTTGGGCAGCTGACCAATCAAAGCAAAGTAGGCTTATGGAAGGGAGGGGTTTCCAGACTTTACAAAGCTACTATGTACCAAATCATTTGCAAATGACTCTATATAAATGTATGTTCTGAGAAAATTACAATGTTTTCTGAACTTAGATGGATTTAGTCCTGTTGTAGGCAGTGATGGAAATGGCATTAATAATATACAGCGTTACTTATGGCATTATTTTTTTTCAGTAATCAAATGAATTACTGTAAAAAAATACTAATAATAATGGAGTTCCTTTGATATCCTATGAGCTTTTAAGAACTGCTGGTTTCTCTGGTAGTAGGCAGAACTCATGCACAAACACCAATCTCATTGGCTGGTGCTCACCTATTATCCTCCCTGTTTTGATTTCAGCAAATCAGTTTGAGCGAACACAGACAACATAATTAATACTCATGAACCCAGCGATCATTAATCCTTAGTGTTGACTTATTGTTAACTTATTGTTATTAGTAGTAGAATTTGTAGCAGCTTTGCTATATTATCAGTATTATTTTTTGTTTTTTCCCCCTTTTTATAGAAACACTAAAACAATATCTTAAACACTACAACCAGTCCTAAGTTCAGTAAACATGAACTATGAACCATACATATACAGAACCATAGCTTCTGGGGGAAAAACAAAACAAATAACTCACAAATGTTTATATTCATATTCTGACCACTGTAATCATGTTTGACTGATGCCGTACATGAATTTGCACTGACTTGTGGCATAAGGTCTGGTCCAAACTGTATATTATTCGAACCAAAAACCTCCCACTCAGGAAGACATTATCTAACAGATGGAAATTGACAAAACTCTGAATACTGACACTCTGGCCAGTGATTACATTTCCTCATAAACATGCATATTATCATCAGCCTTGTATATTTGAAACTGTTTTGTTACCCAGCAACTTCTTCTCCTGTTGTGCTGCTGTCAGGCAATCTCATGTAATCGGGAATTATGATTTTTACCACTGCTTTCCCGTTCTTGTAAAACATGCAAATTATGGTCAGTAAATTGAATTAGAGTGGTCTGTGGCATCTGTCAGTGTTTTTGAAAATAAAATTGTACCAATAAAGATGCGAGTACAATTTGAAGCAAAAGAAAAACAGAAATTGAAACCCATTATTAATTTTTATGTGGCTGTAGTAGGTCTCTTTGGTTTATTCTGTGAATTCTGTTGGAACATTGTCTTCCCAGAATGTTGCCATGTTTGTGTGAAATAACTTTATTTGGTTAGAACTTGAGTGTTTTGCAGCTGTGTACATTCACAAACATGGCCCTTTTCGTTGGAACACTTGGTTTGGGTCATTAGTCACCTTCTTCCATTTTGTTTGTTTAATGGAACAACAGTATTACAAAAATGGTTTCCTTCAAATCTAAGAAACTGTACAGTTCCAGTGAATTAGGGTGAAAGTGTATGGCCAGTTTATCAAACGTGACCTAGAACATATGTAATATGATTTGGGATGCAAAACAGGTCACTGTGTTTTGGAGTGCAGAGTAGTAATTTAACACACTTCATCAAGAGCCAGAGTATTTGTACTTTCACTACTGCCAAATCACAGTCATATACAGAGCAACAACATATCCTCACGTGCTGAAGGTTAGTGAGTGCAGACCTCTAATTTAGCGCTTTACATACTCTCAGTGCAAAATATTAGATCATTTCCATAACAAAACATATGCTTTCATCTTTACACCACTGTCTCAAACCAGTGAATGTTGAGGAACTAGCTGAAAAGTATTAAAACATACACAAACAGTTGCAGGTACATAAAAACATCTGACTTCCCTTAACATTTTCCAGCACCGGAAAGCTCCTCCTTACCTTCTGAGAAGTGTCGACAGTGCTCAGCAGAAATACACCAGAATAAAATAAGGATTTCTTTAACTCTATACTTGCCCTTTTGGATATCAGAATAGCCTCAACAGAGTTCACAAAAAGAAAATAATCTGCATACTGCTGATCACTGAAACTATTTATTGACAGTTGTTAGTCAGTCCAATCCATGTTGCTCCAGTTTTTGTTAATACCCAAATTCTGGCTCCATTTGGCCTCGAACCCCCCTAAAAAACAAACTCCAACTGTTTTTGTTCTTTTCAAGCAAAAACGTACTTTACTAAATGAAATTGCAACAAAATATTTTTGATGGAATGCCAAGGTGGTCTTTCTTGCAAAAAAGCACCAGAAACAGCCAGATTTTAGGGTTTTTCCACATTCAAAATTTCAATCACAAATAATTTACAAAAGAGCAAATGGAATGCATATTCTACTTTAAACAGCCATCAATTTTCACATAAATAGCAGTGGCTTTTCTACCAAGAACATAGTACATGCACAGTTACCGTTTGGACCTAATATAGCCCGTAGAATTTAGCACCCTAAAGTCAGTAGGTTTTTGGTTAAACAGAAGATCAATATTTATTTTAATGCAATAATGCCTTTTGGTTTTTAAATCTTTTACTTATCTTGAAAAAGGCAACTAAAAGTTGTTACCAAACAGGTCAGATAATTTACTCAGTCTGCTTATACAGCCTTTTATTTTTTTATTTTTTTAATGAATTATAACTAACACTTCTTGGGAAAAGTGTTTTTTGAGGGAACCAGGGTGATTAATAAAAAAAAAAAATAAAATAAAATAAATAAATAAATAATCATCATCATTGCAGCACACTATTGGCGCCAATGGGGAGTTTTTGCAGTGATGTCATAAAAGAACCATTTTTGGTTCCCCAAAGAACTTTTTCCGCGAACGTTTTTTTAAAAGAACTATTTTGAAGAACATTTTATAAATATAAAGAATTCTTTCCACTAATAAAGACCCTTTTCTGCACATGAACGGTTCCATGGATGTTCAAGGCTCTTCATGCAACCATCGATGCCAATAAAGAAAATAAAACTACAGAGAACTCACATTTTAGTAAAATTCTTTGTGTTTTAATGTAAAGACAAGTGTTTTTGAATCATGGTACTGCAAATATAAAATGCACAAACCTGGTGAACAGGCAACAGTCAGTCACATCAGTACAAACAATGCATTTTGGTCCCTGTGAGAAACAGTACCATAATTTATAACCCGTGAATAAAGTTCTAAAACTGACTATAATAAGAATCAAGATATCTACAGTTAGTTTATAAAAGCCATGGTAAATTTGGTAAGTCAGAGTTTGACAAGAACAGCTTTAAAAGGCCAAGTGGTAGCAGTAGTAATCTTAGGTGCAAAGTTCTGTCTCTATCAAAGTAGGATTTATCCCAAAATCTGGTATCATTACATCCACAAATCTGTTATGTTATCCATCTGTAAAAAAAAAACAAAAAAACAACTGGCATAAAAATTACCCAATGTACATTTCTACAACCAACAAACAGGGAAAGAATCCATTTAGTGTCACTCCTCATTTCAGACAGACTAATAAACTCAAAATACAAGGCGTCAGTAAGATATTTCATTACTAAAAAAGAAAAAAGAAAAAAAAAAAAAAAAAAAAAAAAAAAAAAAAGACGCTTCAGTCCAGTATTTCACTTGTATGTAGCTGGCTCTTCACCCTCTTCGTTGAGCAGACATGTGCGTATAAGAGCTTCAGTGACTGCGTACGGATCGCAGTTGGCTGAGGGACGACGGTCTTCAAAGTAGCCCTTCATTTCCTGGCCCACAGATCGTGGGATTCGGATGCTAGCACCACGGTTAGCCACTCCAGCAGAGAACTCATTGATGTTGGAGGTCTCATGATGACCTGTCAGTCGTCTGGCATTGTCCAGCCCTCCTTTAGGATCATAGGCACGAATGTGATACTGGTGTCTCTTGCCCAGCCTCTCAATCGACTCCTCAATGTATCTAAACAGAAAATTAATTTGATTAGCATGACCAAAGACCATTTTATGTCAGTGCTACAGTGTGGGGACGAGACTCTAGGGTGCGTTTTAGACACTTACTTCAATCCCCCTTCCTCACGCATCTCCTTCGTGCTGAAGTTGGTGTGGCAGCCAGCTCCATTCCAGTTCCCTGGAATGGGCTTAGGGTCGAAAGAGGCCACAATGCCAAAGTCCTCACAAACCCTGTGCAGGAGGAAGCGGGCGACCCACAAATGGTCTCCCATATCAATGCCCTCACAAGGGCCAACTTGGAATTCCCACTGAAGAACAAGATTACACAATTGAAATTAAACTGATTTCTCAAAAGTATTAAAGGACTGCTTATCGGTCACCCCAGTAGGAAGACTTTACCTGTGCAGGCATGACTTCAGCATTGGTGCCACAGATCTTCACTCCAGCATACAAACAGGCTCTATAATGGGCTTCAACAACATCTCGTCCATAGGCCTTATCAGCTCCCACACCACAGTAGTATGGACCTAATCAAACAAATCCTATTCATTTCCTTAAACTGAAGTTTTCCAGTCATTTAAAACTCTCGCATCCAAAGGTGACATCTACCTTGAGGTCCAGGGAAGCCATTGGAGGGCCAACCAAATGGATGACCATCTGTGCCGAGAAGAGTGTACTCTTGTTCCATTCCAAACCAAGGATGCTGGTTCTGCACCATATCCATGATCTTTCTACACATCTGACGAAGGTTGGTTTCTTAAGGAGTAGCACAAAAACATTAATGCAACATTCACCGTTGAAATCACCTGGTATAATATTAATTGAATATCAATTATGGCTTACCTGCAGGTTTCCGGTTGTATTTGAGGACTTCACACAGAACCAGTTTGTTGGGGTCTTTTCTGAAAGGATCTCTGAACATGGCTTGTGGGATCAAGTACATGTCACTGTTGGACCCCTCAGACTGATATGTGCTGGAGCCATCAAAGTTCCATTCAGGAAGATCTACAAAGACCAAGGAAAACACTTAGTTTGGTGGTTCAGGTAACAGCTAGGTGTATATTGATGTGATAACTTTAATACAAGAACTACCTTCAATGGTCTTGGGTTCTGAATCTAGAGTCCTAGTCTTGCATCTCAATCCCTCTCCGGTTCCATCTATCCAAATGTACATAGCCTGAACCTGGTCTCCCTGAGGGAGGTCCATGTATTGCTGTTTCACAGCTTTGCTCAGCTTGGAACTGGCTGAAGTGGCCATTGTGGTGCTATATCAAACCTATTAGAAGACACCGTTGTAAAAACACATACCGTTGAACAAAAAAAAAAAAAAAAAACCACACACACATATGAAGAAAGGACGCCCCCATTATCAGAAACAACGTGGTCGGTAGCGCCGCTCGGGTCCATTACACAATAACTCAGACAATGGACTACTAAGAGCGAGTGTCTCACTATCAATTTACTTATGTTAATATGGCTATAGTGTACGAATTTAACCAAATCAACGTCATTATCACGGACCACACAACGTAACCTTAAGAGGGAACACTGAAAAACCGCATACACACTATTCAACTAACCTTAGGCCATTTAAATGCTAGGCATAATACAACATACTGATGCAACATATTGCTGTGATGGCATCAAATATGACATACACAGCAATTCGGGATAACACTTAATCATATAGTAGAGTTCTCGATTTTTAACTTATTAAATATGACATCACTCATTTAAACCCTTCAGATTAAAATAAATAATGTAAACATTCAATCATATAATACACTACTACCATTACAAACGCAGATGTTCTGATTAATCATGAAAATACATACCTATCAACGAAAATAAATAGTCACTATACGAGTGCCAGTATTTCCAGAGGGTTTTAGAAAATAATCCTGTCTGTTTGTCTCTCATCCTCCTTAACAAACAGCTCGTGCTTTGGCCGAACTTTTAAAGAGGGGTTCAGATCCTTCTCCTGATTGGATGGAGTAAAACGTGATTAGAGCGTGGCTAGGTGACGTCATGGTCAGGAGCATTTCATTGGACACCTTTGGAAAAATAGGCTGTTGTTCATCCGCACGGGTTTTAGGAAGAATCTTTGTTAGACAAAGAACGTAAAATGGTCTGTTGATGTAAATAATTTGACATCATGTTTTAATAATGACATATACGTCCGTGTACTGACCAAGACAATGGTTCCTTAGAGCTGCTGCTACTGTCAGTAGGACTGTCGATTTCAAGAATAACAGGCAAAACGGCTCTGACAAAACCAAGCACTGGTCCATCACTCCCTCTAGTGTTTATACCTCGTAAAGTTAGTCCACAATAAATTGTGTAAAATAAAAGGACGTATATATAGCCTATAATTTTCATTAGTTCTTTAGTTTGAAATCGTATTCTAAATAGCATGACTTGAGGAATGAAATTATTGGTTACTTATATACTGACCAATGTTTTTGATTAAGTGTGTACTTGATTAAGTGTACTTTGGATACCATTCTTTGTTTGTAATGCTTTAAATTTCTTTAAATTTAAGTTTCATTTTATAGTAATATTTTATTTGGGGGTCTTCAAATTGAGTGAAGATTCAGGGGAAATAACCCTGAACCTACCTTTCACCTAGAGTTAATTTACATGCCCAGTTTGGCAGGAGCAATTCCCTAGCAATTTAAGTAAAGCTGTCTAAACTTTTAATTAAAGGTGCCCACATTTTTGTTTATTAAAAAGTGGACCACAAAACCTGTCTTAAGTATAGCATGGGTAAATCTGTATTAATAGCCAACATTATGTTGTATGGGTCAAAATTATGGATTCTTCTTTTATGCCAAAAATCATTAGGATATTAAGTAAAGATCATGTTTCATAAAGATATTTTGTAAATTTCCTACTGTAAATATATCAAAACTTGGATTAGTAATATGCATTGCTACGAACTTTTTTGGACAACTTTAAAGGTGATTTTGTCAATATTTAGATTTTTTTTTTTTGCACCCTCAGATTCCAGATTTTCAAATAGTTGTATATCAGCCAAATATTGTCCTGTGACTCCTGTCCTAACAAACTGTACATCAAAAGCTTATATTCAGCTGTCAGATGATGTATACATGGTCCGGGGTCAAGAATATGTTTAACATCATGTACATTTACATGAGATGAAGACTCTAGTCATTTCAGTAACTTAATAATAAAATGCTGTAACTTGAACTGACTTGAATTGGATGATGACTTTCTGTTGAGGTGTTTTTTATTTTACATTTTATGAATTTTTCAACGTTGACAGTTTACTGAACTGAAACTAATCAACTTTAAACTCGAGTTTAAACTACACTATTGTCTTCAGTAGTGCTGCTTATTGCTAAACTGAACTCATTTCATGAACTATATACATTCAAACTAAACTGAATTGAACTTTTATGTCCTCTGTAGAGAACATTATTTTTTTTATCGATTTCTCTGAGACCTTACATCTCAGTTTTAAGTCCGGATGTCCTGTAAAGAGCACATTCAGGGCTTTTCAAAGATACCAAAGTTTCACTTCTTTGTCTTTAAAAATGACATTGTGATCAAATTTACCAATTTTATGGAAATATGATAATATTTTGTAATGATCATTTAAATATGACTAATTTTCAAATTGTTTGTCATAAATCAACATCTCAGGAAAATGTTATGATGTTTCAAATCAAAATATGACTTTCTGTTACGAAACAGGATATCAATTTCATACATGTCCACTGTAGAGGACATAAGGATTAAAGCATCATTAGGCATTTTGGGAGCCACAACAAATGAAGAGGAAAACAATTTATATATATCAATATTCCTATGAAATATTAGATATCATTCAGTTTTGCCAATTATTACTCCCATTATCACACTTCTTTTTTCATTACATGTTGCCCCAAAACACGTTAATATGCAAATTATAGAGTTCTACAAAGTAGATAAAATGTATGTAATGGGAAAAGCCGGCTGTTTTATACTAATACTATATAATTAATAATCAGTCATTCTTGAGACATGGGACAAAACAGGTCCACCAACTGCTATTAGGTTTAAAAATCTAAATATTTTTAATTTCAAATGTTATGATGGATTAACAATAGAATGTATTTAACACAATTATCACCTTCAATTTAATTTTCGCATTATTATACCAAATCTATGTGTTAAAGCCTAACCGTCTTTTTTGAATTGAGCAGAATATATGTAAAATTACTTTAGATTGTGATTGCCATATACATTTTTTCCTTGAGCTGATACCTACCTCTAGTGTTGCATACTGGTCACTGCACCTAAATAATACCTTTAGGGTCCTGTTAATACAAACAATTGTTCAACCGTTCAACTGAAAAACACCTATCAAAAAGAACAATGTGAAAAATGATGGTCGAGACCATGTCAACAAGAAACAAAACATCAGTGTAGAGTTATTTCAGCATTTATTGAGCATTTGAGCATAGGCCTACATATTTATTCACTTGAAAAAAAAAATGACCATCAAAAACATGCCCGCGATTTAATGTGTTATATGACCAAAAATGGCATAGCATTTTAAGTTGTTTCCATTGTTTTCCTATAAGAAAAAAAAAGCGATCGCGCCGGTGCCTCTTGTGGGAAATATTTGTTTTCGTGCCCAATGAGAGATGCCGGTGCGTTTCAGTTTCTCTTTAAATTCGTTTTGGTAAGACTTGTGTATGTTGTTCATAACGAATTCCGTTATAATGTGTGTTTTATTTTATAATTTGTCGGTTTTTTTTGCCATTATAATTTGTGTTTTATTTTAAAATTTGTCTGTTTCTTAAATTCGTTTTGGTTAGACATATAGGCTATGTTATAACGAATACCATTAGCCTATAATTTGTGTTTTATTTTAGAATTTGTCTGTTTCTTAAATTCGTTTTGGTTAGACTTATACTAGGCTATGTTATTTATAAGGAATGGCATTATAAATTGTGATTTATTGTATCATTTGTAGGCTATATATAAATATTTATACTATAATTTTTTATAGCTTCTCATAGGCTAATTGTGCCCCCCTATGAAAACGAAATGACCCCCCATTGAAGATTTTCTGGCGACGGCCCTGAGGAGCCAAAGGTGTAGACTGATGGGACAGCCGTATCTGTTAATGACAGATATTTCACAAACCCCATTTCATGTTGTTTAAATTCTTGAAGCATTCTCTTGTGAAGTGCTTATAACACAACCGCGACTGTTATTCCTCCTTCCTCGAAATGCAAAAAATCAAGCCATTGTGACCGCAGCCAAGGTGTTTTGGGAATTGAAAACAGGGTTTCGGGAGAACCACATCCTAACACGCACCTCCTCACCATTTCTGTTAGTTACGGGGTTTTTCCTCTACGCGGTGTCAAAGCTCACGGGGCGGCACTGACAATTGGAGGGGCGTGCTTAGGCTCTTGCCTTTGGTCAGGCTGACGTCATCAGAGAAGTCCCGTCGTTACAGAGGGGAGGAGCATTCTCAGATTTTGATTAAAGATTATGAAGGCAAACTAATTTATTTTGCGGATTGACTTGCACGGATGAATTCTTCACCTCAAAAAGAGCAACTTGAGCTAGCAAAATCAATATAGTCAATTTTGATTTCATGAGGACTTTAAAGCAGAATGGCAAGTGTATATATGGGCGGGGATTTGTGACGACATGCAACGGTGGCGTCCGATGGCCCGAAATGAGGACAAAATGTAAAAAGTGAGGACGCATGACAGACGTCCGGACAGAAGGCTCTAAAACCGGACTGTTCGGACGAAATCCGGACGAATGGTCACCCTAAAAGGGTTCAATCATTCATATGCAATAAAATGGATAAAATGTTTTTAAATGATAAAAAAGAGCTTGTTTTATCAAAAGCAACACTTATTTATCTCATATCAAAGCTAGGCTGTTTTTTTAATGACGTGTGTTTCATAAGATGTTATAGTTCCGTACCCACTTTTTGTCAACACCGTCAGACATTCATTAAAATATAATAAAATCAGGGAATACCACTTCTCAAGAATGACTGTAATAAGTCATTCATTAAAAAAAAAAAAACAGAGGTAGAGTGATGCATTTGTGTTTTGATTAACAGGACTACATGTTCTCAAAAAATTGAGAGTCAAGTCCACAAGGTGTCGCTCTACGCTTTATTTATTTCATGCTTTCGAGCCCAACACCTCAGATCCATCATTTATAGTGGTCTCTTCACACACACACACACACACACACACACACACACACACACACACACACACACACACACACACACACACACACACAATGAAAGACATCTTAACTATTTGTTTTAAAAACATTTCCATTTTTGTTTATCAAAGAGCTAAAGAGAATGTCCGCTTATATCGGACTAACTACTTTGACCAACTCAAAGCATGGCATTGAGTGATTCGAATTCAAAAGATACATAATACCATAATACAAGTACATTTACAAGACCCACTCTCCTTGCTTTCGCTCTCTCTCTCTCTCTTTCTTTCACTCTCTCTCATTCACATGCGCGTAAAGTGTTAAGCCACTGTCCAGTGACGTAGAGCTGGATGACTCATTGCCCATCAGGAAAAAACTAGACATCGTCTCCTCTGACCCGATCCTCTAACCTCACACCAACGTAAGCGTCTCCGTTAGTCACACCAAACCCTCAAACCAATCTCATCATGGCATTTCTGACAGGATTCTTGTGTAAATACCGAAGCAAGTGGTACGTAATGTGAATTTTAACACCTGCTTTTCTGACCACCCAGTTGGTTCAAAATCTAATAAGCTTTAACTTTTGCTCTTTTAGACAACTTTTTATATTTAATAAGCTTCCAAAGATGTCGAAAAAGCCACAGTGTGGACTACAGCAGGGAGTGAATCACACCCTGTCACCCAGGCAGAAGTGTGAGGAATATGTTTCCTTAATTAATGCACAGAGACTAATGAGCCAGGAGGTTAGAACCCAGTAGACAGGCCAGTTGTCTGATTCTCCTCTGTGGTATAATTACTCAGTTGGGCTTGAATATGAATATTGCTGTGGTTACACAGAACTGTCAATGCAGTGCTGTCGCACTTACTGTAAACTAACTGAAGCATTCAGGTGCAGTTAACCACAGCCTCAGTGTCATGGTAACAGTCTCCAAAAATTAGAGGTGTTAGACATGATGCAAGGGGTGTGAGTTGTCGTGGTCTGTTGTTTGCTCTTCAGGGCCAGGATGGCCATTCTCTTGGCAGTCCAATCTTCAGTTGAACACTGTTCTTGGTTTGTAATTGTGTGTAGCTATACAATAATATATTTGGCAGCTTTTGAGTATGCTTAGAGTGCTGCATGACTTGAAACATCAATTTCCTGAACTGGTTTTAAATGCTAATGTTAATAAGTCATGTTCTCACACCCTTCAATTTCCTGTGATCAGTAAAACCTGTGGGTGAGTCATCATCAGACTCTGCAATGCACCACAATAACCTATACTGAGGGAGGGTGGAGACTGACAGAAGCTTCCCATGAGAGCTTTGGTTCAAACACAGACACAAACTAAGATTAGACATAGACCCAGATGGTGTTGACTGAATAAGTGGGCTGTGTTGATGTTTGGTTGCTTGTTTGTTTTGCTGTTATACACAACACACTGGACGAGAAGACTCTTGTGGCAATAAAAAAATGCCCAGAGCAGGTTGGAAGCCTGATGAGAAATCAAAGAGGAGTTTATCTCACTCTGTTCTAGCTGTTTGTACATGCTAATACTATTGGGAAAACTGATCATCACTGCAACTGGTTGCTTTGCTGTTATACGTGGTGACGGAGAAAGACAGTGACTAGTATCTAGTCTGAAGAGGAATGCGGTACTAATATTTACATGATGCCAATTTCTGTGTGAAATTCATTAAGGGACTCACTAAGGTACACTGAGTGCAAAAAAATCTAGTAAAAGTATCTACATGTTCAAAAGACTAGAACAGTAAGTCTTTTGCTCACCAAGCCTGCATTTATTTGATCCAAAGTACAGCATTTCTGAAATATTTTTACTATTTAAAATAACTGTTTTCTATTTGAATATATTTTAAAATATAATTTATTCCTGTAATTTTAAAGCTGATTTTTTAGCATCATTACTCCACTGATTCTTCAAAAATCATTCTAATATTCTGATTTGCTGCTCAAAAAACATTTATCACTATTATTATATTGAAAACAGCTAAATAGAGTGTTTTCAGGTTTATTTGATGAATAGAAAGTTCAGAAAAACAGCATTTATCTAAAACAGAATTTTTTTTTACATTATAAATATCTTTATCGTCACTTTTGATCAATTTAATGTATATATACATACACACACACACACTCACATATATATATATATATATAATATTAGTAGGTTATAGTTAGTATAGCTTATAATATTTTTATTTTTGTTGTGTTCTGAGTTCTGTTCTACCTTTAAATTTAAAGGATTTGCTTTGAAATGAGGGGAAATAAAATATCATGTTTTGTTCATTTGGCTGAATGTATTTTATTATGACAATGAAGCTACGTTGTCGATTTAGTAATAACTGCGTGCAGGAGGCGCCGGCACTATCACTTGATTTTTTTCCCCCTTAAATTGGAACTTACAATAGCCTACTCCTTCATTTGTGGTCATATAACAGTAAGACATTATTCAAAATATTATTAAATACTATTCTAAAAATTTATTTTAATTGACATTCACAATGAAAACAAACATTGTGTTTTTTTTTTTTCAAATAAAGAAAAATAACAGTATGCTTTCTCAAGAGCGCATCAGAAAAATGAAATGAAATTGTACATATAAATACTGTTAATTGTTTCGCATTTTTAGTTTTCGTTTTGTCATGATTTATCTAGAAAATATATTTTGTATATATAGGCCTATTTATTTATTTTATATACAGCTTTATAATGTTTTTCTTCGTTCGCAGGTGCGATCTGAAAAATGCTAATAATACAACTGGTCCTGTTTATGATTATTGCTTGATGATCAAGCAAATATTCTATAACAAAGTAGTAAAAAAAACCTCATGACACTTGTTAATAAAAATAATTCTATGTATATAATTTATATAATTTATATATAATTATAAATTATATATATATAATTTAATAGGCTATATAATTACGTTTTGTTTCAAATGGATAAAGAACAGGCCTATAACAGAACCTATAACAAATAGAGAGGGCCGGTGTCCGTGTATGGGTTCAAATTAGGGCCCCCCCTTCTTTTGATACGTTCCGAAATCAATGATATACACACACAAACACACAAGACTTGTAATGTTTTTTAAAGTAGTCTCTTATGCTCATCAAGGCTGCATATATTTGATCAAAAATACATAAAAAACAGTGTACAATGTACAATGCAATATCAAAATAATGGTTTTTATTTTAATATACTTTAAAATATAATTTATTCTTGTGATGCAAAGCTGAATTTTCATTAGCTGTTACACCAGTCTTAAGTGTCACATGATCATTCAGAAATCATTCTAATATGCTGATTTATTATTAGAATTACTATGTTGGAGAAAAATCTTTTTTTTGCAACATGTGATTCTTTTTTCCAGGATTCTTTGTTAAAAGAACAGCATTTAGCAAAATGTAAAGCTTTTCTAACAATATGATTCTGTGCTATCACTTCTTATTTATTTAACACATCCTTGGTGAATAAAAGTATTAATTTCTTTCAAAAAAAGAAAGAATAAAAATGTACTGACCCCAAACTTTTGAACAGTAGTGTATACCAGCTGTTTTTAATTTATTTTTTATTTTTTACTTTTTTATTGATCAGAGAATCCAGAAAAAAAGGATTACAGGTTCCAAAAAATTTTAAGTAGCACAACTGTTTCCAACATTGATAATAAATCAGCATATTAGAGTGATTTCTAAAGGATCATGTGACACTGAAGACTGGAATAATGATGCTGAAAATTTAGCTTTGTATCACAGGAATAAATTACATTTTACAATATATTCACATAGAAAACAGTTATTTTAAATGTAAATAATATTTTACAATATTTTTCTGTATTTTGGATCAAATAAATGCAGCCTTGATGAGCATAAGAAACGTCTTTAAAAACCATTAAAAATGTTACTGTTCAAAAACTTTTGACTAGTAGTGTATTCAAAAGATATTTATTTATATTCTTATTTAGAAAGGACAAGTCTAGAAAGCAAGACATAAAATACAATTTCACTTTGTTTTTGTTGTTGTGCGTATTCATTTATGTATGGATGGATAGAAGATTGAGAATAAAATAGGTTATTCAGGCAATTAGAAAACAATGTATATATTAAACATGACTTCCATACTCAAAATGGAATGTGATTAAATACACTCAGACTACCATGGCAACCTTCTTGCCGCATTGTCAGACAAAACAACTGTATGTCTCAGACCCTGGTGTTCAGTATTCTAGTACAGTATTGCTTATGACTGATATGCATATATATTTTACGTAATCGGAATAGCATTTGCATGTTTTTCTGGTACAAAAAATGTGAGGAAGATAAGCAGTGAGATGGATTAGTGTCTGAATCACCCTGAATCCAAATGAATGGATTATCACACTGGCCGTGTGCACTTGGACTCTGGGTACTTCATTGGCAGGCAGCACCCAAACAAAAAACCTTGGAAGAATCCATTTATTTGCAGCATAAAACACCTTTATCGAGATGAATCTAGGGTTTATTTTAGCCCATGAGTACAGGAGCCTGAGACATGGTTCTTTGATGAAATGTTAAGAACAAATCTGTAAACAGCTGAAGTTGAATAAGAACTATTTTATTTGAACATATATATATATATATATATATTACAGACTAATCACTGGTGGGTACAGCTGACTAGTCCAGGTGGGTTTGTATAGATCTGTGAATAGAATATGAAGTGATTTAAAATGAGATTTCACAAACAGTATTAGTGAATAAGTCTGACGGACGTGCTGGTGTCATTAATTAGGGAGACAGACACCCTTGGGTTATTAACATGCATATTTCATGATAGAGGGATTGGATTTATTGGAGTGTAGCCTGTCCTGTGCAAAGATCAGAGATGAACGTGTGCCATTCTAAAACCAATGATGAAGCCATTTGGTAAACCATGCACATCATTTTCAGTGCAAAGCATAATTTGTCATCGACATGTTGTCCTCCTTTCATACTTACAATGTAAATGTCATAATCAATGTCTGATCTAAGAGGACAATCATTTGGAGCATCTAAAAAGCAGACAATTTAGAGAGTCATGATTTGAAACAATCTGTATTTTGCAGTAATACATTACAGGGATTATATCGCTTTTCAGTTTAGAACAATGATTTACATGTAATTGTTTTTCCTCAAGCAACTGACAGGAAGATAAAAGATGAAAACATAAATTATTTTCATGGTAAAAATATAACAGAGACAAAAAAAAAAAAAAAAAAGAACATAAAAACAGTAATATGGCAGCTAAATTGTTTTTTATATTCACTATAACTTTCAAAAGTGTGGGGTCAATAAGATTTTGATGTCTTTAAAAGAAGTTTACCAAGGCTACATTATTGATAATATTGTAAATATTATTTATTACAATTTGCAATCACTGTTTTCCATTCTATTTTAAAATAAAAATTGTTCTTTAGATTATTTTAGCCATTACTCCAGCCTTTAGTGTCACAAGCTCCTTAAGAAATCTTTCTAATATGCTGAGAAACATTTCTTATTTTTATCAACTGTCCTGCTTAATATTTTTGTGGATTTTTTTGTTGCTACTTTGAAACTTTAAAAGAAAATAAATTATTTTATAACCATTTTATTTGTCTATTTTGTAAAAGTTTTTACTGATTAAACAGTTCTACAATCCTACTGGCCACACACTTTTGAATGGTAGTGTAAAATTGTACAGATGAGGTGAAAAGTTTACAGAATCTGCACAATGTGACTTATTTGACCAAAATAAGAGGGATCATTCAAAATGCATGTTATTTTTATTTAGTACTGACCTGAATAAGATATTTCACATACATATAGTTTACACATAGTGCACAAGAGAAAATAATAGTTGAATTTATAAAAATGACCCTTTTTAATACTACATGAATGTTCCACAGCTGTTTTTTTTTTTTTTTTTTTTGTGATAGTTGGTCATGAATCCTTGTTTGTCCTGAACAGTTTAACTGCCCAACGGAAGGATTTGCTTCAGAAAAATCCTTCAGGTCCCACAGATTCTTTGTTTTTTCAGTACTTTTTGTGCATTTGAACCCTTTCCAACAATGACTGTATGATTTTGAGCTCCATCTTTTCACACTGAGGACAACAGAGGGACTGATGAACAGAGATATCCCTTTTGAATATCAGAGTAAATTTAACTTATTTTGTCTTGTGGGAAATATAAGTATTTCTGTAGCTTCTCTAAGGCAGTACTAAATGAAAAAAACAAAAAAAACAAAAACAAAAAAAAAACATATATATGTATATATATATATATGATACTGAAAGAAATGTAGCCTACACATCTTCATTCTGTTCAAAAGTTTACACCCCTCGGTTTCGCTTCTGGATAATCAGTGTGCATTAGAACCTTCTGTAATAGTTGCATATGAGTCCCTTAGTTGTCCTCATTGTGAAAAGACGGATTTCAAAATCATACAGTCATTGTTGGAAAGGGTTCAAATACACAAAAATGCTGAAAAACCAAAGAATTTGTGGGACCTATAGGATTTTTCTGAAAAACAGTGACCAGTTTAACTGTTCAGGGCAAACAAGGGACTCATGAACAATTATCACTAAAACACACACACACACACACACACACACACACACACACACACACACACACACAGCTGTGGATGATACAGATAATAGCAAAGTATTAAGAATCAAGTAAATGTAAAATTTTGAAAGGGGTAATTTTTATAAATTCAACTAGTTTTTTCTCATGTAGACTATATGTAAACATATTTTATGTGAAATATTTTATTCAGGTCAGTACTAAACAAAAAATAACATGCATTTTGTATGATCCTTCTTATTTTGGTCAAATAATAAACATTCTGTAATAATAAAGATTCTGCAAGGTGTAAAATTTTGACCTTAACTCTACATACAATAAGTACATACATATATACATACAGTAAAGGTCCATATTTACATAAATAACATAAAGGAATTAAACATTAAAATGCATCTTATTATATAAAATTAAACTTTTAATTCAAACAATGGAAATGCTAAGACTGTCTGCGCTACTATAATACAGTGACAATGTATTAATGTCATCAGCTTATTCATCATTTATCATTAATGCTTCAACTTATAATGTGATTTATCAAATCACATACTGTATCATGATAAATAAACATAATCATGTTGGTAGCTGTCATGAAAACAGACTGTATAAAGACACCTGAGACAATATAGTAGCTTCTACAGACAATGAAATAGCTACACAAGTTTGCTCCACCAGTTTCATTGAAAGTAATTTGACAGCATAGTATAGTATAGTATAGTATAGCAAGACACGTATCCCAGTGCTGAAAATAACTCTAAGCTTGAACCTGGACTACATCAGTGTCTAACCAAAGAAAAAGCAAAAGAGAGATGAGAGCGATATGAAAGAACTCATCAGAGTGTAACCCTGACTGTTTTATTCTTTCATAAAGGAGACAACCTTAGGGGAAACAGTTACTCTAATTGTAGCTGCAGTGTTCTATAATACTTCATGTCATACAGGAACCCACCCAGTCAGCAGCTACTAAAGGCAGCAGATGTTTTCCAGATGATATTTAAAGAAAAATCCCTGTGGGCCACAGTCGCATTGAAAATCTGTTTTGTATGGAACAACTGAAATGACAACCAGCATTGTTACTGTTAAACCTAAAATGATTCTAAAACTATTTTAAAGCTGAAATAAATATATAAAATATACACTGCTGATAAAAAAGCTTGATATCAGTATATCAGATATCAGATATTGATATCAGATCTTTTTTCCTCATCAATGTTGTTTATTTGATCAAAAATACAGAAAAAAAAGAAATATTGTGAAATATTATTGCAATTTAAAATAATGGTTTTCTATTTTAATGTACTTTAAAATACAGTTTATTCTTGTCATGCAAAACAGAATTTTCAGCATCATTACAACAGTCCTTGATGTCACATGATTCTTTTGAAATAATTCTAATATGCTGATTTATTATAAGTGTTGGAAACAGTTCTGCTGGATGCTCAATATTTTAGATTTTTTTTTGGGAACCTGTGATATGTGCTGCATTTATTTAAAATAGACATTTTTTGTAATAATATTCCATTCAACAGGTTTGTGGTCAGCAAAGATGTGTTAAATTGATTAAAAGTGATAGTAAAGAGAGATTTTTATTTTGAATAAATGCTATTCTTTAGAACTTTTAATTCACCTAATAATCCTAAAAAAAGTATCAGAGGTTCCAAAAAAATATTAAGCAGCACAACTGTTTCCAACATTGATAATAAATCAGCATATCAGAATTATTTCTGAAGGATCATGTGACACTGAAGACTGGAATAATGATGCAAAAAATTCTGCATCACAGAAATAAACTGCATTTTAAAGTATATTAACATAGAAAACTGAAAACTTATTTTAAATTGCAATAAGATTTAATTATATTAGTTTTTTTTTTTATTTATTTATTTTTACCAAATAAACACAACTTTGATGAGCATAAGCGACTTACTGATCCCGAAATGAAAATTAGAAATGTGCCATGGCAATTAACTGAAATAAGTTTAAGCTAAATTAAACTAAAATAAAATTAATTCAATTAAACTAAAACTGAACAAAGAAAAATGTAAAAAAAAGATAACTAATTTAACTTAAACGTATTTCAGTTAGCACATTATTTCATAGCACAAAAATACTATATTAATAAAAACTATGTAACACTTTACAATAAAGTTCATTAGTAAACATTAGTTAACTACATTAGTTAACATGAACTAAGAATGATCAACGCTTCTACAGCATTTAATAATTTTAGTTAATGTTCATTTTAGCATTTACTAATGCTAACATAAACAATGAAGGACTGTATTAAATGTATTGTTAGTAATTGTTAGTTTGTTAGTAAATACATTAACAAATGTTAACAAATGACACCTTGTTGTAAAGTGTTACCAAAAACTATAATTGTATATAAATAATCATTAAATAATGCTTAAAGCATTGATGACAACACATTTTTATGATTATTCAGTTTTTTGTCATACAGATGAGACTGTCCTCAAAGAAAATACGACCCAATTGTACGTTTTTGAATCGACCAAATACGATCCATTCTTACGTTTTAAAGTTAAGCGCCCTCTAGCGGTCGTAAAAATGTGACAGTGTCGCGTTGGATCTGACGTCATCGAATGACGTATGAGTTTTTATACGATTTCAGGGTAATTTAAACGTGTTTTACTAGGTGTAATTCGTATATATGACCACACCTAACCCTACCCTAAACCTACCCCTTACAGAAATCATGATTTCTAGTGCATATTTAAAAAAAAAAACCTTCCAATGAAAACATATGTGTTTTCTGGAATCGAACCTGTGTTCATATAATTATATCACTCCGCAGTGCAACGCGCTACTAATTGACCTACACATAATGCTAAGGTTGAGTTAGATACCTGTTACTGATAAGGGAGCAAATGTTGAATACGCTTTACAGAGACGTATTTGAGGATTTGTGAAAACGACTTTAGTCGGTCGTATAAATTGGAGGACATGTTGAAACTAAAAGTACAAGATACAAGCAAATGAAAAATGTCAAGTTCAGCAAACAAAATGAGCTCATTTCCTGTTTGAGAAACGCACCCTTCAGATTAATGAGCAGATGTGAGCAGTCCACTCAGAAGAGACAGACTGCAGTCAGGTGATTAGTGTATGAGTGACAGGAACGACCTTTAACTAGCGTCAAAGACTCACTAAGACCTGAGTCAACAGGGGTTTCCACTAACAATGCTCACCGCTGAGAGCCATGGGCCGCGGCAGTCTAACATACTAATTAAAAGGCTCCTTAACACAATGCCTTGTGATGCTTATTAATACCGTAATTAATCCTGCAACATAAAATGAATGAAATGATAAGCATAATCATATTCAGGGTCAAAGCTGATTAGCTGAATTATTGATATGTTTTAGTGCAGGCCTGCACTTATGCAAACAAAATCCAAAATGTTTCGTACTATTCTTTGATTCACCTAGCCATAACTGCAAGTTGATCTTTTCCATCTCCTGGTTAGCAACATTTTTTAGCTACTAAAAAGCCACTAAATTGACTAAAGATTATTGTTCTATGCGCTGGTTGCTATGGAGCCTTGTCTCCACAGAGAAGAGCCCTTGACATTGTTGAAAGCACTTCACCAGAGAACATAAACAACATGCTTTGGCACTGTGAGACATGTTGGACTTCAAGCTGTGGAAAGGACAGGCTCCTGGTGTGTGGCTCTATTAGATGATATTCTTCATTTAATTCATTTTTTGCAGTATATATTTGCAGAGAAACAGTTATATTGTCAATTATGGAAATTGTTGTAACATAATAAAAAAACTAAATTATCTTAATTGTTCAACTAGTTGTGCAAACATCTCATTAGCCACAGTACATGGACTGAGAGCAACCCAGGCTCATTGGAAAACATTCCTATGTATACAGTTCACTACAGTTTTCTGCAGAAAACACAGGCAGCTTTTATTCCTTTTTACGAATATTACGATTAAGGGGGCAGATTATTGATTAATAAAGACTTATTTGTGCATGGTGCTTTGAACAACACTATGTTATGACCTCAAAACACTTTTACCATAGTGAAAGATGTTTGCATCATATAATCAGCTCCATATGTATGGCTTTTCTGGCATAGTAAACTTGCTCATTAGCTCACCTGGTACAACATTGCATTTGCAAGGTGGGGGACCCAGGTACGAATCCCATAAAACACAAATCACAACAAAATTAGCTCAAGAACTTATAGAAACAAGCTAAAATGTTGTTCCTATGTTTGCTTTTTTTAAACACTGTTAGTTAAGTTTAAGATTGGAACATTTCAGTTCCAAACTGCCACGATAGGTAAAAACCAACATAAAAACATTGCCAGCTTCACGTTCATCTGTTTTGGATAAAACTGAACGCCTAGTTAGCGCCACCCACTGGAACATTTTATTTTATATAAGTAACATAATGTTATTTTGCAGAAATGTTACCACAGGCACATATTTCCAATGAGTCTGGCTTAGCTAAGAATCAGCAGTCTAAATAGAACCTCTGAAACTTGTGCATTTATGGATGATGAAGTCACAGGTACTGCAGTGCTGTAGCAATGTCTCATGAGGGAAAAGATAAGGGTAGGGGATGACAGCTGAGCTGCTGACAGCAGGACCCTTGAGAGAGCACAAAATGTTCTCGGTAATACAATGAAACAGGATTTTTCTAAGAAAAAACGAGACAAGTAGAAAGCGAGCAAATGGGTGTGGAAAAATAAGAGTGACGCATAGACTGCTATTCCTTAACAGACAACTTCAGAGCTTTGTCTTTCAGAAACCTTTAGTGTTGGTCCACATCATATTCTTTGAGTCTCCTGGTGTCATTAAAAGGTCATCTCCATACAAGGCTCCAGAACTGCGTTGTGTTCCTGCTGCTCCAGCCGAAAGTGTCTTTTTTACATTATAGAGCAGGTGAATCCACAGCACTCTTTCAGCAAAGTGAGGCCTGTCTTGGTTACAAAGGGAGTAGAGTTTTGCTGGGCTCTGGGCAGCCTTCCAATGCGAGCAACATCTACATAGAAGATATTCATAGACAAAGAGCTTATTTTATACACAAAGATGCAATGACTTACAGTAAACCATTTTAACAGAGTTTAACAAGGTAACAAGGAATTTTCCCACCACGGATCTATCTAATACTTAGAAGTCTTCTCTACTGGTATAGTGAACTTCAGTGGTGGCCAATGGGTTGAAGGTCCAAATTGCAATGCATGAATACGGGCATGTGCATAACAGAGCTATGTAATAGTGAGCATTTGTGCTAAAAAAATAAAATAAAATGTATGTATATATATATATATATATATATATACAGGGGTTGGACACTAGGCGCGTTTCCATTACCCTTCAAAATGCGCAAATTGAAATTGCGAATTGAAAATACGCCTAATGGAAACGCGTCAAATTCGCAAAAACACCCATATATCACAAAAAAGTGTTTACGCTCGCATGAGGTGGTTTTTCAGACAATGCGAAAAAGGAATAATTCGCAAAACGGCAATGGAAACCTTTTTTTGCATTTCTATTACTTCCCAGAACTAGCGCATACGTTGCCGCTAGTTAGTATAGGGGGCCTTCCTTGCCATTACTGCTTGTATAACGCGCCTACGGCTCCGATTAAAAATAAAAAATGACTGAATGACTTATCGTGAGAGGATAAGGTTTTAGTCGCATGATATGGTTAATGGAAACACCGTCATTTCGCAACAGTTTTTTATCGACATTTAGAAAATATTGCAAAAGTTTTGCGCAAATTTGGAAACGCGCCTAATGAAACTGAAACACTGGCCAATATAGTGTTGGAGGTTTCATGGCTATATTTGCACAGCCTGGTGGCCAATCTTCACTTATTGCACATTCCACCGGTAAGAGCAAAGTGTGAAATATATATATATTTAGAAAATGACCGATCATTTCACTAGATAAGACCTTTATTCCTTGGCTGGGATTGTGTAGAACCCTTTGAAGATGCATTAAAACTGCAATTTGGACCTTCAACCCATTGGCCACCAATGAAGTCCACTATATGGAGAAAAATCCTGGAATGTTTTCTTTATGACTAAAGAAAGAAAGTCTTTTATCCTCACCAAGGCTGCATTTATTTGATCAAAATACAGTAAAATCAGTAATACTCTGAAACATTATTACAATTTAAAATAACAGTTTTCTTATGTAATATATAATTTATTACTGTGATAGAAAATATGAGTTTTCAGTAGTTATTATGCCAGTCTTCAGCCTTTGAACTGGTAAAGCTATTTATGACATTTTAATGGTACAGTACAGAACAGAAGGTACAGAAGATAAACCTTATGTGTGTTAAATAAATGTGCTTTTCCAATTCATCAGCTAGGCCTATTTATATGCTAACCCATTGAATATAATAGCCACATATTTCAGAATCTACAAAATACAGTAAAGGAAGAACAGGCCAGGGCCAGCAGTCAAGGAAGCTGTTAATTAGACAGAATCTAAAATTGCAAATGCTTTTACTTATTTTATATGTATATTGCAGTGGACATGTTTAGCTATCTAAGTGGTAGGCTTAGGGTTCAGACCTGAAAACTGGGCATATCATGACTACCTGACTTTCAAGTCGCTCTAAACATAAGAAACTCACACAGAAATGTGCCTTGTTGCTAGGAGATGCATGAAAATGAAAACGTGTTCTCAAAATATCAAATGTTTGATTTAACCTGACTGGACAGAATCTGAAGCTGAAGCTGAAAAAGTCTGTGACCATGATACATTACACATTTTTCTATCAAATCTGACAACTCAAATTTGCAAACTGGCTCTACATTTTGGCAACTGGTGTCAAATTGTCCAGACTGTAAATTAGGCCAAAAATATTTAGTATATCATATACCCAATAAAGAAGTTTCATATTTCATACTGCATGACCATTAAAATCATAAAAAAAATCTTCTACCAACAAAAAGAATGACTTACTCTTAGTATGGGAACTTTTTGGTAGTTTGGACTTCAGAAATTCAGCCATCTCTTTGTCCTCCTCCCGTTCCCTGTATAGCAAAGGTAACTATGGTGATTTTGAGGCAGTGCATTATGGGAAGACTGACTGTCTAATTTGCTATTTATGCATGGTCTTCATGTCTTTCAGTTAGCTCAAGGTTTTCGTATTATTGCTGGAAAATCTTAAAATATAATATGCGTTCATATGCCATGAATTTCTCTTTCTTCATTTGTCCATGGTATTCTGCTGGCTTTAGAAAAGACTTCTGCTCAGTGGAAATGAATGGTTTGTGGTATGTTCCATGATTTTCATTCCAGCCTTCCATTCCGGAACTGGCTGAAAATGGACCTACACAGTGATGTACACAACGTCTGTAGCATGGACAAAAAATACACCCAGTTGTATCTCAGCTGATAATATGGTAATTATTCCTTAGCACTGATTAAAACTGAAAGAGAATACATAAGATCTTTGAAGCCTTTTTGAGGTCAGTTTATGTTTATATACTACCATTATTATACACAAAGCAAAACATAAACACTGGATTCAAAGTCCAGATTAAATCGCTAAATTGTACAGATGCCACAAGTACTGAGCAGACTTTTCCAGAATACAATTCCTGAAATTGCTGAGACAGAATGTGGCAGCATGGCTTTATTACAAATAAAATCCTATTACTTCTGTACTTAGAGTGTGAGTAATGTTTTTTTTCCCTCAGGCCTGAGACAGAATCCTGTCTGCCCCAAAATTGAGCTCAGTAAGAGATTTAATAAAGGGTGCAAATGAATAGTGTGTCAGTCTTCTTGAGCTCACCTGAGACGCTCAAACTCCACATCATCAACCAAGAAGTCTCTGGCCTCTACTAATTTATGAATCTGTTTCAGAAGCTCTTCCTCCTTCTGTTTGTCTTCATTAGACTTGTCATTATCTGAAAATGGATTTAGATTTTTTACAAAACAACAGCTTTTTTGTCATGTTTTTACTAAAAATAATTTATTCAAAGCAAGGCTGGACTGAATGTAGTGACTTAATTAGTAGTAAGTGTTGTAAAACTGTAAAAGCAATTGTCAATATCAGTAACTTTAGTAAAGGTACAGTAGAAGGAACTTTTACAGCTGTACTGTAAAATACTAATAGTTAAAACAGTGTTCCTTGAATTTTTACTGTAATACAGGTGCAACTCAAAAAATTAGAATATCCTGAAAAGGGTATTTTTTTTTTTTTATTGTAACTTATTTCAAAAACTGAAACTTGCATATATTCTAGATTTATTATATGTAAAGTAAATATCAAAAGTTTTTTTTGGTTTCATTTTGATTATTAGAGCTTACCGCTCATGAAAGTCAAAAATCCAGTATCTCATAATATTAGAATATTTCCTAAGATCAAACAAAAAACGGATTTGCAAAACAGAAAAGTTCAAGTTCTTTAAAGTGTGTTCATTTATGCACTCAATACTTTGTCAGCAGCACATATTACAGCAAGTGACTTGCTCCTAGCACAGATTACAGCATCAGTAAAGTATCGCATGGAAATGATCAGCCTATGGCACTGGTGAGGCACTATTGAGCCTTCAGATCATCTGTATATTATTGGATCGACTGTTTCTCATCTTTCTCTTGAAAATATCCCATAGATTCTCAATGGGGTTGAGGTCAGGCATGTTGGCCGGCCAATAAAGCACAGTAATATCATGGTCATCAAACCAGTTGCAAGTAGTTGTTGCACTTTGGGCAGGTGCTAAAGTCCTGCTGGAAAAGGAAATCAGCATGTCCATAAAGCTTATCAGCAGATGGAAGCATAAAGTGCTCCAAAATCTCTTGGTAGATGGCTGTGTTGACTTTGCACTTGATAAAACACAATGGACCAACACCAGCAGACGTCATGGCACCCCAAATCATTAATGACTTCAGAAACTTCACACTAGACTTCAAGCAGCTTGGATTCCGTGCCTCTCCAGTCTTCCTGCAGACTCTGGGACCATGATTTCAACATGAAATGCAAAATTTCTCTGAGAAGAGGACTTTGGTCCACTGAGCAACAGTCCAGTTCTTTTTCTCCTTAGCCCAGGTAAGATGCTTCTGACGTTGTTTCTGTTTCAGAAATGGCTTGGTAGCTCTTTTCATGAAGATGTCTCAGTGTGGTGACTCTTGATGCACTGATGAAGCTCTCCCAAGTGTTTGAATCAGCTTTACTTGACAGTATTCTCAAACTTGTGGTCATCCCTGTTGCTTGTGCACCTTTGCCTTCCCAATTTCTTCCTTCCAGTCAACTTTGCATTTAATATGCTTTGATACATCACTCTGTAAACAGCCATCCCATTCAGTAATGACCTTCTGTGACTTACTCTCTTTGTGAAGGGTGTCAATGATTGTCTCTCGGACCACTGGCAAGTCAGCAGTCTTCCCCATTAGTGTGGTTTCAAAGAACAAGAGATACCCGGAATTTATACTGTAGGGATGGTCATTAATGAAACTCAAATGTAAATATTCTAATATTTTGAGATACTGGATTTTGGACTTTCATGAGCTGTACGCTCTAAACATCAAAATAAAAAAATAAAAAAATAAACTTTTGAAATTTCACTTTACATGTAATGAATCTAGAAATGAGCTGTTCTTGTATATTACAGAGGCTTTCTCAGATCTCACCTGGAATAGACAAAAGCTTTTGAAGCTCCTTTTTCAGTCTTGTAATTTCTTTACATAACTGGATATCATCCATCCTGCAAAACAAAATGACAGGCAAATATGATAACACCACCGTTCTAAAATGTGACACATAAAAATATTTTTTACATAAAATAATACCAGCTAATTATGATGTTTCCATTTCTGCATGCTAATCGTGTCAGGTATTTAGAGTGCATTCAGTCCTTGAACTTTAAACAAAATATGCAGTCTAATGATGAGGCTGCAGCATTGGATTTCTCTCTGTATCTCTCCGGTTCAGTTGAGACAGACAGTGGAGGCTGAGAACCAATCAAACACTTGGGAAGAAATGCCCCACTGATTTTGTGATAGGCAAAGCTCTTCCCCAAACGATTGTGAGGGGAAACCAATATCCATGCATTAAACACTCTGGCAGCTTCAAAAGCAAAGCATTAACATCTTAATGAGGGGCAGCTGGCTGATTGTAGCTCTTGGTAATGGGAACAGGAAGGACAGATGACTGCAGATGTGACGTTGAGAAGGATCGCAGATCAACTTTACGAACTGCTCAAGGCTTGTGGGTTTGGCTGTTGACTGTCAATTATAATTTACAAAATTGGTTATTACATTCAAATAGTAGTTTACAGTTTATGTAGTGCTTGTGTTTATCTTGAATGTAAAAAATATAATGAAAGAAAATACTTCTGTTAAACTAAAAACATTAATGACATGGTTGCACTTTGAAATCATAATAGTTTGACATGTACAGAACAAAACCAAAACATAAATATTAACATGTAAGAGATTTACAGGCAGATTATTACTGTAAAATAAACCCAGAAAGGGTGATCAGGACTCAACTATTTCACCCAGAAATAAAAATGACCCCATGATTTACTTAACTCTGATTAGTTGAATATAATCAGAGTTCTATTAAAAAATGTGCTGGCTCATTCAAGAATATAATGGCAGTGAATGTTTTGAAGCAAATGTTATAACAAGAATACTTATGGCAAGAGCTCTTTTCAGTCACTGCATTCTTTTCCCCATGATTATTTTCTCTTTTCCTCCACTGTATTATTATTGTAAGTATTAATAAGGAGAACATATACTTTACTCATAATTTACAATATATTCCATTAATAATTCACTGGAATGCACAAAGAATCTCTAGTTTTTTCCAGGTTTGATGAAAATCACTTTAAAATGGTATCATGCAATAAGGAAGTTAATTACTTTTTACTTTTTATTTTTATTTATTTATAAGACAAGGTATTGTTATATAAAATTACTAGAGTGATATTTCACCTGTCCGTTATTGCTGTGGAAAGTACCTTGTTGATGCTTTTACACTGCTTTTAAATTTAATTTCAATGTTTGATGGTTGAATGGTGAGTAGAATAATGCCATCTCATTGTACCAAGTTTAACAAAAACATATTATTGTGTTCATAGAGTGAACCTTTCAATGATTGTTTACATCTTAACGGAAGTTACACTTATAATCTGCGCAAAGCGTCATTGTGCGTAGAAATAAGGTGGATAGTACTTATTGTATTTTTTTTTGACTGCACTCAAATCTAAAAATACCATATGTTAAGTTCACATACTTGTTTTTTTTTTTTTTTAAAAAAACAACAACAATGCTACAGCCAGTTATTCTATTTTGAAATGTGCATTCTGTGTCATAATGTCTGTTTTTGTTTTGTTCTGTGTGATTCTGCCCACTGCCAATTTACCTAAGAATATTTTGACAAACCGGGTTGCCAGGTGGAGGAAAAGAGAGCGTTGCAGCCATAGAAACTAGCAAGCAAACTGGGTCAGAGATTGCAGATTCTCCTTGACAGAAAATGACTCAGTATCCATCTAAAAATCTCTATGACCAGAGTCACATTAAAACGTGGATAAATCAGCTCATTAACCTACAGTGTAAGGCTTGTTGCCTTCCATTGTTAAATGTCTTCAATCTGGCAACCTGCATGAGTGTCGAGTTTGAGGAAGAGGGGGCGGGAGAAACACTCTCTTTAATATTTTACATTTGGACTGCAGTGCAGTTGTCAGTATTACACATTCAGTGGCGGAGCTACAGTTTTATACATGGGGTCCTAGTTTTTTATGAATTGAAGAAAATTAAACCAACAAAATCTTGACTTAAAAGAAAGATTCTGCATGATTTCTAGGTTACTAATCAAACCTGTGGCATTGACCGTGTGATTTCCTTTGTAAAGTTCAGATTTCCTTGCTTCCATTGAAGATTCTCTATCTTCTCAAAACATTCTCAAATCATGCCAGATAACATGGATCACCAAGTTTTGCACAAACTTGTAGTGCAGTAGTTGCCAACCAGGGGGCCACATACATCCATCCGTTCTCAAAAACATTTATCAAGGAGTCCACAGGATGACATGATAACCACAATAAATCAAGGTGTAAACTGAATATGAACAGCTGTTGTTTTGTTAAAGAACAATAAAAAAATATTTGTAGGTGTATTCATTAATATATTAATTAGAACATACAAGAAGAATTATGAAAAATTTGGAATTCATGTATTGTATACCTACATTTTTAAATTAAACTTTTCACTGGTGACGCGGTTAAAGTATTTTGTAACCCTGGACTACAAAAAATCATTAGGCTATTTAGTTTATGTCATGTTTCATGAAGATATTTTGTAAATTTACCATAAACATATCAAGACGAAATTTTCTCAGTATTTTCTCAGTATTTTGATTATGTTGCACCCTTAGATTCCAAATTTTCAAATAGCTGTATCTCTGCCAAATATGGAAATGTAATTTATTCAGCTTTCAGATGATGAGATAAATCTCATTTTTTAAAAAAAAAAAAAAAAAAAAAAAGGACACTTATGACTGGTTTTGTGGTCCATGGTCACATTTTTAAAAAAGAAGAAACATTTTCACTAGCCAGATATTTGGGCCTCATGGTATATATATAAAAATATTCATGTGTAAAAATCAGTTTACTCACATGTATCTGAGCTCAGATTCCCTCCTGATCAAAATGTCTCTGATCCGTTCAATCTTACCAAGTTCTCCCTCTATGTCCCCCACTGTAATAGTAGAGTCTGCCATTGAGACCACATCTGCCTCTGAAAACACAGAAAACAAGAAGAACTGGACTGAAGCCACACTGATCACGACCACAAGGAGCTGAATACAGCTCAGATTGCATTCAACTAATGCAACGTCTTCTCTCTGAAGATTAGCAGTGCTTGTGAGATACACTTTAAGAAGAACCAGTTGGAATCAATTCACCATTATTAAACCCCTTTCCTGTTGCAAGTTTAAAAATAGCTAAACAACCATTGAGCGTCTTTAAATATAATGCTTAAAGGAAGTGTAAACGAAACCTCTACAATTCCTTCAGGTCTATCGTTACTACCTTCTTCCTTTTCTGGAAGAGGTTCTTAAAACCGACTTCCTCTGTATCCCTCCTGCACCAATAAATCAAAGCTTTAGCAGCAGCAGAAAATTGCAGCATGTCCAGGTTACCCGCCTCAGCTGTCAGACAACAAATTATTACTTGCAAGGGTTTAGGAGGCCTAGCATAACTCTTCCCCTACATTTGGTTATGTCATTCCTGATGTCTCCAGTGGCATTGTGCACTCGTGTCTCTTTCTCATGAGTGGCGTGGTAACCGTTATGCTAGGCTGAGGCTAATACGTTCTGTCAGTTTTACACAGCTGAGTGGCCACACAGTTCGTGAGACAGGGAAATATGACAATATGCAGGAAAAAAAAAGATGGCATCCATAATAAAGCATTGTTTTGTTGTTTATTCAAGACTGTATTTCTTTAAACAATGTAACATGTCTTCAATTGTTATCTAGTAAGAAACCACTGCATTGACTTTTTAATCAACCAATATTTGGCGATTTGGAGATTTTTTCACATCAGCTGATAAGATTTGATGTATATTTATTTTATATGAAATACAGTATCTCACAAAAGTGAGTATACCTCTCATTTCAGCAACCATTTTAGTATATCTTCTCAAGGGACAATACTATAGAAATTAAACTTGGATATATTTTAGAATAGTCAATCTGCAGCTTGTATAGAAGTATAGATTTACTGTCCACTGAAAAAAAGTCAACATACAGTCATTATTGTCAAAATAGCTGGCAACAAAAGTGAGTACACCCTGTGATAACATCAGTATGTTATCACAGTTAAGTGAGTACATCAAGTGATAACATCAGTATGTTGTTTAACCATGCAAAGCCACATGTCCTATTCATCATGTTTATGTTTTTGTCTGCTTGACAGGACAATACAAAGTTGTGTATCTTGTATTAGAGCAGTTAAAATTTATACTGGATGTTCAGCATGGAACCTCATTGGCAAAGAACTCTCTGAGGATTTGAGAATTAGAATTGCTGCTCTCCACAAAGATAGCCAAGGCTATTAGAGGTTCAGTAACACCCTGAAACTGAGTTACAATACAGTGGTCAGGGTCATACAGAGGTTTTCCAAGATACTGTACTTTCGGGAAGTCTGCATATCCTGTGCTATACACTATATGTAACCTAAAACACCTTTAAACATAAATTTTCTGAATGATTTATAAGCATCACATGTCATTTTTAGCATGTTGCATAAAATGTGTTTTCTTTTTAAAAATGTTACAATTTTAATTATAAAAAATGCAGAACAGTCATAGCACCTAAAATATGTACTTTCTTTTATACATTCATATATATATTTTAACCTAAATTTAAAACTAATATTGGTTTTAATTCAGTAACTTCTATACATGGCCATCAGCAGAAATAAACAAAACAAAAAATATTGCTCAGTGTTATTTTATTTTTTACAGTTGAGGTCAAAGTTTACATACACCTTGCAGAATCTGCAAAATGTTAATTATTTTACCAAAATAAGAGGGATCATAGAAAATGCATTTTATTTTTTATTTAGTACTGACCTGAATGAGATATTTCACATAAAAGATGTTTACATATCAAAAAAATAACAGTTATATTTAAAAACATTGACCTCGTTCAAAAGGGTCCACAGCTGTGTTTTTTTTTTAGTGGTTGGTAGGTGTTCATGAGTCCCTTGTTTGTCCTGAACCGTTTAATTGCCCACTGTTCTTCAGAAAAAAAACACTCAGGGCTTACAAAATCTTTGATTTTTCAGCATTTTTGTGAATTTGAACCCTTTCCAACAAAGACTGTGTGATTTTGAGTTCCATTTTTTCACATTAAGGACAACTGAGAGACTCATCAGTATCCCAGATGGAGTTTTGGTTCCTTGCCACTGTCGCCTATGGCTTGCTCAGTTGGGGACAACAACTAAATTGGGGAAAAACTAAATTGGGACAAACAATTTATTAATTTGGAACTATTGATTAATTTATCTACTAAACCAACTACAATTGTTTATAGTTTCTTTTTGCATTATTGATATATTACCTTCCCATTTGATACTGTAAAGCTGCTTTGACACAATTTGTATTGTAAAAAGCGCTATATAAATAAATCTGACTTGACTTGACTCATATGCAACTATTACAGAAGGTTCAAACACTCACTGATGCTTCAGCAGGAAACACGATGCATTAAGCGCTGTGGAGTGAAAACTTTTTGAGGTTGAAGATAGGGGTAAATGTAGCTTATTTTGTCTTTTGGGAAACATGTAAGTATCTTCTGTGGCTTGTGAAGGGCAGTACTAAGTGAAAAAAAAAATGATATTTAGGCAAAATAAGAAAAATATACAAATCTTGCTTCTGTTCTCCTAATGCATTGTTTTTCATTCTGGAGCAGCAGTGAGCGGTTGAACCTTCTGTAATAGTTGCATATGAGTACCTCAGTTGTCCTTAGTGTAAAAAGATGTACCTCAAAATCATACAGTCATTGTTGGAATGGGTTCAAATGCACAACAAAAATACTGGAAAACCAATGAATTTGTGGACCCTGAAGGATTTTTCCAAAGAACATCAGGGAATTTAACTGTTCAAAACAAACAAGTGACTCATGAACAACTGTCACTAATAAAAAAACAACAGCTACTAAAAATGTATTCTTGGCCTCTCTTATTTATGTATTTGACCTTTTCCCCCTTTTTATTTGGGTCACACAACCTTCTTTGTATCCAAACCATCAAAAGGTTTCTTTATATATTAATCCAAGATGACATTAGAACATTTAAACAAAATATTCCTGCGAAAAGAGCTGTTCAAAAATCAGTGCCAAGAGGCAAGTTGCCCCTTCATGTGCAAGTTAACAACTCTACTGAAGCACTGAGGCTTTTTATGTCAAGTTAGGCATTCATAAAGGAAAATCATTCAAATGCGCTCCACTGAGTTAAGAAAGCAGTAGAATTAAAGTGGTATAGTACAGAAAAGATCTCAAGAAGTGTTGCAAAAGGAATTTCTTGGTTAGACGTAATAAAAACGAGTAAAAGAAACAAAACAATTTAAATAAAATATGTAATGTGTCATGCAGGGACTTCCGGGAATGTCATTTTATTGCTTTTCACCGTAAATGATATAGAAACATAGTTCTCCAAAAACCCAAAATTTGACAGTGTTTTACAATAGAATTACATGAAATACTGTATAATTTTTCACCATGTGGTAAGGTAACTTACGGTTAACAAATTAACAGGTCCTTTTCTGTAAAGAAATATTATTATTATTATTATTAATTCTACAGTTTTATTAAATATACAAATATTACAATGCCAGTCAAATGTTTTTGAACAGTAATTTTTTTAATGTTTTTTTTAAAGACGTCTCTTCTGCTCACCAAGCCTGCATTTGATCCAAAGTACAGCAAAAAAAAAAAAAAAAAACACATAAAATTGTTAAATATTTATGCTATACTTTACTTTAAAATAACTGCTTTCTATTTAAGTATATTTTAAAATATAATTATACCTGTGATCAAAATTTTCAGCATCATTACTCCAGTGTTCAGTGTCAAATTATCCATCAGAAATCATTATGATATACAAAAAATATGCTGATTTGCTGTTCAAGAAATATTTATTATTAATATTATTTATTATAATATTTAAAACAGTTGAGCAATTTTTTTCAGGATTCTTTGATGAATAGAAAAATCCAAAGATCCGCATTAATCTGAAATAAAAAAATGTAACATTTACTTAGTATAATTTTGGGGGGAAAGAAATGATATAAATAAATACTTTTATTTGGCGAATATGCTTTAAATTGATTAAAATTGATGAAAAAGACATTTATAATGTTACAAAAGATTTCTATTTCAGATAAATGCTGTTCTTCAGAACTTTCTATTAATCAAAGAAACCTGAAAAATTCTTCTCAGCTGTTTTCAACATAATAATAATACTATAAAAAAAAATGTTTTCTGAATGATCATGCGACTGGAGTAATGATGTTAAAGAATCACAGGAATAAATTACATTTTTAAATATATTCAAATAGAAAATGGTTATTTTAAATATTAATTTTTTATTTTTTATTTATTTATTTATTTATTTATTTTTATTTTTTTTGCTGTACTCTGGATCAAATAAACACAGGCTTGGAATGGACCCTGTGATCCATGTAAGTTTATTTTGCAAAACTTTATTAGTAAGGTTCGGCAACTGAGCTTCTGAAAGCAGCAGAAGGTCCTGTGCACACATTTTAGCAAGTGTAATAAAGCCAGTATGACACTGTAAACTCAACAAGAGCTCTTGAAAAGGCATGCTCTTATATCCTGTAACTCCGTTCCATTTCTCTGAGACTGATTTCAAAGTCTGCTCTAAATCATCTTTATTATCACAACAGCATGCAATCCACACAAAATAAATCTACATGTAGTGCACTTAAGTTATTAATGGCTAAACTATAAGACTCAGCTGTTTTCAGATCTCAGATCTAAACGCTTTTCAACCTGAACTCATGCTTTCCATCAGCAGAAGTTCCACCTGTGGCACTCAATCTGCATAAACCCCAATGGAGAAGAGAATGCAAGTGTGTGATAGTCTACTATACCTTCCACCAAAACGTTTTGACAGGTTTTGATACAGAGACAGGTGTAGGGATACCTGTTTGGTCCACATCTGTTTTCCATTTCGTGCATTCCAGGGATCCATACTGACAGGAGGCTCTGCGCTTTTCATCCATCACACGCCACTGAAGCCTAATCTAATACAAATATCTTGACTTAGTTGAGATAGGCAAAGCAAGAGAGCTCGCTAAAATAATGCAGCGGACCCAGCGGTTCTCGTTGCTGAGGAAAATAGCGACGGCTGTGGATAACTAGACATCATTACGCAGCGGCAGCGGTTGCTTTTGCTGTTCTTGACTCCTTGGCGACATCTTGTGGTCATCAAAAATAACAACAAAAACAATTGTGCTGCCAGGGTACCTTCAAGTTAACTTCATAATGCTTCTTCTTCTTCATGATTTTCTTCTTCAAAAAATGTGTTTGATACATTGCAGTTGTGTGAATAACTCAAGACTGCTGCAGTTTTTGTAATAATTTGAAAATGCTACATTTATTTAGCATATGTATTTATAAAATCAAATCACATTATTTACAAAAACAGGTCAAATCAACAATTGTGCAAAATGTTGGCATAAACAAATGCCATAAAAGTAAAAGAAATAGTTGAATTAACTTGGCCAATCACATTATTGTGATTATATGTTTGTTCTTTAAAATAAATGGCTGGAAAACTGGGATTATTGGCATCAGAACTGCTGGAAAAGAACCCCAAAATATAATTTAGAATGTACAAAGATTAATGTGAAGAAATCAGATCAAAATATTGGCACCACTAATCATTGTTCTAAAGAAAGACTTTCGATCTTGACCAGCTTAATGCACAATGCAAACTTTCAAAGCTTAAACCATTTGTGTAACAATAGTGCATATCAATCACATAGACAGTAATAATAATAATAATAAACTTGTATCTTGTTTTTGATGCTATAAAACTTCTTACGGAGGTCCCAAATGTAAACATGTATAGTGGGATAAAAATAAACATAAAACAAAGGATATAAAGAAGTGCAAATCATTAAGGTAATGTCAGTTTCTCTGAAACACTTGGTCATATGGCATTTATTTTATGCTATACAGACACACTAATCACTGCACATTATTCCTGTATTATACTGTACTAAACAGTTACTCTGTGTTTCTGGTGAATCCAGTTGAATGACTCTTTTGGCAAAATCTGTTGGCAATGTGTGAAGATTTCTCTCCTTCACATGCACTTAATGTGTACTAAGGAACAGGTTGATTGTTAAAGCAGACAACAAGTTCAAGTAAATCCTACATCTTTGAGAAACTGCATTAGTGTTAGTGAGTTAGCTGTGTTACAGATTAAAATACTTCCTGGATCGATCAACTTGTGATTCACAGATAAAAGTATATATTGCAGTAAAACCTGCTTGGTTAAGTGTCTTAGCTGATCATTTGATCACATGGTGACACTACTGCACAGTGCATTGTTTAAAACACAATACACATAAACATACTGTGAGAGTCCAGAACTGGCCTTTCGGTTGACAGCAAGCAGCCTCCATCCAGATCCTTGTTTGTTTAGTCGATTATTCCAGCAAACGTGTTAATGGGAAGTGTCATTCCTTTGCTCATGTATTTGCTTAGTCCAGCATCGCTGTCACCTTCCGCCATGAACTTTGACTTTAAGGATTTCTGAATATAATATCCAGGGTCTCGACATTGAGCAACCTCAATGCTGTGTTAGAAAACACAATACAATGCAAAGAAATCAATAGTAATCTAAGACCAGAAAAATACAATATTTTTTTCTTTTTTCATATTCTATATCTTAATATTTAAAAAAAATAAATAAATATTGGCTTTAAATTGTTAAGGAATATACTACTGTTCAAAATGTTTGAGGTCAGTAAGAGTTTTTATTTTCATATGTAACACTTTTAATTAGCAAGAATGCATTCAATTAATCAATTAAAGTGAAAGTAAAAACTTTTACGTTGTTGTTGTTTTTTTATTACAAATAAATGCTGTTATTTTGAACTGTGACAAAAATAAGAAATGTTTATTGAGCACCATATTAACATGTTATAAGGATTTCTGAAGGATCATGTGACACTGAAGACTGACGTAATGGCTGCTGACATTTCTATATATATATATATATATATATATATAAACTTCCCTAGCTCAATTTTTTAATTTTATTTTGATCATATGTATAGTGAAGAAAGCCAAAATATATATATATATTTTTTTTATTAAATTGTATGAGTATTCCATTATTTTGTAGAGGAAAGGCAAAATGGCCCACAGCAAGGCTTTTTTGTTGTGTTTTTAGCCAAAATATCTAGAAATCAAGAAGTAAAAACTATTGTCTTGTTTTCAAAAAAAAAAAAAAAAAAAAAAAACAAGTAAAAACTAACTGAGTTTTGCTTAGAACAAGCAAAAATATTCTTATTTCAAACAGAAAACTCATGTAACAAGACAATTATTTTTAAGTGTTTAGAAAATCCTTCTAGATTTAAGATTTTTTATATATTTTGGCTGGGGGAAAAAAGAGTCAAGTAACGTGGGTGTAAAAATGACTTCAGAAAGACAGCAGCATCATAATATTATTTTTACACAGAGATTGGTACGTCTGTTAGTAAAATCTGTTGACTTTAGCAATCTTAGTTGCATTGTGTGCCAATGATCTTTTCTTTTAAAGAGAAATATCTGAAAAACAAATAATCTTGAAACTAGAGATGTATCTCGGTTCCTTTTGTGAAAAACAAATAATGTTGAAACTAGAGATGTATCTCGGTTCCTTCTGTCAAAACTGTCTGAGTGCCATTTTCGAAAAACAAATTTTGTTTACTTTGTATACATAATATTTACTTTGATACTTATGTTATTTAAAGAACAATGTCTGAAGAAGAAATAATGTTGAAATTAGAATTGTATCTTGTTTCCCTCTATCAAAACAATTGCTCAAAATTAAATATTTGAGTCAGGGAAGTTTTTTAAATAGTAATAATATTTTACAATACTGTTTTCAATGTATTTTTAATCTAATAAATGCCGCCTATGTGAGCATAAGGTACCCCTTTCAAAAATACTAAAAAATCTTTTTGATCCCACAGTTTTGAAAAGTAGAGTAGATAATGGGCCTCTTAATTAAAATGATGATTACATGAGAAAAAAATCTTTGATTTCTCACCTCTCAACATTCATAAATGTCCTTCGAAAATCTTTGTCCAAACGCACTGTGAAAGCTGATTTGTCCGGTGTCTTCAATTTAAAATTGCATGTTCTGATCTTTGTCTCCTAAAAAAAATAATAATAATAATAGTAATTAAAAAATGACAGCATAAATATCTGAATTTATTCAGATATAAGTTGCATTTACTTTAGCCAGACTAAAACACTTCAGTTACAGTCTAATTAAGTCTATCTAATTATCCTGATCATTGGCTGTTTTTAAACAATCAGCCAATACCATTTCTAAGAAAGAAAAAAGAGAGAAAAAAAGAAAGGAAGAAAGAAAGAAAGAATCAAAGAAAGGTATGTAGTTTATACAGTTTCGGCTTAGTCAAACTTACCGTGATACTCTTTGGCTTTATGTCATTGAAAGTGACTGTTAGACAGTTGAGATCTACAAAGTGGAAAGCAAAATAGTCATTTATTTCAAACTGTTCAGGTTAAAGTTAATGTTTATCTAAATTGATTAACAAAAACTAAATTATTTTTATTCAAATAACTGAACTTTACCTTCAGTTTTGTTTTTTGGTATCGCTGAAATATGGGCGCCTGTTGTTCTGAGTGAAAACCCTTTCTCAACCTCCCTGTTGCTTAGCGACACCTAAAAGGAATGTGAAGGGCCATATGAGGTTACCTAAGATTTGCTGGTCACTTAATTTTTAATTTTTGGAAAAATCTAGAATGCTTCTTTGTGATGAAGTACATGAAAGTACTATAAAAATACTCTTATAAAAAAAGACAGCATAAGTGATACTTACTTTTAAGTAGCTAAATGAGATCAGTGCTCCACACAGCTCGGCGGGAATCTTCTTCTGTTTGACAGTGTCTAAAGGAAACATGTTGGATGTAAATACTGGCTGAGTGAACAGATGGTCTAAATTTGGGGTGGCAATGACTGTACTTATCTAGGATTTTGTTATTGAATACCTTTATATGCAGCTTGGGCCATTCTAAACTCTGGAAAATCCACTTCCAGGTCTATGACAAAAACTTCTTCCACAGGTTCTTTGGACTTGTTGGAAAAGTTAATCTGCAAAAAACAGAATAGAAAATACAAACAAAAATGGTATGTTACATTTCAGAAAGTTCTGTAGATCATTCAACAACTTGACCTTGTGAACTTGAACTGTGGCTCAGTATTGAACAGTATTTCTTAGTCTTTGCACATTCTCTTCTATTAGTGCTTTCACATCCTTTATGCTTTTTTTGTATATAACATATTTATTGCAAACTAGTAACTAAAAAAAAAAAAAACATGTCTCTTCTACACGCAGACTTACCTGAATTTCATGATTCTCACCTGATTCTCATGCCATCATAGCTGAAAACACTGACTACGTAAAACATTACAAAAGGCCATTTATTCTCACCTTAATGTAGTAAGTGTTGAAGTAAACCGGCTGCTGTCCCATGCGCACGTAGTACGAGATGACGTCAGCTAAGAAAAGGTCAGATTCTTGTGGTTTGCCAGTGCTGGACTGGAAGATTTAAAAAAAAAGAGCAGATCCATTTGCATTTTAAGTTAATTATAGTTTAAAGTTATACTGATTTCATTCATTGGCAGTGTTGTTTGATGACAGTTGAGGTCAAAAGTTTGCATACACCTTTCAGAATCTGCAAAATGTTAAATATTTGACCAAAATAAGAGGAATCTTACAAGCTAATGACGTATACACTCAGTTCTTAATACTGTGTTGTTACCTGAATGAACCACAGCTGTGTGAGTTTTTTTTTTTTTTAGTGACAGTTGTTCATGAGTCCCTTGTTTGTTCTGAACAGTTAAACTGCCCGCTGTTCTTCAGAAAAATCCTTCAGGTCCCATAAATTCTTTGGTTTTTCAGCATTTTTGTGTATTTCCAACAATGACTGTATTGTTTTGAGATCCATTTTTTCACACTGAGGACAACTGAGGGACGCATATGCAACTATTACAGAAGGTTCAAATGTTCAAATGCTTACTGAAGAATAGAATTTGAAGAACAAAGGGTAAATTTGACTTGTTTTGTACTTTACAGTCATCTTCTGAGAGGGCAGTACTAAATGAAGAAATATTATATTTAGGCAAAATATAAAAAGTGTACACATCTTCATTCTGTTCAAAAGTTTATACCCCTGGCTCTTAATGTATCATGTTTCCTTCTGAAGCATCAGTGAGCGTTTGAACTCATATAAAAGAAAATATAAATATAAATATATAAATATAAAAGATGTATTTACTTAATGATCACTAACATAATTCATGAAAAGACAGCAAACTTGAAATTTATTAAACATACTTAATAAAAAATATATATATATATACACACACACATATGGCAATCTTTCCTGTAAAATGAATAAATTGTAAATGAGTACACCCTAGATTTAATTCAGCAATTGTATAATATTCTAGTACTTAGTATGTCCTCCATAACTGCTCTGACCTTTCTTGGCACTGAGTGTACAGGTTCATGACAAATTGTCACATCTGTCCTGTTTAACTCCTGGAGGACGACCTCTTTAAATGCCCTGGTCTTTAATGGGGAGTGTTGCTCAGCTCGTCTCTACAGAATGCCCAACAGCTGCTCAAGAGTGTTAAGACTGGGTAAAATACATGTCCACTAAAGCATTTTTACCTTTGGAGAATATCTTCATTGTAATATTGAAAAAATGGCCAAAAACTCAGGGAATAAGGAGAGGGTAGCATCTTCTGTTCCAGGTTTTTGAATTTCATCACACAGTAGTGTGTGAATTAATGACAGCATTGATAAAGCACAACTCCATCACACCTTCAGTACTCATACATCCCTATATAAGAGCTTTACTACCACTGAACTTCACTGTGGGAACCAAACACTTCTCACTGTACTCCTCCTCTAGCAACACCATAACATTTTGGATGCTGTTAGATCTGAAATGATTGACTTGTTCTCATGAGACCAGAGTATGGATTACACTTAAAACAATGCTTTGGTATTACTCTTGTACCATTGTCCTCTTTTATGCTAAGAAATAAATCTCTTGATAGTTCTCTCCCAAGTAGTTCCATTGTTGTCAGCATTACGTCTACGTATGATTCAGTGGGCTATGTAACAGTTTTTAATTGTCAGGAAATTACTTCTCTTTTAAAGTTTTGGTTTAATATACTTCCCCGCTGATTAAAAATCGCCTTATACCTACACTATTGTTTGTTTGTTTGTTTTATTTAGTAACTTTCAGGAGGGTGTATTCATTTTTGCAACACAACATTTTATCACTTTGATAAGAAAATCTTGTTTTCCTGAATAATTTTGACATTCTTTTTTGGTAACTGATCAAGCAGGCTTGTTGGAACAAGAACCCTAACATGTCTTCTAAGTAAAGAGTAATTGTTGATTTGTTAAGTTTTAGAGGGGGTGTACTCATTTATGCTGTGCACTGTAAGTCCCTCAGTTGTTCTCAGTGTGAAAAGATGGATCTCAAAAATCATACAGTCATTGCTGGAACGGGTTCAAATACACAAAAAATGCTGAAATACCAAAGAATTTGTGGAACCTGAAGGATTTTTTTAAGAACAGCAGGCAGTTTAACTGTTAAGGACACACAAGGGACTCATGAACAACTATCACTAAAACACACACACACACACACACACACACACACACACAGTTAAAAACACAGTATTAAGAATCAAGCATATGTAAAAATTTAAAGGGGTCAGTTTTATAAATTCAAATATTATTTTCTCTTGTGGACTATATGTAAACATCTTTTATGTGATCACTCTTCTTTTGGTCAAATAATTAACATTTTGCAGACTCTGCAAAGTGTATGTAAAATGTTTAAATGTTTTTTTTTTTTTTAAAAACTGTACTTGCAAATAACATACATTAAAATATACATTATAAAAGGCCACTAAAGTGAATCTGAAGGGAGTACACCTTCATGGTTATGTTTCATAACACACCTCTGTACAATTTTCAAAAGTGCACTGTTACAATGTGTAATTACAAATTTAAGTTCATGGCATAAAAGTTTCAATAGAAATGACATTAAAGTACATTTTAGATCACCATAAATGCTTCTCAGCATGCTAGGCAGTACAATTTAGCCATATTTACAGGTACTTTCAATAAAAGTTCAATACTTATGAAATTACACATAAAGATGTACTTAAATCTAAATTAAGTAGGTCAAAAAACATACTCATAAGTTCAGCATTTAATATAAATGTAAACTATAATTTATAACTATATTTTAATTTAATTGCAATTAAGGCAAAAACTTTACATTTAGTTTTCTCTGGCATTAATTCACAAACTTTGTGATATACAAACCAACAAACATCCTAACAAATTTGGAAAAATGAATGTGTAAGCCAAAATGGCATGAGGAACATGTTTTTCACAATGAACAGTTTTGCATTTACACAAGGAAATGATAGAAAAAAAATACCTGAAAGAGAAACTTTTAAACTTCCTCATTCCATTCTGACTTACATTATCTGCTAAAAATATATCTTATCCCAAAAAAAAAAATCCTTACCAAAGTATGGCTAACATGCTAAATATCTTTTGACATACCGTTTTTGCAAGATCAGGAATCATCTGGCCAAGACTACAGATATTGCATTCGTACCACGGATCCACCATTCCAAGATAAGAGCCCAGAGCACAGATGGTATTGCTTGTAGAGGGCAAATTCTCCTAAAACAGATATTCTGTAAGATCATGCTAGTTCTGCTAAAATGGAAGACACTTTCCTTTTTTATGAAAGTTATACAGTACACAATGCACAAGTATTTATTTCAGTACACTTGCTGAAGTTTCCCCTTAAAAAAGAAGGAAAAGGTATACTCTATTTACCTTCACAGGAGAGGCTGCAGATGATTGACGAGTAACAGGGATGTAATACATCTGTAGATTGACTTTCATAGTAAGAAACCTTCTTCTGGCTTCTCGTTTCCTGTGAATCAAAGCCAAAATGTGGCTGTCGAAACTTAATTCAATCATAACATAACCCTAAACGCAATGGTGTAAAAGCATTTAGGGATCTGATGCAAGAAAGCATACAGAAAACTTCCCTATTACAGAGAATTAAGAGGCTTTGTGAACAGACAAACAGTACTTTTTAATGTTGTTACTGTTTTGAGTCCTTTTCAGGAATATCGTTCACTTAAAGTCAAGTTAAACCCAAAATGAGTGAGACAACTAACATTCGCCTCATTAAATGGAAGAAATTACTCAAGAGAGAAACTATATAGAGTAGTTTGCCGAAATCTTATTTATTATTATTTCTGAGACAAAAAAACAAAAACAAAAACAAAAAAAACCCTACATCACTCTTAATAATATAAAAAAGTCATTTGGTTTAGCCAACAAAATCATGTGGTGCAGAAAGCATGCAAAAAAGTATAATACAAGAAACTCACAGTTGAGGTCAAAAGTTTACATCTCCCTTTCAGAATCAGCAAAATGTTAATTATTTTACCAAAATAAGAGGGATCATACAAAATGCATGTTATAGTTTATTTAGTACTGACCTGAATAAGATATTTCACATAAAATATGTTTACATATAGTCCACAAGAGAAAATATTAGTTGAATTTATAAAAGTTTACATCCTCTTGATTTTTAATACTGTGTTCTTACCTGAATACTGAATGATAGTTGTTCATAAGTTCCTTGTTTGTTCTGAACAGTTAAACTGCCTGCTGTACTTCAGAAAAATCCTTTAGGTCCCACAAATCCTTTTGTTTCCAGCATTTTTGTGTATTTAAAGCTTTTCCAACAATGACATTAAGATTAAAAGATACATCTTTTCACACTGAGGGCAACTGAAGGACTCTTATGCAACTATTACAGAAGGTTCAAATGCTCACTGATGCTCCAGAAGAATGGAATGGAAATGTGTAAATTTTTCTTATTTTGCCTAAATATCTTCTTCTTTTTTTTTTTTTCATTTAATACTGCCCTTCAGAAGCTGCAGAAGATATTTACATGTCTCCTAAAAGACAAAATAAGTTACATTTACCCTGATCTTCAAATTTCAAAAGTTTTTACCCCCTGGCTCTTAATGCATGTTTCATCCTTCTTCATCCTACCTTATGTAATAGTTGCATATGAGGCCTTTAGTTGTCCTTGGTGTGAAAAGATGGATCTCAAAAACATACAGTCATTGTCGGAAATGGCTCAAATACACAAAAATGCTGGAAAACTAAAGCTGAAGGATTTTTCTGAAGAACAGCAATCAGTTTAACTGTTCAAGACAAACAGGGGACTCATGAACAACTAGCATTTTGCATTTTGTATGATCCCACTTTGGTAAAATAATTAACATTTTGCAGATTCTGAAAGGGGGGTGTAAACCTCAACTGTATATAAAAAGGACTACTATAGACCCTCATGACTAAAATTGTTAATAAGTCTCTTAAATTAACAGATAGTTTGATGTTGTTATGATATGGTAAGGTTAGTTCATGTTATAAAATGTTATTCGATGCACTTCCCTAAAATGTATTATGACATTTATGAATGAATAATTTACAATATTGGTAATGTTATTACTTTTTGATGGTTACACCAGATCATAGACACTCACATTTGTCTTTGAGTCAAATAATAACAGATGCCACAATGTTTCATACCTTAACCAGTAGTATGCCCTGGCTAACCTTCCCACTGCTCGGTCATCACCCATCACGACTATTTTAGCAGTGTAGTCCCGTTCTTCCTTGGGCAAGGTGGTACTACTATTTCCTGCTCTCCTCTGCAGTGTGCCACTGCAGCCAGCTGTGCCCGTCTCCTCCAGTACATCCTGCATCAAAGCCATGCTGTCGGTGACCGACGGCTTCACCTTAATTCCTCCACGCCGTGAGAGTCGCCCACTGGTAATTTCAGGCTTTAAGGTTTTTCCTCCAATAAAATCCATGTCTGAAGCATCAGTTCCCTGCATGTCACGTTCTATACCACTGTCCGTCGACATGACAGAGTGCCGAGGCATGTCTGAGTTGAGGTCTGTGGGGAAATCCGACATATAGAAGTCCTCTGGACTCATGAGGCTTTCACTAAGCGATCCAGAACGGATAAATTTGGTCAGTTCTCTCCCTGTGACAGACAGGATGAAAAGATGTTGTGTTTTAGGAATAGCCTCAGCATAGAAACTCTCTTGGGTTTAGATGAGATCATGTATGCTAAGATCTATTTCTATGTGATCTAACTCTAAAAAAATCTGTATAGTTACTATAATAAGCACATTTTATGTTTCTTGGAAAAAAACATGTATAATTTACTGTGTAGTAATCTCGCCGCTATCTCCTTTAGAGTACCAGATGATATCTTAACAAACTATGCTCAGATACCAAAAGATACTAAAGATACCAAAGTCTGCAATCATTCAATGCATTCCACTGAAACAATCAATCAGTGTCAAAGGCTATTAACCTACACGCAGACTAATAAAAGAAAGCAAATCAGTAGCTGGGACAAACACATGGAGAGTTAAGCACACTTGATTTTACTTTAGACTTAGCTACTCAAGTTTTAAATAAAAAACATAATTTTTCCCATCTCATATCTATGGAAGCCCATTTCCAACACTGAAATAAATAAATAAATAAATAAATAAATAAAAAGACTTTTAAGCTCACAATTCTGATCTCTTTTTCCTCAGAATTGCAGAACACAAACTCACAATTCTGACTTTTTTTGTGATATATAAACTTGCAACTGCGAGTTATAAAATCAAAATTGTGAGATATAAACTCACAATTGCAAAAAATAAAGTCATAATTGCAGAACGACAAGATTAAAACTCGCAACTTTTTCCTTGCAAATGTGAACGTATTAAATTCTGAATTTTTCTGCAAATTTCTGACTTTTTTCACTTTTTTTTTTCACTTTTTTGTGATATATAAACTCGCAATTGTTATAAAGAGAAATTATGATATAAACTCGCAATCCCGAGAAATTAAGTCGGACTTGCGTGATATAAACTCACAACTGTGAGAAATAAAAAAGTCGTTCGTCTCACAACTTTCAACTTTTTTTCAGCAAATTTCTGACATTTTTCACCCAATTCAGATTTTTTTTTATATATATATAATTTATTTATATATAATTCAGTTATGAGCAATTGGGTTATGGGTGGGCTTTAGGGATAAGGACAAGAAAGGTCCCAATAAGGAAGCATTAATTTATTATTTAATAAATAAACACAGAATAGGTTGATATCATTGCATACTGTTTTATAATGTACTACAATACACTGAGGTGCAAATAGAATCTGACACTTTTTGCAGCAAAGTGTAAACAGCATCTAATTTACACTGTTGTCTTTAGTGCAAATAGCACCTGCCAAAATATTTTAGTAAATAAACTCTACTTACAGAGTTCCTCCTCCTCCCACCACAGATGGAAACTCATCTCCGGATTGGGAAGCGGAACATCGCACAGGGAGCCGCTGGACAATAGACCTGAAACCCAAAACCGTCACAATGACACCACAAACAAATCCTGCTTCCTGATCCGGCTACACAAGTTGGATATCAAAAAAGGAGGAAAAAATAAAAAAATATCTAGGTCTTTTACTAGGGGGGGGAAAGTTATTTTAGTACAGATGGAATCGATCAAGAATGTTTGTTTGTGTTTGTGAGAGAGTACAGATAAGAATATAGAAACAGTGCAGAACAGAATAGAATACAATAGTATTGTAGTTTACCTTTACTGGTGTCATGTAGGATCTGTAAGTATAGCTCTTGTAGTTTCTGTCTGATCTGACCCTGATCACCTCTGTTACCGTCTGTGCCCTGGTCCACTGTTGCAAGCACTTCATTAAAGTAGGACTCCACATCCTGGTCCTGACATATGCAAAGACAGATAATCAGACACACAAACACCACCACAGAAAGCCACACAGCATGAAATCACACATGCAGATGCACACACAAACATACAGCCATAATTCAGACAGACACATATGGGATGTCCTGTGGATGCCCTTTCCTGTTGCTTTAAGTTTGCTGAAAATAAACTGAAGACAGCTGACGTGTGGACAGAGACAGAGAGATGCTGACCTGCAATAAATGCTTGCCCTTTGTCTCCATCATTGTATAGTCTTACAACTAAAATTATAGAGTACTTACACTGTTATACACAGGTTAATTGTAGGTACACACCCTTTTTTTCTTTCATTCAGAATAATGAATCCTTTCTCTTGACAGAAACTTTTCAGCAGATTGACAGTTTTGACTAGGTAAGAGCAAAATGGCATGTTGCCATGTCCCAGGGCTCATTTCTGATTTACAGCTGGTTGTGGTGACAAAATGTAACATCTGAATATTTGCACTCTTGAGTCATACTCATACAGAAGCCTGTGATAAATGATGCTGCCTAGAAAACATCAATTCTGAGTTTGACTGTGGATGATAGGCATATGGAGTATATAAGTAAAGTGAATCAATCAACGTTGTACAGATACGCACATACTACCATCAGTCAATTAAAAAAATAACTAATTTATCACAGTTAATCCCACTGAACATTGAAGTTTTTAAATATACTTTTATATTTTGTTTCTTCAAATTCAGGTAGAAACAACATAAAGATTTTTATATTTTTTTATGACTGAATGTATCGCTGATAGCAATATTAATGTCTCTAGAAAAAAATATATTTTTACTGATATTTAACCATCTAGCCATTCAACATTACATTTGAATTGAGAGCTATCAATTTTAAGAAAACTTCTAATTTAAGTGAACTTAAAACAGTCTTCATATAAACCCATTATTTACCTGTCCTTCAACAAGAAGGAAATATACAGGAAGTTAATAAAGTTATCAAATACTAAATACTAAACTAAACTAGATGAAATATTAAAGCTACAAAAGTTACTGATTTCCTCTTGTTTTCTTTTGTTCTTTGATCATCACAGCAGCTGGGTGATTTGGTTATTTGGATGCTGTTACTTTAAGTGCAGACTAGTGTCTGTCGCTGAGGTGAAGTGGAGTGTGCGTTTGAAAAATTTCCCTTTTGATGTGGTCATAAAGACGTTCTGCAATTAAATAAACGCACTTGTTGCAAAGAAAAGCAAAACAAGACAGACGCAGCAGTTGTGACTGGGGTGGCCTGCATTAACAGCGTTAAATATTTTTTTACACTGTTAAACTGGAAACATAAATCACCTGCGATTTTGACAGCACTAGTAGATGCATAAAAAATACTGTATATAACAGGACCTATACTACCAATAGTCTGGGGTCAGTATGAGTTTTTATGTCCACCAAGACTGCATTTTTTATGAATAATACAGTGTATAATACAATAATACACATTAAAGTCACACTTTAGTTTAGGGAGCAGTTATCACTACTAACTAACTAACTAACCACGAACTATACCAAAATAAACTCCTAATTTATGGTTATTATTAGTTAGTAAGCCATTAACTATGACTTTTGCCTCAATAAACCACTAAAAAGTAAAATATTAGTAGTTAGTAATGTAGGTTTAGGTTAAGTTTAGGTGTTGGGTAGGATTAGGTATGTAGAATATGGTCATGCAAAATATGTGCTTTATAAGTATTAAAAAATATCCAATATGTTTTGAATAGGCATGCTCATAAGCAACTAGTTAATAGTGAGAATTGTTCCCCCATACTAAAGTGTTACCAGATTATGGGATCTAAATTATGGTCAATAATAAGCATATTTGCTTTATATGTACTAAAGTAATCAAAATAATGCCTATATTCCGATTTGGTGCTTAAGAAACATTGGTTATTATTATAACAACTGAACAAAAGTAGTGCTGTAAATTATTTGTGTGAAGAATGTGGTATTTTTTTATTTTTTTTTTGGAAAGTTTTAAAAGAATGGCATTTATAAGAAATAAAAATGAGACTGCATTAACGTTTGAATAATTTATTGATAAACTAGTGCTTTCTTTGTTTTCAGCTTGAAAGATGAAGCCTGCATGTACATTTCATACGGATTACATAATCGGAGAATATTTGATTTCTATTTGAATTTGTTCATTTAAAAATAGACACTGCACTCTCTATAGATATATTTTCATGTCTGTAAGACACATAGTTTCGAAATGACATGTTCAAGTTTGCTCAAGTTCACAGAGATGGCAGAAAGCGCATTCTATATGCTTTCATTTCATTTACTAAGTCTCAATGTTTTGTTGTTAATGTGTGTGCACACAAATAAACGTTTTTACAGATTCGAAAGATGTATTACAGTTAGTTGACAGTTAGTTAGTCCCATCATTTGTGCACCATCATATTGTTTTAACTCTGTATGCATTACTTACTCCTGTGGAACACAAAAGGAGATATTTTGAAGAATGTCAGTGGGGTCCGGTTTATTTTTGGATACCACTAGACTAAAAATATTTGTATCCCACAGAAGTCTTTGTGTTCCACAGAATAAAGTCATTAAATCTAAGATTTCCTAGTGAACTTCTTAACTTGTCCTAGCTTTTTTAAATGACATCACTGACCTGCAATGCTTCATTTAGAGAAGGCCCGTGACAATCCTCTCCCAGTACTGCCTGCAGACTGTGTTGCACTACACAGCGCATCAAGCTCGACGGGTTCCGGAACATTCCTTGAGCCTCAATGTCAGCCTTCATAACAGTACTGAGAGACTCGGAAAATACTGCAGGATCCGCAAATACAAACACCCTGAACATGGGACACACAGAACACAGCCATCAAAAACTCACAAACACAATTATTCACACAGACACACAGAAAAGAAAAACAAAAAAAAAAACATTGATATGATTCACTTCTAAACTGAGCTGATGTGAGATTTATTTGATAAAGCTGCCTGCTCACTTTAGCAGCCACATAAACCTCATAATGTAGACTGGAAGCAATTTCTTACCAATTTTATAAAAACCGTTGACTTCACAAATACTTACTGTGCTGGTTTTCCCCATCTGTGTTATATGGTGTTGCATTAGAAAAGGGCACACCTAGATGAACTAAACAAATAATTTGTTTTTGTTTTTTTCTCCTGGCAACAATGTTTTCCTCGTTCCTTTTTAGTCTTGGCTATGATTATAGCTTTAGATAATTAAAAACCCCTCATTCTAAAATGTTCCAAAGCTGACAAATCTGGTAGTACAGGTTTGAACAATTAGTGAGCTGAGAAACGTCACTCAGATATACACTGTTAAACACTAAAGTAATATAAACAACAGTTTAAACAAAAAAGATCAGGGTTTGATTGCTCTAAAATGACAAATGGCACTAGACCTTTTATATAAATAACCATGTTCACATACAGTAGGTGTCTTAGCAGTGTAACCGCAGGTGTAGTGAATCATTATTAATATAGACATGCTCCGCTAATGTTTGACAACCAGAAAGTGGTTAACACAATTTTCTGAGCAACACATTGCTTTAACGCAAAAAGGTATCACAAACTCATAATGTACAATTTATTAATCTGATTTTTTTGTAAATATACTATTGTTCATTGTTAATTTCATTCATTCATTGATAATACAACTTTAAATTAGTGCTGGACAATGAATAATCGCAATTAATTGCATCCAAAATAAAAGTTTTTGTTTATATAATATATATGTGTGTACTGTGTATGTTTACTATGTATATATAAAGACACACATATACAGTATATATTTAGAAAATATTTACATGTATATTTATGGTCATATACTTTATATTATATTATATATAAATATATTTAATATATAAACATAACATATTTTTCTTAAATATATACATGCATGTGTGTATTTATATATAGATAAATATACACAGTACACACACATATATTATGTACACAACAAAAGTTTATTTTGGATGCGATTAACTACTTAATTGTTGCCCAGCACTACTTTAAATGTACGAATGCTGTAAAAGTTATTATTGTTATTTCTATTTAGCAACTGCATTAATGTTAAAGTAACCATGAAAGCAAACTGCCTATTTTTTATTTGTTTATATAATGTTGCAGTATATGCACATACATAAAAAAAATACAAATACAAAATTTCTACACTCTAACACTTAATTCTAATGGACACATTTAAGTACCTACATTTGTCTCCTACTGAAACACATTTCTGAACATAATTTCATCATAATTAGCCTAGAAAAGACACAATTTCTGTTTTATGCTAACTTAATTATTAATAAGTAAGTTATAAACAACATTTATATTGTTTTTAACAGACTTCTTTTGTTAATACAGCGTGTGTTTGTGCTATAAAAAGTTCAACTTTTTAAAATATGACTTGTGTTCAATACTTTTCGGGATCACTCTAGGTTAATGAACTATATTAGCAGTCGTGTGATGACAATGATGATAATGATAGAGCCTTCATGCGAATGGTTACAGATAGGGAAAGGCATTGAACATGCTTAGCAACTGTTTACAAATGAAATTGTCGCTCTGACATTGACTTACCTCTCCTGCTGAGGATAGTGTTCATTTTTCAAATTTTGTTCTGCAATTATTCTTTTCTGATATAAAAGGCCTATGAAAAAAGATACAATGCTCATCAGACTGACAGGGTTCTTTTTTTTTCTTGTTTATGACTTGACTGACTGATCATTTTAGAAAAACTAAGATCAGGAGAGATAAGCATGCTTGTCATATATTGAGGAAAGTAACAAAGTAAGAAGTCACAAACCTGGAGCAAATCGTTCGGCTTTCATTTGGCCAGCATAACTAAGGCCCACAGTGCAGTACGGCTGAGGCAGTGTCAACAACCTCGTGCAGAAGTCGTAAACTCTTTTATAGAGGTCATCTGGTATGTATACAGACTGCAAAGAAACACAAGGAAGTCACGCAGGATGCTAACGTCTTGTGCAGTTTTTGTTTAGCATAAAAAGGGGCCTTTGATTTCAATTTAAAACAATAGATCACCCAAAAATTTAAATTCTGTCATTAACTGCTATTAATTGCTGCACCTTGTTTATGTTAAGAGGAAAGCATGTGCATATGTCATGGTACTCTCCAAAATGAAGAAGAATTGTTGAATAAAGTTGTTATTTTAGTTTTTTTGCACAACAAAAAGTATTCTCGTAGCTTCATAAAATTACAGTTGAACCACTAATGTCTCTGATGCCATGGAGTGCCTTTAAATAACTAAAAATTGTGTTTGGAACATTTTGATGGATAGATGATGACAACATTTTTATTTTAATGCAAATGTTCTTCATAAGGTGCAGACTGATTGAACTGACCAAGATTTCTCTTGAAATTACACTTCTGTGTGTATACAAGTGAACAAAACCTCAGACTCAGATCACTGTGGGTGATTTCTCTTCTCCAAGACTTTAACCAAACAAATGAGCCAATGTCTAAAACAGTGCTTTTCAACTGGCTGCTCTGTTCTGATATAATTATATCATAGTCATAGTTTAAATAGCTTCAAGTTAAACTGTTTTGATGTTTAATGCTATATTGTGACCCTGGACCACTGACCAATACATTGTATGGGCCATAGATTTTTCTTTTATTTCAAAAACCATTAGAATATTAAGTAAAGACCATGTTCCATGAAGATATTTTGTACATTTCCTACCTTAAATATATCAAAACTTAATTTATCAATATTTAGACTTTTTTGCACCCTCAGATTCCAGATTTTCAAACAAATATTGTCATATCCTAAAAAAAAAAAAAAACCTTACAGTTTCATCAGTGGAAAGCTTATATATTCAGCTTTCAGATTATGTATACATCTCAGTTAATAAAAAAAGACCCTTATGATTGGTTTTGTGGTCCAGGGATATCTGCATCCTGATTTAAATCCAGCTGAGAATCATGTCTAAAAGTAAAATTAAGGAAAGTTAAAAGGTATAAGAGTTGTCATTGTTTCTCTTACCTGCATTACAGCATATATGAGTGTATTTAGCAGAGGAATGAGATGCTTCTTGCAGTCAGTTCTTTCAGCCTGTATATGAAAAGAAGGAAAATCATGTTTATTCTCTATCTATCCAATAATTCACTAATTCATATAAATCAATCTATAAATCCTCACAGTCTACAGCTGTCCTTTGTGTGTTGCAATTATATTAATCATCATTAATTATGATTATTAAGTGAATTAACTGTTATTAGTAGTAATTATTCAATTGTTGTTACCATTATTAGAATAAATTAACTCTTTATTCTTAGTGACAGATAATTATTTCAAGTTTTTCAGGTAAGTACCTTGAATAAACATTGTTATAATAAACACTAGCTGTTTAAATACAGTAACAGCTTTTAGGTAACACTAACCAAACTTATTTAAATTATTATGCCAGTCACTAAATTGGAAATTGTACTGCTATATTTCAACAAGCATTATGCCATGGAAACTGATGACTCACTCTTTCTAGTTCCTTGATGGCCACTCTAACCAAAGCCAGACTCCTGAGAGAACTGTCCTGCACTTTCTTATGTAATGTCCATCTCAGCATCCCTGCAGAATTAACAAAAATTAACAGCTCTTACAGTATATACACCAAACGAGAAAAACATTTGTGACAAATTCTGTTACAAATTTTGTGCACTGAAACTGCCACTTGAAACCCTAGTTGTTGCATGATACTGATACTGAGTTGTGTGACTTAGACATGGTCTTTTTATGGAACGTCAACAGATGACACAACTGATTAGATTGTAGATTGTGGTTCTTAAAGAAACTGTGTCTTTTTTAGCCTGTCTTTCTCTTTACATAGCGTGTATGGTGTATGTGTGTAATTGGGTGTAATCTGTAAGTGTGAGTCATACCTTTATTGACAGCTGGTTGCTCAATGTCCATTTCTCTCATAATGGTTAGCAGGCTACGGTAGATTTCGGATTCAATGGCAGCATATTCCACTTTTTAAAGAGAAGTCAACAACATAGCATTTGAATGCTGATATAAATGAAATGACATGTGTGAGATACTCTAGCATTTAAAAGTTTGGGGTCAGTTGGAAAGTTGATCAAAATACTGTTTTTAACTGTCATAAAATATCACTGAGGACCGAAGTAATGGCTACTGAAAATTCAGCGCTGTTATCACTGAAATAAATAGTATTTTAAAATCTATTCAAATTAAGGCTGCAAAACGATTAATCGTGATTAATAGTAATCGTGAAAACTTTTTGAATTTGAAGATCAGGGTAAATTTACTTATTTTGTCTTTTGGGAAACATGTAATATATGTAATATATCTTCTGTAGTCCCTGAAGGGCAGTACTAAAGTAATACACAGTATTAAAGGAACACTCCACTTAAAAAAAAATAAAAAATAAAAATATGCTCATTTTCCAACTCCCCTAGAGTTAAACAGATGAGTTTTATCGTTTTTTAATTCATTTAGCCGATCTCCGGGTCTGCTGGTAACATTTTTAGCATAGCTTAGCATAAATCTGATTAGACCATTAGCATCTTGTTCAAAAATGACCAAATATTTTTTATACTTTTCCTATTTAAAACTTGACTCTTCTGTAGTTACATTGTGTACTAAGACCGACAGAAAATGAAAAGTTGCGATTTTCCAGGATGATATGGATAGGAACTATCCTCTTATTCTGGTGTAATAATCAGGGAACTTTGCTGCAGTACCTTGGTACAGCAGGTGTAATGATATTGCACAGCACCTGAATATAGTCCCCAGCTATTTTATTATTACCTTAATGCTAGTCACGTTGGAAGTTACCTAGCTGGGGACTATTTTCAGGGGCTGCGTATATCATTGTGCCTGCTGCACCCATGGTATGGCAGCAAAGTTCCCTGATTACCTGTGGTACAGCAGCAAAGTTTCTTGATTATTACATCGGAATGAAAGTATAATTCCTATCCATATCAGCTTGGAAAATCGCAACTTTTCATTTTCTGTCGGCCTTTGTACACGATGTAACTACAGAAGAATCAAGTTTTAAATAGGAAAAATATCGAAAATCTTTGGTCATTTTTCAACAAGATGCTAATGGTCTAATCTGATTCAGTGATTTATGCTAAGCTATGTTAAAAGTGCTAATGGCATACCCGGAGATCGGCTAAATGGATTCAAAAACGGGAAAACTCATCTGTTTAACTCTAGGGGAGTTGGAAAATGAGCCTATTTTTGAAAAAAATTGAGTGTTCCTTTAAGAATCAAGGGGGTGTAAACTTTTGAACGGGGTAATTTTCAGAAATTCAACTATTATTTTCTCTTGTGGACTATATACAGGGGTTGGACAATGAAACTGAAACACTGTCCAATATAGTGTTGGAGGTTTCATGGCTATATTTGCGCAGCCTGGTGGCCAATCTTCACTTATTGCACATTCCACCAGTAAGAGCAAAGTGTGAAGGTTGACTATGTGCACCCAATGGTTCAGACATTGTACCCTAAAGGTGGTGCCATGTATAAGGATGATAATGCACTAATACACACAGCAAGACTGGTGACAGAGAGGTTTGATGAACATGAAAGTAAAGTTGAACATCTCCCATGGCCTGCACAGTCACCAGATTATTGAGGCACTTTGGGATGTTTTGGAGGAGCGAGTCAGGAAACATTTTCCTACACCAGAATCACATAGTGACCTGGCCACTGTTCTTTAAAAGAAATGGCTCAAAATCTCTCTGGCTACTGTGCATGACATGTATTTGTCAATCCCAAAACGAAATGATGCTGTATTGGCCACAAAAGGAGGCCCAACACCGTACTAATTGTGGTCTAAAACCAAGTGTTTCAGTTTCATTGTCCAACCCCTGTATATAAGCAACTTTTATGTGAAATATCTTATTCAGATCAGTAATAAATTAACAATAACATGCATTTTGCATGATCCCTCTTATTTTGGTAAAATAATTAAAGCTGCAGTCCGTAAGTTTTGCCTCTTTGTCGCCATCTCTGTCTGAAAACCTGCAATTGCAGTTATTTGCACAATTATCTTTCATACGTGGGTTGTGCTCCAGCACGGCTCCAGCGCGGATTAATCTAATGTTTTGGTAGCTGTCAGTCACCGCACCGTTGTGGTTTTTCACTGTATTTAGGAATCACAGATTAACAGATTCAAGGGTTAGGGTAGGCTATCTGCAGTCAGATGCATATTTAAAACTGGAGTAATCTAATTTCAGTCACTTGTGTTTCATAAACACATAAACTTTTTGGATTACAATCCGCAATCAAAATTATACATTTAATTATTTCAGCTGCTGTGAGAAAAGGCTATAAACTATTCAGGACGCCTTCTTTATGTTTACAGACGTGACGTAATGATGCAGTGGCATACTTGAACTTCCCACGACAACCTACCCATACCACTCAATTGTTATATAAAAAAACATTTTTATAAGCTAACCGTTGTGAATCGGGCTAAAGTAAGGCAATAGTTTTGAACACTGGCTGGTTATGTACTTGCTCAGAAATGTATTTTGTAAAATTTTTAACCAAAAAAGTTACGGACTGCAGCGTTAAAATTTTGCCAATTCTGAAAGGGGGATGTAAACTTTTGACCTCAACTGTACATAATAAATATACACAGTACACACATATACAGTAGTATGTGAACATAAACTTCTATGTTGAATGCGATTAATCGTGATTAATTGTTTCGCAGCCCTAATTAAAATATAAACCAGCTATTTTAAATTGTAATAATATTTCACCATATTACTGTTTTATAGGCTTGTTGAGCATAAGAGACTTTAGAATGGTACTGTAAATTTTCTAAGTATCAAATTGATTCAAATATTAAAATAGTGATTTGTCACCAAATGGTGTAACTCTCACCTGCCGAGTCCATAACATTAATACTGCTAGAATTTCTCCAGGAAGCCATACTGTAGCTTGGTCCTTACATAATGAGGTAAACAGAAATAATCACCACTGTGACTGCTGACGCAAAGACAAAAAAACAAAAAAACAAACAAACAAACAAAAAAATGTAGAACATTATTATATAAAATTAAAAGTGAAAGGAACACATTACATTTACAGTTTACAAAAGATCATGTTGTTCAATTTCCTTCTTCTGCAGAACACCAAAGAACATAATTTGTTAAACATCTGAGTCCAAACAACATTGGACTGCATTGAATTTCATCGATTGAAACAACAACAACAACAGCAACAAAACGCTGGGACATTTTACAAAATAAATTATTTTTGCTGCACAGAAGAAAGAATTCCATAAATGTTTGGACTGACTTAGGCATGAATAAATGTTTTGAAGGTGTGAAGTCACTTTAATGTGCTGGTCACATTAATCTGATTCACTGTTCTATTTTCCACTTCTTCATGCTGAAACTTAATATCACTTAAATTGCATATTTTGAGCTTATAAAACACACTATGTAAGTTATTTGATGCATGATTATATGCACTCTGTGTTAATAGTAAACTATTTACTATAATTGATAGCTAAGGCTGTTTACTAAAAAGCAAATAAACTCACACATGACCATGGCCAAGAGCCTCAGGTGCACTTTTACCCACTACTGATTACACAAGAAAACTTCCCCTTCATTTCACCCTCTCAGACACGGTTTATAACTGACCAGCAACGCAATGCAACTAACTGCTCCGTTGCCAAGAAACTTTTAAGTCACGACAGAATTGACTTCCAAGAAACTAGAAAGAGGAAAGGGAAAACGAAAGAAAAAAAACAAAACTACAATATCCAAAAAGCCAGAACGAGTGCAGAAAGCATGTAAACCGAATAACTGAAAGTGAACAAAGGGCCCTTTTCAATGACCAACACAGCTCGTAATTATGCAACTTTCCGATAGCTTGGTTTCTCAGTGCTGAACTCAGAATCACATTTCACGTGTTACCTCCAGTAAGCAGCAACTGTCTGTGGTATAAAATGTTGAAGTCTAAGAAAAAGAAGTCTACTGCCTTACCTTTCGTCCTTGTGAGACTATCAGTGGACTACATCATATGGCACATGTATAAAAACTTGCTGGCCAAACAGTCAGAGTGAGAGCTGCACACTGTGTAACACTTCCTCTAACTGCTGCGGCTGTCACTGAGGACAACTGCAACTCTGACTCAAAGCTGAGTGAACATGAGGGAGGGACGAGAAACACAGAGAGAGAGAGAGAGTTTGACAGAGGCATGGCAGAGGAAAGTTTCGAAGGAGGATTAGGGGAGAAAGGGTGGCTGAATGTGTGAAAGAAGCATACAGAGTGGGTGTGTGGACACACTGAAGGGAAAGTCCTTTGAATATGTTTGTTTAATTTCTCAATCTAATTACAAACAACACCCTGATCCGACTTTTTGGACAAGTTCAGCATGAACGTTCATATCTAGCCACACAATGTGATGCATACACATATGCGGTCTGCATAAGCCTAGTGCTGCACAAAGGCAAAACTAGCACACAAAGATTAAGCCCCTGATCCTGCACAAAAAGGCATTGAGCTAGTGAAGAGAAACAGGGTCAAGAGCGCTGTATCAGCACAGAAAGAAGCTCACTGAACCACAGGCTTCCTGTCGCTTACTTGGCCCTCACTCTCAGAGAGACAGTAGATGACAGGACCTGACACACATCCTGTCCCCATAAATGTGTGGGCGAACCACACACAAGATTGTGATATATTTAGTACCAGTCAAGTAAAAAAAAGTTATGCTTAGAAACTTTTACTTTCTCACTTTATGTTCAGTCTTTACTTCTAAAATCCCTCTTCGAGCATGAGTAATAACCTTGGTGTGGAGATTATTAGGAAGGTCAATGATGCATACAAGTGTTGCAAAGGGTGAGGAAAATCCCTTTAAAAATCTAGTCTTAAATCTTAAATTAATTTTATATTGTACTCCCTGAATGTATGTGTACATATTTTAATCATTATTTTCAAAAGGTTTTACAATATTACACTTTTTTCTGCATGTTTCTGCACCACAGATTTTCAATTTTTTTGTACCAATAAAGGTCCAATACTTGTAAAGATGATCATTTTGAGTTTGACAGTCTCAACATCTTTATCTAACAGCAGTATCGCTGTTGTGGTTCATAAAACAGACATGCAAGGTTGCCAGGTCCCTGAAAAAAAGCCCAAAGCTGACTCAAAACTCGGCCAAAAGGAATGAAAACCAGGCCAATTTTCCTTTGTCCAATACACGATTCCCATTAAGGGCCCTAAAATAAACATTTGAATTTAGCTTATTCTGTGTTTTAAATCTTAATTGTATTATTTTTGCTAGACATGTTTATATAAGGTGCATATTTAACTAGTTAATCTGCATTTTATTCCTCTTTAGCTACTTTTTACATTTTGGTATGTCACCAAAAATGACAATTCTGTCATCATTTACCCTGATAGTGTTCCCAAACCTCTATGAGTTACTTTCTTCTCCTGAACACAAAATATATTTTTAAGAATATGTCTACTAACAGTTGCTGGTCCCCTCTGATTTCCACAGTAGTTTTTATTTATTGATTTATTTATTGATTTATTTTTATAATTATTATTATTATTTTTTTTTTTACCATACTATGGAAGTTATTGGGGAGCAGCAACTGTTTGGTTACCCATTTTATTCAAAATATTGTCTTTTTATTTTTATTTTTACAAAATATCTTCATGGAACATGATCTTTACTTAATATCCTAATGATTTTTGGCATAAAAGAAAACTCGATGATTTTGACCCATACAGTGTATTTTTGGCTTTTACTACAAACTTGTGCTACTTAAGACTAGTTTTGTGGTCCAGGGTCACATATAGGTTTGGAACAACTTGAAGGCGAGTAACATAATTTTCATATTTAGGTGATATCCCTTTAACTGTCAGCTCTTTGCATTATAAATTGTTTAAAATGTAACATATAAATACGAATAACACTGTTATTCGTATTTATTCATGCTGACATAGCTATTAATAAAAGCAACTCCACAGATAATAGTTTCAAATCAATAGCCTACACTCTTAAAAATAAAGATGCTTCACAATGCCATAGAAGAACCTTTTTTATCTAAATGGTTCCATAAAGATTCACAAAAGGTCCTTTGTGGCAAAAGAAGGTTATAAAAAGGTAAGAAAGAGATGCTTCTTTAAAGAACCTTTGACTGAATGGTTCTTTGTGGAACCAAAAATGGTTCTTCTAATGTTTTGTCTATGATTAATCTATGATGCCAAACTCAAGTAATGTGCTTTAAATGTCCCTATGTGGGCGAAACTCATAAATTCTAGGTTGTGAAAGTGACAACAAATGTGCCCCTCATACTATCTCATCTTCACTCGATCGTTCGGCTGTCCTTAGGTTGCCAGGTATTCATTCCAATGATCAACACGAATTGGTAAAAGCATGTATTTTCATTTGTCTTTGTCTACAGATGAACAGTTTGGCGGTCGTAGAAAACTGCAACCCACAGCTCTGTACTTTTTCTCACGCATTTTCAAAATAGCACAGCTGTGCTGAAAAACTGTGACCTTGGCAACACAAGTTCAAATGCTTGTTCAGGACACACCTCTGTACATGAAACATTGAGAAGAATTGTGACATTACGAAAATAGTTAATTTTGAGCTCTGAAACTTGCACTGTTTTTATAGCAGACTAGAGTAACCTCCTAAAAGTGTACCAACACATTGCAATTCTCCATATCATGACCTCAAGAACTGCATTTTTAAAAAGCTTTTTCCTCATTAGGCCTATAATATGAGGACCATTGTATCACCCTGACATTTTTGCCATTATGTTCTAATATTAACATGAATTTCAATTCAGAAATCAACATGCTAGGTCCATTCAAGTCATTGTATATATAAATTTAATTACTGATGTATTTTTGAATAAATTAGGCAGAGTGTTACTTACAAAAATCAGCATGAGTCAAAATCACTGATGCACAATGACAAACATGTTCAAACAGGTTAACACTTTATTTTGATAGTCCACTTTAGACATTTTACTAACTACAACTAACCTGGCAACTACATGTCACTTTTTAGTAGACTGTCCACTTAATATCTGCTAACACTTGAACAAAAAACAACTGAACAAACAAACAAACAACTCTGTGTCATAGTTAACTGCACACAAGATAGTTATTGACTGGTCCAAGGCAAAATTAAAATAAACTGAAAATGTGAGGAATCAGTGGTTTTGTATTTGTGTATGTTATGTTCGTGAGATGGAGGGAGAATGGATGTAAGGCTTATGCAAGACCCCTGTCTTTCTTTGCAACTGTTCGCGTGTGTGTGTGTGTGTGTGTGTGTCTGAGAGAGAGAGAGAGAGAGAGAGAGAGAGCAGTACCTGTCTTTATTACTGCACACTCAGTCAAGCTCCAGTGCTGCAGACTTTTCAGCATCTCAGGGGATGAAATCTCACAGAACTCCTCATAAGATCAGACCTGCATTGCCTGTAGCACTCAACTTTAAAAGCTGACATATGCAGACAGTTCTTTTCAAAGAGTGGGTTCTGGACTGAGTTCTAAGTACTGTAACAGGAACAACAACCACTTCCTTTGCATGCTATTTTTAGTTGCTGTACCCAGCTGTGTAAGTCCTATAGATTAAGCTGTAAAATGTTAAGCAAAGTTAAGTATGTTTTAAAATAGTGTCTATTATTTTAAAGACAAATGCTTGTGACAGGCCTAAAGTATTTAGCTAAACTATCAAATGCTAATTGTTTTGTCAGCTGCAGGTAAACAGCTATAACTTGTGATGAACTTGAACGCAAACAGATGAACTTGTGGCACATAAGTTGCACTTCCTCTGAGATACTTTTTTTAGTCCAAATCTTGAGACCACTAGTGAAATGCTATCATTTTGCAGTTTTCTAATTTTATATAAAGTTTTATACTGTCAGGAAGACAATTTGACCAAAAAGTTGAACTAAAAAATTACCATGAATATCAGAACATTTTAGTATCTGTTGTCTGTGTTTAATTACAGCAGTGCTTGAGCTGACATGAACTCCACATTTGTGCAAAACCTGATGATCATGTTACCATCATGATTTGACAGGGTTCCAAAGATCAACTTGTGTTTCAATGAACACAAGGAAATCTGATATATATTTTTGTACAAAGGAATCCACACGATTAACATCATAAATTTGCTTATTTTTTGGTGACCTAAAAACAGCGCAGTTTCATTTAAAATGTTAAGCTTTTAGTTTATTTCCAGATTTAAAACACATTTTTAATCATAGAATTCAATTTTAGTCTTAGGCTGTTAAACATATTTGCCTGTTTTTGCCCTTTTAAGACCCTTTTAGATAAAAGTGCAGCCTATGATATGATATAAAAGGCCATCATATTCTAATTAACAAAGTTGAAGTCTAGATGGCAGACAGATGTAGAACATTTCATAATTAATTAACATGACTGTAAAGTTAAGACCTGGATGTGCTTAAAAAAATAAACAGTAGGAAAGAAAACAGACTTCCGATTGTTCGTCTCCACTACAGACTTCTCACAAAACAGGATATCTCTCCGAAACACACCTTAAGTTCGGAAGACAGCCTGCAGAGCTGTGGAAATCCCCACACTAGGACAGTGGCAGCACCTCCCCAGTACACACTTCACTCTCACCAAGAGGAAGAACCCTTCCGATCTGCACGCGCCACACTGGACAATGATCAGAACAACAAAATTTGGGCCTTGGCTCCATTGCTAGCAAGATATTTTAGGGAAAACCTTTTGCAACTCCTCACATACAATGCCTTGCAAAAGTATTCATACCCCCATTAATTTTTTTGTTATGACGCTGCCTTATGTCAAATATTTTTTTAATTACTTAATACATTTATAAAAAAACAAAACAAAACAAACAACAACAAAAAAAATGTAATTAAAGCTGCAAGCAGCGTTGAAAGGGCCCTCACACCCTGGCTCACTGCTGACTGGTGGCTTTAGTAAAACAGCGAACGCTGGGCAGTATTATTTTAATATTGTAAATGTAGGAGAAATATGTCAAAGTCATTTATATGTGCCAAACTTCCTGCTGCCAGCTGGTGGTGCTATGCCTATAACTGAATATTGGCATGTAGATGTGTTCAGGACGGCACTGTCATCAAACATATGAAGTTTGGTGCAGATTGAACATTGTGAGCTTGAGTTAGTGTAAGACATGACATATCCAGCTGCCAACAGCTATGATTATATCTGAATATTGGCCTTTAGGTGTCTTCAAAACAGGACTATTACCAAATATGTGAAGTTTGAGGCATATTAGACATTGCATGCTTAAGTTAGTGTAAAACAAGCTATTTCCTGTTGCCAGCAGGTGGCGCTATGATTGTAACAGAGTATTGGCTTTTAGATGTGTTCAGGTCAGGACTCTTATCGAACAAGTGAAGTTTGGGGCAGATTGAATATTGTTTGCATGAATTACAACAACTTCCTGTTTCATGGCTTTAACAACATGCTTTAGCACTTTAGCAAGTGTTTCTATCATGTTTGAGCCTGTTTCTAGCATGTTTAGCACAAAATGGCATATTTTGCTGTGCTTTTAATAGTCCATCACAGTGTTCAACATGTCACTTCCTGTTGCCAACAGGTGGCACTATGGCTATTACCGAATATGGGCATGTAAATGTCTTCAGGTCAGAAGTCTTATCAAACAAGTGAAGTTTGGGGCAGATTGGACATTGTTGGCATGAATTACAACAACTTCCTCTTTCATGGCTTTAACAACATGCTTTACCACTAAGTGATGCTAGCATGTTTGAGCATGTTTCCAGCATGTTTAGCACTCGATGGCTTATTTTAGTGTGTTGCTAATAGTACATCACAGTGTTAAACATATCACTTCCTGTTGACAGTAGGTGGCGCTATGACTATAACTGAATATTGGCACATAGAAGTGTTTAGACCAGGACTCTTATCAAACATGTGAAGTTTGTGGCAGATCAGACACTGCGGGACTGAGTTACAGTAACTTCCTATTTCATTGCATTATGCTTTAGCACTTAGCTAAGTGTTGCTAGCATACTTTACAATGTTTGTAGCATGTTGCATGTTATGTTTGGGGCAGATTGGACACTGCATGCCTGAGTTACAGCAACTTCATGTTGCATTGCATTAATAACATGCTTTAGCACTTAGCTAAGTGTTGCTAACATGTTTTAGCATGCGTATAACATGTTGCTAACCTATTTTATATGTTGCTAGGACACCATCACAGTGTAAAACATTTTACTTCCTGTTGCCAGCAGGTGGCGCTATGACTATAACTAAATATGGGCATGGACGTGTTCAGGACATGACTGTTATTAAATGAAATACAAAAACCACTGATTCCTCACATTTTCAGTGTATTTTAATTTTGTCTTGGACCAGTCAATAACTATCTTGTGTGCAGTGAAGTTTGGGGCAGATCGGACACTGTTTGCCTGAGTTACAGCAAGTTCCTGTTTCATGGCGATACATCAAATTTGTTGGGCTGCCAGGGACACCCCCTTCAACAAAAACTCAAGAACTTCACAATTTACCATTGCAAAGGCCTTATGATCACACTCACCAAATTTGAAGATGATCCAGTTAAAACTGTAGGAGGAGTTTGTTAAAGTACGAGGCCTGAAAATGGCAAAAAAAAAATGCACAAAAATCGTACAGTAAATTCAAAATAACGAACTTCCTGTTGGGTTTCGGATGTTGTACCAGGAGATTTTTTGCAGGTACTGAGTGTGTTACATGTATGTACTGAGTTTCGTACATGTACGTGAAACGTAGCTCCGTTAAACTTTTATAGGCGGCGCTAAAGAGCCATTTTGACACACCCACTTCTGAAACCCATATTTTCGCCAGTCCTGACACGTGTGGAAAATTTCATTCATTTTCAAGCATGTTTAGGCCCTCAAAAATGTGATTCACTTTGGAGAAGAAGAAGAATTGGAAGAATAATCGTAAGAAATGGAACAATTCCAATAGGGTCCTCACACCATCAGTGCTCGGGCCCTAATAAGTACATTGCATAAGTATTCATTCAACCCAGTAGCTGAAGCACCTTTACAGCCTCAAGTCTTTTTGGGTAAGATGCACATCAACATTTGGCAATTATCTGCCATTCTTTGCCTCAGCTCTTCACCTCTCAAGCTAGTTAGCTTGGATGAATTCTTAGACAGGGGCTCTCAATATTTTGGTGCATTGAGTTTTTCTTCTTCTCTGTTGAGTCCCTCAGTCCCTGCCACTGAAAAACAGCCCCACAGCATGAGTCTGCTACCATCACTTCACTTTTGGGATGGTACTCTGCAGGTCATGAGCTCAAGTCCTTGGTGCTTTTTTTTTTTTTTGCAAATTCCAAGTGTGTTTTCATTGAGGAGAGGATTGAGTCTTGCCACACATCCATAAAGGCCAGATTGGTGAAATGTTGCAGTGATGTTTGTCCTTCTGTAAGTTTCTTCCATCTGCATATATGATCATGGAGCTCCACTAGAGTGACCATCAGGTTCTTAGTCACCACTCTAGCCAAGGTCTTTCTCCATCAATTGCTCAGTTTGGCCAGGAGGCCAAACTTCAAACTTTCAAACTTCTTCTACTAGGGGTAATGAAGACTACATGCTTCTGTGAACTTTCAATGCAGCAGATTTTTTTCTGAACTCTTCCCCAGATTTGTGGCTTGGTGCAATCGTGTCTCAGGTCTACAGGCAGGTTTTTTTTTTTTTTAACCTCAAGGTTTGTTTTGCTCTGATATGCATTTTCAGCTGTAGATCTTTTATAAAGACGTGTGTGCCTTTTCAAAATCATACCCATTCAAATTAATTTACCACAGGTTAACTTCACTTGAAGTGTAGTAACATCTAAAAGCAATATGAATGCTCCTGAGCTATATTTCAACAGTCCCAGGTAAGGGTATGAATACTTATGCAATGGAATCATTTAAGTTTTTTATTTGTAATACATTTGCAAAGATGTTAAATTTATTTATTTATTTTTGCTTTTTCATTATGTTGTATGGAGTGCAGATTGATGTGGAAAAACAAGTAATTAAAAGCAGTTTAGCATGAGGCAGCAACATAACAAAATGTGAAAAAAAATGAAGTGCTATGAATACTTTCGCAAGGCACTGTACGTATAATAGACTATAATTACCGAAACATGCAAGAAAGTCACTGCAATGTTGTTGAAAACCTGTCTTTTTTTCCGTGAACACATTTTTTACAAATGCCTGGTTTTTTTTTTGGTTTTTTTTTTCAAAGAAGTCATGGTGGCACCCTTTTATACCATTTTTTATAAAGAAAAACAGGGTAAGGTCCTGTTAGTTGACACATAATATTAGTTAATCCAAGTAGCGAAATCCGGGGGGCTGGGTTTGGGGGGGTTATGGGGGGGTCGGATAGAAAGTAGCCTGCTCATAATATAGAGATTTACTAAATATTAAGATGCATTTCTATAGCTCTAACTTATTTTAAAAAATAAATTTTGGCAGCCCCTGAAACGGATTGTACTGACATTACTTGAGCGGTTGAAGACTATAACAGCTCTCATTCATTGACACACATTTATTGCTTGGACGGACTACGGAGCAAGCACGCCTTCTTAAATGCGTGTGCAGATTCAGTCGAGAGATAAAGTTTACCCTTTTCAACTTAATGCTGCTGTACTGAATTTACAAAGCCAAATATTTGCTGAAATAACAGTAACCATAACCGTAAATGCGTTTTTTTTTCAGTCAAATGAAAGCTGCTAAAGCAGGGCTGCCCAACCCTGTTCCTTGAGATCTACCTGCCTGCAGACTTTATGCTGCGTTCCAGGCAGGTTTTTGAGCTAGTAAGTCACGGCTTCAAACCACGATTCACGATTTGTAGCGTTCCAGGCTTATGCTCATTTACAAATCATTTCCATCGCCAAAGGTGCCTACTCCTTGCTTATTTGAGGGAAATGGAGGAGGAAAACGGAGCATAAGACAAGAGAAGCTGTTATACCTTTTATTTTATGTTATTTATATATTTGGAATTGTTGGTTCACGGTGTGACGTCAGAGCGCGGAACTGGGAGTACATCGATCTAGTACGAGTTCACGGGTGGGAAGTCATGGGTTTGACTGCTGTTCCAGTGCACTTTCACGGGTAGAAGGTTGGAAAAAGAGGTTACATAAAAGTTTTTCCTTTTATGTGAATAATTACATTTTAGATTAAAACATAAAAAATACACAATACAGCCTTACTAATGTTAAACCTTATTGTACCAACTGTAAAGTGTAACCAAAGGGAAAAAAAGGTTTGAAATAATATGGGGTGAACTATACCTTTCCGTGTAAACTTAAACAAGACAAACAAACAAAGCTATATATTATATTGAAATAAACAGGCGCCCAGAAAGTTGTTTTACAGTTATGGAGTACAAATTACTCAGATATCCTGTATTCACTGCTACACAATATAAGGAAGCGGTGGACAGTGATCAGCAGTCTACTTCTCTGGCCTGGGGAAATGTGTTTGAGTAGGGGGGAAGGAGGTCTACCTTAAATGATCTTCTTGGCCAAATGCAATGGAGCCAAAGGGAGATTTATGCACTGACAGGAACATTTAGTAAACCTGCCAAAAGACAAGGCAAGTCTGCAGGGAAGTGTGAAGTGGGTCAGTCGCTCAATATTAAAGTCATCTGTTGTCCCAGATCATATAAAGTACACAGTGACATGAAAGCTGCTGTTATGGAATGACCTTGGCAAACTAAATCAACAAGAATTTGAGATTTGTTTTGACAGTATACAAAAAGAAAGTGTTTATGATGTTTATCAACATCACTGTTGTTTAGACTAATACTTTTCATTCTTATAGCTTGATGGAGTTACACCTAAAGACATATTCTGTCATCATTTACTCATCCTGATTTTACTCCAACCCCCCAAAAATGTAATTCATCTTTGGAATACATTTGAAAATATTTTCATCCATCCAAAACCTTTATGTATCAGTAAGAACAAAAAACATACTTGTTGTGTTTCACTTCACTTTTATTCATTTGCTTGACTAACACAAAAACATAAACAGTTATTGGTATGCAATTAAGCATAATCAAGTACTGATCTATTTACTAAGAAATTTCATGATGTATCAGCTTTAACGAAGGCTCTGTGACGTAACAAACTCTATTTTTATACATAACGTACTTACACATACAGGAAGTTGGCCTCTTAATAGCAAAAAGATGGGCAGACTGAAACTGTAAAACTTTGGCACAGACATACCTGACCTGAATGGGGAAAAACCACAGGCAGCTGAAGCATGGAACATGACATAGGCCTATAAATCCACTCACTAAAACAACGCCACTGCTTTCAGTCTTTCTCCCTTTATTCTTCTCTACTGTGGAAACATAAACAATAGCACATGATGATTTTATTATAATTTTACACACCCAGGTCAGAAATAAACTAGGGCCTATAGCAGAAATGCCACTGAGTAATATTTAAAACAGTGAATGATTCAGTTTTTTTATGTTATGTAACATATTATGAATTTTATATCCTCCTTACATCCTGCTTTTGCAATCAGCACAAGTAGCTAATCATTCAGTAGTGTCTTCCACACCAGTAATAGAAGGCCGGAAATCACTGGCTCAAAACATGGGAGGAGACTATCAGCTTGGATCTTATTTTAGCACCAAAGTTATTGTTATTATTTGACCACACAGAAAACACCACCTAAATATTGTTTCTTCCTGAGCAGGGGTGTGTGTTGCATGCGCAGGAATGAGACCACTGAGTAACTTCCTGCAAGAAAATTAGCCTAAGTTCCCCATTCCATTCAGAGTCCATTCAAATACATTCATGAAAGAGCCTTCCTGCTGCACATTAACAGTAAAACCACACCTTTTTTTAACAGACAAAAATGAATTAATTGAAACACTGATGTGGTACATTTTAAGGATTACAATTTTTTTTTAACAACTAAAGCGTTACATAAAAATTGGCTCTTGCATGTCAAGTAACTGAACTGGTTATTCTACAACATTTCATTTTTCACTGATAATCTTCATTTGTACTTGCATATGAAGATAAGGATTTTAAGGAGTTCTAATGAAATGCAGCCTACGCCACTGACAAAATGACAAAAGAACTACCAACTTGGATCAACATCTTGAAAGGCCAACCATTCATGTCTGCTTTCTTGTACACAACACATGTCATAAATATCTATATTTAGATAATATATTTGAATGTTCCAGTGGTTTGTCACTCACACTGCCACGCAATTTTTATCAGAAATGACACAACATTGTGCACCCTGTTGCTGTAAAAATGTCATATCTATGGTGGGTATTCTCTAATCAGTAATAGTTAGTGCCTTGCGAAAATATTCATACCCCTTAATTATTTTCATGTTTTATGTTGCTGTCTTATGTTAAACTTCTTTAAATTACTTTTTTCCCCCACATTAATCTACCGTAATGGCATTCATATAACTTCTAGAAGTTACTACACTTTGAGTGGAGTTAACCTGTGGCAAATTCATTCAGTATGATTTGGAAAAGCGCACATGTCTTAATAAAAGGTGAAAAACAGCTGAAAATGCATATTAGGGCAAAAAACAAGCCCTGAGGTAAAAACAGGATTGCATCAAGACACAGATCTGAGGAAGAGTTTAAAAAAAATTCTGCTGCATTGAAGGTTCACAGAAGCATGTAGTCTCTGTTACCCTTATTGGAAGAAGTTTGAAACAACCAGGACAACCTTCCTAGAGCAAGATTCTGATTCTGATGAACCTCAATTCCAAGCATCATGTTTCAAAGAAACCAGGTACTGCTCACCTGCAGTTACCTTACCAATAGTGAAGTGTGTTGGTACGGTAGGTTATTCAGTGGCAGGGACTGAGTAACAAGGAAAGCTCAATACACCAAAATATTGAGCTAGCTTTAATAAGAAACACAGTACAGAGCATTCAGAACCTCAGACTGGGGAGAAGGTTAACCTTTCAAAAGGGCAATCACCTTAAGCACATAGCAAGAGTGGCTTATAGACAACTCTGTGTCCTTGAGTAGCCCGGCCAGAGCCTGGGCTTGAACCCGATCTAATATTTCTGCAGAAACCTGTTCATCTACCCTCATTCAACCTGACAGAGCTTGAGGTAAAGCGGCAAGGAGAAAAATGGCAGATAATTGCTATAATGCAGATGTGCAAAGCTTCATACTCAAAAAGACTCAGCTAAGTACTGAGTTAAGGGTATGAATACTTATGCAATGTACTTATTTCAGGGTTTTTTTTATGTAATAAATTTACAAAGTAAAAAGTAAAAGTAAATTCTGTTTTTGCTTTGTCATTATGGTGTATGGAATGTAGATTGATGTGGGGGGAAAAAAGTAATATTAAGAATAATCTAAGTCCTGTGAAAATCAGCTGCTATTGCACAGTTCATGTGAATAAGTATGGTTACAGGTGTACAGTGAACATGCCCTCCTTGACCTTTCCAATATGGAGGATGGCAGCTCATAAAAGCAGCAACTACACTGTATTACAAATTATTATGCACATGCCATTTTTGTTTGTTTTTCCAAATCAGTCAGTATGATTAAGGATTAATTTTATCCTCAACTATTATTTTACAATGAGAATGTAATTACATGTGAAAGAACTGATAATGTCAACAGTTTTATTGATATTTTGAAAAATAAACAAAATATGCTGTTCCAAATAATTATGCAGAATGCCGTTTGAAAACATTCAATGGGTTAAAATAAACTCCAAAATAAATTTTTCACATGTGCTGCATGGACAGATCTTTTTTCCAAAAATAAACACAATTTAAAACAAAAAAAAAAACTATTTACAATTCAAGTTACATATTAATATATGCACCCTTCTTGGAGATGACTTTTACTTTTCTCTCATCCATTGAACTTTTAAGACCATGTGTAGTTCCTGGCAGTATTTAATTTGAGGATTCTGGTATTGCCTCCCAGAGCAGTTGTTTGGAGGTACACTGCCGCCCACCCTCATATACCTTCATTTTAAGGATGCTTCACAGGTTCGCAATAGGATTGAGGTCAGGGGATGATGGTGGCAACACCATGATTTTTTCTCTTTTTATGCCCATACCAATCAAGCAATCAATGGTGTTTTTTGCAGCATGGGATGGGCCATTATCCTGCATGAAAATAATTTTATTTCAGAAGGCATGATTCTTCTTTCTATAACATAGCAGAAAATGGTCTGTTAGGAACTCCACATATCTTGCAGAGGTCATGTTGACACTGTCAGGGACCCTAAAGGGACCTACTATCTAACTTTACAAAATGCCAGCCTAAATCATCACTCCTCCACATCCTAGCCTTGTTGGAAAAGGGTGACCTTTCACCAACCATCCAGAACTCTATCCATCTGGACCCTCAAGTGTAGCACAGCATTCGTCAGTGAATAAAACTGTTTGAAAATTAGTATTCATATAATTCTGGGCCCATTGCAAACGTTTCTCTTTGTGAGTTTAGGTTAGAGGTGGTTGAAATGAAGCTTTATGCACAACTGCCATCCTACATTGAGAGGTTATTGGGACTTCAGAGCTGCCGGCAGCTTCAAATATCTGTTTGCTGCTCAAAAGTGGCTTTTTTATAGCTGCCCTTTTTAATAATATCAAATTGTCTGACAGAAACGTTTCTTTATATGCCTTTATTTGATCGAATTCTTCTGTGCTGTGAATAACTCACAAATCTTTTAAAAGTTGCATGATTTCTTTTCAGTTTTCATGATATGTTGATTGTTTTCATTCCTTTTGCAAGACACTGCACTATTTAATGCTTTTCACGTGCAGAAAGATCTTTCTTCCTCCCCATATTGCAAGAGAACTACGACTTGCTTAATGATGTGGAACAACCTCTTTAAGTTAGTTAGATGACCTGGCAAACTGATTAACTGACCTGGCTAAGATTCATCTTAAAACATGAGAAATAAAACAAACAAACACTTTCTTAAAAAAAAAAAATAAAAAATTCTGAATATTTATTTTAATGAAATTCTATTGATATGTTACTTGCATAAAAATGGAACACAGTGTATATGTAATTCTCAACTATTAATGAATCATTGTCAAGACAACACATTAATTTTCCCATAAACCGTTGCCTGACTCTGATCAGTAGATGGTGTTTTGTTCCCAAATGACCCAGCATTTTGAAAGAAAAGTTTGAATGAATTTTTCAGTGACTCACGATTCATAAAGCTAATCATTTGCTTCCACCTTTCGGCATAACAATGTACCTTACATAATGAGATAATAATGCATGGACTGACAATCTGTCTAGAACATTCTATTTCAACCTGATCTCATGGCAATGCATATATATTTTATGCTCCCCATTTGTACAAATGACCTACCCCTAAACCTACTTGTCACTAAAATGTTCAAGGTTGTACGAATTTGTATAAATTAGCCACCTCATAAAACGAGAGTATTGTTTTTAAGTTAATGAGAACTGATGGGACAATGTGTTTAATTGTTGTGAAAATAATATTATCATGCAACAAAATCTAATTTAACCTAAAATTGGCTTCATTTTCTTTTAGCAATATCTTCTTGTCTTACTACTGTATTTTGATTTTGGACATGTTCTTTACAGGTTTAATGAGATGTACCGATTTACTATTACTATTACTGTTAATATGAATAGACATGTTGACAACTACATCAAGGTGAGGGTAAAGACAGGCAGATTCTTAGAATTCTTCTCAGAATCATCCTATTTCTATTCCTTTTTGACAAAGGGACTATTTATCCTAGAAGAGCTTGATCATAATCAACGTAATCCAATTTTATACGCTCCGAACACATTCAAGCTTTTTCTCAATGGCTGTTTTTTTATATGCACAGTCATCTTGTGACATTTACCATCTTTGATAACATCTTGAACAGGCTAACAGTTCATAAATACCCTGAGCAAAACTGCCCTCTCAAGAAACATTCAAGCAGACAGAGCTATCATTGTTTAGTTATTAACCATGACATTTGATCATGAGAACGCCTTTACAAGCTGTAGTGGAAAAACCAAAAGCGAGCATTTAAAGTCTACGTAATATGTTATGACAGTCTCATTAAAAATCATTCCCATAAAAGGTGTTAAAAATATTGGTGACTAGGGCGTACTGATGACACTTGCCAAAAATATTACTTTCAGTCATTATGCAGCCACATACACACTTGTCACACTTGTGAGTAGTAATTTAATTTAAAAAGTGGTTTTATTTAATATATTTTTTATTTGACATGTTACAAATGTCCAAATATAAAGCCACTGAATGCACTTTATGAATACAAGTTACATGGAAAGTACCGCTTAAATTCTGACAAAATATTAAAAAAATACATTTTTCATAACAGTGTACAGTACATTCCAGTAGCACTTGTCATTAATCTGTACCCACAACACTCTTTCCAACATGTAGTATTATTGCAAACAATGTATTTACAAAGTCTAATAAACACAGACGGACATTATTTAAAAATGGTCTGCCCTAAGAGAGTAAAATCCCTCAATTTGGTGAAAAGTTTCTATTAAAAAAAAAAAACCACAAACACATACACATACATATGTACATTGTACTCCACTACGCCATAATCTTGCTAAAATATATACAATCTTTAAGTGTTTCAAAAACAATCAGAGAAGAAAATGATTGGTTTGACAGTTATTCTGATCATGTTAGACAACAGATATACACATATTTTAGAAAGGAAGAAAAGAAATTCAGTTTGTTTCACTTACAAACTGTGCCGGGTTTACAGCGTCACCACTGTTCAGCTTCCAGCGGCCACAAGATAAAACTCAGCAATTAGTTTATAAGGACCTCTGCTGGCAAACCGACTAAACTACAACAAGAGGTATTCGAAGCCAACCGGTTTCAAGATAGTTTTAAAGTCACAATACAGCAAAAACAAACCCACAGAGAGGATATACATATACATACAAAAATAATCACTAAATAGATTGGCTTTTTATGGACTAAAATCTGAGGCACCACTGTCTCCAGCAAGACAAAAATTAAATTACAATTAAAAATGGTAAAGGTTGAAAAGGAATATAGATATTTTTCCTGAGAATTTTGATTATAGCTACAAATTATTACGTCATATATACATACATATTATTACAGTGTCCACAGTGCTTATTTAAAAGGTGTTTAATATGTGCATTAACAAGAGCATTCTGGTTATAGTGAGAGATCCATGCTGGTCATTTAAGAGCCATGACAGGCTCAGTTCCGATTCAGTCCGTTAATAACATCCCTTTCAAGTACCAAACCTTCATTATGGATGACTCAAGTTTTGATTTATAACCTCATTTAGGCGTTAGTCGTAAATCCACAAAAAATGTCTCAGCTTGTCCACTGAATTACATTCAGTAGGATGTACCTCAGGCTAAACAATCAGTTATTCCCATCTCAGAAATTTGAAGAAAACAACCTCCACTATACATACATGCGATGCTCACAAACATAATAAAAGATCACTTTTACCCAAAAGTGTATCTTAACTCTTTTTGTTTTTTTTGTGCAGAGTGCATACGCAGTTTGAAAGTTGAAAACCAAGTAGATGGATGTCTATTAGGCTGGAGTCTTAATATCATCTAGTCTTTGGGTTCAAGGCTGAGGTCCACTGAAAGTGGAAACAGGGAGACAAAGCAGAGAGCAGAAGGTTGGCTGCAAAGGCTGGGTCTGTGATGAGAACACCCTTCCTTTAGTCCAATCAGTCGAGCTAGCTGACTTGTAACAAACTGATACCTCACACCTGCAAAGAGAAAAGATTTTGGTTGTTTATGTCACTGTATAAATGTGCAGCAGAGTTTACATCCTAATAGTCCTTGCCAATGACAGATGCATTGTGCACTGAAAAATTTTACCAGCTGTTGGCCAAAAAAAGTTTATTTTTATAACAAATATTTGTTCTCTATGACAACTCTATGACAGAATTAACCTTTTTTTTTCTTTGTGACAAACAGCTATGGTCACTGAGTCACTTTCAGTCTCGTTTCCATCTCACAGTAAAACAGAAGATGACATTTCATGATTTTGTTCCTCTTTTTTTGTTTTGTTTTGCTGGCTTAATGTTCACGTTAAAACAAATTAAAGGATAAAACACTTGAAAAAAGTCTTATGTTCACAAAGGCTACATTTATTTGATCAGAAATATAGCGAAAACAGCAGCAATGTGAAATACTATTTGAATATATTTGTAAAAGGTAAATTAAAAGGCAAAGCTGAATTTTCAGCAGTCATTACTCCAGTCTTCAGTATCACATGGTCCTTTAGAAATCATTATAATATGCTGATTTGGTGCTTAAGGAATTTTTCTTATCATCAAAGTTGAAAATGGTTGTGCTACTTAATATTTATAACAATGTGTTTTACTGTCACTTTTGATCAGTTTAATGCATCCTTGGTGAGTAAATATGTTACAGTGGAGCCAAAAGTTTCAGAATCTGCTAAATGTTAATTATTTTACTAAAACAAGGGGGATCATACAAAATGCATGTTATTTTTCATTTGAATCTGAATAAGATTTTACATAAAAGACATTTAGACAAAGAAATGTTTTTGTTTTTTTGTGAGAGAGTCCCTTGTTTGTCCTAAACAGTACAACTGCCCACTGTTCTTCAGAAAAATCCTTCAGGTCCCACAAATTCTGTGGTTTTTCAGCATTTCTGCAATGAATGCAATGACTGTATGAGTTTGAGATCCATCTTTTCACCCAGAGGACAACTGAGGGGCTCACAGGTGGTTCAAATGCTCCCTGATGTTTCAGCAGGAGAAACAATGCATTAAGAGCCGAGGATGAAAACTTTTGAACAGAATGGAGATGTGTGCATTTTTCTTATTTTGCCTAAATATTTTAGTTTTTCCATTTAGTACTGCCCTTCAGAAGATACATAATATATTTACATGTTTCCCAAAAGACAAAATAAGTGAAATTTACCCTTATCTTTAAATTCAAAAAGTTTTCACCCCCAGCTCTTAATGCTTTGTGTTTCCTTCTGGAGCATCAGTCAGTGTTTGAGCCTTCTGTAAAAGTTGAGTCCCTCAGTTGTCCTCAGTATGAAAAGACACATCTTATAATCATACAGTCATTGTTGTGGACTATATGTAAATGTCTATCGTGAAATATCTTATTCAGGTCAGTACTAAATAAAAAAAAACATCAATGACATATTACTCATTAATGACATATTAATCATTTTAAATTGTGCTTCAGTTAAAAGTACTTTATTATTTCCCAATTTGATATGTTCATGCAGCCAAGGTCATGGGTTCAATTCACACAGAACAGGTGTAAAGACCTGACTTGTCGGTCTACCACTGCCGGACAGGAAAAAAATATCTCTCTTTTTTTTAGCCAAACTTCAGCATATAAAATCCAACAAAAACTGTACCTGGTCACACTTTGTAAAATTTTCTTCTCATCTTGGTCCAGACAAACTGCGAAGGTGGTGTTGCAAGTTCCACCAACCTGAACCTTATCCACCTTTACCTGTGTGGTGGTCAGTTGCTGTAACACAAATGACAGTTTTATATATATATATATATATAAAAAAAAAACTTCATCTCAATAAAACACTAATATACTGCAACTTGAATCACCCAAATAATTCTGATTCATACACATTTGAGCTTAATCCATGCAATTTTATTAACACCGTTAATGTCTTTTAAATTTTTTTCAAACATTTGCTAAACAAATTTGTAACCAACAGTATATTTTCTTGTCAAACAATAACAAAACAAGATGAAGTACAGTTAGTGTGTGGTGTATCTGAACCGAAGATTAACCACTGACACTGTAAAAATGAAAGTACAACTAACACCAAAAAAAAACACCAAGGTGTAAAAACATGAGCCATATCGTGTAAGCTGCTACAGAAACAGGTAAATACAAACCAAAATGTTTGCTCTTGGTAAAAAATGTTGTTGTTTTTGACTGCTACACATTGCTGCAGAAACCACATGAGAGTAAATGTAGGTGTTTGCGCTAAGTTTGTTTCGGGCTGTTTAAACCGCATCTCAGTTTTCTCCCTTACTTCCTTCCTGCTCACCTGATTGTAGCCTTTCTTTGATTTAGAGTTTTGTCTCTTCAGTACTTCTGTCATTGTCAAATGAAGGCACTCCATTTTAGAATCTAAAGAAAAGGAAAAGATACGTTATAACATTTATGTTAATACCTATACAAATTGAAATGGCTTGTTTGTGTTAAGAAGGTTATTACTTATTCTTTTGAGCCTGTGCAAATATGTTTATGCTGCCAACATTGAAATTTAGTAAATAATCAACAGTCTGTCTATAATGAGATCACAGTTATTTTCTACCTAGTTCCTCAAGATTCCTGCAGGCTTTTAGCAGGTTTATAGAGGTGCAGGACTTCTCTGCCCTCGTCTTCTGACTTCTGCCACTGATATGTATCTGTATGTAAAGACAAAAAAGAGAAGCCACAAATAAGATTTGCATGCTTGTGCCATTAATAATTCATCCAAACACTGGAATGGTTCATCTTACTCGGTTGTAAGTAACTTCAAGCGATAAAGGAACAGCCTCACGGTCTCCATCAATGCCAAATCTCTTACTTGCAGCACCTGAAAAATAACAGAAAAGGAGTCATCTTAACTACAGCAAAACAATGCAGAACAGGATCTGAAATGTTCCTTCTGTTCCTGTTCACATTTTAAAGAAATGATTTATAAACACTTTATAAACACAGATTAGTCTCAATTTAAAGCTACTTCTGTTCTTCCAAAATAACTTCTGAGAAGTGAAAATCTGCTACTACCATAAAAAAAAAAAAAACTTTAGTTAATTCTGCAAACAACAGCAAGCTGCACAAGGATAACATGTAAAGAGAAAAACACACTAAAAGCTCTTTCGCATGACTTATGTCAGCAACTGTCACACTGTCATGCGCCACTTTGACCTCCATATAAAAAAACGCAGCAGACAGCCTCATGGAAGTGTGATTTTACAGGGTTTACAGGAAAACAGGACATGTACACAGTAAACAATAAAAAATGTATGAATATAGAATATAGCCATTCTATAGAATTGGTGCAAACTGCAGTCCCACAACCAAAAAACACATTTAAGTATTCAAATCTTATACATTTACTAAGATCCTTTTATTATCTACTGAAACCCACAATAATATTTGAAATATTAGTAAGCTTAATATATAAAAAATCATCATTTAATGAGTACTTTCAATTGAGAAGTGGCTGTCCTGAACCTTAACCCCTAAATTTCAACTTATGAAAATGATAGTGAAATTGATAGTGATTTTTTTTTTGCATTTTATTCCATTCTTCATATATATATATAAATAAAACTGTGTCCCAGTAGTGAAATGCTTTTTACAGTGTTATGTTTTAGTCCATGGCTGAGACTGATTTTAGCTACGCTCCTAAATTTAAGATCACTCTCTCTCATAGCTAAATGGTGAGTAGATAGGTCTCATCAATTTGTGGTAAATGTGTTTAAAAGTATGAAAAATCTGTGTGGAACTTTAAAGAATGTCACTACCGAAAACAATTTTTCTATAATTAAACATTTTTGTGTATGTGTTTTTCCATAAAATTTTGTTTTTATGTATGTTAAAATTGTCACTACTGTAACAGTCATGAGCAAAACATCTCATCGTTTTGGTAGTGACAAAAGTGAACACATAATCCTTTATTTTTTTTGTATTACATTTTTACATTTTTTGTATGTTTTAGTAGTGATTTAGTATGTGGGTTAAAATTCTGTAACGTGATGTGGTCGCTACCAAAACATTACTGTCACTACCAAAAAAGATGTTATGATAGTGTATGGTTAAATGCATATTCAAGCTATTAATATTATCAAGTTTTTGCCTTGTGCAAAGAAAAAAAATATTTAAAACACAACAAATCTCATAAATAACACATGAAATGTTAAAATTGCTATTTTTATTGATTTACCTCTGAAAACTTAAATCTTAATAAAATAGAAAAAAATAACCCTTCTTATTAAATTATATATTACTGTGTTTCGGTAGTGACAAATTTGGGGAGAGGACAAATATTCAAATATAACTTTCTGAAAATACAATATGAGAATTAACTGTACACTTACCACAAATGTGTATATTATACAATTTGCATACATACAACATTTGTGGAAAAAGACATTTCCAACTCTTACTTTGAACCAACTATGTAGAATGGCCCATATATATATATATATATATATAATATAACTTATATATGCACTAATGTTAATGTTTAATCATATAATGATATTCTAGGGAATTGTGTCCTTCAAATTTTTATAGCAAAAGTTTGGACAGGACCCTTTTTTATTATAAAATGACAATGCCTGTATAAGGCAAGCAATTGACTGGTCTGCATAAGCCAAGTTCTAATCCCTGCTGAATGCCTCTGGTGTGACTTCAAATGCAATGAGTTGTACATACACTATATGGACAAAAGTACTAGGACACCCTCTTCTTTATAACAAAAAAGGCACTTACAAAACTGTAGCAACAAAGATGGAAGCATAATTCATGTATTTAAAAATTGTATTTCCATCTCTGTTGCTTCAGTTTCGGAAGTGTCTAAAATGTCTGTACCCATATGCACAAGTCATTGGAGTTTCTGGCTCAAGGTCTGCATTTAAAGTCACACTAGAGGTGTTCAACTGGGATTAGGACATGGCTTTATGCAGACCAGTCAGGTTCTTGCACACTAACTGAATCAAACAATTCTCTATGAATCTTGCCAAATATAGAGAGGCATTGTCATATCAGAATAAAAAAGGGTCCAGTCCAAACTTTTGCTATAAAATTAGAAGGACAAAATGCCCTAGAATATCATTATATGCTTAAACATTAAGATTATTACTCATGGAAATTACTAAAGTAGTAAAACCTGTTCATTAGAATGGGGTGTCCCAATACTTTTGGCAATATAGTGTATATAAAACATATATGCTGGTGTTTGTTCACACTTACCCA